>CM022297.1:502534343-503134343 GCA_011799875.1 Thinopyrum elongatum | reverse complement strand
ATATTTATATAACTTAATTCGAACAAATGTGTGTGTATGTGAAAGAAAATGTTCATAAATATCCTAAAACAGTTTCTAATCTGCTGACGGTCCATGTAAAAAATATTTAGGTATATATATGAATATTAATGTTCTGTATGGATTTTTTTAATTGACGTGTTAGTCTATGAAATATGTTTATCTATTTCAGAAACATGCAACTTGCTAGTTTCAGAAACAAAATGGGTTACACTCTTTCGTGTTGATTTGGCCTCTTCTGACAAAACAACGCATACTACTATCAGAAGAAAGTTGTACTGATCTAGTCACAAGTAAACAATTTATTTTAGAAATCGGCCAATAAAAAACTATCACCTGAAACATTTGTAAACATCAACGGCTTACATATAGGCAAAGGACAAGAAACATCAAAGAAATAAATTTTAAAGAAAATGATAAACAAATAATGAAAAGAGAAGAGATATAATATTACAATAAAATAATAAAGAAACAAAAAAGAGAGAAAAGGAAATAAAAATGAAAAGAAAAGAAAACAAAAATGTTTGTTGGGTGACCCAGCAAATGGAGGGGGTGCGCAGAGGATATTCCTTTTTTTTAAATGTTATACTCACCCAAAATTCAAAGCAAACCTGCCATGCAAATGATCCAATATTGTTTTCAAATTGCAACTGATTTTTTGAACTGTGCGAAAATAATGAACCAAAACACGTTTTCAAATTTGAAAACGCAATTGTAGCTCATTAGTAGTATATATTTTTCATGCATACTGCGAATCACCATCTGATTACACAAAAGAAATTTGCTGGTACATGGCTCACTCTCAGATTTATTTTTGTACTGTTTATTTCCGTTTTTTAACAGTATTATAAATGGACCAGTTTATCCTGAGAACCAAAAGTCTACTTCGCATTAGGAATCTCCTTTCATGATTGGTGCGCTAGATCTCTTCTTTAGTAATGCCGTGGGATGGAGGACAAGATTATTTTTCTCTTGACTATTACAGTTTCAATAAATAAATATTTCATAAATTGGGTTTGATAAAAATATATTCATAATCATAAAATTTCCAGAAAAGATTTCGTATGGCTGTATTGAAATATGTTTCAACATCTATTTAAAATATGCATGGCAATACAAATTTGTCGCAACTTTTAGAAATCTTTTTGACAAAAAAAAAATTCAATGGTAAAAAATATTATCTAGGAAAATGTTCCACTGTCTAATAGTAACTGTGTAGGCAGCAAAAGATGTCCCGTGCTTGAAAAGGTTCTTGAAATATGTGTTCAGACCACAAAACTGCACAAGGCTCATCACAAGATAGTTACTTGAGCACAAAGGAAATCTACCACTACAGAGGGTCAGAGGCCACCATGCCAAATCATCGCAAAATAGAAAGAAAAAAAATACTATGATGCATTTCAGATAAAAGTAAAGATAGTACCAGTTGAAAGCCGGCGCAGTTAACAGCTTGCATAGTAACCACCATAATTAGTTCAGAGAATTACTGATACATGGCAACTAACAGAATAACCTAGTTCAGATAAATACTACTCCTAATGCATTTCATGTCTTGCATTGGTTCCACTGAACACCACACCAACCACCATACATACCACGGTCAGATAGATAACATGTGAGCAGCTTGCAAAATAACCACTGAACAACAACATCTATAGCACGGTCAGATAGCCTGGTAGCAGCTTGCATAGAAATAACAGTGCTTCAATCATGAGGGAAGAGCCATGCTGCCAGACGCATTTCATCGCCACGCTTCCAGGAAATATCTGGATGAACAGAACGGTACCTGCCGGATCCCATGGCATAGGTGCCGTAAGAAGTGTTCTCCTCGGCATAGCCATACTCCGTACGATTTTCCTCATCATCATCCAAAAACAAGATGTGATCACCCGGAACCCCATACTGAGAGAAGGGCAATGACCTGGAGCACCTTCGCCCTAGAAACAACACCTGGTCAGCGCCCACCGTCGACAATTTGACCCATCCTGAATGCTCAAAGTCAGCCTTGAAAACCTCAAACGCGCTTGGTCCAGCAATAGCTCCACTGTCATCAGGAACCCGGCAGAAAATTGTCCTGCGCACCATCAGCATTGCCCCACAGGATTCAGCCAGGTAGAGCTTCTTGCAGAGCATAGTGGTGGTGCCGAACACTTATGAAAACCATGGGTCACCCTTGATGACTTGTCCAATCCGAGAAACCTGTGGATCCCCGGTGCTATGGTCCTCGCTGATGTTCACCACAAGAAGGTTCTCCTCTTTGGTGAGGGCGTAGAGCTTGCCCTGGTAGAAAGCCATGTCTTCAAACCCCTTGCACCGATCATACGCACGTACTGACCACGACAAGGCCCCTGGCTGGCACATTAGAATTTGACTGGTGTATCCAATGCCGACGAGGGCAGCAACAAGATTCTGCGAGCACAGGACTAGCTTACTTATGTGCAGCTCGTCCGAGTCCTTCATATGCATCCATGTGAGGTAAGGGTCGGCCAGTTTTGCCCCATGCTCATACGACCATTTGGCGACTGCATTCGGAGGCCGGAGCCAGACGCTGGGGAGAGGAGGGAGCGTCACCGTTTCCCTGGAGAAGGGGTCGACCAGGAAGCAGCCATCGTCGCGGGGGAAGACGAGCCAGCTGCCGCAGGCGCTCTGGTACCCGGCGAAGCCGCAGCCGGGGAAGCGGAAGGGCGTGGGGTAGGGGAGGCTGTAGAAGGTGCCGTCGGGGAGCGCGAGCAGCGGCAGCGGCGGGGGCAGCCGCTGCTGCTGCCTCGCGGCGGCACGCCACTGCGGGCACACCGCGGCGAAGCGGGCGCGGTCGGCCTGCGCGGGGAGCAGGCTGAGCACCAGGCCGGCCAGCTCCAGCGGGATGGACGACCACGACAGCGCCGGCGGCTGCAGGTGGGGTTTCTTCTCCGCCGCCATCAACCCTTCAAAACAAGCAAGCAACGGCATCAGAGAATGCCGCCTCATTTTCCGACATCGCAAACAAGAATCACGGAGCAATGCGTCGAACACCTTTTTTTTTTCGAACCGGGCTGCACCCCTTTCCATTGCAAATGAACAGAAAATACACTGGTTCCAGAGACAACAGAAGAAGGGAAAGAGGAGAGCGAGTTCGGGCATTATCAGTAAACCCACCACACTCGTTCGCCATCGAAACAAGTGCCGTGGGGCGAAAACCTAATAACACCAAATCACAGTTCGAGCAATAGCTACAGCCTATTACAAAAGCCCATCCAGCCAGGCTAGAGGGATGAAATCATTCTCCAAAATCAGCTACATGGAGACCAAAACAGCATCAGCTATCCAAAGGAGCGTCCCACCACCGGAAGAAGGGAAGTAGCGATCTGACATCTTCTTTTCGCTCTCGATCGGTCGGCACATCGCATTGCACATCTTCATCAGATTCATTGTACCTGCCCTGATCATCTCTGCGCCTCCCTGCAGCTCCTTGACTCCTCCTTCGCTTTGAAGACCTGTCCAATAAATGAGAAAGGAGCACATGGAGAAAACAATCTCGAAAGGTGTTTTGATTTGTTTTTTCTCAAAGGTAGCTCGATTACGAGCAAGCCATATAGCCCAACACGCGGCAGCCAGGCCTACGGTATAGTATTTCTCTCCGCAAGGGAGGAAAGTGTTGCACCAAGCGTAGTATTGCCAGTAGTTATTTGGATACCTGTCAGTACCCAATGCCATCCCAATATAGCGCCACACCACTTTAGCAACAGGGCAAGTAAAAAACAAGTGCTGGGATGTTTCAATATTATTACAAAAACAACAACTAGGGTTACCAGGCCATCTTCTCCTTTTCATGACATGTCTAGTAAGGACAGCATCCTGGGACATTTGCCACATAAATATTTTGATTTTGAGGGGAATTTTAGCTCTCCAGATCCATCTATAATGACACCCACTAAGGGGTCTTTCTAGCCATTTGCACATGGATTTGGTTGAGAACATCCCATTGCTCGCAAGCCCCCATGTCACCTTATCATCTTCTTGGGTCAACGGGATACTTGCAATGGTGTCTTTGATATCTTTCCACTGGTCCAGCATTTCAGAGGAAAGTCTCCTACGAAAAAACATCTGTACATCGACATGGTCAAGTTTATCCACAGTACAGTCTTGATTGTTGCAAATATCAAACAGCAGGGGATATTGTTCTTGAAACGGGATCCGATCTCTAATGGGATCTTTCCAGATCCTAGTGAGGTTCCCGGATTTGGTATTGATTTTCCTACCAGCCATATACAAAATTTTGACTTTAAGAAGCGATTTCCAACAGGGGGAGTCTGAAAACCTGGGTTCAACCGAGGCCACTGTTTTGTTTTTCAGGTACCGTGCTCGCACGATATCCTGCCATAACCCTTTTTGAGTTTCCAGATTCCACCACCACTTAACCATCAAGCTGATATTTTGTTTCCTCAGGTCCTTCACCCCCAAACCCCCTTTATCCCTGGATCTACAGATCCTGTCCCACCTAACAAGGTGGTATCTCTTCTTCTTATTACATCCTTGCCAAAAAAAAATTCTTCTGTGTTTGTCGAGCTTCTCAATAAAAGTTTTGTTCATCAGCCACATGGACATGTGATATAGGGAAATTTGTGTGACAACAGAATCTAACAGGGTAAGCCTTCCTCCCATGGAGGCAGCATTTCCAATCCAGGCTTCGAATCTTTTGAGATATTTAGTTACAATAAATTCCCCATCAGAGTTCTTTAGGGTAGTGTAGCTGACTGGCATGCCAAGATATTTGATAGGAAAATCTCCAACGTCATAGTTAAACAGATCGGCATATTGTTTCGTAACTCTTCTGGTCTACCCACACCCCACGCCCCCACCCCCCCCCCCCCCCACCCCCGCGCTGCGCGGTAAGGACCTCACTTTTTTGAAAGTTAACTTTGAGCCCTGACATCATTTCAAACATATACAACAGGAGCTTCAAGTTCACAGTCTTGTCTACATCATGTTCAAGGCAAATGATGGTGTCGTCGGCATATTGTAGCACCGCGACTCCATTCGGGATGAGATCAGAGGCCAAACCAACCAGCATATTGTTTTTCTGGGCATTTGTAATCATCTTTGCAAGGCAGTCAGCAGCTAGGTTAAACAAGAAGGGGGAGTGCGGGTCCCCTTGTCTAACCCCTTTTGCACTTTGGAAATAGGGTCCCACACAATTGTTAAGCTTGATACTCACCATCCCAATGTGCAGAATTTGTTTGATCCATCCACACCAGGTTTCACTAAAGCCTCGTTGTTTATGACATCCTAACAGGAACTCCCAATTCACCTTGTCATAGGCTTTTTCAAAATCAAGAAAGGGATTGGGGAGGAAGGAGGAAGCGGTGGGATTGGGGAGGGGGAGTGGGGGACCCCAAATCCCCGAGCGAGCAAGGGGAGGAAGGAGGAAGGGCCGTGAAGAGAAAGAGAGAGAGGCGGGTACCTGAGATACCAGCTGCCGGAGACGGGGTCGGAGTTGCCGTGGACCTGCAACTGGAGTGGAGTGTGTGGCTGCCCGAACCAAGTAAATAAAGTAAGTCTTTTTTTTTTAGACCCGGCTAGCCAGCGCCGCCGCGCTTGTTCGGTGTTTCGAGCGCATTCTCCACGTCCGCACCGAACAGAACGGCTCCAGTCGTGCTCCGCGTGATGCATGCCTTGCTAGCCGTCACAACCAGCGCCCTCACCCGCTACACATCCATCCACCAGGCAGCAGCTAGCTAATACTGTACGTACGTGTGCATGATAAAGTAGGTATAGTGCGTTGATGTCTAGTACACGCGTGTCCTAGCTTAGTGCTTTCCGTTTTTTTTTTAACATCAGTACAGACACAAGCGCTCATATACACGCGCATACACTCATCCCTATGAACGCACACACGCACACCCTACTTCTATTGGCACCTCCGAAAGACTGAGCCGGCATATCATCTTCAGATTTACGAAGTCACCGTAGGTGCCTCGTCGTCGACGGGAACGTCTCCTCCCACTGAATGCGCGTCGCCGGAAATCCTGAAATAAATTCAAGAATAAATGCGAGCACCAGGATTTGAACCCCGGTAGCTTAGTGCTTTCCGCTTTGCTATGTGTACTTGAACGCGTTCGACTGGCCGTGCTGCCTAGCATACCGTGCTCAGCATCATCTCGCTGACCGATCCGTCCGCACGCCGCCTAGCATATCGCTCATTGACACTGTTGTCCGGGAGCCAGCACGATCGATCTAACGACCCCGACGCCGGACTACGTCACTCGTGTCTCTTCCTTTCAGGGTGTGTGGTGGATCGCATCTTTCAAGACCTCCTCTATGATGAATACTCCGGCAGCAGATTTGTGCCTCTTGTGACGACCATCACCATTATCTCAAAATGAAATGGAGCAACACCCCCAAAACGAAGCCATCGCTCTGTTGCGTGCCGCGTTGTCGTGTGACCCTCATATATATCAAGCAAGTTCATCGAAACAGAAGATCGTGCAAGCACCTACACGTCATACGACTACGTCTTCTACTACACTGTATTACAACTCTTTATCAGTCTGGACCAAAGAGATAACTATCGCGACCCTCTCGCCGCACTAACCTTGGAGTGCGTCGCTGGCAAGGTCAAGTAATGCTGCCACATATCGGAGTCACTAAAAAAGTCTGTCGGTAGTATACCGACTTGGGTCAAGACCAACATCACTCTCCCAGGCAATGCTAATTCAGTCAAGTTTCTATGAGTTGTTGCAAAGTTGCTTTGAGTTATTGCTAAATTGCCCTCCCTCATTGTGAAGGTGTATACAGCTGTGGTGAAGTTGTCAGCCGTTCTTGTGAAGTCGCCAAGTTTCTTATAGTTGCTGGTAATTACCTATTTTTGTTGTGAAGTTATGTATCGTTTGTTGTGAAGATGGCTACCGGTGTTGTGAAGTTGCCTAACATTGTTGTTGTGAAATTATGAAATTGTCCACCGGTATTTTGATTTTGTCTACGACTGTTGTAAATTCCCTACCGCTTATAGTGAAGTTGACTACTAATATTCTGCTATAGCAATTATTGTGGACATCTTGATCTTCCATAGCAATTGTTCGGGGCCATTCTCTCAAAAAATAAAATGGTGTGGGCACTTAAGACGCCTTAACAACACTTTCAACACGTAGTAGTTGGTCTATTCTAACAGAGTAAGAAATACGCCAAACTTTTTTAGAGCAATTATGGGCGCTATGAAGGCAACTTTAGTGCTATAGAAAAGCAACTCCTTTTTTTTGGCTAGTATGAGTACCTATCAGCGTGGAGTCCATCTAAGTTGGTTACCATGACTAGCAAATTGACAAGTTTCATCTCTAAGTTGTCTACCATAAGGCCAACTCCAACACGGATCATCAACTTGTCCCCAAATGTCTGGACCGACCTGTCCGGACACCTTTAGTCATCCACCGATTGCCACTTAATTTTTCTAGACAGGTCTGTGCGTCCGAAATGCCCCAAACTGAATAACGAGGAGGTGTTCTACGGGCCCCTTGACGTCGTAATAAAATGCATGCATGGGCGGTGGATCGTGCTTTTTTCAAAAGAGTAAAACCACATGAGACAACTTTACTTGTGATTTCAAGCAACATGTATTAAAATTTGAAGCAACTACTATCAGACATGTAAAAAAGGTCCGCTACCACATATGAGTTCCTTGCAGTAAAAAATAGCATGCATCCGTTGTGCAAAAGTAAAAAAGAAAATGATGTGGGCACTTAAGACGCCCTAACAACACTTTCAACACGTAGTAGTTGGTCTATTTTAAAATAGGATGAAATTCGCCAAACTTTTTTTAGAGCAATTTTGGGCGCTATGAAGGCAACTTTAGTGCTATAGAAAAGCAACTCCTCTTTTGCCTAGTATGACTACCTATCAGCGGGATTCCTCCCAAGTTGGTTACCATGACTACCAGATTGAGAAGTTTCATCTCTAAGTTGTCTACCATAAGGCCAACTCCAACGCTGATAATCAACTTGTCCCCAAATGTCTGGACCGACCTGTCTGGAAACCTTTATTCATACAATGATGGTCACTTCATTTTTCTGGACAGGTTTGTGCGTTCGAAATGACCCAAACTGAATAACGAGGAGGTGTTCTATGGGCCCCTCGACGTCTGTAGTAAAATGCATGTATGGGCGGTGGATCATGCTGTTTTCAAAAGAGTAAAACCACATGAGACAACTTTACTTGTGATTTCAAGCAACCTGTATTAAAATTTGAAGCAACTACTATCAGACATGTAAAAAAGGTCTGCTGCCCCATATGAGTTCCTTGTAGTAAAAAATAGCATGCATCCCTTGGGCAAAAGTAAAAAGGGAAATGATGAGGGCACTTAAGACGCCCTAACAACACTTTCAACACGTAGTAGTTGGTCTATTCTAAAATAGGATGAAATTCGCAAAACTTTTTTAGAGCAATTATGGGCGCTATGAAGGCAAGTTCAGTGCTATAGAAAAGCAACTCCTCTTTTGCCTAGTATGACTACATATCAGCGTGGATTCCTCCTAAGTTGGTTACCATGACTACCAGATTGAGAAGTTTCGTCTCTAAGTTGTCTACCATAAGGCCATCTCCAACGCGGATAATCAACTTGTCCCCAAATGTCTGGACAAACCTGTCTGGAAACCTTTAGTCAGACAATGATGGTCACTTCAGTTTTCTGGACGGGTTTGTGCGTTCGAAATGCCCCAAACTTAATAACGAGGAGGTGTTCTACGGGCCCCTCGACGTCCGTAGTAAAATGCATCTATGGGCGGTGGATCATGCTATTTTCAAAAGACTAAAACCACATGAGACAACTTTACTTGTGATTTCAAGCAACCTATATTAAAATTTGAAGCAACTACTATCAGACATGTAAAAAAGGTCTGCTGCCCCATATGAGTTCCTTGTAGTAAAAAATAGCATGCATCCCTTGGGTAAAAGTAAAAAGGAAAATGATGAGGGCACTTAAGACGCCCTAACAACACTTTCAACACGTAGTAGTTGGTCTATTCTAAAATAGGATGAAATTCACCAAACTTTTTTTGAGCAATTATGGGCGCTATGAAGGCAACTTTAGTGCTATAGAAAAGCAACTCATCTTTTGCCTAGTATGACTACATATCAGCGTGGATTCCTCCTAAGTTGGTTACCATGACTACCAGATTGAGAAGTTTCGTCTCTAAGTTGTCTACCATAAGGCCATCTCCAGCGCGGATAATCAACTTGTCCCCAAATGTCTGGACCGACCTGTCTAGAAACCTTTAGTCAGACAATGATGGTCACTTCATTTTTCTGGATGGGTTTGTGTGTCCGAAATGCCCCAAACTGAATAACGAGGAGGTGTTCTATGGGCCCCTCGACGTCCGTAGTAAAATGCATCTATGGGCGGTGGATCATGCTGTTTTCAAAAGAGTAAAACCACATGAGACAACTTTACTTGTGATTTCAAGCAACCTGTATTAAAATTTCAAGCAACTACTATCAGACATGTAAAAAAGGTCTGCTGCCCCATATGAGTTCCTTGTAGTAAAAAATAGCATGCATCCCTTGGGCAAAAGTAAAAAGGAAAATGATGAGGGCACTTAAGACGCCCTAACAACACTTTCAACACGTAGTAGTTGGTCTATTCTAAAATAGGATGAAATTCACCAAACTTTTTTAGAGCAATTATGGGCGCTATGAAGGCAACTTTAGTGCTATAGAAAAGCAACTCCTCTTTTGCCTAGTATGACTACATATTAGCGTGGATTCCTCCTAAGTTGGTTACCATGACTACCAGATTGACAAGTTTCGTCTCTAAGTTGTCTACCATAAGGCCATCTCCAACGCGGATAATCAACTTGTCCCCAAATGTCTGGACAAACCTGTCTGGAAACCTTTAGTCAGACAATGATGGTCACTTCATTTTTCTGGACGGGTTTGTGCGTCCGAAATGCCCCAAACTTAATAACGAGGAGGTGTTCTACGGGCCCCTCGACGTCCGTAGTAAAATGCATGTATGGGCGGTGGATCATGCTGTTTTCAAAAGAGTAAAACCACATGAGACAACTTTACTTGTGATTTCAAGCAACCTATATTAAAATTTGAAGCAACTACTATCAGACATGTAAAAAAGGTCTGCTGCGCCATATGAGTTCCTTGTAGTAAAAAATAGCATGCATCCCTTGGGCAAAAGTAAAAAGGAAAATGATGAGGGCACTTAAGACGCCCTAACAACACTTTCAACACGTAGTAGTTGGTTTATTCTAAAATAGGATGAAATTCACCAAACTTTTTTAGAGCAATTATGGGCGCTATGAAGGCAACTTTAGTGCTATAGAAAAGCAACTCATCTTTTGCCTAGTATGACTACATATCAGCGTGGATTCCTCCTAAGTTGGTTACCATGACTACCAGATTGAGAAGTTTCGTCTCTAAGTTGTCTACCATAAGGCCATCTCCAACGCGGATAATCAACTTGTCCCCAAATGTCTGGACCGACCTGTCAAGAAACCTTTAGTCAGACAATGATGGTCACTTCATTTTTCTGGATGGGTTTGTTCGTCCGAAATGCCCCAAACTGAATAACGAGGAGGTGTTCTATGGGCCCCTCGACGTCCGTAGTAAAATGCATGTATGGGCGGTGGATCATGCTGTTTTCAAAAGAGTAAAACCACATGAGACAAATTTACTTGTGATTTCAAGCAACCTGTATTAAAATTTGAAGCAACTACTATCAGACATGTAAAAAAGGTCTGCTGCCCCATATGAGTTCCTTGTAGTAAAAAATAGCATGCATCCCTTGGGCAAAAGTAAAAAGGAAAATGATGAGGGCACTTAAGACGCCCTAACAACACTTTCAACACGTAGTAGTTGGTCTATTCTAAAATAGGATGAAATTCACCAAACTTTTTTAGAGCAATTATGGGCGCTATGAAGGAAACTTTAGTGCTATAGAAAAGCAACTCCTCTTTTGCCTAGTATGACTACATATCAGCGTGGATTCCTCCTAAGTTGGTTACCATGACTACCAGATTGAGAAGTTTCGTCTCTAAGTTGTCTACCATAAGGCCATCTCCAACGCGGATAACAACTTGTCCCCAAATGTCTGGACCGACCTGTCTGGAAACCTTTAGTCAGACAATGATGGTTACTTCATTTTTCTGGACGGGTTTGTGCGTCCGAAATGCCCCAAACTGAATAACGAGGAGGTGTTCTACGGGCCCCTCGACGTCCGTAGTAATATGCATCTATGGGCGGTGGATCATGCTGTTTTCAAAAGAGTAAAACCACATGAGACAACTTTACTTGTGATTTCAAGCAACCTATATTAAAATTTGAAGCAACTACTATCAGACATGTAAAAAAGGTCTGCTGCCCCATATGAGTTCCTTGTAGTAAAAAATAGCATGCATCCCTTGGTCAAAAGTAAAAAGGAAAATGATGAGGGCACTTAAGACGCCCTAACAACACTTTCAACACGTAGTAGTTGGTCTATTCTAACATAGGATGAAATTCCCCAAACTTTTTAGAGCAATTCTGGGCGCTATGAAGGCAACTTTAGTGCTATAGAAAAGCAACTCCTCTTTTGCTTAGTATGACTACCTATCAGCGTGGATTCCTCCTAAGTTGGTTACCATGACTAGCAGGTTGAGAAGTTTCATCTCTAAGTTATCTACCATAAGGCCAACTCCAACGCGGATAATCAACTTGTCCCCAAATGTCTGGACCGACCTGTCTGGAAACCTTTAGTCATACAATGATGGTCACTTAATTTTTCTGGACAGGATTGTGCGTCCAAAATGCCCCAAACTGAATAACGAGGAGGTGTTCTACGGTCCCCTCAACCTCCGTAGTAAAATGCATGTACGAGCGGTGGATCGTGCTATTTTCAAAAGAGTAAAACCACATGAGACAACTTTACTTGTGATTTCCAGCAACCTGTATTAAAATTTGAAGCAACTACTATCAGACATGTAAAAAAGGTCTGGTGCCCCATATGAGTTCCTTGTAGTAAAAAAATGTTGGGGAACGTTGCATGGGAAACAAAAAATTTCCTACGCTCACCAAGATCAATCTAGGAGATGACCATCTACGCGAGGAGAGGTTGCATCTACATACCCTTGTAGATCGCTAAGCGGAAGCGTTAAGAAACGCATTTGATGTAGTCGAACGTTTTCGCAATCCAATCACGATCCGTCCCGCGAACTCCCGATCCAAGTGCCGAACGGACGGCACCTCCGCGTTCAACACACGTATGGCTTGATGACGCCTTCAACTCCTCGATCCAGCGAGCGATGGTGAAGTAGTAGCTCGAGTCCTCCGATAGCACGACGGCGTGGTGGCGGTGGTGGTGGCAAAATCTCAGCAGAGCTTCGCTAAGCACTACGGAGAGGAAGAGGGATGCGAGGGAGAGGAGAGGCAGCGACATGGCTTAGAAGGGTGCGGCTGCCCTCTCTCTACCTCTCTATATATAGGGGAAAGGGGAGAGGGGGGCGCCCCTAGGGGATCCCATCTAGGGCCGGTGGCCACAAGAGGGAAACCCTAGATGGGTTTTCCCTCCTAGGAGACTTGGCCCCCAAGCCAAAGTGGTGGGAAGCCCTAGGGGGCGCCCCCAACGCTCCTGGTTACGTGAGATGGGGTGAGGGGGGCGCTCAGCCCCTTAGTGGGCTGGTTTGCCCCCTCCCCTTGGCCCATGAGGCCCCCCAACACTTGCCGGGACCCCCCGAAACCCCTTTCGGTCATGCTGGTCATCACCCGGTACCATCGGAACAATTCCGGACTCCAATACCCTTCGTCCAATATATCAATCTTCACCTCTAGACCATTCCGGAGTTCCTCATCACGTCTGGATCTCATCCGGGACTCCGAACAACCTTCGGTAACCACCATAATGACTCAACTGTACTTATATCATCACCAAACGTTAAGTGTGTAGACCCTGCGGGTTCGAGAACTATGCAGACATGACCGAGACACCTCTACGGTCAATAACTAATAGCGGGACCTGGATGCCCATATTGGTTCCTACATATTCTACGAAGATCTTATCGGTCGAACCTCGATGTCAAGGATTCAGCTAATCCCGTATGCAGTTCCCTTTGTCTATCGGTATGTTACTTGCCCGAGATTCGATCGTCGGTATCTCCATACCTAGTTCAATCTCATTACCGGCAAGTCTCTTTACTCGTTCCGTAAGACAAGATCCCGTGGCTAACTCATTAGTCACATTGCTTGCAAGCGTCTTGTGATGTTGTATTACCGAGTGGGCCCTGAGATACCTCTCCATCATACGGAGTGACAAATCCCAGTCTTGATCCATGCCAACTCAACAGACACCCTCGGAGATACCTGTAGAGAACCTTTATAGTCACCCAGTTACGTTACGATGTTTGGTACACACAAGGTACTCCTCTGGTGTCAGTGAGTTGCATGATCTCATGGTCATAGGAACATATACTTGACATGCAGAAAACGATAGCAACAAACTTGATATGATCACATGCTACGTTTATAGTTTGGGTCTTGTCCATCACATCATTCTTCTAATGATGTGATCCCATTATCAAATGAGAACTCATGTCCATGGCTAGGAAACCATAGCCATCTTTAATCAATGAGCTAGTCCGGTAGAGGCTTACTAGGGACATGTTGTTGTCTATGTATCCACACATGTATTTGAGTTTCCGATCAATACAATTCTAGCATGGATAATAAACGATTATCATGAACAGGGAAATATGATAATAACTAATTTATTATTGCCTCTAGGGCATATTTCCAATAGTCTCCCACATGCACTAGAGTCTATAATCTAGTTCACATCACCATGTGATTAACACCCAATTAGTTCTGCAACATTCAGATCCGCGTGTACTTCGCAAATTTTTATGTCATACTATAGATGCTGCTACCATGCATGCTCCACTTGGAGCTATTCCAAATGGCTGCTCCACTATACATATCTGGTTTGCTAATCAGAGTCATTTGGATTGGTGTTAAAGCTTGCATCGACGTAACCCTTTACGCCGAACTCTTCATCACCTCCATAACCGAGAAACTCTACTCAGAGTCATCCAGATTTGTGTTAAAGCTTGCATCGGCGTAACCCTTTATGCCAAACTCTTTATCACCTCCATAACCGAGAAACATTTCCTTATTCCTCTAAGGATAATTTTGACCGCTGTCCAGTGATCCACTCCTGGATCACTCTTGTACCCCCCTTGCCAGACACATGGCAAGGCACACATCAGGTGCGGTACACAGCATGGCATATCGTATAGAGCCCATGGCTGAGGCATAGGGGACGACCTTCGTCCTTTCTCTTTCTTCTGCCGTGGTTGAGCTTTGAGTCTTACTCAACTTCACACCTTACAACTCAGGCAAGAACCCCTTCTTGGACTGATCCATTTTGAACTTCTTCAAAATCATGTCAAGGTATGTGATCTGTGAAAGTCTTATCAGGCGTCCTGATCTATCTCTATAGATCTTGTTGCCCAATATGTAAGCAGCTTTACCCAGGTCTTCCTTTGAAAAACTCATTTCAAACAAGCCTTTATGCTTTCCAGAAATTCTACATCATTTTCGATCAACAATATGTCAACCACATATGCTTATCAGAAATGTTGTAGTGCTCCCACTCACTTTCTTGTAAATACAAGCTTCTCCATAAACTTGTATAAACCCAAACGCTTTGATCACCTCATCAAAGCGAAAGTTCCAACTCCGAGATGCTTGCACCAGTCCATAAATGGATCGCTGGAGCTTGCACACTTTGTCAGCATTCTCTGGATCGACAAAACCTTCCGGTTGCATCATATACAACTCTTCCTTAAGGAACGCTGTTTCGACATCCATCTGCCAGATTTCATAATCGAAAAATGCAACTATTGCCAACATGATTCTGACGAACTTAAGCATCGCTACGGGTGAGAAAGTCTCATCGTAGTCAACTCCTTGAACTTGTGAAAACCCCTTTGCCACAAGTCGAGCTTTATAGATGGTCACATTACCGTCCGCGTCCGTCTTCTTCTTGAAGATCCATTTATTCTGAATAGCCTTTCGCCCTTCAGGTAATACTTCCAAAGTCCATACTTTGTTTTCATACATGGATCCTATCTCGGATTTCATGGCTCCTAGCCATTTGTTGGAATCCGGGCCCACCATCGCTTCTCCATAGCTAGTAGGTTCACTGTTGTCCAACAACATGACCTCTAAGACAGGGTTACCGTACCACTCAGAAGTTGTACATACCATTGTCGACCTATGAGGTTCGATAGTAACTTGATCCGAAGCTTCATGATCATCAGCATTAGCTTCCTCTTCAACTGACATAGGTGCCACAGAAACATCTTTCTGTGCTGCACTACTCTATGGTTTAAGTAAAGGTTCAACAACCTCATCAAGTTCTATCTTCCTCCCACTCAATTCTTTCGAGAGAAACTCTTTCTAGAGAAAGGACCCGTTCTTAGCGACAAACACTTTACCTTCGGATCTGAGATAGAAGGTATACCCAACCATCTCTTTTGGGTATCCTATGAAGACGCATTTGTCCGCTTTGGATTCGAGCTTTTCCGGCTGAAGCCTTTTGACATAAGCATCGCAGCCCCAAACCTTAAGAAACGACAACTTAGGTTTCTTGCCAAACCACAGTTCACATGGTGTCGTCTCCACAGACTTAGATGGTGCCCTATTTAAAGTGAATGTAGTTGTCTCTAATGCATAACCCCAAAATGATAGTGGTAGATCGGCAAGAGACATCATAGAATGCACCATATCCAATAAGGTACGATTACGACGTTCGGACACACCATTACGCTGTGGTGTTCCAGGTGGTGTCAACTGTGAAACAATTCCACATTGTCTTAAGTGATTGCAAAACTCATAACTCAGATATTCTCCCCCTCGATCAGATCGTAGGAATTTAATCTTCTTGTTACGATGATTCTCAACTTCACTCTGAAATTTTCTGAACTTTTCAAACGTTTCAGACTTATGCTTCATTAAGTAAACATACCCATATCTACTCAAATCATCGGTGAAGGTGAGGAAATAACGATATCCACTGCACGCGTCAACACTCATCGGACCGCACACATCAGCATGTATGATTTCCAACAAGTCAATTGCCCGTTCCATTGTTCCGGAAAACGGGGTTTTAGTCATCTTGCCCATGAGGCATGGTTCGCATGTGTCAAGTGATTCAAAATCAAGTGACTCCAAAAGTCCATCAGCATGGAGTTTCTTCATGCGCTTTACACCAACATGACCTAAGCGACAGCGCCACAAGAAAGTGGTATTATCATTATCAACTCTACATCTTTTGGCCTCAATGTTATGAACATGTGTATCACTATGATCGAGATTCAATTAAACCATTCACCTTGGGTGCATGACCATAGAAGGTATTATTCATGTAAACAGAATAACCATTATTATTTGACTTAAATGAATAACCGTATTGCAATAAACACGATCTAATCATGTTCATGCTCAACACAGACACCAAATAACATTTATCTAGGTTCAACACTAATCTCGAAGGTAGAGTGAGCGTGCGATGGTGATCACATCAACCTTGGAAACACTTCCAACACACATCGTCACCTCGCCCTTAGCTAGTCTCTGTTTATTCCGTAGCTTTTGTTTCGAGTTACCAACATTAGCAACTGAACCGGTATCTAATACCCAGGTGCTACTAGTAGTACTAGTAAGGTACACATCAATAACACGTATATCAAATATACTATTGTTGAAGTTGCCAGCCTTCTTATCTATTGGGGTAGTTCCGCTACCAGTGACCGTTCCACTTACAATAGAAGCACTTAGTCTCGGGTTTAGGTTCAACCTTGGGTTTCTTCACTGGAGCGGCAACTGGCTTGCCATTCATGAAGTTTCCCTTCTTGCCCTTGCCCTTCTTGAAACCAGTGGTCTTGTTAACCATCAACACTTGATGCTCCTTCTTGATTTCTACCTTCGCGGCCTTAAGCACCGCGAACATCTCCAGGATCATCTCCATCCCTTGCATGTTATAGTTTATCACGAGGCTCTAGCAGCTTGGTGATAGTGACTAGAGAACCCTGTCAATCACTATCTTATCTGGAAGATTAACTCCCACTTGATTCAAGCAATTGTAGCACCCAGACATTCTGAGCACATGCTCACTGGCTGAGCTATTCTCCTCCATCTTGTAGGCAAAGAACTTGTCAGAGGTCTCATACCTCTCAACATGGGCATGAGCCTGAAATACCAATTTCAGCTCTTAGAACATCTCATATGTTCCATGGTGTTCAAAACGCCATAGGAGCCCCGATTCTAAGCCGTAAAGTATGGCACACTAAACTATCAAGTAGTCATCTGAACATGTTTGCTAGATGTTCACAACATCCACAGACGACGCTAGAGGGGTTGGCACACCAAGCGGTGCATCAAGGACATAAGCCTTCTGTGCAGCAGTGAGGACAATCCTCAGACTACGGCCCTAGTCCGCATAATTGCTTACAATATCTTTCAACTTAGTCTTTCTCTAGGAACATATTGAAACAGGGAGCTACAACACGAGCCATTGATCTACAACATAAATTTGCAAAGGTAACTTAGACTATTGTTCATGATAAATGAGTTCAATTAATCATATTACCTAAGAACTCCCACTCAAATCAACATCCCTTCGGTTGTCCGAGTGTAACACGATCCAAATTCACCAACCCAAGTCCGATCATCACGTGAGATGAGGTGGTTTCAATGGTGAACATCTCCATGTTGATCATATCTACTATATGACTCATGTTCGACCTTTCGGTCTCTTGTGTTCCGAGGCCATGTCTGTACATGCTAGGCTCGTCAAGTTTAACCCAAGTGTTCTGCATGTGCAACATTGGCTTGCACCCGTTGTATGTGACCGTGGAGTCTATCACACCCGATCATCACGTGGTGCTTCAAAACGACGAACTTTCGCAACGGTGCACACTTGGGGACAACACAATTTTATCTTGAAATTTTAGTGAGGGATCACCTTATAATGCTACCGTCATCCTAAGCAAAATAATATGCATAAAAGGATTAACATCACATGCAAATCATAAGTGACATGATATGGCCATCAACTTGTGCTTTTAATCTCCATATCCAAAGCACCGGCATGATCTCCATCGTCACCGGCATGACACCATGATCTCCATCATCGTGCCACCATCGGGGTTGTCAGGCCAACCATGCTTCTACTACTATTGCTATCGCTTAGCGATAAAGTAAAGCATTACATAGCGCTTAATGATTGACACGCAGGTCATACAATAATTAAAGACAACCCTATGGCTCCTGCCGGTTGCCGTATGCATCGACATGCAAGTCGATATAAACTATTACAAATATGATCATCTCATACATCAAATATATCCCATCATATCTTTGGCCATATCATATCACAACACACCTTGCAAAAACAAGTTAGACATACTCTAATTGTTGTTCCATGTTTTATGTGGCCGCTATGGGTATCTAGCAAGAACGATTCTTACCTACGCAAAGCCACAACGGTGATATGCAAGTTGCTATTTAACCTTCTACAAGGACCGCCTTTGTCGAATCCGATTCAACTAAGGTGGGAGAGACAGACACCCGCCAGCCATCTTTATGCAACAAAGTCACATGTATGTCGATGGAACCGGTCTCATGTACGTGGACATGTAAAGTTGGTCCGGGCCGCTTCATCCCACAATATCGCCGAATCAAGAAAAGACCAAGGAAGGAAGCAATCTGAATATCAACGCCCACAAACTCCTTTGTGTTCTACTCGTGATGTCATCTACGCACAGACCTAGCTCATGATGCCACTGTTGGGGAACGTTGCATGGGAAACAAAAAAATTCCTACGCTCACCAAGATCAAGCTAGGAGATGACCATCTACGAGAGGAGAGATTGCATCTACATACCCTTGTAGATCGCTAAGAGGAAGCGTTAAGAAACGCGGTTGATGTAGTCGAACGTTTTCGTGATCCAATCACGATCCGTCCCGCGAACTCCCGATCCAAGTGCCGAACGGACGGCACCTTCGAGTTCAACACACGTACGGCTTGATGACGCCTTCACCTCCTCGATCCAGCGAGCGATGGTGAAGTAGTAGCTTGAGTCCTCCGGCAGCACGACATCGTGGTGGTGGTGGTGGTGGCGGAATCTCAACAGAGCTTCGCTAAGCACTACGGAGAGGAAGAGGGATGCGAGGGAGAGGAGAGGCAGCGCCGTGGCTTAGAAGGGTGCGGCTGCCCTCTCTCTACCTCTCTATATATAGGGGGAGGGGGAGAGGGGGGCGCCCCTAGGGTATCCCATCTAGGGCCGGTGGCCACAAGAGGGAAACCCTAGATGGGTTTTCACCCCTAGGAGACTTGGCCCCCAAGCCAAAGTGGTGGGTGATACGTCTCCAACGTATCTATAATTTATGAAGTATTCATGCTGTTATATTATCATTCTTGGATGTTTTACAATCATTTTATAGCAACTTTATATCAGTTTTTTGGGACTAACCTATTGACCCAGTGCCCAGTGCCAGTTGCTGTTTTTGCTTGTTTTTTACATCGCAAGAAATCAATATCAAACGGAGTCCAAACACCGCGAAACTTTTTATGGATTTTTTATGGACCAGAATACATCCAATGGGCCAGAGCAGCACCTGGGGGGTGCCCCGAGGGGGGCACAACCCACCAGGGCGCGCCTGGGCCCCCAGGCGCGCCCCGGTGGGTTGTGCCCACCTCGGTGGCCTCCCGCACCGCCTCTTCGCCCTATAAATTCTCAAATATCCCAAAAACCCTGGGGCTAACCCTAGAACAAAAGTTCCGCCGCCGCAAGGCTCTGTAGCCACGCAAAACCAATCTAGACCCCGTTTCGGCACTTCGCCGGAGGGGGAAATCATCACCGGTGGCCATCTTCATCATCCCGGCGGCCACCACGATGAGGAGGGAGTAGTCCACCCTCGGGGCTAAGGGTTTGTACCAGTAGCTATGTGTTTAATCTCTCTCTCTCGTGTTCTTGAGATGGCACGATCTTGATGTATTGCGGGCTTTGTTAATATAGTTGGATCATATGGTGTTTTCCCCTCTCTATATTGTTGTGATGAATTGAGTTTTCCCTTTGAGATTTCATTTTATCGGATTGAATACTTTTATGGATTTGAGAGCACTTGATATATGTCTTGCATATGAATACCCGTGGTGACAATGGGGTATTATTTTGATTCACTTGGTATATGTTTTGGCACTCAACTCGCGGATTCTCGAGGTGACATTGGGGTAATCTATGCATAGGGGTTGATGCATGTTTTTGTCCTTGTTTCTCCGGTAGAAATCTTGGGGCACTCTTTGAGGTTCTTTGTGTTGGATTGAGTATTATGAATCTGAAATTGTTTGATGCATATCGTATAATCAACTCACGGACACTCGCGGTGACATTGGAGTATCTAGGTGACATTAGAGTTGGTTGATGTGTATCATATGGTGTTATTTTAGTACGAACTCTTGGTTAGATCGATCGGAAAGAATAGCTTGGTGTTATTTTAGTACGAACTCTAGGATAGATTGATCGGAAAGAATAGCTTTGAGGTGGTTTCGTACCCTACAAATAATTTATTCTTATATTCTCCGCTAGATAGGAACTTTGGAGTGATTCTTCGTTGCACGTTGAGGGATGGTTATATGATCCAATTATATTAGCATTGTTGAGAGATTGCACTAGTGAAAGTACGGACCCTAGGCCTCATTTTCAAGCATTGCAATACTGTTTGTGCTCCGTTTTATCAATTGCTACCTTGCTTTTTTTATTGTTCCTATTACAAAAATCAATATCTACTATCATTACTACGCTTTTATTACCATCTCTTCGCCGAACTAGTGCACCTATACAAATTACCATTGTATTTGGTGTGTTGGGGACACAAGAGACTTTTTGTTATTTGGTTGCAGGGTTGTTTGAGAGAGAGACCATCTTCATCCTACGCCTCACACGGATTGATAAACCTTAGGTCATCCACTTGAGGGAAATTTGCTACTGTCCTACAAAACTCTGCGCTTGGAGGCCCAACACGAGTCTACAAGAACAAGTTGTGTAGTAGACATCAAGCTCTTTTCTGGCGCCGTTGCCTGGGAGGTGAGTGCTTGAAGGTATATCTTTAGATCTTGCAATTGAATCTTTTAGTTTCTTGTTTTATCACTAGTTTGGTTTATACAAAGAAAACTACAAAAAAATGGAATTGAGGTTGCATCATATTATTCATCTTTATAATATCTTTCGTGAAAATGATGGAAAAGAAAATTGTGCTCAATTGATAGAAGAAGAATTCTATAAAATGTTTGACAAAAAATCTTTGAATGATGAGCATGATTGCAATGTTGTCGGTATGAACTCTTTGAATATCCATGATGCTAATGATATGCAAAGCTACAAGCTTGGGGATGCTATGTTTAAAGAAGATGATATTTTTAGTCCCCCAAGTTTTGATGTGCAAATTTGTTATAATGGTAGCATGCCTCCTATTTATGATGATTATGTTGATGAAAGTGGGTTTGGAAGAGTGTCAACTCTAGGTACTAATGATCCCACTATTTTGGAGGGTGTTGAATCTTATTGTGATAATTATGAAAGTGGATTTGGAGAGGTCATGACTTTATTTAGTGATGAATCCACTATTTTGGAAGAGGTTTCAATTGACTATGACAACAAAGTTGCTATCTATGATGATTATGGTGATGACATGTATGCTATAAAGAATAATGATAACCATGAAACTTGTCATCATGATTTTAATTTTCAATCCCATGATAGTTATTTTGTTGAGTTTGCTCCCACTACTATTCATGAGAATAAATTTGCTTATGTGGAGAGTAATAAATTTTCTATGCTTGTGGATCATGAAAATAATGCTTTATGTGATGGTTATATTGTTGAATTCATTCATGATGCTACTGAAAATTATTATGAGAGGGGAACATATGCTCTTACATATTGCAATAATATCAAGTTTCCTCTCTTTATGTTGAAAGTTTTGAAGTTGCACTTGTTTTGCCTTCCTATGCTGGTTGATTCTTGTTCCCATAAGTTTTTTGCTCACAAAATCCCTATGCATAGGAAGTGGGTTATACTTAAATGTGCTAGTCATATGCTTCATGATGCTCTCTTTGTGTTTCAATTCTTATCTTTTATGCGAGCACCATTGAAATCATCATGCCTAGCTAAAAGGCATTAAAGAAAAGCGCTTGTTGGGAGACAACCCAACATTTACCCCTACTGTTTTTGTGTGTTCACATGATTATTATACTGTAGTAATCATGTTTTATAGCTTTTATTTCAATAAAGTGCCAAGTAAAGCCTTTGGGATAGTGTGGATGATAGTTGACTTGATTCTGTGCAAAAACAGAAAGTTTTGCGCTCAGTCCAGGAATTTTGAAAATTCACTGGAACGTTTTTTTGATCTGATATTTTTACAGGTGATAGATATACAAATTCCCTACGTTTTCCTAATTTTTCAGAATTTTTGGAGTAGCAGAAGTATGGTTGGAGTACAGATTATTACATACTGTTCTGTTTTTGACAGATTCTGTTTTCAATGCATAGTTTGCTTGTTTTCTAGTTTCTATGGCTTATATTGCTCAATATAAATTATGGAAATGATATGATACAGTAGGCATTGTGTGGAAACAATTATGAATCTTGTCTTTGACAGTACCAAAGTGAAATGGTTTGCTCTTTATCATACTAACCCATCTCACGAAGTTCCGTTAAGTTTTGTGTGATTGAAGTTTTCAAGTTTTGGGTGAGATAGCGATATGAGGAGAATAAGGAGTGACAAGAACCTAAGCTTGGGGATTCCCAAGGCACCCCAAGGTAATATTCAAGTAATATCCAAGCAACTAAGTTTGGGGATGCCCCGGAAGGCATCCCCTCTTTCGTCTTCAACATTATCAGTAACCTCACTTGGAGCTATATTTTCATTCGTCACATGATATGAGTTTTTCTTGGAGAGTCATTTTATTTTATTAGGATTTGCTTGATGTTAGTTATAATAATGTTTTTCATCTTTTATTCCAATAAAAGTGGCAAGGATAGCCATCACCATGCTTATTTTGCAAATATATGAGTTGCTGTTTCAAAACAGAAAGTTCATCGCTGTTGCAATAATTATCCAGAAAATTCAGAATGTGGTAAAATTTTGAAATTTTTTGCATAATAAGCGCTGATAAATTTTATACAGTTTTGTAAATTTTCATAATTTTTTGATTTAAATAAGTATTGATACTCTTGCATTCTTTACAGACTGTACTGTTTTGGCAGATTGCTGTTATGTTTGCATTGTTTGCATATGTTTGCTTGTTTAATGATTCTATTTGAGGATAGGAGTATTAAATATGCAGAGGCATTTAGTATGCAATGTTGAATAATAATTTTTGTGATTTTCTACAGTAGAGAATGATAAGGTTTTTGCATTGGTTTATACTAACTTATCTCACGAGTTCTTGTTGAGTTTTGTGTGTATGAAGTTTTTAAGATTTAGGGAAACCGTGATATAAAAGGAATTAAGGAGACGCAAAAGCTCAAGTTTGGCGATGCCCAAGGCATCCCAGATAATATTTCAAGAAGTCTCAAGCATCTAAGCTTGGGGATGCCCCGGTAGGCATCCCACCTTTCTTCATCAGCAATTATCGGTTAGTATCGGTTGAGCCTAAGTTTTTGCTTCTTCACATGAGTTGTACTATTCTTGGAATGTCATTTTGTTATGTTTTACTTGCTGTTTTAATAAAATACTTAGATCTGAAAGTTTTTAAATAAAAGAGAGTTCTCAAATAGCTACCCATTTACTTAACTACTTGGTTGATCTTCACTTATATCTTTTTGGAGTAGCTTGTCATTTACTCTTGTGCTTCACTTATATCCTATGAGTAAATTGTTGAATGAATTGAATATCATGAAGTTGAAATTATATGTTCATATCATGCCTAGAGGTAGCTTCACATTGGGTTTAGAAAGTGAAATCTTTTGAGGCTTGACAATCACAATATTGGTCATACAAGCAATTCATGAATGATTAGTAGAAGGAAGAGACTTTCACATGCAAATACACTATCTTGGAAATCTTTTGTGATTGTGAGCCCCCATCAAAATATTAGATGCCAAAATTGTTGACGTTGGACAAGGAAGACAATGTAATGATTTATGTTTGTTCATATTCACATAGAAGTTATATTGTCATAGATCCTTCAACATGTGGTGCTTGCCCCCCCCCCCCCCCCAACTTTGCTAGCCAAAAATTCCGCACTAAGTAGAGATACTACTTGTGCATCCAAAAACCCTTAAACCCAAATATTATTTTCAAGAGTCCACCATACCTACCTATGGATTGAGTAAGATCCTTCAAGTAAGTTGTCATCGGTGCAATAAGGCAATAAAAATTGCTTCTAAAAGTGTAAGATCATTTAGTGTAAGAGAAAATTGAGCGTTGTACGAACTTGTGATGGTAAAGAAATAAAAGAGACAGACTGCATAATAAAGGTTGCCATCACAAGGGGCAATATAACATGATGTTCTTTTGCACTAAGGGGTTGAGCATACAAACTAATAAGCGCATGGCAACCTCTGCTTCCCTCTGCGAAGGGCCTATCTTTTACTTTTATGTATTTACTTTTATGCAAGAGTCAAAGTGTTTCTCTCTATTCTTTTTTATTTTTCTCCTTTGGCAAGCATCATGTGGTGAGGAAAGATCTAGGCACATATGTCCAGCTGGATATGGGTGGCATGAGTTATTACTGTTGACATCACTCTTGAGGTGAATACGTTGGGAGGCGAAATTATAAGCCCCTATCATTCTATGTGTCCGGTTGAAACGTTTTGCTCATGAGTATGCGGTGAGTGTTAGCAATCATAGAAGACTATATGATGGTTGAGTATGTGGAGCTCTTACTTAGACTCTGTTGAATAAGTTGAATTGCAATTGTTTGGTGACTGAGAACATAGGTTGTTGAGTTTCAAGAGAATTCATTGTTTGAACCTTAACATGTGAATTGGTTGCTACTTTAACATGAGAAGTTTTATAAGAAAGAATTGTTGTTATGATGCTAGGAAAAGTGATTGAAATTGTCATTGATCAAACTTGTGCACTTTGCTAGCATTCACACTTCATAAATTATTTCTTTTATCATTTACCTACTCGAGGACGAGTAGGGATTAAGCTTGGGGATGCTGATACGTCTCCAATGTATCTATAATTTATGAATTATTCATGCTGTTATATTATCATTCTTGGATGTTTTACAATCATTTTATAGCAACTTTATATCATTTTTTTGGGACTAACCTATTGACCCAGTGCCCAGTGCCAGTTGCTGTTTTTGCTTGTTTTTTACATCGCAGGAAATCAATATCAAACGGAGTGCAAACACCGCGAAACTTTTTGTGGATTTTTTATGGACCAGAAGACATCCAATGGGCCAGAGCAGCACCTGGGGGGTGCCCCGAGGGGGGCACAACCCACCAGGGCGCGCCTGGGCCCCCAGGTGCGCCCCGGTGGGTTGTGCCCACCTCGGTGGCCTCCCGCACCGCCTCTTCGCCCTATAAATTCTCAAATATTCCAAAAACCCTGGGGGTAACCCTAGATCAGAAGTTCCGCTGCTGCAAGGCTCTGTAGCCACGCAAAACCAATCTAAACCCCGTTTCAGCACTCCGCCGGAGGGGGAAATCATCACCGGTGGCCATCTTCATCATCCCGGCGGCCACCACGATGAGGAGGGAGTAGTCCACCCTCGGGGCTAAGGGTTTGTACCAGTAGCTATGTGTTTAATCTCTCTCTCTCTCGTGTTCTTGAGATGGCACGATCTTGATGTATTGCGGGCTTTGTTAATATAGTTGGATCATATGGTGTTTTCCCCTCTCTATCTTGTTGTGATGAATTGAGTTTTCCCTTTGAGATTTCATTTTATCGGATTGAATACTTTTATGGATTTGAGAGCACTTGATATATGTCTTGCACATAAATACCCGTGCTGACAATGGGGTTTTATTTTGATTCACTTGATATATGTTTTGGCACTCAACTCGCGGATTCCCGAGGTGACATTGGGGTAATCTATGCATAGGGGTTGATGCACGTTTTCGTCCTTGTTTCTCCGATAGAAATCTTGGGGCACTCTTTGAGGTTCTTTGTGTTGGATTGAGTATTATGAATCTGAAATTGTTTGATGCATATCGTATAATCAAATCACGGATACTCGCGGTGACATTGGAGTATCTAGGTGACATTAGAGTTGGTTGATGTGTATCATATGGTGTTATTTTAGTACGAACTCTTGGTTAGATCGATCGGAAAGAATAGCTTGGTGTTATTTTAGTACGAACTCTAGGATAGATTGATCGGAAAGAATAGCTTTGAGGTGGTTTCGTACCCTACAAATAATTTATTCTTATATTCTCCGCTAGATAGGAACTTTGGAGTGATTCTTCGTTGCACGTTGAGGGATGGTTATATGATCCAATTATATTAGCATTGTTGAGAGATTGCACTAGTGAAAGTACGGACCCTAGGCCTCATTTTCAAGCATTGCAATACCGTTTGTGCTCCGTTTTATCAATTGCTACCTTGCTTTTTTTATTTTTCCTATTACAAAAATCAATATCTACTATCATTACTACGCTTTTATTACCATCTCTTCGCCGAACTAGTGCACCTATACAAATTACCATTGTATTTGGTGTGTTGGGGACACAAGAGACTTTTTGTTATTTGGTTGCAGGGTTGTTTGAGAGAGAGACCATCTTCATCATATGCCTCCCACGGATTGATAAACCATAGGTCATCCACTTGAGGGAAATTTGCTACTGTCCTACAAAACTCTGCGCTTGGAGGCCCAACACGAGTCTACAAGAACAAGTTGTGTAGTAGACATCAGTGGGAAGCCCTAGGAAGCGCCCCCAACCCTCCTGGTTATGTGAGATGGGGTGAGGGGGGCGCTCAGCCCCTTAGTGGGATGGTTTGCCCCTCCCCTTGGCCAATGAGGCCCCCCAACACTTGCCGGGACCCCCCGAAACCCCTTTCGGTCATGCTGGTCATCACCCGGTACCACCGGAACAATTTTGGACTCCAATACCCTTCGTCCAATATATCAATCTTCACCTCTGGACCATTCCGGAGTTCCTCGTCACATCCGGGATCTCATCCGGGACTCCGAACAACCTTCGGTAACCACCATAATGACTCAACTATACTTATATCGTCACCAAACCTTAAGTGTGTAGACCCTGCGGGTTCGAGAACTATGCAGATATGACCGAGACACCTCTACGGTCAATAACCAAAAGGGGGACCTAGATGCCCATATTTGTTCCTACATATTCTATGAAGATCTTATCGGTCGAACCTCGATGTCAAGGATTCAGCTAATCCTGTATGCAGTTCCCTTTGTCTTTTGGTATGTTACTTGCTCGAGATTCGATCGTCGGTATCTCCATACCTAGTTCAATCTCGTTACTGGCAAGTCTCTTTACTCGTTCCATAATACAAGATCCCGTGGCTAACTCATTAGTCACATTGCTTGCAAGCGTCTTGTGATGTTGTATTACCGAGTGGGCCCTGAGATACCTCTCCATCATACGGAGTGACAAATCCCGGTCTTGATCCATGCCAACTCAACAGATACCCTCAGAGATACCTATAGAGCACCTTTATAGTCACCCAGTTACGTTGCGACGTTTGGTACACACAAGGTACTCCTTGATGACCCACAAGTATAGGGGATCAATCTTAGTCCTTTTGATAAGTAAGAGTGTCGAACCCAATGAGGAGCAGAAGGAAATGATAAGTAGTTTTCAGCAAGGTATTCTCTGCAAGCACTGAAATTATAAGTAACGAGAGTTTGATAGCAAGATAATTTGTAACGAGTAAGTAACGGTAACGGTAACAAAAGTGCAGCAAGGTAGCCCAATCCTTTTGAGGCAAAGGACAGGCCAAAACGGTCTCTTATGATAAGCAAAGCGTTCTTGAGGGTACACGGGAATTTCATCTAGTCACTTTCATCATGTTGGTTTGATTTGTGTTCGCTACTTTGATAATTTGATATGTGGGTGGACCGGTGCTTAGGTGTTGTTCTTACTTGAACAAACCTCCTACTTATGATTAACCCCCTCGCAAGCATCCGCAACTATGAGAAAAGTATTAAGAATAAATCTAACCATAGCATTAAACTTTTGGGTCCAAATCGGTCCCTTACGGAATAGCGCATAAACTAGGGTTTAAGCTTCTGTCACTCTCGCAACCCATCATCTAATAACTACTCCACAATGCATTCCCTTAGGCCCTAATAAGGTGAAGTGCCATGTAGTCGACGTTCACATGACACCACTAAGGGAATCACAACATACATATCATCAAAATATCGAACACATATCAAGTTCACATGATTACTTGCAACAAGATTTCTCCCGTGACCTCAAGAACAAAAGTAACTACTCACAAATGATAATCATGCTCAAGATCAGAGGGGTATTAAATAGCATAATGGATCTGAACATATAATCTTCCACCAAATAAACCATATAGTAATCAACTACAAGATGTAATCAACACTACTAGTCACCCACAAGCACCAATCTAAGGTTCCGGTACAAAGATTGAACACAAGAGATGAACTAGGGTTTGAGAGAGGATGGTGCTGTTGAAGATGTTGATGGAGATTTCCCTCCCCAAGATGGGAGAGTTGTTGGTGAAGATGATGACGATGATTTCCCCCTCCGGGAGGGAAGTTCCCCCGGCGGAATCACTCCGCCGGAGGGCAAAAGTGCTCCTGCCCAAGTTCCGCCTCGAGACGGCGGCGCTTCGTCCCGAAAGTCCTCTCCTGATTTTTTTCTAGGTCAAAATGACTTATATACCAGAAGATGGGCACCAGAGGTGGGCCGAGGGGAGCACAACCCACCAGGGCGCGCCTGGGCTCCCTGGCGTGCCCAGGTGGGTTGTGCCCACCTGGTGGGCCCCCTCTGGTACTTATTGGCTCCAATAATTCTTATATATTCCATAAAAATTCTCTGTGAAGTTTCAGCTTATTTGGAATTGTGCAGAATAGCTGGCCTGACATAGCTTTTTCAGGTCCAGAATTCCAGCTGCAGGTATTCTCCCTTTTTGTGTGAACCTTGCATATTATGAGAGAAAAGGCATTAGAATTACTCCAAAAAGCATTATTATACATAAAAACAATATAAATAACAGTAGGAAAACATGATGCAAAATGGACGTATCAGTCCTCCGATGTCAGTGAGTTGCATGATCTCATGGTCATAGGAACATATACTTGACATGCAGAAAACGATAGCAACAAACTTGATATGATCACATGCTACGTTTATAGTTTGGGTCTTATCCAGCACATCATTCTCCTAATGATGTGATCCCGTTATCAAATGACAACTCATGTCCATGGCTATGAAACCATAGCCATCTTTGATCAACGAGCTAGTCCGGTAGAGGCTTACTAGGGACATGTTGTTGTCTATGTATCCACACATGTATTTGACTTTTCAATCAATACAATTCTAGCATGGATAATAAACGATTATCATGAACAGGGAAATATGATAATAACTAAATTATTATTGCCTCTAGGGCATATTTCCAACAAAAATAGCATGCATCCCTTATGCAAAAGTAAAAAGGAAAATGATGAGGGCACTTAAGATGCCCTAACAACACTTTCAACACGTAGTAGTTGGTCTATTCTAACATAGGATGAAATCCGTCAAACTTTTTTAGAGCAATTCTGGGCGCTATTGAGGCAACTTTAGTGCTATAGAAAAGCAACTCCTCTTTTGCCTAGTATGACTACCTATCAGCATGGATTCCTCCTAATTTGGTTACCATGACTACCAGATTGAGAAGTTTCATCTCTAAGTTGTCTACAATAAGGCCAACTCCAACGCGGATAATCAACTTGTCCCCAAATGTCTGGACCGACCTGTCTGGAAACCTTTAGTCATACAATGATGGTCACTTCATTTTTCTGGACAGGTATGTGCGTCTGAAATGCCCCAAACTGAATAACGAGGAGGTGTTCTACAGGCCCCTCGATGTCTGTAGTAAAATGCATGTATGGGCGGTGGATCGTGCTGTTTTCAAAAGAGTAAAACCACATGAGACAACTTTACTTCTGATTTCAAGCAACCCGTATTAAAATTTGAAGCAACTACTATCAGGCATGTAAAAAAGGTCTACTGCCCCATATGAGTTCCTTGTAGTAAAATATAGCATGCATCCCTTGTGCAAAAGTAAAAAGGAAAATGATGTGGGCACTTAAGACGCCCTAAAAACACTTTCAACACGTAGTAGTTGGTCTACTCTAACATAGGATGAAATTCGCCAAACTTTTTAGAGCAATTATGGGCGCTATGAAGGCAACTTTAGTGCTATAGAAAAGAAATTGTTTTGCCTTGTATGACTACCTATCGGTGTGGATTCCTTCTAAGTTGGTTATGATGACTACCAGATTGAGAAGTTTCATCTCTAAGTTGTCTACCATAAGGCCAACTCCAGCGCGGATCATCAACTTGTCCCCAAATGTCTGGAGCGACCTGTCCGGACACCTTTAGTCATCCAACGATGGTCACTTAATTTTTCTGGATAGGTTTGTGCGTCCAAAATGCCCCAAACTGAATAACGAGGAGGTGTTCTACGGGCCCCATGACGTCCCTAATAAAATGCATGTATGGGCGATGGATCGTGCTGTTTCCAAGAGAGTAAAATCACATGAGACAACTTTACTTGTGATTTCAAGCAACCCACATTAAAATTTGAAGCGACTATTATCAGACGTGAAAAAAGGCCTGCTGCCCCATATGAGTTCCTTGCAGTAAAAAATAGTATGCATCCCCTGTGCGAAAGTAAAAAGGAAAATGATGTGGGGACTTAAGATGCCCTAACAACACTTCCAACACGTAGTGGTTGGCCTATTCTAACGTAGGATGAAAAACATTTTTTAGAGCAATTCTGGGCACTATGAAGGCAACTTTAGTGCTATAGAAAAGCAAATCCTATTTGCCTAGTATGACTACCTATCAGCATGGATTCCTTCTAAGTTGGTTACCATGACCACAAAATTGGCAAGTTTCATCTCTAAGTTATCTACCATAAGGCCAACTCCAACGCGGATCATCAACTTGTCCCCAAATGTCTTGACCGACATGCCCAGGCACCTTTAGTCATGCAACGATGGTCACTTAATTTTTCTGGACAGGTTTGTGCGTCTAAAATGCCCCAAACTGAATAACGAGGAGGTGTTCTATGAGCCCTCGATGTTCCTAATAAAATGCATGTATGGGCGGTGGATCATGCTGTTTTCAAAAGAGTAAACCCACAAGAGACAACTTTAATTGTGATTTCAAGCAACCCGCATTAAAATTTGAAGTGACTACTATCATACGTGTAAAAAAGGTCTGTTGCCCCATATGAGTTCCTTGCAGTAAAAAATAGCATACATCCCCTGTGGACATGTAAAAAGGAAAATGATGTGGGCACTTAAGACGCCTTAACAACACTTTCAACACGTAGTAGTTGTTCTATTCTAATGTAGGATGAAATTGGCCAAACTTTTTTTAGAGCAATTCTAGGCGCTATGAAGGCAACTTTAGTGCTATTGAAAAGCAACTCCTATTTTTCCTTATATGGCTACCTATCGGCGTGGATTCCTTCTAAGTTGGTTACCATGACTACCAAATTGACAAGTTTCATCTCTAAGTTGTCTACAATATGGCCAACTCCAACGCGGATCATCAACTTGCCTCCAAATGTCTGTACCAGCCTGTCGGACACCTTTATTCATCCAACGATGGTCACTTAATTTTTCTGGACAGGTTTGTGCGTCTGAAATGCCCCAAAATGAATAACGAGGAGGTGTTCTACGGGCCCCTTGACGTCCCTAATAAAATGCATGTATGGGCGGTGGATCGTGCTGGTTTCAAAATAGTAAAACCACATGAGACAACTTTACTTGTGATTTCAAGCAACCCTCATTAAAATTTGAAGCGACTACTATCAGACATGTAAAAAACATATGCTGCCCCATATGAGTTCCTTGCAGTAAAAAATAGCATGTATCCTGATACGTCTCCAACGTATCTATACTTTTTTATTGTTCCATGCTATTATATTATCTGTTTTGGATGTTTTATATTCATTAATATGCTTTTTATATTATTTTTTGGACTAACTTATTAACCCAGAGCCCAATGCCAGTTTTTGTTTTTTTCTTGTTTTTGAGTTTCACAGAAAAGGAATATCAAACGGAGTCCAAACGGAATAAAACTTTACGATGATTTTTCTTGGACCAGAAGACACCTACGTGACTTGGAGATGAAGTCAGAAGACCCACGAGGCGACGACAAGCCATAGGGGCGCGCCCTAGGGGGGCGCCCCTGGCTTGTGGGCCCCTCAAGAGTCCACCGACCTCCCTCTCAGCTCTATAAATCCTCAAATATTCCATTATCAACAGAGGCATCCACGAAAATACTTTTCCTTCGCCGCAACCTTCTGTTCCCGTGAGGTCCCATCTTGGGGCCTTTTTCGGCGATCTGCCGGAGGGGGATTCGATCACGGAGGGCATCTACATCAACCCTATTGCCCTTCCGATGAAGCGTGAGTAGTTTACCTTAGACCTTAGGGTCCATAGCTAGTAGCTAGATAGCTTCTTCTCTCTCTATGATCTTCAATACCATGTTCTCCTCAATGTTCTTGGAGTTCTATCCGATGTAATATTCTTTTGCGGTGTGTTTGTCGAGATCCGATGAATTGTGGATTTATGATCAGATTATCTATGAATATTATTTGAATCTTCCCTGAATTCTTATATGCATGATTTGATATCTTTGTATTTCTCTTCGAATTATCGGTTTGGTTTGGCCAACTAGATTGGTTTTTCTTGCAATGGGAGAGGTGCTTAGTTTTGGGTTCAATCTTGCGGTGTCCTCACCCAGTGAAATAGTAGGGGTAGCGAGGCACGTATTGTATTGTTGCCATCAAGGATAAAAAGATGGGGTTTTCATCATATTGCTTGAGTTTATCCCTCTACATCTTGTCATCTTACTTAAGGCGTTACTCCGTTCTTTATGAACTTAATACTCTAGATGCATGCTGGATAGCGGTTGTTGTGTGGAGTAATAGTAGTAGATGCAGAATCGTTTCGGTCTACTTGACACGGACGTGATGCCTATATGCATAATCATTGCCTTGGATATCGTCATAACTTTGCGCTTTTCTATCAATTGCTCGACAGTAATTTGTTCACCCACCGTATTATTTGCCTTCAAGAGAGAAGCCTCTAGTGAAACGTATGGCCCCCGGGTCTATTTTCCATTATATATTTTCAGATCTATAAACCAAAAAACCCAAAAATACCTTACTGCAATTTATTTACTTTTATTTTATTTTATGTTTTAGTAATCTTTTATACCTATCTCTATCAGATCTCACCATTGCAATTGACCGTGAAGGGATTGACAACCCCTTTATCGCGTTGGGTGCAAGTGTTTGATTGTTTGTGTAGGTGCATAGATTGGAGACTTGCTTGTACCTCCTACTGGATTGATACCTTGGTTCTCTAACTGAAGGAAATACTTATCTCTACTTTGCTGCATCACCCTTTCCTCTTCAAGGGAAAAACCAACGCAAGCTCAAGAAGTAGCAGGAAGAATTTCTGGCGCCGTTGTCGGGGAGGTCTACATCAAGCCTACCAAGTACCCATCATAAACTCTCATCTCTTGCATTATATTATTCACCATTTGCCTCTCGTTTTCCTCTCCCCCACTTCTAAAATGTTTTCATAAAATCACAAAAATATTTGCCTTTTTGTTTGCCTTCTTTCCGTTTGATCTTTTGTTTGCTTGTGTTACCATGTGCCTTCTTTTTGCTTGCATCTTCGCTTGCTAAAAGTTTATGGATCCTCATCCACTTGCTAATCTTTTTAAAAGATCCAATTATGATGAACCAATTTCTAGTGATTTGAGTGCACTATATTATCTTTATGAAGTTTTGCTTGAAATTCGTGAATCTGAAAATTGTGATGAAGTGTTAAAAGAAGAAATCTATGAAGTGATTCATGATAGCTCCTTGGATGAAAAGCATGATTGCAATGGTTCTACTATAAATTCTATTAATGTCAGTTGTGCTAATGATATGCAAAACCCTAAGCTTGGGGATGCTAGTTTTGCTAGGTCCACTACTTGTTGCAATGATCATGATTGGGGAGATTTTTCTTATGATCTTGAAAATTTATTTAAGCCTCATGATGAATATGTTTGCAATAATATTGAAAGTGGGTTTGGAAGAGTGTCAACTCTAGGTAATAATGATCCCACTATTTTGGAGTATGATCAATCTTATGAAATTTTTGATAAAAGTGGGCTTGGAGAGGTCATGACTTTATTTAATGATAATCCCACTATTTTGAAAGAGTGTCAACTTTGCATGCATGTGGATCATGAAGAGAATATTTTATGTGATAGTTATATTGTTGAATTTGATTATTGAAAGAACATGCGGTGCCCCCATGTTTGGTTTTGGTAATTGATGACAATCTCTATGGACTAATGGTTGCCTTGAGTTATTTTTTAAGGATTTGTCCATAGGCTTTTCTTGGAGTCCATTTGTTGGTTTCAAGGAGAGTTGGTGATGACCAAGATGCTATTCAAGGAATTACCTAAAGATTGGTCATGTGAGAGGTTGATCAAGACTAAGTCAAAGAGTGAATCAAGTTGATCAACACACAAAGCGTAGAAGATGTACCGAGGGGGACCAAGCGATCCCATGGTATGGTAAGCATTGTCAATTATGCTTTGTGTACTAACCCATGGTCTTCGTGAGAGTTCTTTGTGGGGTTAGGTAGCGGTGTGCAAGTTCAAGTGGATCATCACGAAGAGATCACATGCTTGAAGCTTGCCGTCCATTGTGGTGGCAATGGACTTGTGAAGATGAGCCAAAGAGTGGCTCACCCATAGTGGAGTATGGGGGAGCAATCAACTAGTCTTCACCGAGCCAACGGAATCAAGAAAGGTGGTCCAACTTGAGGAAGTCAAGATCGTCATCATCTAGCTCAAGTGGACTTTATGCAAGGCAAAGGTTTGCCCTTGATAGGTTTTCTCTTTCACTGGTCTCATGGTGGTAGTTGGGAGACCGGGTTATAGGATCGATTGCCGTACTATCAAGGGGGGCTCTCGATGAGTAGCTTGATCGTATCGTTCGTAGAGAGCTCAAACCATTGCATCCTTGCATCATCTTTATTGGTTCTTGTTTGGTTCTTCTCCTTGTGAGTTTTGGAGCTTATGGTCATCTTGATGACAAGCTCGAGTTCATCGAAAACGGAGTTCTCTTGCATCTTCTATGATGTTTTCGATGTTGGAGGTTATGTCGGTTCTTCTCTGTTGGAGGTTTCACTCCTCTATAAGCTGTTTTGATGCTACTCGTTGTCTTCTATCCAACAAGCTTGAGTTTGCTCAATTCGGAGCTCATTTGCAGAAGTTATGGCAGTTCTGGTTTTATTGTATCCTTCTGTTGTCTTTCGCTGTGAGATGAAGGCTTCCAAGTGTTATAGCTTCTGTGGCGTGCGGTAGTACTGCTCAAGGGAGCAGTAGTACCGCAGGGCCTTGCGGTAGTACCGCTCCTGGTGAGCGGTAGTACCGCTGCCTCTAGCCCAGAACGCTGGCGCGCACGGAAGTAGGCGTGGAAGTAATTTTTTACTTCTGCCCCTACGCGGTAGTACCGCTCCCTTCGAGCGGTAGTACCGTGTCGGATTTTCGCACGTCCCAACCTTAGTGGATGTAGGCGTGGATGTAATTTTTTACATCCGTGGTTTCGCGGTAGTACCGCTATCCCCAGCGGTAGTACCGCTGCTGCACCTGTGTGTCCGTTGAATACTACCCTTGCGGTAGTACCGCAAGGGCAGGCGGTAGTACCGCTACGGCAGTACTACCGCCCTGTTGCCCCGTTGCAGTAGTGTTTCATTTGGCTACTGCCGCCCCAGCGGTAGTACCGCTCCTTGGAGCGGTAGTACCGCTCGGTGCGGGCTGTGAGGATAACGGTTGGATTTTCCCCCTCCTATAAAAGGGGGTCTTCTTCTCCAATGGATCTAATCCTTTGAGCTCTTGTTCTTCCCCCATTGTTGACCTTCTTTGAGCTTGCTATCTCTCAATCCCTCCATGGATTCTTGCTAGTTTTTGGGGGAAAAGAGAGAGGAGATCTAGACCCACATTTCCACCAATCACTTTCTCCTCTATGTGAGGGGAACCCCTTGGATCTAGATCTTGGAGTTCTTGGTGTTCTCCTTCTTGTTCTTCCTCTCATTTTCCTCCCTAGCATTAGTTTCTTCGGTGGGATTTGGGAGAGAAGGACTTGGGCACTCCGTGCGCCCTTGCCATTGCATTTGGTGCATCGGTTTGAGTTCTCCACGGTGATACGTGGAAGTGAAGTTGAGTAGCTTATTACTCTTGGGTGCTTGGTACCCTTGAGCTTGTTCCTCTTGGGTGCTTGGGCGCCCTAGACGGTTGTTGGTGTTTGGAGCTTAATCATTGTGGTGTAAAGCTCAGGGCAAGCGTCGGGGTCTCCAATTAGGTTGTGGAGATCGCCCCGAGCAATTTGACGGGTTCCGGTGACCGCCCCCAAGGGTTGCCAAAGTGTACGGGTTCGGTGACCGCCCCCAAGGGTTGCCATTTGTACGGGTTCGGTGACCGCCCTCAAGGGTCCCTTAGTGGAATCACGGCATCTTGCATTGTGCGAGGGTGTGAGGAGATTACGGTGGCCCTAGTGGCTTCTTGGGGAGCATTGTGCTCCACACCGCTCCAAACGGAGACTAGCATCCGCAAGGGTGTGAACTACGGGATACATCGTCGTCTCCGCGTGCCTCGGTTATCTCTTACCCGAGCCCTTTTACTTATGCACTTTACTTTGTGATAGCCATATTGTTTCTTGTCATATATCTTGCTATCACTTAGTTGTTTATCTTGCTTAGCATAAGTTGTTGGTGCACTTAGGTGAGCCTAGTTGTTGTAGGTTTTGTGCTTGACAAATTAACCGCTAGGTTTATTCCGCATTTGTTCAAGCCTAAACCGTAATTATTTTAAAGCGCCTATTCACCCCCCCCCCCTCTAGGCGACATCCACGATCTTTCAATTATGATCCTACATGTAATTATTATGAGAGAGGAAAATATGGATATGGTTGTAGAAATTTTCATGTTACTAAATTACCTTTCGTTATGTTGAGATTACTATTGTTTCTTTCTTCCTCCTTGCATATGGTAGTTTTTGCTTGCCTTGATGATTTGTTTTCCTATAAAATGCCTATGCATAGGAAGTATGTTAGACTTAAATGTGTTGGTCACATGTCTTACGATGCTCTCTTTGTGCTTCAATCCTTGTCTTTCATGTGAGCATCATTGAAATCTCAAGCCTATCTTAATGGCTATAAAGAAAGAGCTTGTTGGGAGGCAACCCAATTTTATTTTTATGTTTTTTGTTTTGCTTATGTTCTTGAATAAAATACACATTATTACCTATGTAGTAATTGTTTTTTGGTGTTTTAATTAGTGTTTGAGTCAAGTAAGACCTTTGGGATGGCTTACGGTGATAGTTGATTTGATTTTGCTGAAAAACAGAAAATTTTACGTCCAGTTGCAGAATTTTAATAATTCACAGAAGCCACAAAAAACTCTGAATTTTTTAAAAATGATTTATATATAATTTTACTCTGTGTTCCTAATATTTAAGCATTTTTGGAGTTACATAAGTATTACAACAATTCGGATCTTCACAGACTATTCTGTTTTTGACAGATTCTGTTTTCTATGTGTTGTTTGCTTATTTTGATGAATCTATGGGTAGTATCGGGGGGTATGAACCATGGAGAAGTTGGAATACATTAGATATTACACCAATATAAATAAAGAATGAGTTCACAACAGTATCAAAGTGGTGATTTATTTTTCTTATACTAACGGATCTCATGAGTTTCTGTTGAGTTTTGTGTTGTGAAGTTTTCAAGTTTTGGGTAAAGATTTGATGGACTATGGAATAAGGAGTGGCAAGAGCCTAAGCTTGAGGATGCCCAAGGCACCCCAAGGTAATATTCAAGGACAACCAAGAGCCTAAGCTTGGTGATGCCCCGGAAGGCATCCCCTCTTTCGTCTTCAATCCATCGGTAAATTTACTTGAGGCTATATTTTTATTCACCACATGATATGTGTTTTGCTTGGAGCGTCTTGTATGATATGAGTCTTTGCTTTTTAGTTTGCCACAATCATTCTTGCTGTACAGACCTTTTGATAGGGACACGCATTAATCGTGAATTTATTAGAATACTCTATGTGCTTCACTTATATCTTTTGAGCTAGGCAATATGCTCTAGTGCTTCACTTATATCTTTTTAGAGCACGGCGGTGGCTTTATTTTATAGAAATTGTTGAACTCTCTTGCTTCACTTATATTATTTTGAGTCTCTAAACAGCATGGTAATTTGCTTAGGTTATGAATTTAGTCCTAATATGATGGGCATTCAAGAGGGATATAATAAAAACTTTCATATAAAGTGCATTGAATACTATGAGAAGTTTGATTCCTTGCATATTGTTTTGAGATATAAAGATGGTGATATTAGAGTCATGCTAGTGAGTAATTGTGGATTGGTAGAAATACTTGTGTTAAATTTTGTGATTCCCGTAGCATGCACGTATGGTGAACCGTTATGTGATGAAGTCGGGAGCATGATTTATTTATTGATTTTCTTCCTTATGAGTGGCGGTCGGGGACGAGCGATGGTCTTTTCCTACCAATCTATCCCCCTAGGAGCATGCGTGTAGTACTTTGTTTCGATAGCTAATAAACTTTTGCAATAAGCATGTGAGTTCTTTATGACTAATGTTGAGTCCATGGATTATACACACTCTCACCCTTCCACCATTGCTAGCCTCTCTAGTACCACGCAACTTTCGCCGGTGCATTACACCCACCATATACCTTCCTCAAAACAGCCACCATACCTACCTATTATGGCATTTCCATAGCCATTCTGAGATATATTGCCATGCAACTTCCACCGTTCCGTTTATTATGACACGCTTCATCATTGTCATATTGCTTTGCATGATCATGTAGTTGACATCGTATTTGTGGCAAAGCTACCATTCATATTTTTTATACATGTCACTCTTGAGTCATTGCACATCCCGGTACACCACCGGAGGCATTCATATAGAGTCATATATTTGTTCTAGTATCGAGTTGTAATTCTTGGGTTGTAAAGTAAATAAAAGTGTGATGATCATCATTATTAGAGCATTGTCCCATGTGAGGAAAGGATGATGAAGACTATGATTCCCCCACAAGTCGGGATGAGACTCCGGACGAAAAAAAGAGAGGCCAAAGAGCCCAAAATAAAAAAATGAGAGAAAAGAGAGAAGGGGCAATGCTACTATCCTTTTTCCACACTTGTGCTTCAAAGTATCACCATGATATTCATGATAGAGAGTCTCCTATTTTGTCACTTTCATATATACTAGTGGGAAATTTTCATTATAGAACTTGGCTTGTATATTCCAATGATGGGCTTCCTCAAATTGCCCTAGGTCTTCGTGAGCAAGCGAGTTGGATGCACACCCACTTAGTTTCTTTTTGAGCTTTCATACACTTATAGCTCTAGTGCATCCGTTGCATGGCAATTCCTACTCACTCACATTGATATCTATTGATGGGCATCTCCATAGCCCGTCGATACGCCTAGTTGATGTGAGACTATCTCCTTCTTTTTTTTCTTCTCCACAACCACCATATTCTATTCCACTTATGGCGCTATATCCATGGCTCACGCTCATGTATTGCCTGAAAGTTGAAAAAGTTTGAGAACATCAAAAGTATGAAACAATTGCTTGACTTGTCATCGGGGTTGTGCATGATTTAATACTTTGTGTGATGAAGATGGAGCATAACCAGACTATATGATTTTGTAGGGATAACTTTCTTTGGCCATGTTATTTTGAGAAGACATGATTGCTTTATTAGTATGCTTGAAGTATTATTGTTTTTATGTCAATATTAAACTTTTGTTTTGAATCTTATGGATCTGAATATTCATGCCACAATAAAGAAAATTACATGGATAAATATGTTAGGTAGCATTCCACATCAAAAATTCTATTTTTATCATTTACCTACTCGAGGACGAGCAGGAATTAAGCTTGGGGATGCTTGATATGTCTCCAACGTATCTATAATTTTTTTATTGTTTCATGCTATTATATTATCTGTTTTGGATGTTTTATATGCATTAATATGCTATTTTATATTATTTTTGGGACTAACTTATTAACCCAGAACCAGTACCAGTTTCTGTTTTTTCCTTGTTTTTGAGTTTCGTAGAAAAGGAATATCAAACAGAGTCCAAACAGAATAAAACTTTACGATGATTTTCCTTGGACCAGAAGACACCTACGAGACTTGGAGATGAAGTCAGAAGACCCACGAGGCGACGACAAGCCGTAGAGGCGCGCCCTAGGGGGGCGGCCCCATGGCTTGTGGGCCCCTCGGGAGTCCACCGACCTCCCTCTCAGCTCTATAAATCCTCAAATATTCCATTATCAACAGAGGCATCCACGAAAATACTTTTCCGCCGCCGCAACCTTCTGTTCCCATGAGATCCCATCTTGGGGCCTTTTCCGGCGATCTGCCGGAGGGGGATTCGATCACGGTGGGCATCTACATCAACCCTATTGCCCTTCCGATGAAGCGTGAGTAGTTTACCTCATACCTACGGGTCCATAGCTAGTAGCTAGATGGCTTCTTCTCTCTCTATGATCTTCAATACCATGCTCTCCTCGATGTTCTTGGAGTTCTATCCGATGTAATATTCTTTTGCGGTGTGTTTGTCGAGATCCGATGAATTGTGGATTTATGATCAGATTATCTATGAATATTATTTGAATCTTCTCTGAATTCTTATATGCATGATTTGATATCTTTGTATTTCTCTTCGAATTATCGGTTTGGTTTGGCCAACTAGATTGTTTTTTCTTGAAATGGGAGAGGTGCTTAGTTTTGGGTTCAATCTTGCGGTGTCCTCACCCAGTGACATAGTAGGGGTAGCGAGGCACATATTGTATTGTTGCCATCAAGGATAAAAAGATGGGGTTTTCATCATATTGCTTGAGTTTATCTCTCTACATCATGTCATCTTACTTAAGGCGTTACTCCGTTCTTTATGAACTTAATACTCTAGATGCATGCTGGATAGCGGTCGATATGTGGAGTAATAGTAGTAGATGCAGAATCGTTTCGGTCTACTTGACACAGACGTGATGCCTATATGCATAATCATTGCCTTGGATATCGTCATAACTTTGCGCTTTTCTATCAATTGTTCGACAGTAATTTGTTCACCCACCGTATTATTTGCCTTCAAGAGAGAAACCTCTAGTGAAACCTATGGCCCCCAGGTCTATTTTCCATTATATATTTTCAGATCTATAAACCAAAAAACCCAAAAATACCTTGCTGCAATTTATTTACTTTTATTTTATTTTACGTTTTAGTAATCTTTTATACCTATCTCTATCAGATCTCACCATTGCAATTGACCGTGAAGGGATTGACAACCCCTTTATCGCGTTGGGTGCAAGTGTTTGATTGTTTGTGCAGGTGCATAGATTGGAGACTTGCTTGTACCTCTTACTGGATTGATACCTTGGTTCTCTAACTGAGGAAAATACTTATCTCTACTTTGCTGCATCACCCTTTCTTCTTCAACAGAAAAACCAACGCAAGCTCAAGAAGTAGCATATCCCCTGTGCAAAAGGAAAATGGAAAATGATGTGGGCACTTAAGATGCCCTAACAACACTTTCAACACGTAGTGGTTGGTCTATTCTAACGTAGGATGAAAAACATTTTTTAGAGCAATTCTGGGCGCTATGAAGGCAACTTTAGTGCTATAGAAAAGCAACTCCTATTTTGCCTAGTATGACTACCTATCAGCATGGATTCCTTCTAAGTTGGTTACCATGACCACCAAATTGACAAGTTTCACCTCTAAGTTGTTTACCATAAGGCCAACTCCAACGCGGATCATCAACTTGTCCCCAAATGTTTGGACCGACCTGTCCGGACACCTTTAGTCATCCAACGATGGTCACTTAATTTTTCAGGACAGGTTTGTGCGTCTGAAATGCCCCAAACTGAATAACGAGGAGGTGTTCTACGGGCCCCTTGACGTCCCTAATAAAATGCATGTATGGGCGGTGGATCGTGCTGTTTTCAAAAGAGTAAAACCACATGAGACAACTTTACTTGTGATTTCAAGCAACCCGCATTAAAATTTGAAGCGACTACTATCAGACCTGTAAAAAACGTCTGCTGCCCCATATGAGTTCCTTGCAGTAAAAAATAGCATGAATCCCCTGTGCAAAAGGAAAAAGGAAAATGATGTGGGCAATTAAGATGCCCTAACAACACTTTCAATACGTAGTGGTTGGTCTATTCTAACGTAGGATGAAAAACATTTTTAGAGCAATTCTGGGCACTATGAAGGCAACTTTAGTGCTATAGAAAAGCAACTCCTATTTTGCCTAGTATGACTACCTTTCAGCGTGGATTCCTTCTAAGTTGGTTATCATGACCACCAAATTGACAAGTTTCATCTCTAAGTTGTTTACCATAAGGCCAACTCCAACGCGGATCATCAACTTGTCCCCAAATGTTTGGACCAACCTGTCCGGACACCTTTAGTCATCCAACGATGGTCACTTAATTTTTCTGGACAGGTTTGTGCGTCCGAAATGCCCCAAACTGAATAACGAGGAGGTGTTCTACGGGCCCCTTGAGGTCCCTAATAAAATGCATGTATGGGCGGTGGATCGTGCTGTTTTCAAAAGAGTAAAACCACATGAGACAACTTTACTTGTGATTTCAAGCAACCCGCATTAAAATTTAAAGCAACTACTATAGAAATGTAAAAAAGGTATGCTGCCCCATACGAGTTCCTTGAAGTAAAAAATAGCATGCATCCCCTGTGCAAAAGTAAAAGTCAAGTTTATTTCAAAAAGACTACTGAACTTTTTCGACTTTTCTGTATTTATTAAAAACAAAATCCAATTCCTGGGTGTAAATACACCCTGGAACCAGGAGGTATTTCCCATTAAATCAGTCACTAGTGTACATACATGGTCATAATCATGGTGCAGTTTAATACATCTGACCCTATTAGAATTTCTACTGCCGATCAATTAATGTGTTGTGCTCATTCCGTGGATGGATGGATGAATGGATGTAGAGTGTAGCTGCACTTTTAAGTATTTAGGTTTTTTTAGGGCTAGTAAAGTGTCAGTCCAACTGGCTGTGGACCCGCAGGCCCAGGCCAAGCCAAGCCATATGGGCTGCACGCTCACTCACTGGAAAAAAAAAACCCCCTTAGCATAAGAAAATGAGTTCCCGCCTTCTCCTTTTCAAAGAGGAACAATATCGATTTCAGTTGGCGCTTGGCAACTTCGAGATTGATTTCAATATATTTTCCCCAATATTTATGCAATACAGTTTGAACAAATACATGTGTATGTGTGAAAAATAAACTGTTCAAGGAAATTCTAAAACATGTTTCTAATATGCCCAGGGTCCATGAAAAAATAGGTATAAATTATTCCGGTGAATTTTCATGTCCGTATAGGAAAAAATAATATTGAAGTGTTATGCCGTCTGTGAAATATGTTGATGTATTTAAGAAACACACAAATTTTTACTCCCTCCTTATACCAAAATAAGACGTTTTTGCAGTTCACTTTTGGTGCAGAGCAGTCACCAGTAAACAATTATTAATTTTTTAACCCGACCAGCAAACAACTATCACCTGAACATTTTGTAAAACAAACATGAACGCCTTATGTATATGCAAAGGCCAAGAAAAATGAAAGGAGCAATTTAAAGAAGATGATAAACAAATAATGGAAAGAGAATAGAAGTGTACTCGATCAGGTGCGCGCAGGATTTTCCTTTAGTTAACCAATTTTTTCTTTAATAAATCTCGTGTAAATGACCCAATGTTGTTTTCAAATGAATCATGCGATCCTGGAGCCAAAAAACCACTTTTCATTAGGAATGCCCTATTTGATGTTGGGTGTGTTAGATCCCTTCTTTAGCCATGCTGTGGGTTGGAAGACAAGATTAAGTTTTTATTGACTGTTATTACTGTCTTCAGTAAACAAATAATTCATAAACGGCGGTTGATAAATTTATATTTAATATAATAATAAATTTTCCAGCCAATATCTTGTACAATTGTTTTGGAATATGTTTCAAATCCATAAAAGGGTCATAAAATGTCCTTGCCGCTTTTACAGTATTTTTACAATTAAAAATATTTCATACGAATAAATTATCTAGGAACATGTCCCACCGTCTAATGATTGCTTTGACAGAAAAAATGTTCCATACATGAAAAAGTTGTTGAAATATGTGTTCAAGCCACACTAACAGCACAACTGCGCAAGGATCATCACAAAAGATGAAGAAGAAGAAGAAGACCAATGCAGTTAACAGCTTGCACATTAACGACCATAATTAGTTCAGAGTACCAGTATAAGACTGTAACTAACAGAGTAACCTAGTTCAGATAAAAGAGACCACCATGTCAAAGATACGGAGAAGTTATGCATTTTCAGATTTTTCGTAGGCACAGGCAACAACCACAGTACCAGTTGAAAACCGACGCAGTTAACAGCTTGCATATCAACCATCACAAATTACTAGTTCAGACAAGTACTAATACACGGCACTTAACAGAGTAACCTAGTTCAGATAAATTACTACTAATGCATTTCATGGCTTGCATGGGTTCCACTGAACACCACACCAACTACCATACATACCACGGTCAGATAGGTAACATGCGAGCAGCTTGCAAAATAACCACTGAACAATGCATAACTTCAGTGGATCAACATCTATGGCACGGTCAGATAACCCAGAAGCAGCCTGCATAGGGATAACAGTATAACAGCTCTGCTTCAGTCCTGCGGGAAGAGCCATGCTGCCAGTCGCATCTCATCGCCACGCTTCCAGGAAATATCTGGATGAACAGAACGGATTCTGTCAGAACTTATGTCATAGGTGCCGAAAGAAGTGTTCTCCTTGTCATAGCCATACTCCACAAGATTCTCCTCGTCATCATCCAAGAACAAGATGTAATCATCAGGGATCCCATACTGAGACAAGGACAAAACCCTGGAGCACCTTCGCCCTAGAAGCATCAAACCCCCCAAAGCCGACACCTTGGCCCACCGTGAATGCTCAAAGTCAGCCTCAAAAACCTCAAAGCTGCTCTCTCTGACAACAACTTCACCGCGCACTCCAGGTGCAGGTACTTGGCACCAAACCGCCCTCCGTACCATCAGCAACGCCCCATGCCACTCCACCAGGTAGAGCTTCTTGCAGGGCATAGTGTTGTCATCGAACACAATTGGATACCATGGCTCACCCTCGATGACTTGTCCAATCCGAGAGACCTGCGGATCGCCGGTGCTTTGGTCCTGGCTGATGTTAACCACAAGAAGGTTCTCGTCATTGGCAATGGCGTAGAGCTTTCCCTGGTAAAATGACATGTCTTCGAACCGCTTGCACCGATCGTAGGCGCGTACGGACCACGACAAGGCCCCTGGCTGGCACATGAGAATCTGACTGGTGTGTCCAATGCCGACTAGTGCAGCAACGAGATTTGGCGAGCACAGGATTAGCTTACTTATGTGCAGCTTCTCAGATGTATTGATATGCATCCATGTAGTGTAAGGGGCCGCATATTTCACCGTGCCGTCCTCTGACCATTTAGCGACTGCATTTGGAGGCCGAAGCCGGACGCTGGAGAGAGCAGGGAGCGTGACGGTGGCCCTGGAGAAAGGGTCGACCAAAAAACACCCGTCGTCACAGGGGAAGACGAGCCAGTTGCCGCAGGCGCTCTGGTACCCGGCGAAGCCGCAGCCGTGGAAGCGGAAGGGCTTGGTATACGGTAGGCTGTAGAAGGTGCCGTCCGGCAGCGCGAGCAGTGGCAGTGGCGGGGGGAGCTGCTGCTGTCGCTTCGCGGCGGCACGCCACTGTGGGCACACCGCGGCGAAGCGGGCGCGGTCGGCGTACGTGGGGAGCAGGCGGAGCACCAGGCCGGCCAGGTCGAGCGGGATGGACGACCATGACAGCGCCGGCTGCGAGTGCGGCTTCTTCTCCGCTCCCATCTGCCCTGCAAGCGCAAAGAAACAACATCATCAGCGACCACTGCCCTTTCACCGAACACCAACCATTCCAACCAAACACAACGAGAAGAATCACGGCACGGCAGCAGCACTTCGGTTGCGCAGAGGCAATGCGTCGAACACCTGGCGCGCACGGCTCGCGAACGCGGCGAGAGCTGTGACGGATGGAACCCGAGGCCCAGACCCACACCCCGCGCGAGCAAGAGAGGAGGCCCGAGATCAGAGGCGTCCCATCGCCGGAGCAGGCGTGGATCTGCCGTAAGCGCCGCATGGCCAGAGGCACGGCGGGCGCACCCAAGGCCATCCCGGCTCCCAAGCCCTCCGAGCGAGCGAGCGGGAGAAGAATGCGGAAGAGGCGCGAGGATGAGGGGGAGTCGGATACCAGAGAGAGCAGAGCCGTCGTGCCGGTGCCGTAGCTGGGGTCGTCTCGCCGTCCGCGCCGCGCCGCTCCTGCTGCCGCCGCCGCCGTCAGTGGAGTGGAGTGGAGTGTGACTGGCTCCTTTTTTTGAGTGTGACTGGCTCCTGGCTTGCCGAACGGGAAGGACCGTGTGAAGTTTTTTTTAGTCTAAACATACATGGGATACAATGTAAGTCTGGTGGGTTTAACAGCCACAAATGACGTCCGAAATCCAGACCAAAAGCATGCTTAGCAAGGCTATATGCCTCGATATTAGATTCTCGTCCTTCGAAGATAAAGGAACACTGCTGAATTCCTAGATGTTTCTGCAATCTCCTTAATAATGCTTGCATAAACGCCTCCGGTGTCGTCTTTGATATCATGAACCACACCCTGATAGTCCGACGCCACCAGCACATGTGATAGTGCAAGATCCGTGGCCAGTGCCAAGGCCTCGTGGCACGCTAATGCTTCCAGCGTGGCTGGATCGGAGACTCCCCTACATCGAAAGACTGACGCTTCCAGATAAGTTCCTTCTGAATCTCTGCAGACTGCGCTGAAAGTACCCTCATCAAGACCCCGCGAGATGGCCCCGTTCACCCTAATCTTTGACGTTCCAGCAGGTGGAGGACCCCACTTTGGCTGCACTTTACTTTTTTTTTTAGACAATCTCGCGAAGCTTTTATTTAACTCGTCACAATGTTTACAGGGACGAAAGAGAGATCACCCGGATTGCCTAACCACACACGGCGGCCAACCCCCAAGTGATAAAGCATGCTTCGCTAAATTGTGAGCCTCGGTATTCGAGCTCCTAAACTCATGACTAAAAGAGCAAACTAAAAAAGAACTAGAACGGTCTATTATCTCTCGGATTATAGCTCCATAGCTAGACGCACTCCTATGCTTGATATCATCAATGACAATCTTGCAGTCAGAAGCTACAAAGATCCTGCGTTCATATAAATCATCTGCCAACGCTAGTGCTTCCCGAACTGCAAGAGCTTCCAATGTTGTGGGATCAGTAGTTCCGATGAATGTGACAGTGGACGCGCCCATGAACAGTCCATCGCGACCCCTGCAAACTGCTGCGACGGTGCCACCGTTCCTGCTCCTCGTAAGTGCAGCGTCTACATTGATTTTGACCAAGTTCTCAGGTGGAGCTATCCAACGGGTGGGCCTTGGCTGGGCTGCCGCTTGCACGCCTCGAGGCTGCGTCAACACCTGCATTTCATTGATGAAAGAGTTCACAAATGCATTGGTCGCAAAGGGAGTCTGGTGTATATCCTCATGTATCACTTTCCTTCTCGAACTCCAAATCGCCCAAAGAGTGACACCCAGGCGGGTGAACTCAGTATGGTTTAGCAAGCTTTGCATATTAAACAACCATCTCCTGGCATTTGGATTAGTGTCGATGCTCATATGTTCAACCAGCGATTCTGGTGCTAAAGCCCAGATGCTCCTCGCCATATTGCACTCGAGCAGTGCGTGCCGCCACGAGTCGGCCGCACCACACAGCCGGCACGCCGGCGAGTCAGCCATGTTGCGATGATGGAGGAGATCATTAGTGGGGATTGATTCCCTCGCTAGACGCCAGAGGAACACTCGAATTTTACTTGGAACCTGGGTGCGCCACAGAGAAGTCCAGCCGTTGCTCTCAACAATACTGGATGGACCCCCTGTTTGATACAGCCAGTTTTCCCTCGTCAACTTGGTATTCTGAATCATCCTGTAGGCTGAGCGCACAGTGAAGTTTCCTCGATTCTCCTTGCTCCAGGCCCAGAAATCATCAACTCTCCTTGTACACAAAGGTATTTTGAGAATTGCTTCAGTATCAATAGGTATAAAAACTGCTCTTACTAGCTCCTCCCGCCAAGATGAAGTGGATTGCTCTATCAGTTCATGTACCCGTGTTGGTGGATCAGCAACTAGAGATGTGATCAGCCGAAGTATGTCCTGTCTTGGAATCCAGTTATGCTCCCATATAAGTGTGTCTTCCCCGGTCCCTATCCTCCGGATCACACCTTGTTTCATTATGTCCCTCCTGTCCAAGATAGCACGCCATATCTGAGATGGATGCGATCCCAACTCAGCCTGTAGAATACCACAGTCCGGGAAATATGCTGCTTTCAAGATCATAGAGCTAAGTGTATCAGGGTTATTCAAGAGCCTCCACGCTTGTCTGGCCAAGAGTGCAAGGTTAAAGATCTCGAGGTCTCGGAATCCCAGCCCTCCCATATGCTTTGGTCTAGTCATTATCTCCCATGAAACCCATGCTGGTTTTCGTCGTCCCTGTTTGCTACCCCACCAGAATTGCCTGATAATGGATGTGACATTCTCGCATAAGCCTCTAGGTAGTCTGAAACAAGCCATCGAGTAAACTGGGATTGCTTGGGCAACAGATTTGATCAGTACTTCCTTTCCCGCTGTTGAAAGTAGCTTCTCCATCCACCCCTTGATCTTTTCCCACACACGATCTCGCAGGTATCTGAAAGTTCCATTCTTTGAATGTCCCACGTCAGTTGGCATACCCAGATATTTATCGCTCAATGACTCTTTGTGCACATTCACAGCATGTTTCACACTATCCCGAACCGCCTGAGGGCAACCTCTACTAAAAAAGATAGAAGACTTCTCATTGTTTACCCTCTGTCTAGAAGCTCCACAATAAATACTCAGCAGGTTTGATACCGCATCCGCAGCCTCAACAGTTGCGTTGAAAAACAGCAGGCTGTCATCTGCAAACAAAAGGTGGTTAACAGCCGGAGCTGTGGGTGCCACCTTGATTCCGCCAAGTACCGATGACTGAGAACTGGATTTTAAAAGGCACGAAAGGCCCTCCGCTGCAATAAAAAACAAGTAAGGGGAAATAGGATCTCCCTGTCGAATACCTCTTGAAGGTTTGAACTGGTCTAATTTCTCTCCATTAAAAAGGACTGAGAAGGATACAGAAGTAACCATATTCATCACAATGTCAACCCAAGCAGGAGCAAAACCAAGCTTTCCCATGATAGCCTTCAGATACGACCATTCCAAACGGTCGTATGCCTTCATCATATCTAGTTTTAGAGCGCAAGAGCTATTTTTTTTTTGCCTTGGACCTCTTCATAAAGTGCAGACACTCATAGGCACAAATAATATTGTCAGTTATGAGCCTCCCAGGGATAAATGCTGACTGCTCCTCAGAAATGATATCTGGTAGGATCTGCTTAAGCTTGTTCGCAACAACCTTGGAGGCAATCTTGTATAGAACATTGCATAAGCTTATAGGTCTGAACTGAGAGAGTTGAGTTGGGTTCATTACCTATGGTATTAAAACCAGAATGGTGTCATTTATACTCTCCGCACTCTCATCTCCCCTGACAATTCTGAGAACAGCTCTAGTAATCTCCTCCCCACACAAAGACCAATGACGTTGGTAAAAATGTGCCGGGAAGCCATCTGGGCCGGATGCCTTTGTTGGGAACATTTGGAAGAGAGCATCTTTTACCTCCTCACTTGTGTATGGTGCACATAAAATATCATTCATCCCCGATGTGACTTTCTGTGGTACGTGCATCAAAACATCGTCAACTCCATTCACTCCTTCTGAAGTGTAGAGGTTCTGATAAAAATCGTTTACCATCTCCTTGAGATCACCCGGATCATCAATGAGGACGCCGAGGGAGTTCGCCAAAGCCTTCACCATATTCTTCTTCCTCCGAATACTTGCTCTAAGATGAAAAAACTTTGTGTTTTTGTCCCCAGCCGCTAGCCATTCAAATCTAGATCTTTGTCGCCACATTAATTCTTCTCTGTGATAGAGTTCTACCAGTTTATCATTAATCTTGATCTCTGTATGTGACGGTCCTGCCCTTCCTGGCTCTCCCCGCAGACGCTCCAGTTCGAGCTTGAGAGTTTTCATCTCCTTACGAACACTACCAAATGTATCATTATTCCATCTAGACAAGTCGGTAGCCAAATCTGTCAACTTTTGCCGCATATGCTCAACTGTATCTCCCGGGTGTTTGGAGGCCCACCTCTCCAGGATAGTATCCCGCCAGGTTTCATGCATTTCCCACATTGTTTCGTACCTGAAAACACGCTTGCGGGACTCCCCCTGCTGATCATTAATTTCCAGAAAAATGGGGCAGTGATCTGAATTCGCCGTTGTAAGATGAGATAGGCTAGCACGCGGGAATTGTGCACTCCACTCAGCCGATCCCAGTGCCCTGTCCAATCTGACTCGTGTAAAGGTTCCACCCACAACCTTCTTCTCAAAGGTCCAGAAGCGGCCCTTGTATCCCAAGTCCATCAACATGCACACGTCAATTGTATCTCTAAAACCATGTATTTGTGCATTGCTGCGCTGGCCTATTCCTTCGTGTTCGTCCGGACGCAGCACTTCGTTGAAATCACCTATACAGAGCCATGGCAGAGTGCTCAAAGAGCTTATGTTTTTTAGCACGGTCCACGTCCGATGCCGTAGATGTGTTTGTGCTTCACCATATACACATGTCAGCCTCCAAGGATCTGTACCCGGGTCAAGAACTGAGCAGTCAATGTGATAAACCGAGTAACCCAAAATATCGATTTTTATTGGATTGTTCCAAAAGATTCCTATTCCTCCACTTCTACCCTGGCTGTCTATTGCAAAACAATTATAATAATCCAAGGTTCCAGCAAGTGCTTCTACCCTACCTCTTTCTATTTGAGTTTCTACAATACAGAGAATAGGATGGGCAAATTTCTTCGCTAGCTCGCGAAGTTCGTTGACTGTCGCAGCGTTGCTCGCGCCATGACAGTTCCAGCAGATGGTATTCATTGCGCCCGGCGACCCTCCAAGTTGGAGGACGCCGTTTTTGGGTCTTGGTTCTTGCTTGCTATCACACTCTTTGGCACCTTCTCCGAGACAGTTCCAGTCTTTGTGCGCTTCAGATCTTGCTTGGAGCTCGGGCTGACGGGAGTTGGGGGTGCAGTTAACAGAAGCTGGGCCGCCCCCGGCTTACTGTTCGCTCCTGTAGGCACCACCTGCGCCTGAGGGTGTGCCGCTTGGAGTTTTGCATCACTGTCCACCTGGGAGCGTTTGCGATTGCCTTCGGCATCCATCATAGCCTCATCACGTTCAACCTCTGATTCGGAATATTCTCCCGGTTCTGTACTTCTACCGCCCTGCCCTGTCCGTCCAGTGCCTCTGCCGCGGCCTCCACGGTTGCCTCTACCTCCGAAACGGTTCTGCCCAGGTCAAGGACCTGCACCTCTGAACCACTCTGCGCGCAACTCCTTGAAAACAAGGGCTGTTTTTGCGTGGATTCCATCACCATGTTCCTTGTATTGGTGCCCCAAATGGCCGCATACAGCACACCAGTCCGGAAGCCTCTTGTACTTCACCTTGAAAATCTAACGCTTCCCATCTTGCACCGGGCTAATAGCATTTTTCAGGGGCTTGAACACATTGATGCCAACCCTAACTCTGAAAAAATTCCCCTCAAAGTCATGGGATTTGGGCTCTGCATATATGAATTCACCAACTTTCCTTGCCAGGGGTTTGATGAGAGGATAGAATCCCTCCGGGAGATCATGCACCTGCATCCAAATCTCCATTGTATCAAGTTTGATCAGCGATGGTTTTGTGAAACCGTCATATTCAGCCAAGATCACCGTGGTGCCTTTGTAGTTCCAGGGACCTTCATCCATGACACGTTCCCAGTCGCCTAGGCATGCGAATTGCAAAGTGTAAAGGTTCTCTTCGAGCGGGCGGATCTGTACTGGCTGGGCTAGATCCCACGCAGCTCGCATAGTCTTGAAGAAACCATACTGGCTATAGTTCTTCTCTGTGTGGACACGCGCTATGGCCATCCAACGAGTCGCCGGCGGCAGCAGCGGTTCTTCCTTTTCGACCACCACATCATCCATATCCTCCTCCTGGAGGCCCAGCTCGCTCATCATCGCCTCCAAGTCCGACGCTGCTCTGGAACTCGAAGCTCTTGTAGACATCTTGATTTCCCTGACCCGAGATAAGATTCAATCGGGTGCCGAAACGAAACCCTAGCAACCTCCACACCGAGACCAGACCGCCAAGACCCGCAGCGCTGCGAGGAGCGCCCCTTACGAATTGGACGTAGATGGCCGGCGAAGGTGCAAGGAGGGTAGACGAAAACCTACGATGGCGATCAAGTCGCCGCCGAGGGGAGAGAAAACCCTAAGGCGAGGGGAGAATCCGCTAGTTTGGCTGCACTTTACCTACCGTGTGAAGTGAACCAACTGAGCGCAGCCCAGGCCAAGCCAGTCCGTATGGGCTGGACTGGGCCGCCCGCTCGCTCAGGACCCACACATTTCCATTCCTGCGGCCCACCCACGACGTCGCGTCAGGTCGCTGGCGGCTGGCGCGGCGTGCGCCCGACTAACGGAGCGGAGCGGAAGCCACAACAACCACGGCCGCGATACGATCTATCCAGCGAAAAAGAAGCAGCAGCAGCAGCAAGGAGGAGAGGCCGAGGGAGCCCGCCGCCCGCCGCCGACGAGGAAGAAGAAGGCGGCCGGAGGGGAGAGGGAGAGGGAGAGGGAGATGGCGTACAGGGCGGAGGACGACTACGACTACCTGTTCAAGGTGGTGCTGATCGGGGACTCGGGGGTGGGCAAGTCCAACCTGCTCACCCGCTTCACCCGCAACGAGTTCAGCCTCGAGTCCAAGTCCACCATCGGCGTCGAGTTCGCCACCCGCAGCATCCACGTCGACGACAAGGTCGTCAAGGCCCAGATCTGGGACACCGCCGGTCAGGAGAGGTAACCATCCCCCCATTCCAACCCCCAGATCCATCCCCCTCCCTTTCGTTACAGCAGCCAGTGTGGCATGTGGATCTCATGACCCCTTGGATGCTTGGATGCTGCAGCAGCATACACTGCTGTGTTTGATTGAAATGCTTCACTGAATGTTGAGATTTGATTTGGCATTGTCTCGATCCATACATAGCTTTCCATGGTTGAGCTGCCTGCCATGCTTCAGGTTCAGGGTATCACATTTCTAGCAATGTGCTGTTGCAGCTGAAGATTGTGTAGGGCCAGGAGCTGACCATGATATAGACTGACTGTACATGCAATCCAGCTGTTAGAGCATACGGGGTTTGGGGAACATGCTTGCTGGTTGACGAGGAAACATCTTGCAGCCATCAATTACAACTCCTGTGCTGAACAATTTGCAATCATCAATTAGACACAGGAACCTTTTAATTGAGAGTGACTTCCCAATTTAATTGCCCGTGTTCAGTGAGAGCGACCACACATGCTCATTTGCCGTTCAACTGTTACCTGCGCCAGCGACTGATCATCGATCCTTTGCGCTGCGTCCGCAGGTACCGGGCGATCACGAGCGCGTACTACCGCGGGGCGGTCGGCGCCCTGGTCGTCTACGACGTCACGAGGCACGTCACCTTCGAGAACGTCGAGAGGTGGCTGAGGGAGCTCAAGGACCACACGGACGCCAACATCGTGATCATGCTCGTGGGGAACAAGGCGGACCTGCGCCACCTCAGGGCCGTCCCGTCCGAGGACGCCAAGGCCTTCGCCGAGCGGGAGAACACCTTCTTCATGGAGACGTCCGCCCTGGAGGCCATGAACGTCGAGGACGCCTTCACCGAGGTGCTCTCCCAGATCTACCGCGTGGTGAGCAAGAAGGCCCTCGACATCGGGGACGACCCCGCCGCGCCCCCCAAGGGCAAGACCATCAACGTCGGCTCCAAGGACGACGTGTCCGCGGTGAAGAAATCCAGCTGTTGTTCGTCTTAGCTCAAGATGGTGGCATCTTATACTGTAGGGGAGGGCACTATGTTATTGCAGTCATAGTCCTCGTTTGTATTCATGCGCCATCAACCATCCCAGTGTTCATTTTGCCATGTTTGATACATTTGATTCGTTCAGGACTACAGCTTTTGCTGGTATAGTTTAGGGATTTGAAAGTGTGAGTGAGGTTATCGCGAATTTCTTACAGGCCTTTCCTTGGATGTTTTCTACCTCTTGGATCTGTGTATTCACGAGTCTGCTTGTTTACACAGTTCCATTTCGTTCAGGGGATTTGTCATTGTAAACTGTTACTGTGCCAAATATTTTGGCTGACTACCCTCATGAAAACTACAGTTAGAAGCCAAAAACTGTTACTAGACTATAGGTTAGGCAAAAATGGGCTTTTAGAGTTTGGTTTATATAAGCCAAAAAAACATAATATATTTTTGTGCTTTTGCCTTTGCCTTTGCCTTTTGGCTTATACCATCATGTAACAGTATATCCAGTCAAAAGCCAAAGCCAAGAGCATAAAAGTAGGTGCTTTTTTTGGTTATAAACCAAACTCCAATTGCCAAAGTTAGGCCTAACCAAACACCCCTATACCGTAGAAACCGAAACTGCAAAACCAAGAAAACCGTATAGAACATCCAGAAGAAAGAACCATTTGAGTTCGCAATTCTGATTTTTGGCAAAGGGAAATATATAGGTTTAATTACAATGTACAAATAGATAAAAGGGGCAATAGAAGTTCAGGCATCATGAGGGGGGGGGGGGGGGGGGGGGCGTCTAAGAGCAGTCTAGGAAATGAAACCATGCATTCTGGCTATACAGTTTTGGGGCAGGCTATGTCCACAACAAACCGAACAGGAAATTACAGGTAAATAACACAATCATCCAACATCTCTTATGTACAAGAAACTGAGCTGAATCTCAGTCACTGCTGCGGCAAATGGTTTATTGGCGCGCCGGTCACCCGCTGCTTCACTCTGCTGGCAAAGCTGTTGCCTTGCAGATGGGGCACAAGTTCTTCACCATCAGCCACTGCTTGATGCACACCTCATGGAACTTGTGACCGCAGTCGAGGGTTCCTACAAGTTCTCTCGCCTCAAACTCCTCCTGCAAAGACACGGAACAAACACGCTTTAGAAACCAGAGACGGGCATTGACAGCAAAAACTGTATATCTGGTTAATCTAGCCGTCGATCGTCACAAAGGGGTGTATTGAATGTTCTAAGTAAATGAGCTGCTTCTAAAAAGGATAAGGAGCTACAATATTATTACTATGTACATGTTGTCAGGTTAATTGTTTAGTACAGTACAAAACTTAGAAATTAAGATCCAGTGGTGTTATTAACACAAGAGATAGAATGTGCAAGGGAAAATACCTGGCATATAATGCAAGCATCCTTCTCCACAGACTGACCGGACCCGCGAGCTGCCCTGGGAACAACATACCGATGTACCCTCAGATTTTGACGGATGTACCTTTCTGGCAAACCGGTATTGACATCTCCAATCTGTTCTTGCAATGCTAGAAGCTCCTGCAGGAGAGCAGGACCGCATTTATCAGTTACATACATGCAAACCCGCGAAAGTGTCTGCGAGAAACTCACAATCCAATGAGTTGGTCATCTGCTCCATACCTCATAGGTCATGCTGTCTATATCTACCCCCATATCCCATTGTTCGTCAATAAGATGTATTGCATCATAAAATGTTGACATAGTCGCCATAGCAGCTTGCTGTATGGGCAGATTGATTACATCAGATAGCCATATTCAAAAGGAAATCACTCATAAAAGTAAGCCCAGTCATGTAGAAATACAGTATTAGTGAGGTACGGATGGCAAATTTTAATGTCTGTAGATACTAATAGAGGCAGTAGGCAAGCAAGACAACAGAAACAAGATGAACGTATCACAGCAATGGAAAAATTGGTTTCATTTGTCTTGGCCAAAATTAGGGCATGCTATTCATGCAACACAGATTGCAGGGGAAAATACGTATGGTAAAGGGCTCACAAAAATGTTTAGGTAATTTGATTTTCTAAAACTTGATGACAGGCATATTTTGAAGATTTCAAGTAAAATAAATGTGCAGCACTTCAGCAACCAAGGACAATAATTAGCAATGTTTTCTTGAAAAAATATCCCAGAGATCTTTTATGACTAAATTCTTACATCAATTGATTACTCTTCGAAAATGAAATTGTGTTTCCAGCATAAGTATGAAGCATGCGTATCCTTGCAGAATCAAGGATTCAAGTCCAAATTATACATGCAAACAGGTAATACATCTTCTATGCCTCGCAAGAAACAGCAGCTAGACGCAAACAAAGTATCCAAGCAAGATAATTTTTTTCCAGCATTAATTATGCAATTAGAGCTACATGCATGCTATCATTCCATGAGAAGAATGTATGGAAATGTGAATCACCTGAAGAAGTCTTAGACTCCCATTGTAAACTTGATCTGTAAAAAATGCATGAACTGGAGGTCCATTAGTATGTCCAGAACTGGAGAAAGGCAGACATGGATCCCAGGTGAACGCCCTTCGAGAACGATTTGCACCTTGCACCATTCCAGAAGGGTTTGGACCTTGCACCATTCCAGAAGGGTTTGCACCTTGCACCATTACAGAAGGGTTTGCACCTTGCACCACTCCAGAAGGATTTGCACCTTGCACCACTCCAGAAGGATTTGCACCTTGCACTACATTGCTTTGACGCTGAGGCCCTTGCATCTGAATATGATTAAGCATAGCAGGAGTTTGCATGCTATGCATAGGAATCTGGTTGAAATGAGGTAAAGGCCCATGAAAAGTAGCAGAAGGGCCAGCTTGATAATCTTGAAGACTACCATTTGGCATGCCCATTGTTCCTGGATGAGCAAACTGACCTGTTAAAAAAGCAAGATTCTCGGTTACCTCTCCACATCTCACTCACAGAATTATATCCTATAGCCAGGCCATAACTTATAAAAGGTTACAGTTAATCTAACTAATGAAAGCTACCAAGAATATAAGCCACTAATTATTCAATGAAAACTACTGACAGCCATAAAAAAGTGCCTTGAATCATCACTTAGCAAAACAATTTCACTTTTATTAATCACGAAGGTTTACTTACCTGAAGGATTGTGGACTGCATTGTTGTATGCCCAGTGTGGGACTCCATCAGCAATAACATTTGCAGGGTGTGTAGTCCATGTATTGCCCTGGCCCATGTGACCAGCTGGAAATACATAGTTACCATGACGCACCAATGCTGGGTGAGTAGCCATTGGTGTTGACCTGTTTGGTCCACCAGCAGAAGAGCCATTTGGTGCACCATGTGATTCAAATGAAGCACCCCATGTCCCTTGTGCAGGATTCTGAGGCACATGAGCAGATGAACTCGAGCTTGCAAATCCATGATCAAAATGATGGCCACTCTCAGTTACAGCATTCCTCGTTTTCATGGATTGTCTGGTAGCATCACCAAAACTGCTACTGCTGCTACTCTCATCCCTAGTTCCTGTGGCAACTTGATGATATGAAGGTGAGGGTGGTGGATTGCCCTGTCCAAAACTTGCATGAGGAACATATCTGTTCACAGATGGTGTTGGCATACCGGGATTGTACATAGTCGATGGGTATACAAAACTCGGATCAACGCCTCCATATGGATATAAATTCTGAGCATGCTGGTGCTGATTATTAATGCTCTCATAGTAACTCCGTGAATCACGGACTCCATCATTAGTAGTATTTCCTGGAACTCCAAGAGCAACTTGCACGCCCTGATTGGATAAATTACTCCCAGTGCCACCATTATTGTAATTTTCAGGCTGAGCTTGTCCTTCCTCTGATTCAAGATTAGCACCCTGATGTGTCCAACACATATTTCTATGTGGCATGATGCCAACCACAATTCCCTTGCTTATGGATCAACAATGCTTGTTCATTAACTCTTCCTGCAAATCAGATTAACTAAATATGGTCAGCAGTCAGTCCAAACCCTGTAAGTCGACATGCAAAATGCGAGAAAACATGTTTTCTTAAGTAGTCATGGTACAGGAGAAAAACTTCACAGAGATATCAATTTGGCAAGAACAGGCATTCTTCAGCTGTAGATAAGGCTTAGCATCAGCAATCTTGATGAACATAACAGAAAATTGTACACTAATTGTGGAGGATGAATGGACACAGATCTAGTGCCAGCATAAGAACATACACAAAGCATAAACTTCAACAGAGCATTAAATGAATAAAATTGGGACGTATGAGTTTCACATGTTTTAATCTCGTAGCATTTTGGAATAGTTTGCAGAGGAATAAATTATCATCATAAAAATGGAAATGAGGTGTAAATTTCCTTCACAGACAAGGATCAACCATAACATCATTTATTGATTAAGAACAAACTTGGAACTAATAATTAAACATGATGGCAGATTTAGAACTCAATTACTCTGTTCAGGCAATACCCTTGGGTCTTGGTAATTCTCCAGGCTTAAAAACTGCAGTAATAAAATCAAGGTGAGGGAGAGAACAGACAGCAATTGGCAATTGAAACAGTTTGCTGTCACTTAGACGAAGAGTAAAACCAAGAGTGTTTGGCCACCTGAAAATCAGACTCATGTGTATCATTAAGCAGTTCTACCCTGTATCAACAGCTCACTGCAAAAAGCCAAAAACAGCAGCATTGATAGCTAATTAACTACACTCGCTCGTCCAGGCACACGCGAGTGTGCACACCCCCCCACCCGAATAATCTGCATTCATACATCATGTTAGTTCATCAGTAACTAATCTAAAAGCCAGCACGCTGTGAAAACAAATGCCCAGCCAAGAGCGCTGCATGTATGATGCAGTCCAGTGCCCACACCACAGTTGCAGAAATCAACAGAGACCCACAGCCCACTCTAGCGGCGCTGCCGTCACACAAACAGCCGTTTCGACTTTGAACGGCATCAACCAAAGCAAAAACACCTATTCAGACAGCAGCGCCTCCTAACCCCGAATTTCAGAAACACGATCCAAGGATGAAATGAAAAACCTCTAGACAATCAATCTCGTGAAATCCGTCAACATGACTCGAATTCCAAAGAAGAACACTACACGATTCAACGAGCAGCCTACTGCCCTGTTCGCCTCGAGCTGAGAGCTACTCCCCACTCACTCCAAAAAGAACCGCCCGCGGCAACCGAATGCCCACGGGCGGATCTAGACGGGGACACGGAAATCCTATTACCCCAGTGGGGTTTATCTAGCGACGGGTGAGATTACCTCGGTACCTGTACCCAGATAATCCGGGCGTTGTCGATTCAGGAAGCGAGGCGGGCCGGCGAGGTGGGACGGTGCCTGGGAGCGGCGCGGCGGAGGAACGGCGACGAGAGGGCGGGGACAGGCGGGCGAACGGAGCGGGGGCCGGCAGCTGCTGCGGCCGGATTGGGGGCGGGGCGGGGCGGCGCGGGTCAGGGGGAGGAGGACGAAAGGGTACGGGAGGAAGAAGAGGAGGAAGCCATGGGGCGGCAGTTCGTATTATGGCCACTGACTCTTGGTGGACGGCGGCATTCCGCTGATTAAATAGATGAACGAATTACCATAGGGGCAAAAACTGATGAAATGAAAGTACTAAAACAACCCCATGTGTTTTCTTTTCCTGATCAAAGCTTCCCTTTCAAGCTTCTGGCGTTTTCATTTAGAAAATATTTAGAGTTAGTAATCCGGTGGGGGGGGGGGGTGGGGGGGGGGGGGGGGGGGGGGGCGGAGTTGATCGGCATCGGCGACATCACCGTGATCTGGACGTGAGCACCCCCACCCCCCCCGCCACCCCGCGCCGCTCCCTACCCTCACGCCTCCCCTGTCGTCGTCCCACCTCCTCCCACTGACCCCCCCCGCCCCACCCCAATCCGGCCTCCGCAACTGCCGCCCCGCCCCGCTCTGTTTGCCCGCCGCTCCCTAACCTCCCGCCGCCGTACCTCCGCCGCGCCCCTCCCAGTCACCGTCTCGCCTCGACGTCCCGCCTCGATTCCTGAATCGATACCGCCCGGATTTTCTGGGCACAGGTGCCGAGGTAAATATCATTTCTTCTCACATGTGGCTAGCTAAACCCCGCTGGGGTCTAGAATTTATCTGTGCGTGTCTAGATCCGCCCATGGGCATTCGGTTGCCGCAGAAGGTTTTTTTGGAGTGAGTGGGGGAGCAGCTCTTAGCTTGAAGTGAACAGGGCAGCAGGCTGCTCGCTGAATCGGACAGTGGTCTTCGCTGGGGTTCGATGGCTAGAGGAAGGGGATGGGTCTCCATTGTGCGGCGGTAGGGTGGACTGGAAGGATGGGCGCGAGAAGGAGGGGGTGGATCTCCATTGCACGACAGTGGGGTGGACTGGACTGGAAGGATGGGCACGAGGAGGGGGTGGATCTCCATTGCCCGACGGTGGGGTGGACTGGAAGGATGGGCGCGAGGAGGGGGTGGATATCCATTGCGCGACGGTGGGGTGGACTGGAAGGATGGGCACAAGAAGGAGGGGGTGGTTCTCCATTGCGCGACGGTGGGGTGGACTGGAAGGATGGGCGCAAGAAGGAGGGGTGGATCTCCATTGCGCGGCGGTAGGGTGGACTAGATGGGTAGGGCGAGAAGAAGGGTGGACGAAAGTCTAGAGAAGAGGGGGAGGGGTGTTGTGCGGTGGGAGGTTTCGAAGAAGGAGACTGGTATAAAAGGAGGAGCCAGGTGTATGAAAAGGGGTCGAGACTGGGCAACACTTTATTACCGCAGCACCGATCTTTTATTTACTTATTCTGCCAAGGCACATTGCCGTAGGCACACGCCCCGCATGAATGCATTTTCTTAATCCGGATAAACTTGAGAATACAAATGTCTCGTTTATCTTGCATTTATTTTTCTTAATATCGGAGGACGTCGTCGATGGTGCGCCCTAGTCTGAATTCATATTTAGTTCGTTTTCTTTTAGTGTTATCGGAGAAGCAAGTAGATTTTAGACAAAAGAATCTCCAAATTTTATTTCGTGTTTTCCATTCCGCGGCCCAAAAATGTTTTGCATTGGCTTCAATACATTTGGGTAATGCAAAAAAAAATTGTAATTCCTTTTCCGGTCGGTGCGAGGAGGAGGGCAAAAACGTAATCTCAAGCAATGCCGGTATCCGGTGAATGTGAGCAGGACATATCTTTTCACCGTCACTGATAAATACCAAAATCAAAAAGGGAAAACAATAAACACACGGCATTAATTGATGAGCACCAGGATATACATCGCCAACCCAACGCCACGCAGTGCATTTCGTCCTCACGCACGGCGTCACTGCTGTCTATCCATGCATCCCCACCAGCAGAAAAGCTTCCGTTTTCCCCGCACGTTTCGACCCCAACAAAATAGGTTGCGCGTCGTCATGGACACGCTCCCTCGTCTCCCCGGACACGTGGACATGTCTGTCGCTCGCCCTTGCCAGAAAGTCAGAAACGCATGCACGCTTTCCAGCCCCATCGCCCCGGGTCCGGCCGCATGCGCTCCGGGGCCAAAAGCCGCTCGCGCGAGTACAAATTTACGTCTGGACGTAAGTAAAGCCCATGACGACGGGGGCGTGCTGGCTGGGTACGTAGCGGCCGAGAGCCTCGGGTTGTTGGGGGTGCGTCGCGTAGGGAGCACCGGTAAGCCATGCACGGGCCATGCGTGATGCGACGCTGGTGATGATGGACGGACGGGCGGTGGTTGGATGGAGCAAGCTGGTTTGCACGTAATGGTATCGGATGGTTATCCGGCTACGCCGATCGCAACGGCTCCGGCTTGTCGGACTCCCGTTTTTGTCGTTGGATTTTTCGCGTCGAGATCTTCGAAATTAGATCTCATGTTATTAGGTTTCGAAGAACTTTTTTCTCACAAAAATCAAGAAAACAAAAAAAAATGATAAAATAGAGAAGCAAAAAAACCTACAACCAAAAAAACAAAAGACAGAAAAAACTACAGAACAAATGAGCCGAAAACACATTTTTTTTCTCTTTTCGAGAGGCACATCACAGAAGCAAATCCGCGCTTCCACGAGAAGAAAAATATGTGCTTCTTGTGGAAGCATTGTTTTTTATGTGCTTCTCATAGAATCAAATGTGTGTTTCTCATGAAAGCATAGATTTTTCACTTTTTTTGTGCTTCTCACGAACGCAAATGTGTGCCTACACGAAAAGCAAATTTGTGTGCTTACTCGTAAAGCACATTTTTCCCTTTTAGAGAAGTAAATATGTGCTTCTCGTGGAAGCATGGATTTTTTTTCCGTTCCGAGGAGCACAAACAAACAGAAGCAAATATATGCTTCTTGTGAAAGCATAACTATTTTTTCTGCAAAATACTACGGTTTTTTCTTCAAAACCTAGAAAAAATCAGGAGAAAACCGAAAAGCCAAAACCTACCTAAAAACCTATCTAAAATCCAAAAATGCATACGGAGAAATTAAAAACAAATTTCAGAGGGAGAGGCCAACACGTGGCGTGTCCATGCTCCCAGGGCACAAAAATTTGCCCTCTGAAGATCCCACGCAAGGAATCATGTATACCTAAATAGTTGATCCTCACTATCTCTCGATATGCAAGCCTTCCACCTCATCAAGTATGCCATGTCAGCACCCACAATCATTATGTTTCAGCATATGCAAACCATATCTCATTACTTCTAATCGTATATACCTAAATAGTTGATCCCCACTAACTCTAATTTCCTCAACATGCAACTATGACACCTCATCATGCCACCATGAATGACCTAAATAATTGATCCCCACAATCTCCAATTCTCTCAACATGCAAATATGCCACATCATGCCACCATGCATTCATGAGAAAAGACCCACATTAAAATGCACCATGCACACTACTCATATTTAATAAATATTCTACAACTATAGAATAAGCAAATATAATACTATATGTTAGTTTCAATTCACATATTGTTAGTCCAAATACTAATGTTTCATACAAACAAAGCCCACTAAAATAATTTTAACCAAATTGCGCGGAGTATCATCTCTACGTATATAGCAACCAATTTCCGCAACAACGTGCAGGGTATTATCTAGTTCTCTCAACATGCAAGCCTCCCATCAAGTGTGTCATGTCGTTGTGCACTAACATTATTTTTCAGCCCATGCAAACCATATCGACATGTTTATTTTTATTACTAGACATATGTATCACATTGGATAATCATTTAATTTGCTTACTACTTTTCAAAAATTATGAAATGCCCCGATTTAATTCTTGCAACTGTACATGCAAACTCTTTATTCGCATATAATGCAAGTACGAATATTTCTACACTAAAAATATTAGCTCTCAATTTACATATTTTCCTTCATACATAATTCATCTGCAATTAATCTTTATATTGCCGCAACAACACGCGGGGAAATTTGTTGGAAACGTAGTAGAAAACAAAAAATTTCGCACCTACAATCACCCAAGATCAATATGAAGATACATAACGGGTTAGGATCACGATCGTTACCGTCACCGAGTTGCAACGGAAGAAGAACGTGACGACGTAGATCGTACTTGGAGTCCCTCGAACCGTCGATGTACGATCCCACGAACCGCCCACGAACAGTCCTTTGAACTGAAGACCGAAAGCATGACCTCTCTACTTGGTCACAAGCGTGCAGCCTTCACGATCCGGCAGCGCTTCGCCGTCCAGAGCTAATCATCGCCGGAGAATTAGAGAGAGGAGATTAGAACCACACGGGGCTTCTAATTATGAGGACAAGAGGATTAGCCTAGCTCTAATTAGTCAACCAGGACCAACTAGAACTAGAACTAGAAGAACTAGAGGAGGCTCCAAAACTTGTATGAACAATAGAGTAAAAAAACCTAGTATATATAGGTTGGAGGGGAGGGAGAGGGCCGCCACCAGGGGGGGGGGGGGAGTTTCCCCCTTGGTGCGCCGGCCTAGGAGGAGGGGGGACGATTCCTCCCCTAGTCTAGTTCAGCCTCCTTCCTTAGGGAAGGAAGGTGCCACCTCCACTTGGGCCTTTGTAGCCCAAGTTGCCTTCCACCTCTTGGCCTTTTTAGACCCGTTGATATTTAAATTAAATATATTTTAAATACTTTCAGACCATTATATATATATTTTAACATCTCCAAAAACATTTAAACATATATATAATTTATCGATAACACTCGGTATTACCCGATACTCTTTGAAACCCTTTCGGTGACCCCGAAACACTTCTGGATCCTCTCGGAACTGTTCCGAATATTCATGAAATAATTCCACAAATATATTCTCATGACTCCCATCCTACTAACACTCAGCAGATCATGATTGACTTAATCTTGTGACCCCTAGGTTCGGTAACTCATAGACATGAACGAAACCGTTCGTTCAATGACCGACAGCGGGACCGTGGGCGTCCGTATCGATCCCTATGAGAACACGAATGATATTCAAGTGAAACTTTGGTTATCGTGTGATGTTCCTTTTGCTTCGCGATACTTCACAAAACCCGGGATGCATTGGTATCCTCCTAAGTCATCACCATGCTCATTATACAGAAATCCTCATTACCAGTTTTGTTCTTCTTTCTCATTATTGTGTTCCGGAATTCCCGTGACGTAGTCACCTGTGTCTGGCCAGACGATGATCGATGCCGTCACACCGAGAGGGCCCTAAGAATATCTCTCCATCGTCGGAGGAGCAAATCCCACTCTTGAGCTATCTGGACACTTGTCAAACTTTCCGATGAATGTGTAAGTTGTCGTTATGATCACCGTCTTACATGTGACGTTTGAGCAACCCCAAAACCCACTGATGTCGCTTGAACTACGTCGGTATTTCCCCAAAGAGGAAGGGATGATGCAACATAGCTACGGTAGGTATTTCCTTCAGTGATGAAACCAAGGTTATCGAACCAGTAGGAGAACCAAGCAACACTATGTAAATGGTACCTGCACACAAAGAACAAATACCTGCAACCCGACGTGTTAAAGGGGTTGTCAATCCCTTTCGGGTAACGGTGCCAGAAATTGTCGCGTTGACGGGAGAATAAATGTGATAGATTGGATCAATAGATCTCGATAAAACACGAATAAAATAAAGTGCAGTAAGGTATTTTTGGGTTTTTGGAAATATAGATCTGAAAATAAAAGTGGCAAATAATAGATCGGAAAGCAAATATGAAGAAGAATAGACCCGGGGGCCGTAGATTTCACTAGTGGCTTCTCTCGAGAAAAATAGCATACGGTGGGTAAACAAATTACTGTTGGGCAATTGATAGAACTTCAAATAATTATGACGATATTCACGCAATTATCATTATATAGGCATCACGTCCAAGATTAGTAGACCGACTCCTGCCTGCATCTACTACTATTACTCCACACATCGACCGCTATCCAACATGCATCTAGTGTATTAAGTTCACGGAGAAACGGAGTAATGCAATAAGAACGATGACATGATGTAGACAAGATCTATTCATGTAGGAATAGACCCCATCTTGTTATCCTTAATGGCAACGATCAATACGTGTCTTGCTGCCCCTTCTGTCACTGGGAAAGAACACCGCACGACCGAACCCATCAAAAAACACCTCTTCCCATGGCAAGAAAAATCGATCTAGTCGGCCTAACTAAACCAAAGATTCGAAGAAGAAATATGAGGCTATAATTAATCATGCATATAAGAGATCAAAGAAACTAGTTCCTGCCGGAACCCAGACAACCTTTTGGCTCTACGAAACTCTTTTCGTGGGAGGGAGAGAGAAGCCAGAAAAGTCTATGGCATGTGTATGAGAGCAAGGATGATCCTTTAGGCAGCCCCCTCCACCCCTATTTATAGGCCAAGCCCAAGGGTGGCTTCTCCAAGAAGCCAAGGGGGGAAATACCAAAAGGCTCTCAAGATGGCTTCTCCAAGAAGCCACCCAAAAAGCACTTTCACTATTCATGACGACATTTTTCAGCGTCCGTTCGAACCGAAAATATTTATGTGGGCCTAGAACATTTTCAGTACACACTAAAATAATTTTTGACATGTTTCGGAACAATTCCAGATTAGTGATTTTCATCTGCGAAAAGCAAACAAGAATGCGTTTTCACTATTCATGAAGACAATTTTTCGCGACCGTTAAATCCGAAAATATTTCTGTGGGTCTTAGAATAATTCCAGTAACCACTAAAATGATTTTGCATTCGTTCCGAAACAATTCCGGATTAGTGAATTTCATCTGCGAAAATCAACCAAACCGGTTCCGGCAGCTCCGGAACATTTCCGGTTTTTATCCCGGAAAATTCGCAGAAGTTTCCAGAATGATTCTGGCACCCTCCAAGAATTACCAAGCGTGTGCCGAAACCAATTTGACTTCATGGTATACCCTGAAACAACTTTTCGGTTTTACCAAAACTATTCCGGTGTTCTCTCTCCGGAACCTTTCCGGTGTGCCCAAAACTTTTTCGGTGAATTTCTCTCAGACTCCCTGTCTAATATTTAGCAGATAGATGACCCTTAAGCGTGTGACCCTATAGGTTCGGTGAAGTATAGACATGGCCGGAACTCTTTCCGATCAATGATCAACATCGGAGCCGTGGACACCCATATTGACCCCTATACCCACACGAATGAATATTCGAGTGAACCTCCAGTTGTTGTGTGTTATTCCTGTTGCTTCGCGATATGTTACAAATACCCGAGGTGAGACATGTTGGCATTCTCGTGGATCAACAACTTGTCCACTATGCCAGTTAACTCGTTACTGGTATTGTTCTCTTTTCTCGTTACCGTGTTCCGGCATCCCTGTGATCAAATCACCCTGTGTCTGGCCAGACGATGATGGATACCGTAACACTGAGAGGGCCCAGAGATATCTCTCCATCGTTGGAGGAGCAAATCCCAATCTTGAGCTATCAAGTTACTTGACATACTTTCCCATGAACCCGTAAGCCGCCGTAATAGCCATCCAGTTACGGATGACGTTTAACAAACCCCAAAGTTCATGAATCAAGCATGAAGAAACTAGATACTCTCATGGTCTGAGGAATCATGCAAACGTTAACCATCTCTGTGTTATTAACCATTAACTTGTGACGAATGTATCTCATAGCATAACATCAATTCGGGTCGATTCAACACAAATGTTCTTCTAACATTGTGCCCTCAAAGTTGCTGGCATAGACATGCCCATGATTGGGAAAACATAATCATCATGCAATACTTGAGCTAGTCTTAGAGGCATGACTAGGAATACATTTTACCATTTATTATTCCACACGTGCACATGGGTTTTCCCCAGAGCCTTTATGGATATACGGGCTCGGGAACCACAGCAGTTTTAGCATGGAACATAAACATAATTATGAGCATGGAGATAAATAATAACATTTATTATTGCCTCTAGGGCATATCTCCTACAGACTCCCACTTGCACTAGAGTCAATAATCTAGTTAATGCTAATGCACTTTACACCCATGGCACACTGGTGTAAAATATGCTTTGCATATGGTATAGCCTGATGTCCAACGGATCTGATGACTTCAGCTCCGTGTGTATCCTTGCATATCCTCGTGTTTTCACGCTTTCACAAAATGCATATTTTGTGTGGACTTGGCTTTGTATATATGTGAATCACAGATCGAACCTTGATTCCTCAGACTGAGCTATGGAGCAACTATCTGCAATAGTGTCCCATTGACCAAAGCCATCTTGGAACCATACTAAGTTCATGAATGAACTATATGATTCAACATTTTCTTTGTCGCTTCGAAAGCGGCAACATACTTTGCCTCTGTTATAGAATTTGCCACAGTAACTTGTTTGGAACAATTTCTAACTAACTGTGCCACCATATTGTGTGTTACACAAAACCCTCAATTTAAATTGAAAATCACATGGAGAAATGATGAAGACTGTATCAATGTAACATTTTACAACGAACTCTTCATGATCTCCGCTTGCGAGAAAACATGTCATCAGTGCTACTCTAGCACTCAATGACCCTTTTTCACTGTTGTCCCATGATCAGTACTTTTGATCACTTTGGTATCTATACTCGCAACAGCTTGGGAGTATTGGACATATCTGGTTGTTTTACATACCATGGAATACATGATTAATCCAAACACAGGAGTGTGTGGAATCTCCATCATGTATTTTGCTCATCAGTGTTTTGGGACACCGAGTCTGGCAAAAACTCTTTCCATGTGACTTCGGCAAGAATCACTCCTTGTCGTTCTTAGTGCTAAACGGTTTTAGCATCTTGTCAATATGTATTTTTGCTCAGCCCCATTAGGTAAATCTATCTCCATAGATCATTATGTCTAATATCAAGGCTATTTAGCCCAAGCACTTCATCAAAAAACTATTTTCAAATGAAGTCCTAATTCGTGTCAAGAAATTTATTTCCAATTAACAATGTGTCAAGCACACAAGGTTTCCAGAAATATTATTATGCTCCCACTTACTTTCTTGAAACCACAAGCATCTTCGTTACCCATTGATGAAGTCAAACCCCTTTGACCATTCCATAAAAAACGAAGATTCCAACTCCATTTTGCTCTCTTCTGTCCATTGCTGGAACTCTGAAGTTTGCATACTTACTAGCATCCTCTGGACCGACAAAATACTTTGCATTGTATCACATACAAGTCCTAGATTGTATTTCTATCTCATGGAAATCCTTTTGGCATCCATGTTTCATATCTCATGTTTGAAATATGTATTAATTGCTAGTTTAACCCGAACCGACTTTAAGCATTGCTACGGTGAGACAATCTCATTGTAGTCAACTCCTTGAACTTGCTATTGCAACAAGTCGAGCTTAATGGATAAAACATTTTTATCCATATCAGTTTATAGTCCCGTTACAATCCGTTAGACTCTAAGTCTTTCGGAGGCTTTATCAAGATTTAAATCTTGAATCATTTATGGAAACTATCTCGGATTATATTGGCATTTAGCCAATTCCGGAGTCAGGGCCCATCAACGCTTCCTTGTGTATCGTAGGTATACTGTTGTCTAACAACAATATCTCATTTGCGCACCTGAGAGGTTTGCACGAGCTTTGCCTACGTTGTTCAGCTGCAAGTTCGACCGAAGTCCATACATCTCATGTAGAGGCTTCCGTATCAGCCGCAGTAGGAAACTCTGGAATCACTTCCAAGGTTCCTTTCCTTTGACCTGATGACGAAGATACTTGTTATCTCGTCGAGTTGCACTGTCCTCCCACTCATCTTTTTGCAAGAACTATTCTCTTTAAAAGCATACCTTTTTGGGGCAAAAACCTTTGCCTCGGCATAGTGGTGGGGGAATACCCAATAACTTGGGATAACCTACAAAGTAGCACTTGTCTGATTTGGAATAGGTTTGTAACCTTTTACACAAGCCCCATATTCCAAATGTTTAAGCAAAGATATAACATGGTTGGGCGTACCATACCATGGCGTCATTTCAACAGACCCGATGGAGCTCTTTTCAGTGTAAAAGCCGTAGTCTCTAAAGCATCACTTTAAAAGGGATAATGGTAAATTTATTCATGTCATCTCTGATCTTACCATGTCACAAATGGTTTGATTACATCTTCACAGACATTCCACTCACAATGGTGTTCCGGGAGGTGTAAGTTATGAAACTCTTTTCACAACTCATCAGACATTCGCTAAACTTGTAACTCAAATATTCCTTTCCGCAATCTAATTGCAGAAACATAATTTTCTTGTTACAATAATTTCTTCTTCATTTTGAAAACCTTTCGAATGATTTCAAAAGATCCAGACTTACGTCTCATCAAGTAAATATCCATATATCTACTTGAGTCATTTCTGAAGATAGATAAATCCACTACTTGCAACAACATTTATTGAACAACACACATCAAAATGTATGATTACCAATAAGTTTGTTTCTCGTTCTGTATGGCCTATGAACGGTATTTTAGTCACTTCACTTTTCGGAGGAAAGTTGCAAGTGTCAGATGATTCAAAATCAAACGACTTCAAAATCCATCATAATGGAATTTTTCCATGCGGGTTTCTCCAATGTGACCAAATGCAGTGCCACACATGTGCGGTATTCTCTTAGTCTTGCGACATTTAGCGTCAGTGTTATGGATGTATCATTTTACCATCAATATTCATAACATACATTCCATCTTGGATGGAAGGATGGCCCTTCATGTTATTCATAATACTGAACAACAATTGTTCTTTTATGAACAACCCTTTTGCAACAAACATTGTGCAACGGGCCAGAGTGTATGAAACTCTAAAATGAATTATGAAAGTAAACATAGAGGTAATATATTAATATCATTATTCATAACATACATCTCATTCATAATGAAAGTATGGCCCTTATGTTTATTCATAACACCGAACATCAAAAGTTCTCTTATGAACAACCTTCTTGCAAGATACCTTATGCAAAGGGCTAGAGTGTGTAAAGCTCTAAAATGAATTATGAAAGAAAATACATAGGTAATACACCGATGGAAGGTATAGTAACTTTTACTATGTTCCCAACACATATCAAAACTTCATTCCTGGCTAGTCTTTTAGGCCATATTAGTTCTTACATTGATTCGCAACAGAATGCAATCGAGCGGGTATCTTTGTGATTAACTCACAATACCCAAGAATTAGTGATTAACATGTTTAACCATAATTCCCAAGAACTATATCTTTGACCAGCCTCCTATACATCAAAAACTTGTATGACATTCATACATGAGCTGGATATTCCAGTCTCCTTTCTTTCTGCCTTTATACCTCTAATAGTTTAACTTTTAGTATTTCTCCAACTCTCAGAAGAAGCACCCAACTTAAGAGTGGCGTTTAGCCCTGGACATCCTAGGGGTGAAAGTCTCACTAACACCCTTTGGACATTCCCTTTCTCTTTAAGTGGTTGTTTTATTCACCATCATCACATGACAGGCGTTCTTCTGGATCCCTCTCCTAACAGTCAAATGCCCAGTAAACACTTTACTAATTCTTTGCAAACAAACATTGCTTTGTTTGTATCTGAAAACGATTTTCAGTTCCATGAATATCACATAACTATCCCAAAACTTTCGAAGTTCGGGTCTCATGGAAGCAAACGTATTGCACTTGACTAAAACGGATTTCTAGCTTTTGGATCAAAGGACGAGAGTCACATGATCCATAGCATTTGCGGGAGAATACCGAAAGCATGCGATAGGACAAAGTCCTTCTCAGCACTCTTGAGGACAATCCTCACATTACGTTACCAACCGTAAAAGTTTTAACCAGATATTTAACAGCTTATTCAATTTTAACAGGGAAGGTGGAAACGCGAGCCATTATTCTACAACTATTATGCAAACCACACTAAGACAAAGTTCACAATTAATTGCACTGAAAATTAAACATGTTAATTCAACAGTGCGCTCCCACTTAAATCAATATCTCTCAAAATTGATTGTGAGTGATACAAGACCCGCATATCAATTGTTCGCCATTGGTGTAACACCACTGATGACAAAAATCTCAACCGGTAGGCCAACTTGCCACTCACATCTCTATGCGACTCTTGTTCATCTTTCGATGGGCGTGTTCCGAGCTCATGACGGTCATGCCTGAACGTCAAGGCAACCAAGTGATCTCGCTGCGAGGTCTCAACTCACCCGCCTCACACTTCTCTAATCGTTCGTACCCGTGTGACACGGCGCACCCCGAAAAGATGGGTGCTGTGACGGTGCTACACTTGGGAGAACACTAACTACTTTGATATTTTTGTGAGAGATCACCCTAATAAAAGCGACGCAATCAAAAAGGGTGCACCAAAAGGGATAAACATCTTAGGCAATTCATAATAGCATGATATGGTATAGTCCTTTCTGACGGAGAAGTCTTGTATTTCTTCGTCTTCGGCATTTGCGTCGGTATTCACCTTCGCGAAGATTACCACCACCTTGTCGATGCACCAGATAATATAGCTATCTCTATAGCTAATAAAATAAGTGCATTACTTAAGGTTGACACATAGGTCATTAAAGTGACAATCATATGGCTCCAGCCATCATGCCGAATCATGACACGCAGGTCATGTTAATCAATTTACATCATATAGTCATCTCATACATAATCAAATTATTATGAGCACTGCTATACCACATCACATGCACATGCAAACCCTCCTGCAAAACCAAGTTAGACGCCTCTAATCGGTTCATGCAAAAACTTGTTTTTCGTGGCTTCTAAGGTTTCAAAACAAACCGAAGCTACCAACGTCCATCATCAAGTATGATAATTCAAGTCGCTAGATTAACTTTGCGGGGTGTATGAAGCACGAGATAACAAAATCTCGAACCCCATACTAAAATTCGTCATACGCATGACCCCCGTGCAGATCATATCTGCATTGCCCTTTCGTCTACGAAACATCCATCTTTCTTTAACTATGGTGGAACCCAAAGAACTGTTAGCACTTCATTGATCTGTCAATCAGCATACTCAGGAGCAGCATGAAAGGATCGCGGATTGCCAGAACTTTGTGAGATTCCACCATGCCGTCAAGATCAGGATTATGCAAATTCAAGGGAAGCAATAGGAACATCAGGTAACAGATTTCATCTGCTACCCGCACAAATAATTTTCAGTAATAGAACTCATCTACTACCTAATTATATTGTGCTACACCCATACATCTCTATGTATTCTAGATCGCAACCTGCATCTATGCATAGCACGGCTCTTGATGCCACTGTAGGGTAACGCAGCAGAAAACAAAAAAAATTCGACCTACGCACCAACCCAGGACCACTATGGAGGCTGCATACAAGGTTTGATCTTTTCGTTACCGACTCGTAGCGCAGCGGAAGTAGAGTCGATGACGATCGGCGGTGCAGATCCCCGCATCTAGGATTTACAACCTCCCAACCGCGAGGATGTACTCCCTCATCTGCCCCACGGACAGCCCTCCGGGAGGTGGTCGGATAGTCCCTCGGACGGTGTCGCAGACAGCCCTTCGGGAGGACTCACAGAACTCGGACCGTCACTTGGACAGCCCTTCGGGAGGCACTCTCAAAACAGCCCCTCGGGCACAAAGATCAAAACTATGACCTCTCTATGGGGTTGCACACTTATGGTGTCATCTATCCGGCAGGGCTTCGCCGTCCAGAACTAGTTCCTGCCGGAACCCAGACAACCTTTCGGCTCTACGAAACTCTTTTCGTGGGAGGGAGAGAGAAGCCAGACAAGTCTATGGCATGTGTATGAGAGCAAGGATGATCTTTTAGGCAGCCCCCTCCACCCCAATTTATAGGCCAAGCCCAAGGGTGGCTTCTCCAAGAAGCCAAGGGGGAAAATACCAAAAGACCCTCAAGATGACTTCTCTAAGAAGCCACCCAAAAAGCACTTTCACTATTCATGACGACATTTTTCAGCGTCCGTTCGAACCGAAAATATTTATGTGGGCCTAGAACATTTCCAGTACCCACTAAAAAAAATTCGACGCGTTTCGGAACAATTCCAGATTAGTGATTTTCCTCTGCGAAAAGCAAACAAGAATGCGTTTTCACTATTCATGAAGACAATTTTTCGCGACCGTTAAATCCGAAAATATTTCTGTGGATCTTAGAATAATTCCAGTACCCACTAAAATGATTTTGGATTCGTTCCGAAACAATTCCGGATTAGTGGATTTCATCTGCGAAAAGCAACCAAACCGGTTCCGGCAGCTCCGGAACATTGCCGGTTTTTATCCCAGAAAATTCCCAGAAGTTTCCAGAATAATTTTGGCACCCTCCAAGAATTACCAAGCGTGTGCCGAAACCAATTTGACTTCATGGTATACCCTGAAACAACTTTTCAGTTTTACCGAAACTATTCCGGTGTTCTCTCTCCGGAACCTTTCCGTTGTGTCCGAAACTTTTTCGGTGAATTTCTCTTAGACTCCCTGTCTAGTATTCAGCAGATACATGACCCTTAAGCGTGTGACCCTATAGGTTCGGTGAAGTATAGACATGGCCGGAACTCTTTCCGATCAATGATCAACATCGGAGCCGTGGACACCCATATTGACCCCTATACCCACACGAATGAATATTCGAGCGAACCTCTAGTTGTTGTGTGCTATTCCTGTTGCTTCGCGATATGTTACAAATACCCGAGGTGAGACATGTTGGCATTCCCGTGGATCAACAACTTGTTCACTATGCCAGTTCCCTTGTTACCGGTATTGTTCTCCTTTCTCGTTACCGTGTTCCGGCATCCCTGTGATCAAATCACCTTGTGTCTGGCCAGACGATGATGGATACCGTAACACCGAGAGGGCCCAGAGATATCTCTCCATCGTTGGAGGAGCAAATCCCAATCTTGAGCTATCAAGTTACTTGACATACTTTCCCATGAACCCGTAAGCCGCCGTAATAGCCATCCAGTTACGGATGACGTTTAACAAACCCCAAAGTTCATGAATCAAGCATGAAGAAACTAGATACTCTCATGGTCTGAGGAATCATGCAAACGTTAACCATCTCTGTGTTATTAACCATTAACTTGTGACGAATGTATCTCATAGCATAACATCAATTCGGGTCGATTCAACACAAATGTTCTTCTAACATTGTGCCCTCAAAGTTGCTGGCATAGACATGCCCATGATTGGGAAAACATAATCATCATGCAATACTTGAGCTAGTCTTAGAGGCATGACTAGGAATACATTTTACCATTTATTATTCCACACGTGCACATGGGATTTCCCAGAGCCTTTATGGATATACGGGCTCGGGAACCACAACAGTTTTAGCATGGAACATAAACATAATTATGAGCATGGAGATAAATAGTAACATTTATTATTGCCTCTAGGGCATATCTCCTACAAGATCTGATCATAAACTCAAAGTTCATCAGATCCCAACAAACACACCGCAAAAAGAGTTACATCAAATAGATCTCCAAGAGACCATTGTATTGAGAATCAAAAGAGAGAGAGGAAGCCATCTAGCTACTAACTACGGACCTATAGGTCTACAATGAACTACTCACGCATCATCGGAGAGGCACCAATGAGGATGATGAACCCCTGCGTGATGGTGTCTAGATTGGATCTGGTGGTTCTGGAACTTGCGGCGGATGGAATTGTGTTTCGTCGACTCCCCTAGGGTTTTTGGATTTTCGGGGTATTTATAGAGCAAAGAGGCGGTGCGGGAGGCGGCTAGGTGGGCACAACCCACCAGGGCACGCCTGGGCTCCCAGGCGCACCCAGGTGGGTTGTGCTCCCCTTGGAGCCCCCCTCTGGTACTTCTTTGGCCCAACAGGTGTCTTCTGGTCCAGAAAAAATCTCCAAAAAGTTTCGCTGCGTTTGGACTCCGTTTGGTATTGATTTTCTGCGAAGTAAAAAACAAGCAAAAAATAGCAAGTGGCATTGGGCACTATGTCAATAGGTTAGTCCCAAAAAAATGATATAAAGTTGCGATAAAATGATTGTAAAAACATCCAAGAATGATAATATAACAGCATGGAACAAGCAAAAATTATAGATACGTTGGAGACATATTAGCATCCCCAAGCTTAATTCCTACTCGTCCTCGAGTAGGTAAATGATAAAAACAAAATTTTTGATGTGGAATGCTGCCTAACATGTTCATCACATATTCTTTTCTTTTGTAGCATGGACATTTGGACTTTAGATGGTTCAAAGCAATACTCTAGTTTTGACATGAATATTTCAATACTCAAGCATATCAACAAGCAACCATGTTTTTCCAAATATCAACACTAAAGCAAGTTATCCCTAGCCCATTATGCTCAATCATTGATCCATTCATGAAACACACTCGCATATTAGCTACACCCAATGCTCAAGTACGATCATAGTGCCCCTTAGTTGGTGCTTTATAAGAGAAGATGGAGAATCAAAATAAAAATAAAAATTGCATAAAGTAAATAGAATGGCCCTTCGCAGAGGGAAGTAGGGATTTGTAGAGGTGCTAGAGCTCAAAGCGAAAGAAATAGAGATAAAACATTTTGGGTGGCATGCTTTTCCTGTCAACGAAAACGATCGAGTAGTTCCCAATACTTTCCGTGCTAGATATATCATAGGCGGTTCCCAAACAGAAAATAAAGTTTATTCCTTTTTCCACCATACTTTTACATTCCACGGCTAGCCGTATCCACGGGTGCCGTCCATAGCAACACTTTCCAAGGAATTTATTATTTAACAACATAAAATAAATTCATTTTTCATTTCGGGACTGGGCATCCCTAATACCTTTGCCGTACTCTCATGCAATGACAAATGAATAAACACTCATCTTGAGAATAACACATCTAGCATGGAAAAATATCAGCCACCCCCTATCATTTCATGAGCGGTACGAGCACACAAAAAGGAAATTTATTTTGAAAATTAGAGATGGCACATACAAATTTGCTTAGAACGGCACGGAAATACCGCATTTGGTAGGTATAGTGGACTCATATGGCAAAACTGGGTTTAAGTATTTTGGATGCACAAGTAGTATTCGTACTTAGTACAAGTGAAGGCTAGCAAAAAGATTGAGAAGCATCCAACCAAGAAACAAAAAATCTCATAAGCGAGCATTAACCATAACTAACACCGACTAATGCACCACAAGTAGGATGTAATTTCATTGCATAACTATTGACTTTTGTCCTTGCATAGGAAATCACAAACCTTAACACCAATATTCTTACTAAAGAACAATTACTCATCAACATGACTCACATATCACTATCATCATATCGCAAAACTATTACAAAGAATCAAGTTTAATTTGTCCAATGATCTTCATGAAAGTTTTTATTATATCCCTCTTGAATATCTATCACTTTGGGACTAATTTCATATGTTGCTTTTGATAGCTCAAACAAATCTAAGTGAAGAACATGAGCATAAATTTTTTTTGTCTCTCAAAATAATATAAGTGAAGCATGAGAGAATTTCTCCAAAAATTACTAACTCTCAAATAAATCTAAGTGAAGCATGAGAGCATTTCTCCAAAAATATTAAAGCACACCGTGCTCAAAAGATATAAGTGAAGCACTAGAGCAATTCTATTAAATCATATCATAATTTGGCTCTCTCAAATAGGTGTGTTCAGCAAGAATACTTGACACAAAACAAAAAGCAAAACAAGCAAAGACTCATATAATACAAGACGCTCCAAGCAAAACTCATGATATGTGACGAATAAAAATATAGCTCCAAGTAAAATACCGATGGTCGTTAGAAGAAAGAGGGGATGCCACTCGGGGCATCCCCACGCTTAGTTGCTTGTTCATCCTTGAAAATTATCTTGGGGTGCCATGGGGAATCCCCAAGCTTAGGCTCTTGCTACTCCTTATTCCTTTGTCCATGGTGATCTCACCCAAAACTTGAAAACTTCAATCACACAAAACTTAACAAAACCTTCGTGAGATCCGTTAGTATAAGAAAACCAATCTTTACTTTAGGTACTGTTGTAAACTCATTCCAATTTTATTATTGCATTATATATACTGTATTCTAACTTTACCATGGCTTATAGCCCCCGATACAAACCATAGATTCATCAAAATAAGCACACAATGCAAAGAAAACAGAATCTGTCAAAAACAGAACAGTCTGTAAAGACGCGAACTTTTCTCATACTTATGTAACTCAAAAACTTCTGACAAATTAGGACAACATAAGCAATTTGTATATCAATCTTGTGAAAAAAATTCAGAAGTTTTCGTCGCTTCTGTGAATTTTGATAATTGTTTTACTCGACGCAAAAGTTTCTGTTTTCTAACAAGATCAAATCAACTATCATCCAACATGATCCCAAAGGCTTAGCTTGGCACAAAAACTAACTAAAACTTAAAAACACAATAATAACAGTAGCATAATTGTGCAAACACTCAAAAACAGAAATAAAAAGGCAAAAATAAATTTTATTCATTGGGTTGCCTCCCAACAAGCGCTATTGTTTTATGCCCCTAGCTAGGCATAAGATTTTATTGATGCTCACATGAAAGATAAGAATTGAAGCACAAAGAGAGCATCATAAAACATGTGACAACCACACTTAAGTCTAACATACTTCCTATGCATAGGAATTTTATAAGCAAACAAATTATCAAGACAAGAAATATCTAGCATATGCAAAGGAGAGAAATAAAACATTGACAATATCAACATGAAGAGAGGTAATTTAGTAACATGAAAATTTCTACAACCATACTTCCCTCTCTCATAATAATTACATGTAGGATCATAATCAAATTCAACAATATAACTATCACAAAAAATATTCTCTTCATGATCCACATGCATGCAAAGTTGACACTCTTCCAAAATAGTGGGATTATCATCAAATAAAGTCATGACCTCTCCAAGCCCACTTTTATTAAAAAATTCATGAGATTGAACTCTCTCCAAATACATGGGATTATTTTTACCTAGAGTTGACACTCTTCCAAACCCACTTTCAATATTATTGCAAACATTATTATCAATAGCATATTCATCATGAGGCTTAAATAAATTTTCAAGATCATAAGAATCATTATCACCCCAATCATGATCATCGCAATAAGTAGTGGACATAGCAATATTAGCATCCCCAAGCTTGGGGTTTTGCATATTGTTAGCACAATTGACATTAATAGAATTTATAATAACATCATTGCAATCGTGCTTTTCATCTAAGGAGCTATCATGAATCTCTTCATAAATTTCTTCTTTTAACACTTCATCACAATTTTCAGATTCACGAATCTCAAGCAAAACTTCATAAAGATAATCTAGTGAACTCAATTCACTAGCAATGGGTTCATCATAATTGGATCTTTTGAAAAGATTAGCAAGTGGATGAGGATCCATATCAATAGATTTTTAGCAAGCAAAGATGCAAGCAAATAGAAGACACATGGCAACAGAAGCAAACATGAGATCTGACGAGAAAAGGCAAAGAAAAAGTAGGCGAATAAAAAGGCAATTTTTTGTGAAGTGGGGGAGATGAAAATGAAAGGCAAATGGCAAATAATGTAAATTGCAAGGAGATGAGATTTGTGATTAGGAACCTGATAGATGTTGATGATGTCTCCCAGGCAACGGCGCCAGAAATTCCTTTCGATGTCGCTTGAACTACGTCTGTATTTCCCCAAAGAGGAAGGGATGACGCAGCACAGCTACGGTAGGTATTTCCCTTAGTGATGAAACCAAGGTTATTGAACCAGTAGGAGAACCAAGCAACACTATGTAAACGGTACCTGCACACAAAGAACAAATACTTGCAACCCGACGTGTTAAAGGTGTTGTCAATCCCTTTCGGGTAACGGTGCCAGAAATTGTCTCGTTGACGGGAGAATAAATGTGATAGATTGGATAAATAGATCTCGATAAAACGTGAATAAAATAAAGTGCAACAAGGTATTTTTGGGTTTTTGGAAATATAGATCTAAAAATAAAAGTGGAAAATAATAGATCGGAAAGCAAGTATGAAGAAGAATAGACCCGGGGGCCGTAGATTTCACTAGTGGCTTCTCTCGAGAAAAATAGCATACAGTGGGTAAGCAAATTACTGTTGGGAAATTGATAGAACTTCAAATAATTATGACGATATCCAGGCAATGATCATTATATAGACATCACGTCCAAGATTAATAGACCGACTCCTGCCTGCATCTACTACTATTACTCCACACATCGACCGCTATACAGCATGCATCTAGTGTATTACGTTCATGGAGAAACAGAGTAATGCAATAAGAACGATGGCATGATGTAGACAAGATCTATTCATGTAGGAATAGACCCCATCTTGTTATCCTTAATGGCAACGATCAATACGTGTCTTGCTGCCCCTTCTGTCACTGGGAAAGAACACTGCACGACCGAACCCATCACAAAGCACCTCTTCCCATGGCAAGAAAAATCGATCTAGTCGGCCTAACTAAACCAAAGATTCGAAGAAGAAATACGAGGCTATAAGTAATCATGCATATAAGAGATCAGAGAAACTTAAATAACTTTCATGGATAAAATAGATCTGATCATAAACTCAAAGTTCATCGGATCCCAACAAACACACTGCAAAAAGAGTCACATCAAATAGATCTCCAAGAGACCATTGTATTGAGAATCAAAAGAGAGAGAGAGAGGAAGCCATCTAACTACTAACTACGGACCCGTAGGTCTACAATGAACTACTCACGCGTCACCGAAGAGGCACCAATGAGGATGATGAACCCCTCCGTGATGGTGTCTAGATTGGATCTGGTGGTTCTGGAACTTGCGGCGGCTGGAATTGTGTTTCGTCGACTCCCCTAGGGTTTTTGGATTTTTGAGGTATTTATAGAGCAAAGAGGCGGTGCGAGAGGCGGCAGAGGTGGGCACAACCCACCAGGGCGTGCCCAGGTGGGTTGTGCTCCCCTCGGAGCCCCCCTCTGGTACTTCTTTGGCCCAACAGGTGTCTTCTGGTCCAGAAAAAGTCTCCAAAAAGTTTCGCTGTGTTTGGACTCCGTTTGATATTGATTTTCTGCGAAGTAAAAAACAGGCAAAAAACAGCAACTGGCACTAGGCACTATGTCAATAGGTTAGTCCCAAAAAAATGATATAAAGTTGCTATAAAATGATTGTAAAACATCCAAGAATGATAATATAATAGCATGGAACAAGCAAAAATTATAGATACGTTGGAGACGTATCACCCACCGTACGGTAAGAAGTGACCAATATAGTCTCATGGTCTAAGGAGCAAAATCACACGTTAACTCCCCGTGTTATTACAATTGAATGCAGACGATATTAACTCAATTCGTACCAAACAAGTTTGGATCGATTCAATATGATCATTCTTCTAATGTCATAATCTCAATGTTGTTTTAGGATCATAGTTACACTTAACGATATCCTAAGATCCGGAAAACATGATCACCAACAACACTTGAGCTAGTCCCAGAGGCAATACTAGGAATCTTTTATTTAACCATTTATCATTTCACACGTGCATATGAGTTTTCCACTGAACCGCATATTCCAGGATTATAACAGTTATAACATGAAATATAAACCCTTAATTATGAATATAAAAATATAATAATACAAATATTATTGCCTCTAGGGCATATTTCCAACAGTCTCCCACTTGCACTAGAGTCAATAATCTAGTTTACATAGTCTATTTAACACCTATGTATATCCGGTGTTGCTCATGCTTCGCTCATTGTAGAGCCTTCGTCATCGGGTCTGACACATTCAAATCCGTGTGAATCTTGAGAATCTTCACATAGCCCTTCTCAACATATTGTCGGACAATGTGATACTTGCATTCAATGTGTCTGGTCTTCATGTGTGATCTTGGTTCCTTTGCTTGAGGAACGGCTCCACTATTATCACAATAGATAGCCATTGGATTCATCACACTTGGGACAACACCAATTTCTTCAAGAAACTTCTTGATCCAGAACTCCTCCTTTGAAGCTTTCGAAGCCGCAATATACTCTGCTTCTGACATAGAATCCGCAATAGTTTTTTGTTTGAAACTCTTACAAACAACCGCACCACCATTAAGTGTGAAAACATAAACTGATTGAGATTTATAGTCATCTATATTAGTCATGAAGCTAGCATCGGTGTAACCATTTACAGCGAGTTCTTCATCCCCTCCATAAACAAGGAGCATGTCCTTTGTTCTTCTGAGGTACTTAAGATTTTTTTAACTGTCGTCTAGTGAGCCACTCCTGGATCACTCTGGTATCTACTACTAACACTTGGTGCATAAGAAACATCTGGTCTTGTACATATCATAGCATACATGATGGAGTCAATAGCAGAGGCATACAGTACTCCACTCATTTGCACTCGCTCATCAACTGTCTTGGGACATTGATTTCTACTAAGTGTTATGCCATGTGACATTGGGAGAAATCCTTTCTTTGCATTCTTCGTTTTAAACCTCTTTAAAACCTTGTCAATGTACATGCTCTGACTTAGTGCTATCAAACATCTTGATCTATCTCTATAGATCTTTATGCCCAATATATATGCAGCTTCGCCTAAGTCTTTCATTGAAAACACACTCTTTAAATAGTCTTTTATTATGCCAAGATACTTAGTATCATTCCCAATCAACAATATGTCATCTACATATAATATTAGAAATGCTACAGAGCTCCCACTAAACTTCTTGTATACACAAGCTTCTTCATCATTTTTAATGAAGCCAAACTCTTTTACCACTTCATCAAGACGTTGGTTCCAACTCCTTGATGCTTGCTTCAAACCATAGACTGACCTTTGAAGCTTGCACACCTTTCCGGCATCTTTTGGATCGACAAAACCTTCTAGATGTATCATGTATACATCCTCTTTCAGATTTACATTTAGGAAAGCAGTTTTGACATCCATCTGCCATATCTCGTAATCGAAATATGCAGCTATAGCCATCATAATCCGCACAGACTTTAGCATTGCTAATGGAGTGAATTTTCATCATAACCAACTCCCTCGACTTGTGAAAACCCTTTCGCAACTAGCCTTGCTTTATAGATGGTTGGATTACCATCTGCATCTGTTTTCTCTTGAAGATCCATTTACATTGTATGGGTTTTACACCCTCTGGAGGACGAACCAAGTTCCAAACTTGATTCTCGTACATGGACTCCATTTCAGATTGCATAGCTTTGAGCCATTCTTTGAGCTAGGCGCCACCATCGCTTCCTTGTAGTGCGCAGGTTCATCTTCTTCTAAGATGAATATTTCATTTTGAAACCATTCAGGAGGTTCGATAACTCTTCCTGACCTACACGGTTCAGTTACAGTCTTAACTGGAGTTTCTACAACTGGTGTAGTAATTTCCTGTTCAGTTGTGTGGATAACTTCCGGAACAGATTCTGTTTCGTTAATCCTCACTTTTGGAGATTCAATAATCTCATCGAGCTGTACTGTCCTCCCACCCACTTCTGTAGCGAGAAACTCCTTCTCAAGAAAGTGTCCATTCTTAGCGACAAACACTTTGTCTTCGGACTTTTGGCAGAAGGAATACACAACCGTTTCTTTGGGATAACCTACAAAATAACATTTGCCTGCTTTGGAGTCGAGCTTATTTGGCTGCAAACGTTTTACATAAGTCTCACAACCCCAAATTTTGAGATGAGACAAATTGGGTTTGTTTCCATTCCATAACTCATATGGCGTCATCTCTATAGACTTAGATGGTGCTCTGTTTAGTGTATATGTTTCTGTTTCAAGTGCATATCCCCAAAATGATAAAGTCAGATTGGTAAATGACATCATTGACCTTACCATGTCCAACAAAGTTCGTTTACGCCTTTCAGATACTCCATTTCTCTGAGGAGTTCCTGGAGGAGTAAGTTGTGAGACAATTCCACAATCACTTAGATGCTTGCTAAACTCATGAGCAGAAGGACTTTAGGGTGTAGTGTGATAGTGATGTCGAAGTGATCTTGAGAGGATATTTGAAGAGATTATGAACTTTTAGGTTTAGTAGGTGAGTATAGTGACATTATATTGGTGGATAAAATAGATCTTTAGTTAACCTTGAAAATTTTGGATTTAGTTAGATGATTGTGATCTTCAATTAAATTTCTTGGTGGATAATTAACTTTTGAAGTTGGATCTATAGTCACCCAGTGGAAGCTTGGCTTTTTATATTGGGCTTAGATAATCATGACACTTGGTTTGGTTGGATCATTGTTACGATGTTTGGTGGATTGATTCTTGGGTTTATATAGGCGATAAAAGAGTTTGCCTCATCAATCATGATTGTCGGACTTTATGGACAATTGGATTACTGTGGATTGAATTTTTAGTAAGGAAACGAAGACCTTGGAGTAACAGAAATGATGTTTTCTTTAGGTCAAATGGTATATCTACTTGGATTCTAGGTTGGAGATAAGTTGGGCACTTGGATTTGTGATAGTTTGAATTAAGCATAGCACATGGATCGGAGTTGCTAGGCTTTGATGATTTTTGTGGCCTTTGAGAAAATGTTATGAGTACAAGATTATAAATGGGGGATGGTTTGGATTAATTACAAAAGATGTCAATTTCGGTGGTAGCTTATCTAGTTTTTGTTATGTGTTGCTTTAGATGAAGTAGAAGCAGGTGGGTAGTAGTTCTATAGAGATGAATCAAAGAGTGATGGTTTGTTTTATGTTCATGACTAATTTCAACCCTTGCGGTTCAACTATTATTTTCATTTGGTTAGATCTTCTTGGATGTTGTTTTGGTGTTGAAATAAAGTTCTTTGGTTGCTCAACCTGTACTATGACACGTGTTTGGATGATCGCAAATTCTTGATTTAGTACTATCTCTATTTAGTTTTTTCTCTTCATGGTTCAGTTTTTGTCCTCGTCGACAATTTTATTTGGATTTGTTGATGGTTCTCCAGAAATTGGAATTTTAAGAATTAGAGGGAGCGATGTATCTTATTGTTGCTCTACATTTGGAAAATCATTCTCTCTATGTGTTGTCTTTCGTCTTCGTCATTCTGTTTTGGTGTCCTATCTTTTTGTTGCTTTGCGTCTGGAAACTCATTCTCTCTCTGGAATACGAGCATTCTATTATCTCACCATTCTGTTTTGGTTTTCCACAATTATGATTTAAGCACATGGTGATCTGGAAGTGATCTTAATGATATAGTTAAAGAGATTATGAGTTTTTAGGTTTAATACGTGGGCATAACGATATTGTATTGGTGGATAAAATAGATATTTAATTAACCTTGGAACAGTTTGGATTATTTAGGTGATTATGATCTTCAACCAAATTTTTTGGTGCATAACTAACTTTCAAATTTTGGATCTATAGTTAGCGGTGGAAACTTGCTTTATATTGGGCTTAGATAACCATGATACTTGGCTTGGTTGGATCATTGTGATGATGTTTTGTGGATTGATTTGTGCAAGATTCACACCTTCAAAGATTGAACCCGAAGAAATTTAGGCTGTAGTATGATCAGCGTGAGATGTTTAATTAACCTAATAGTGATGTGGAAGTGATCTTGAGAAGATATTTTAAAAGATTATGAACTTTGAGGTTTAGTAGGTGGGTATGGTGATATTATATTGGTTAATAAAATAGATCTTTTGTTAACCTTGGAATAATTTGGATTAGGTAGTTGATTGCGATCTTCAACCAAATTTTCCGGTGCATAAATAACTTCTAAATTCTGGATCTGTAGTCACGCAGTGAATACTGCTAGCTTGGCTGGATCATGGTTATCATGTTTGGTGGAAATATGTGTGCCAGCTTCACTCCTTTAGATATCAAAACTGAATAATAGGGGGTAGTATGATCAACCTGAGATATAGGGGGTAGTATGTATTTATATAGGTGAGAAAGGAGTTGGTTGCATCAATCACCATTATGGGAATTGGTGGACATAGGATCATCTTGGATTGAATTACTAGCAAGGAAACAAAGATCTTGGAGTAACAGAAATGATGTTTCCTTTAGGTTAGATGGTATAACTACTTGGATTCTAGGTTGGACATAATTTGGGCACTTGGATTTATGTTACTTTTGACGCAAGCTTAGTAATTTGTATGTGCTCCATATTATGATCATGGAAATGATACACATGGATTGGAGTTGGTATGGTTCAATGGCCCTCCCAAAGAATGATATGAGTACAAGACTGTCATGGGAGGATGGTTGGATTAAATTAAAGTAATGTCAATTTCGGTGGTATGTGCTCCTTTAGATGCAGTAGAAACAGGAGGGTAGGAGTTTTGTAGAGATGCATCTAATGGTTGTGGTTTGGTTTCTGTTCATGGAAATTTCAGTCCTTATAGCTCAACAATTATTTTCTTTTGGTTTCATTTTTCTAGATGTTGTTTTAGTGTTGAACTGAAGTTTTTTGGTCGCTCAACCAGAAAAGTAATTCGTGTTCGGATGATCGCAATTCGTGACCCCTCTCGATTTAAATTTTTGTTTGCTCGGTGAAATAATTTAGTCTCCAAAGATTATTTTAATTTGTGTTTTGGTTTGCTCGGTGAAATAATTTTAGTTTTGTGTTTTGTTTTGCTGTTTTTCTTTTTTTAAATAATTTGGGATTTCAATGAAACTAAAAATTAAAAAAATTGGAATTATGGAAAAATGTTCATGACTTTGATTTTTTTTGTGAGATCATAATTTTTTTTGTCAATTCAAAAATCATTCAGTATTATGAAAATATGTTCACAATTTTGAAACAAATGCTTGGGAAATAAAAAATATTCATGATTTAGAATTTTTTTCTAATTCGAAAATTGTTTATGAATTTGAACAAAAATGTTGGCAAAATAAAAAAGCCTTCGTCAATTTTTAAAAATGTTCACACAATTTAGAAAATGTTTGCGAAGTTCGACAATTGTTTCGATATTTCAAAAGAAGTTCATCCCTTTGGAAAAAATGTTCGCTGATTCAGAAAATTTTAATGAATTTGAAAAATGTTCATGTATTTTTTAAAAACTTTTGTCAAACAAAAAATATTGTGAATTTCAAAAATTGTTCCTAGATATTTTTGAAAATCATGAATTAAAAATAGGAAGATGGAAACATAAAAATAAACAAAGAGAAAAATAAAATTGTTAAAACAAAGGAAGCCAATTAAAACAAAACACAAAAAAAGATGAACGGAAAGTTTTAGAACCTTCCCAAAACTGATAAGGGCATAAGCAATGGTTGATAAGATAATCTTATCCTAATCCTACCGCGTAACCTATAGATGACAAAAAAGGCATATAGTGACTTGTATCTTAATTTTACTCTAGTAGTTAGATATTTCTAAAAATGTGATGAGAGATTTGTTGCTAAGAGACCATCTCTTAATTAAGGGAAGATAAAGTATTTTTTTCTGGTTTCTCTTTCCTTCACCTCAGCATTTATCTTACGTGCACTGCTAAGATGTCACCATTGTACATGCCCTTACGTGTAAGGGTTGTAGTAGTTAAATTTGGCCCGAGGTATCAAATCGAGGAACGGCCCCAACCTTTCTTCCCTTTTCTCACGCACACACCTGCATGCCTCCTTTGGATGGGGAAAGTGAGGAAGGAGGAACCAAACCGGAGAGGCACCCGAGAAACAGCGTGACATTGGACGTGGCGTTTGATAGTGTACTACATCTCTAGCTCAAATCTACTTTGCCCTGATCACTCTCCCCCATCTCATATACGCTGGATGCCACCTCAATCGAAAAAAGATCTTGTCACTCATGCAATCTGTTGCGACCCAATATTTTGGGACAAGTGGGCGAGTAGTTATGTCCATATGAATATTGGGCCAAGATGGGTCTTCCTTTACCTTTATGTAATTTCTTCTCTATGATAGGCATGTCTAGGGTCTCGGTTTTGGGACCTCCCATATGTCGCATTCTGCGACATATTGTCGAGCAAACGCACAGGGGGAGTCCGCCCTAAGCTGGTCCAGCAGTGAGCGTGCATTGTAGCGCACGGTCGAAAATCCAAAAAAATCATATGCTTACTAGGCATCGAACCTGGGACCTCGCACGGTTGTGAGCGCCTTGCTTGGCAACAAATCCAATCAGCTTTGGTGACACATACATGGCCGCTGTTTTAAGAACTCTCAACTCGAAGGGGCATACTATAGTGAACCGACCAGACTACTTTACCTAACACATTTTTTTAAAACAAACATTTTTCAGATTTTGAAATGTTTTTTGAAAACACGAACACTGCTAGAAAAAATATTAAATGTTTTTTAAAGTTTGAACCTTATTTTGAAATCTCGAACAATTTCTCAAATATGCGAACCGTTTTCAAATAATGTGATTTTTTCTTGAATTTTGCGACCGGTTTTCCAAATTTACGATTTTTTTGAAAATAAGACTAGTTGTTTTTTGAAAAATGGGATTTTCTTTTGTAAATCCATTTTTTTAAAGCACAAACATTTTTGAACTGAATATTTTCTGAAACCATGAACATTTTCTAATTTTTGAAAAAAGGAAACAAGAACATTTTCTGAATTAACAATAATCTTTTTTTAAAACATGACAATTTTTCAAAATGTGAGCAAAATTGTATTTTATGCTTTTTTGGAAAATTCGAACAAATTTTGAATCTTGGGAACTTTTGTCTAATTTGTGAACAAAATGTTGGAACCGTCAACATTTTTTAAACACGAACATTTTTCTGAAATTGTCAACAAATTCTAAAAATGAGATTTTTTTTGAAATTCCTGAACATTTATTTTAACATGAATATTTTTTAAGACTAGAATGTTTTTGAAATTCCTGAATAGTTATGGAAGCATGAATATTTTTGGAAATTGCGAACAATTTTTCATAGCAAGAACATTTTTTCAAATTCCTTGTCATTTTTTGAGACGTGATTTGTTTTTCTGAAAAGGAGACCATTTTTTGAAATTCCTAAGAAAATTTTGAAACACAAACATTTTTTGAAATTTTGAAGAAATTTGCAAAATGAGATTATATTTATGAATTTTTCGAACAAAAGAAACCGGAAAAAGAATCAAAAAAACAAAAAGATAAAAAGATAAAGAAATAGAAACAAAAACAATAAAAGAATAGGAAAATAGAAAACATGGTTCATGTAACCTTCAGGAACCTTCTAGAAGGTTACCAAAACCGATAAAAACCACTGGAAACCCTCTAGAAGATTCCCAAAAGCGGAACGTGAAAGATGTATAGATGGGCCAACCCATTCGCTTGCTCGGTCGCTTCGTATGCACAATTGGTCGAGAGTTTGAAACCAAATGTGTCAAATAGGGATTTCCCTCGCTTTTAACTAGAACGATGTCCGCCTCGGCTACAACATCAGATGAAATGGGCCACGCCCAACTACCAAGAATGGCTCTTATTTTGTATAGGAAGAATGGATCCGCCAAAATAAATGTGGATGGTGGCATCTCCAGGTCAGGCTTATATGGTACAGATGTTGCGGTCTGCAGGGACCAGTGATTATATTTGGGTGCTTTAGCTCTCGTCTTACCACGGGTTACTGATCTTGCAGACCTGGAAGCTATTGCTTGTTGCGAAGGCATTGTGTTGGCTATTGACTTGAATCTCGAGAGGGTCTATATTGCGACGGATTGCCTAAACGTGGTCAATGACATCGCCACTTTACAAGGTGGTAAATATGAGGTGGTTTTAAAGGATATTAATGCTTCTAGATCTTCTTTCACCTTACGTAATTTCGTTCATGAAAAAAGAGGCTCAAATTATGAAGCCCACAAGTTAGCTAGGTTTGCATCTACTTTAGATCAGGGGAGACACACATGGCTTTGTCTGCCCCATAACACTCTTTGTATTCCGATGATTATTAATGAATTAACCTAGTGGATTGTGCTAAAAAAGGAAAACCATTCAAGGAGCTCAAAAAAGTGTCTGCACATTTTTAATAAAAATTTCATGACACTTACCAACAATTTTCACTAATTTATAAATATATTCATAACATTTCAAAAATGGTGTACCTTCCAACAAAAACTCGTTTAAAATTTGTTCATGAAATATAAAAATGTCGTCACTCAATTTTGAAAACATGTTCGTGACTTACAAAAAGTGTTTGTTACCATTGAAAAATGATTTCAGCATTTGCAAAAATGTTCATGAAATGTAAAAAATAGTTAGTGCAAATTTTGGAGAATTTTCACGGCATATGACAACATGTTCGCAACATATACAAAAATGTTCATGAAAATGTGAAAAAATGTCCGCACATTTGTTTTTCAAAAAGTTCATGCCATATAAAAATGTTCACTCTTTTATTTTACAAAGAACATGAAAATGAAAAAAAGATAAAAAAAAAAACAAGAACGAAGAAAGAAAAAAAATCTGTAGAGAAAAAAAAAGGATGAAAGCTTCTGAAAACCGCACGGAAGGTTCCCAAAACCAGTCCCTACTGTACATAGAAGCTTCTCAAAATGGCACATGGAAGCTTCTCAAAACCGATGTTGGGTTGGCCCACTTGAATGAGCGACGTAGGCGACCGCTCATTTCGTCTCGTAGTAAGCAAGATTCAACATTTGCTCGCTATGATATATAAATTATTTGGAAATCTCATGGTGGACTGTGGCCCACCCGTCAATCCCTAGGTCTATCCCTTGTATCGATCTCTTATTTGCTTTTCTGCTCGGACACATGTCACTCCCATCTCTTCCCAAGCACGCAAGTCGTCAGTTTTGTGAAAGATTCATCGTTATTTTTTTTTCAACAAAATTGTATTATCTCATCATACAAACTTTACCGATCCCAAGTAGAGATCAATTGTGTTCTAGAACAAAGTAATGGTGCTCACTCATGAGTGAATCTACCATTCATGCGACACCTTATGTTAGACATTTTTTATATGATGATTTTTTTTTATTAAAAATGGCATCTTAGATACCTTAGTTTGTGCTTTGCTCGGCCTTCGAGGGGTTTCTGGATCCACCACAGGTGCTTAGATAAGGTGCCAAGTGCATCAAAGAACTTATAAACTAAACTCCCCAATGCATGCATAGGTGCTTAGCTTTTTTTTAGCTAAGTTTCCTTCATTTAATTGTTTAGCAACAAAAATTCCTCATGCATATGTGTTTTGCATAGATTTGCTCGCTTGACATCGTTTCTTCCTCGGGTCTCGATGCTCTATCTTTTTCTTTATTTCTTTGCTACGTCAACTTTTTGCCTATGTGACATTTTTAGCACCATGGAAAGCTGAGAAAAGCCTAAAGCACATGAGGGCAAGAACTAGCTAACTGCCAAAAGTTTTTGTTTTGAGGGATGGGCTTACATTACCAACCCCTAAGTGACATACCATGTGAACCGTGGTCGCGGGTGGATTGATACAAACATGTTCGCTTGCACGTATTCCACAATCATCATCATTATCATCCACACACGATTTCAACCAAATTTCTCTTGGGATGGATGACAACCATAAGGTTGCCTTTTTGCCGTTGCCGTGCGTGATTAAAGACACTTTTGTTGTCATTGCCGGAGTGGGCTCCTTGGCAAGGCAAGAAAGACAAGGTCCAATATTTGTCCATAAGCTCTTTAAAAAAAAATCATGTTTAAGAAGTGATATGCAACTAGCAATGGATTTGTCGCTGTTGCGTGTGGTTAAAGATTGCCAGCGGAGTTTGGATGAAGAGTAGCCCTCCAAACACACTCACAGTTAGGAGCTTTTGTTTTCATCCGGTTTACATGGCTGGCATGATTTCGCAAAAAAAAAAAAAAAAAAAAAACATGGCTGGCATGAACACGCAACATTTACATACAACAACCATCACGTGAACATCCCACATGCCACAACCACCATCTCCTATAACTAGGAGCCATCCAAGCCTAGTCTCAGTAATCCATCAACATAAGCCATTATACTTCTGTGTTCTGCAAGATAGCCTGCCAGCCATGGGAAGCAAGGGCCTCAAGGGTGTGATAGTGTGTTTACTCATACTGGGGTTGGTTCTGGAACAGGTGCAAGTAGAAGGCAAGAGTTGCTGCAGGAGCACCCTAGGAAGAAACTGCTACAACCTTTGCCGCTCCCGTGGTGCTCAGAAGTTTTGCGCAAACTTGTGTAGGTGTAAACTCACAAGTGGCCCAAGCTGCCCTAAAGGCTTCCCTAAATTGGCCCTTGAGTCCAACTCAGGTAAAGAAAATGAACTCCTTCTATTTTATATACTACCTCTTTTTAAAAATAGATGTCATTCTAATAAGCATGTAGTCAAGTTAAAATTTTCCTAGTTTTCTTACTAATATGATAAAGTATTTTGAATACATTTGATGGCGTTAGATGATCCGATTTGCCATGAATAAAATTTTCACAAGATTTTTTTTCATAATTTTCTACCAACAAGTAATTGGAAAAATAACTAACAAGGAACGAATGATAGAGACCATATGAATATCCAAAACATCAAGCATATTGTAACCGGAGAATTATTTGTTTCGGACAGGATTTTATTTACACGCTAGATATTTTAATTTGACAGATGAACCGGACATCATTGAGTACTGCAACTTGGGATGTAGGTCTTCCGTATGTGACTACATGGTCAACGCAGGTAAATAAATTCTCTGGTATTTGTATTCCTGTAAACTAATTGAAAAGGCTAGTTCTTGACACATAATATGCTATTTGGACACCAGCTGCTGACGATGAAGAGATGAAACTCTATGTGGAGCGCTGTGGTGATGCTTGTGTCAGTTTCTGTAACGGTGATGCTGGCCTCCCATCCCTTACTGCCTAATGATGCGTATCCATGGTCTGAGATTTCACAGGGCAAGGTCGTGTCTCACCTTTGGGTTAATAAAATTGGATCCCATCGAGAGTATCCAAACCAGTTTGTCACCCTGTTTTATGTGTGTGTATTTCCATTCCTTGTTTGAAATAAAAGCCATCATGATGGATGCTGCCCTGATGTACTACCATGACTGAGATATAATGGTATATGTTGTATCATTTGCCTGTGGATATAAACTCCGTCTGGGAGGCGCCAGTGCTGCGCGGCGGTGCCCGATCTGCTGCTCCGTCTTTGGAGGTGACCTCTTGGGGTCGGTGACGGGACAGCTGCACTTTTCCCTCTACGGGACGGCGTAGATGCGGCGATGGGTGTGGCAGTGCGGCGCGTGGCGAGTGGTAGCACAGTGGTGTTGTTGATGGGCGTCGTTGGCGTGCTTTGGTCACGGCTGCATGGGCAGCATGCTAGAGCGTTAGTTGGCGGCGAGGTTGGCCTCCGTCGACATCGCGGATGCGAAGCGGCTGCTCGTAGTAGTGGTGGTGGTGGTGCCAACACCTATGCAGGCAGCCCTTCATGGTGCTGTGGAGGCCGCGGCGTTTCTTTTTTCCTTTTGGCTTGGTTGGTCGTTGTTGATGTTCGCAGGGGCCTGGCCCCTACCTTGGATCAGAGGTGGCGAGGCATAAAACTCTGGGCGAAAGCCTTGTTCTTCGTCGGGGGTCGTTGCCGGTGATGTTGGCGCCCATGGGCGTCCTCCTCCTCTTGGAGATATTGTCGAAGAGTACTTCTTCACACTGATCTATGGCTGGTCATAGAGGAGTGGCATCTGAGGCTAATGGATAGGATTGATCTATCCCAATGTTTGGCGTGGCAGTCATGCGCGGGTCTGTGCGAAAGCTTATTGATTGACGGGGGTCGATGCCGGTGACGGCGGCATCCTTGGGGATTTTTTTTTTCCTTCTTGAAGTCGTCTTCGAAGATGTTGCTTACTATCGGTCCGGATTGTGGTCATGTTAGGTGATGTCGGCATGTTTGTATTGGTGTCGATGTTGGTTCATGTTGGTTTTCAGCCTTGTTTTTCTTTTAAACCGGTCAACTCTGTATTAGTTCTCACTTAATGAAATCGATAGAGCTCCTGCCTTGCTTGTAAAAAATGAAAGTAATTTACAATGGTGCATTTAGTGGACGTGTAAACAATGTAGGATTGTTCTTCGTAAAAGATAGTATTACCGGTTTTAAAAGTTTAGAATGTAACTTGTTTGGTTTTAAAGTTAAAGGACTAAATCTAGACTTTATCAAGAGTTAAGGGATGAAAAATATATTTTTCTCTTAAAGATAGGAGTAGTATAGGGGAAAAAACAAAGCTCTAGTTCAGATGTCATATAAAGCCACGTATCTGCACAAGAAAAACTTCCTGCGGCAAGCATGATCAGCAATCTACAAATCTTGCACACGAAAAACCAACGTGACATTGGGCACACGTTGTTTGATATACATCGCCAGCTCAAACCTCAAAGGCATGCACATGTGTACAGCAAAGAGATGTTTTTCTGGCATGTACGTATCGTTCCCAACCAAAAAAAGGTATTTCGGCGGCATATAATATGGCACTCCCCCTCTATTCCCAGGCACGATGTCATTTTGACAAAAAATGTATTTTGTCCAAACCCCGCCCCATAGTTGCATGCCGGGACAAAATAGGACCTGCTAGAGTGGAATCGGATTTTAAAGTTTAAAAAAAAAATCTAAACAAAATGCGCTTGTGCTAGAAAATAGTACATTACTTTATTTTGTGTGTGTAGCTCACGTCAAAACCGTATTTCATCGTATATATAGTAATACCTTTGGGGGCCATATTATAGAAATGTAATTAAAAAAACGCGCCGGCTTGCACGTAACATCCTACTGGATCGCGCAGGTCACAGCATTGTCACCGTCGTCGTCGTCGTCGTCGGCTCCGGCCAACTTTGTCCGCGCGCCATCGATCCAACTTTTTGCCCCGTGTGGGAGAAGAAACTATGGCCCCGGTGTGCTTTGGTTTCAGGTGCAACAACCAGTACTCATCTACACACTCCCACGACCATCATCTCCTAGTATAAAAATCGATACTAGTAGCCATCCTAATCTAGTATCAGAAGCCCTTGAACCAAAGCCCCCATTATTACTCGTGCCTTCTGCAGGAGAGCCCGGCAGCCATGGGAGGAAGCAAAAGGGGTCTGGAGAGTGCGATCGTGTGTTTACTCGTGCTGGGGCTGGTCCTGGAGCAGGTGCAACAAGTAGAGGGTGTGGATTGCGGCGGGAGCATCTTCAAAGTGGCCTGCTACCATTCTTGCCTTCTCGGTCCTAGTACAGTGTTTCAGTGCGCAAACTTCTGTGGCTGTTACCTCCCCGCCGACTTGGCCTTTGTACGCAGCTCCGGTAAAGACACACAACTCACTGCTACTTTTAATTTATACTCCCTCCGTCTCATATACTAAGGGCCTGTTCGGCAACTGCCCAACTCTCAGAAATCCTCAAATCCGGCTTCTCGATCTCACTTCCAGCTTCCCGACGAAAATAGTGGATCAGAAAAACCGTTCGGCAACAGAATTCTCAGATCCCAGTTCGCTAGTCTTGGGCTGGTAGCCGGCTGGCCCATTAAGCTAGATTCTGGCCTGTTAGGGAGCGAAGGTAGTTGCTCCGTTCTATTCTTCCCTGGACGAAGCGTTTTCTTTCACTTCGCGGTGGCAGCTCACCGTAAATAGCTCGAACTCCAGCTTCTGCGATTTCTGGGATCCACGAAACACTCGCTCCCAGTTTTTGTACTACGACCCGCCTGAGATCTGGGAAGCTAGCTTCTGGGAGCTGACCTGTTCGGCCCAGCTTCGCCCGCTGATTCAGAGAAGCCAGGAGCTGGGCAGTTGCTGAACAGGCCCTAATTACCGCTCAATCGGATCTATCTAAGCACTAAAATGCGTCTAGATACATTCGTTTGAGTGACAATTAATATGAGACGGAGTATATACTACTCTCCCTGTCCCATTCGGACGAAGAAAGTATATACTTATCTTCTTTTTGAAGTAGACATGATCCTAAAAGAGTACGGTCAAATTAAATTTTTCCCAAGTTTACCTACTAACATTATAAAGTATTATTAATTTGTTTAGATGATATTTGTATGATCATATTTGACATGAATAATGTTTCCATGATCCCAAAAAGTAGTTGTGAAAATAGCTAATACAGATCTATTTCGTTTTGGCAGATGAACTAAACACCATTGAGTATTGCAGCTTAGAATGTAGGTCTTCCGTGTGTGACAACATGGTCATGGTCAACATAGGTAAATAAAGTCCATCTGAACATATTTATATTTCATTTGTATGTGCAAACTAATTGAAAAGTTAGTAATTGACGCATACTATGCTTTTTTGGCACCAGCTACCAACAGTGAAGAGATGAAACTCTATGTGAAACTCTGCGGTGATGCTTGTGATAGTTTATGTAAGGGGGATGCTCTCCTGGCATCCCTTGATCTTGATGACTAATAATAGATATGCATTGTCTGAAATTTCACAGGCCAAAGTTATGTCTCGCCTTCGTGTTCAATAAAACTGGATCCCATTGAGAGTATCCAAACCAGTGTGTCAGTTTGTTTGTGTGCTTGTGTGTATTTTCTTTCGTTGCTCCAATAAAAGATATCATGGTGGATGCCATGTTGTTGCTTTTGCTTGATGTACTGCCATGATTAAGATATAATAATATATGTTGTATCATCTGCCTATGGATATAAACTTATGAGCATATGCCTCACGTAATATTCTTCGGTCTTTTATTTATTTATTTTGGGCTTGACCTCAAGTTGTTTGATGTCTATGATGTAAACCATGAAATGGATCTTGTTTTCCGCATTTTCAGTGAGCACTTCTCTGCAGTATTCTGTTGATATGCCGGGGTTTTGACCCCCTTTTCGAAGAGAAAAAATATATTCAGTTGATATTTAATTATGGCATTGATCAAACAAGTCTGGGCTATTACTTCAGATGAAACGGCCCATTTTCTGCAATATTCAAGGACATGTTCGACGCATAGAAGTAACTGCCCTAGTCAGATGCATGCGTCTAGCAGTTCGCCGTATTTCCACCATGTCTCCATCTACCATTAGCCGATAACTAGTCATGAATTGTTGGGAAAAAAGATGTTCTATGAGTTGTTACTAAACATGACATGTGCAGAAGTTTTCATTGGTTAGAAACCGAAGTCAAAAGAAGTTTTGCCAAAAAATGTCAAAAGGAGTTACATCACTAATTTTTTGTTACAGCATTATCTTTTTCCAACAATCAAATGTGTCACAACATCATACATATTCTTCATGTGTCTTGAACATTTTTTTTTGTGAGGTCATGCCTCTTGAACAGTTACTTCTGATTGATGGACAATGTACAAATATGAACATGCAACTTGTTAAGGTTGTATGCATTTACACATAATATACATAGTTGCAATAAAAGAGTAGAAAACAAATGATGCCACTGACAATAGAGAAATCAATGCTACATATCTGTTAACGATTACCAGGAAGTAATATACATTGTTATAATGACGATCGGGAAGTAATCGAAAATCATCACCACCATCATCATCAATGGTTCCAGCCAAAATTCCTGGGATGGGTGCCTACCATAAAATTGTCATTTACCGCAAGTTTGCTTGTTGTGGTTTCTAGAAGAATCACACTCATTGGAATGACTATTCTGGAAGAGTTTCAGCTCATTTAAATGAGCAGTCTGACTCTGAGAGAATCATCATTGGTAAGTTAGCTACCTAAATTTCAACAGAAAACAGTTTTCATGATAAAACTTTAAAAAAATATAATTAGTTTAAAGTTTTAATTTCCAAATTTAATTGGATCTTGATTGAAAATTCAAAGCTATATCAAAGTAAACACTGTTCTTGTCACTAAGCCTGACAAGTGAGCCTTGCCGGTCAATTTTAACATTTCATGGAGATTTGATATTTGTAATAATCATTAGCACAAAAATAGTGGCTTTACAACTGGAAAATTTAAAAATAAAAAAAATTTAACATGCTGAAATTGGGGTGCTGAAAGATTCACTCGTGAAGAAAGGGAAACAAATGATGTCCCCCTGCTGCCTCATGCGGGAGCTATATCTCGCTTATAGCGAGATGTATTCTCCCCTCGCCCGAAGCTTTTCTCTGCAACACATGTTTACTTTTTTCACAGACAATATACTATTTTTGTATATAGATCAAAAATATGTTTTATGCATCTTTAACATTTTTAAATATATATTCTGATGTCTCCTTCTTTCCAATACACCTTGTACATTTTTCTTATACATATGAAAAGTTATTTGTATACATGTTCAATATTTAAAAAATACATGATTAACATTATTTTCAATGTATGTGTTTTGATGTCTATATTTTTTGTATACATGAAGAAAAAAAAACTATTATACATGTTTATCAATTTTTAAATACATGATTAACATTTGTAAATACAATGATTAACATTTTTTAAATACATGTTTTGATGTTTACTTTGTGCCAGACACATTGTACATTTTTTGTATAGATCTGAAACATTTATGTTATATATGTTTAACATTTCTCAAATACATGATTATCATTTCTCAAATACATGATTAACATTTTTTCAAACACATGTTTTTTAACATAGTTATTTGAATATGTGTTAAAAATTTCAATTACGTGTTGAAACTTTTTCTTCCAAATGCTATCACAATTTTTTTTTAAGTTGCACAAACACTTTTTTAACACTGCAAAAACTTTTTTTAAATATATTTTGATGTCTACATTTTCCATAGACCATCTACAATTTTTGTATACATCATAAAAATATACCCGTTTAACATTTTTTTTTTCATATATATGTTTTGATGTCTACTTTTTTTTCATACATGTTGTTTATTTTTCGTATACATTAGAAATATTTTCTATACACATTTAACATTTTTTAAATGCATAACTATAGTTTATTAAAAAAATATAAATTTATTTTTATAATATTTCGAGCTATAAATAAAGTTTTTTCAAAATAAAAAAAGTAAAAAAGAAAACTAAAATATGAAAGAAATGAAAAACGAACGGTTAAGGCCTGTGGACCTATAGCGAGCTGGGCTGGCCCATTATCGCCTGCTTCAGTCTCACTATTAAGCAACTCATAGTTACATTCTCCCTTCCCTCAAAAAAAAGTTACACTCTACCCTAAAAAAAACTCATAGTTACACTCAAAAGGAAAAAAACAACTCATAGTTGTCTAAAAAAACTCATAGTCGCGCCCGCAATGGCAGCACCCCTCCAGTCGGCTCGTCCGCCACCACTCCTGGCCGAACCTCCCGGTTCCGAATCCTGTAGGGGAGGCCAAGGAGGACATCACCCTCTCCCACGTGCGCCAAGCCGACCATCGAGCAGGGAATCGAGGCGGCGGCGCCCTTCCGCGCTCAATCCCTGGCCTGAAGCGGCTGGCCGGCGGCCGTGAATTTTGCGCCCTTCTCTATTGTCCAATATTTCGTGTGCCGCGGTCTCTGGCATGGCCGGGAGCAAGTGTATGCTGAGTTCCTGCATATGCCCAAGCGCCACTCCACTGATTTCGGTGAGCGCTCTCTCAATCTCTCTGTTTCCTCGCACGAGGACGATTAGTAGCCAGAGTGTAGGAGTATTTTTTGTGTGCATACTCCCTCCGTCCTTGAAAAAGTGTATTTCCAACTTTGTTAGATGGTCAAACTATTTCAAAGTTTGACCGAGTTCGTGCAAAAATATGGCAATGCTTGTGAAACCAAATAGGTATATGAAGAAAATATATTTTATCATGAATCTAATGCTACTAATTTGATGGCATAAATGTTGGTCTATTATTGTATAAATACGGTCAAACATAAAAAAGTTTACTTTCCAACAAAGTTGGAAATACACTTTTTCAAGGGCAAAGGGAGTATTTGACACTAATGGAAAAAATGCGGAGTAGGATTGCCAAGCGTTTGTGAGGCACAAATAAGCAATTTTCTCTGTTGTTCTAGCACAAATAAGCAATCCCTTATAGTACTAGATAGCAGTTAGATATCGAAAATCGTTTTCTGAGCCCAGGCTCATCTGCACCCGCGCTGAAGGAAAAAATCAAAACAAATACTAGAAAATTTCAAAAAATTCTAATTTTTTTTATACGGTAGATAATTAGATGCGTGAGGTCCGCTCCAATTTTCAAGTCATTTGGACATCTAAGCAGCTCTTGGCAAAAAAGACAAATTTGGGGTCTGTAATTTTTTTGTACTGTTTATGTACTGTTCTGACCCGATTTGTCTTTTTTGCTGAGAGCTACTCAAATGTTCAAATTATTTGCAAATTGGACCGGATCTCACGCAACTAATTATCTACCATACAAAAAAATTTGGATTTTTTTGAATTTTTCTAGTATTTGTTTTGAGTCACATGCTTACACATCACTGAACTGAAGCTAAGATGATAAGTACTGTACACTAGCAAGTGGAACTAAGAACAATGTTGATCGGCTGTCCAATAAGTAGGACAAAGTTTGCAGACTGGATCTACCAATCACTGATATCCTCAATTCGGATCTGCAACAACCCCAGCCAAAGAAAACCGTCCTTGACAACCTTGTGTTTTCTTAGGACTTCAAACAAATCTTGATGCATAATAGCTATTGTTTAATGGATCAAATACTAAAACGCACCAAACCTGGTTAGGTAACTCTCTGCAGGCAAGCTATTACTGGATCAACTTAGAACTGCCATATGCCAGTCCTATCTCTGGAGACAAGACTCAGGAGCAACTCTTGTCTTATTTGCATATGCTCGAGAGCCACTTCACTGATATGGTGAGCTCTCTCAATATATCCATGCCGCATGAGGACCATGACTCCATGAGTAGGAGACTAGGACTACATTTTCCTTTTATAAAAGAAGGAGTACATTATCCTTCTTATTTGCCACTACATTTGTTTTTGCTTATTTGCCACTGATGACAAAAATGCCTTCTACCTACTCAGAGCAGATCAGCAAGCCAAATATTTATGAGGTGTAAGCAATTTTCTCCTTTTATTTGAGCTTGATAAGAACCATAGCTAATGCACTCTAGATATACTTATCATCTTAGCTTCAGTGCGTGTGCAAGCATGTCATGTGCCAGTTTTCTCGGTGGTTCTTGGTTAGCTCAGTCATTAGTTTTTGTTTGTGGCTGCTGGTATGGTGACTAGGAAGTGGAATCAAGAACAGTAATTGTTAGCTGTCCTAGGAACCAAAGGAGGCCTACGTAGGACAAATTTTGCAGACTGGATCTGCCAAACACTGCATCCTTAATTCAGATCGGCAACAACCCCAGCCAAAGAAAACAGTCCCTAACAACATTGTGTTTTCTTAGGACTTCAAACGAATCTTGATGCATAATAGCTATTGTTTAATGGATCAAATACTAAAACGCACCAAACCTGGTTAGGTAACTCTCTGCAGGCAAGCTATTACTGGATCAACTTAGAACTGCCCATATGCCAGTCCTATATCTAGACACGATACTCTTGTCTTAAGGCTGAGGAACAACTCTTGTCTTAAGGCTCCACTGGAAGGTGGAAGCGTCAATCTGCCTATCTAGCTGTTGCATGCCGGTATGTCGCATTTTATCCTGGTTGTTACTCCTTATTAACCTTCCTCTAGCATGCAGGTGCAACACATATGAGATACATGCTTGCATATGTGATTTTTTTTTAGAAAAGGAGGATGACCCCGGCCTTTGCATCTGGGAGATGCATACGGCCATTTTATTGATTATTCTCGAGGACCTTACAAAGAAGTACAACAATATGCCTGAATCCGCCATCTTGGCAACATCTGCCGCTACTCCTACCCATATGATGAAGGGGTGCAAGCTGGGCCATATACCCAGACCTCTCACCTAAGCCTAACATCTAAAGCCGGAAGCCCCGACCGAGCCACATACCGGGTCCGGGGCACAATCCGGTCCGACGCACTCACATGTGTCGTCGCCGCCATCTTCCACTGGTCCATCTTCAGAGCAGATTGAGGTGCCAACCTTGGCAGGTTCCTCCGCCATCGACGCCACCATGACGCCAAACGACGACCACCACCTACACTAGTCCATCTCCAAGCCGAAGGAGCGGTACCACAAGATGAAGACCGGCGGTAGAATAGATAAAACGCTGCACACATTGCCGCCGCCAAACACCTCACACGCACCGCAAAGCGCCCACCGTGCTTCCGGGAACCCGAGGCGACGCCTTCAAGAAGGAGTGCGACGAGGGTACGACGCCATCGCCCGCAAGGGGAACTAGAGCTTTCGCCCAAAAGAGGAGCACAGTGAAAGACGGGAGAGGACCTCGACAAGGCCTCCAAGAAGGGAACCGACGCCCAGCAAAGGCGCCGCCATTGTCGTGGCCTCCGCCGACGGCCAAGGGTTTCCCCCGGTCCCGCCCCCATCCCATCCACCCGGCCAAAGACTTGGCCAGAGGAACGCACACAGTCGGAGAAGGCGTTCGACTTCATCAAAGCAGGCACGCCGGGTGACGGGGCACCCCGACCCACTGTAGTAGACGTCCACCGAGACCTCGCCGCCCGCACGGCCGAAGTCGCGGACCACCAGCACCCACGGCCGTCGCCCGCCGAAGAGGCAACGCCTTCCACACCGCCCGAGGCCGCCGCCCCGGCATCCACCCACCGCACACATCCCGTCGAAACATGGAGAAAGACCCACACCGTCGCCACCAGGGAGCACCACACCGCGAAAACCCAAGCCGGGCAGGACGAGGCAGGGCCACGGCCGCCAGATCCAGGCGGATCCGGCGAACCCCAGCCCACCAGCCGCCAGATCGGAGGAGTTGGCCCCGATCCAGGGCCGAGCCGGCCTGATCTGACGGGCGGAGCCGTCCCAGGAGGCCCCCGCACCGGATCGGGAGGGGGGCGACTCGACAACGCTGGCGACCGACAGCCGCCGCAGAGGGTCGGCATCGGCGGCCACCAGGTTCCGGGGAAGCGGGCGGCGGCGCCTGATGCGGGGTGGGGGGGTCTCCAGAGGCCGAGGCGGGTGCGCGGGGAAGCCCCGCCGCCGCCTACCGCCGCGCGGGCAAGCCCAACGACGGCTGCCGGCGGCGGCGGGGGACGAGGAGGGGAGGCGTGGAACCGGCGGGCGACTAGGGTTTCGCCCCCGAGTCGCCCGAGAGCGGACGACGCGGGGGGGGGGGGGCATATGTGATACCGGTGTAACAAACTAATCTTTGATTGCAGTGCATGCAGGAGGTAGCAAGATGGCTGTAGTATGGATAGAAGTTCTGGTGAAGTGGTTGAGTATCTATGTGTACCGGATGGTGCTGCTTCTTAGCTTACTCATGTATCTTATCGTCGCCATCTTCTCCGACATCCGCCGGTGTGAAGACAAAGGTTGGAAGAGAGTGTCATTGTGGTTGGCATACCAGCTGGCCGACTGGGGGGGCGGCATATGTCATGAGCAACCTGTACATCGAACCCTCACCGCGCGACAAGATGATCGTTGCCTTCTGGGTGCCATTCCTGTTGCTGCACAATGCTCGCCCGGACAACATCAGCGCCTACACCATTGAGGACAATGAGCTCTGGCTGCGCCTGCTCTTATTTGTTCCCTTGCAATTCCTGGGATCCATACTTATTGTGTACAGGTATATACTCGCCGACTACACTACTGGGTTGTTGTGTCAGGCGTCCATCATGATGTTATCGGTAGGCCTTCTCAAGTATGTGGAGTGCGCGGTGGCGCTATGGCTATGTAATTTGAGCCGCATTCGGAAGTCATTCAAGAAGCTGCCGCCAATTGATTGTAGCTTCAGAGATGATTACGGTGGAGGCAAAGATCTGGAAGATGAGGAAGCCTTATTGGTTGCTCATGGCCTGTTTGATATATGCAAGGGTGCCTTTTCTGATTACTCGGTGGAGCACATAGATCGTGATGCCATCAGAAGCATGTTCTCGGGTCAATGGGGGAGTATGTGCAAGGTGGTGGAGATGGAACTCTCCCTCATGTATGACATCCTCTATACCAAGGCAGCTGTGGTCCACACATGGCCTGGCTACGCCATCCGTGTGGCCTCGCCCCTCTTCACCGCCACCGCCCTCCTGCTGTTTGGCCTCCAATGTAAAGAAGGCATAATGCAGACAGAAGATCAAGTTATCAGTTATGTATTGCTGGGGACGACCTTCCTCCTCGATTTGAGAAGGCTGCTCAGAGCACTAGCTTCAACCTGGACATACTCATTCTTCAAGGGGCCACACGGTTGAATCATCAAGTTTTGTGCCGAAAGAGATGGCACAAGCTCCGTCGCCGGGTCGTGTCCTTGTCTATCTCCCGGCTCTCCTTGTGGCTGTGGACAAGTGACTGTCCCAAGAAGCATGAAAGCTACAGGAGGTGGGAGGGTACCTTCGGGCAGCGCAACTTGTTGGAACAGTGTTCGTTGTGGGGAAAGGCACAACCTATACAGCATATCTAGGCTGGAGACTGAATTAGAAGACCACCCGAGGGACCTTGGGATTCCAGACTATGTCAAAAGGCTGGTGTTCAATGTTATATGCGCAGAGTTATTCCCTGCTCCTTCGAGACCAGCGGGTACTGTGGAGAGCGACGGTGGGTCTCAAAGGCCTCCAGGGCCACCAGGCCTCGATGATCAAACAGACACTTCCACAGATATGAATCATCGGCCTCCGGGGTTGCCGGACCTCTATAATCAAGAGGGCAATTCCACAGATGAGAGCCAATTGCCTCCAGAGCTTCCAGACCACAATAATCAAGAGGTCACTTCCACAAATGAGAATCAAGGGCCTCCAGAGACTCCGGTACCAAGGGATCAAATCTGCAATGGTAATTTGCCTCCTTTGTGGCCGTTCTGCCCCAAAGTGCCGATCTGCAATGATATGGACAATGAGCCTCCTTTGTGTCCTTTCTACCCCAGGGAGAGGATCTGCAATGGTATGGATAATGAGCCTCCTTCATGGCCATTGTTGGGATTCGCCGGATTATCACCTGAGCTACAGTAAACTCACAAGAGAAGTGGGCTGGCAATTTTCTGGAAGACTATCAAACTCCCACGCTCCATTCCTTCTCAGAGATAAGTACACAATACATTTTACATTTTGGTCCTTGCCAAACTTCTATCTTTGCTTACAAGTACTACCAACACTCCCCCTCAAGATGGGGCAAATATATTTATGAGCCCCATCTTGCTACATAGTTTTTCAAAAGATACAACACTAACACCCTTTGTTAATACATCTGCAAGTTGGTTTTCAGATCTAACAAAGCCAACTTGGAGAAGTCCCTCATCTAACTTTTCTCTTATGAAATGTCTATCAATTTCGATGTGTTTAGTTCTATCATGCTGGACTGGATTGTGTATTAACTTGATTACAGCCTGGTTATCACAAAAAAGTTGCAGTGCTCCTCCATCAAATAGCCTAAGTTCAGATAATAGTATCCTCAACCACATCAATTCACATAATCCTGAAGCCATGGATCTAAACTCTGCTTCAGCACTAGATCGTGCCACCACACTTTGTTTTTTGCTCCTCCAACTAACAAGATTACCACCAACGAAAACACAGTAGCCAGATGTAGACCTTCTATCGTCTAGGCACCCAGCCCAATCAGCATCAGTAAAACCCTCTACTTTTAAGTGTCCATGATTAGAAAATAGAATCCCTCTTCCCGGACAACCTTTAAGATATCTCGGGTCATGCATAAAGCTGCTCACCAAGCTAACAACATAGGCAATGTCTGGCCTAGTGTGTGATAAATACATTAACCGACCAACTAACCTTTGATATTGATGCTTGTCCACAGGATCACCAGAATCTGCTCGAATACGATGGTTCTGCTCAATTGGAGTTGTCGCTGGTCTACAATTTAACATGCCAGTTTCAGCGTGTAAATCAAGTACATATTTTCTTTGCGATAAGTAAATACCTTGTGATCCATATGCAACCTCAATTCCCAGGAAATAATGAAGAAAACCCAGATCCTTAACTTCAAATGACCTGGCCAACATCTTCTTTAGGAATGCTATCCCATCATCATCATTACCTGTGATCATAATATCATCAACATACACAATAAGGATGACAATCTTGCCACTCTGGTACTTAAAGAAAAGGGTATGATCTGCATTGCTTTGTCGATAACCCATAGAGCATATCTCCTTTCTAAGTCGTCCAAACCATGCTCTAGGTGACTGTTTCAAACCATATAGAGACCTTTTCTGCCTACACACTTTACCCTATGTTTCTTGTGTACCAAACCCAGGGGGAATCTCCATATAAACCTCTTCTTTCAAATCTCCATGAAGAAAAGCATTTTTAACATCCATTTGAAATAACCTCCACTTATTATTAGATATGAGAGCCCTAATGGTGTTCATTTTCGCCACTGGTGCGAAGGTCTCATCATAGTCCACTCCATAAGTCTGACTATACCCCTTTGCCACTAACCTGGCTTTATATCTTTCTACTTTTCCCTCTGAATTTTGTTTTACAGTAAATACCCATTTACAACCAACAACCCTTTTGTTAGGAGGAAGAGTAGACAGTACCCAAGTATTATTTTTATCAAGTGCTGTCATCTCCTCTATCATAGCAGCTCTCCACTCCGGATATTGTTTCGCCTCCTGCCAATCACGTGGTATAGGTAGAGTGGAATCTAGTGCATCTATAAATGATTTATATTGGGAGCCCAATGATACATATGAGACATAATTAGAAATATCATATTGAGATAGATTTGATGGTAATTTCCCTGCAGTGGAACGTGGCTGCTTTCTGCGAGCGATAGGAATATCTAACTCACCCAATAGTAAGGGAAGCGTACCATCAACTTGAGGAAATGACTCATGCACATCTGATTGTGTCACACTTGGCAAGGTTTCTTGTGCTTGTATTGCAGGAGCTTCTTGAGCTTCATGATCACACCTAGATGGAATAACTTCCTTCTCAGATCGGTGTCTCCTTTTATACACCTGAACTTCTTGTTCTTCATTTGGTTTAGGCCACTTAACAACTTCATTTGATTCATCTCGTAGCTCCCCCTGCGTCCGTTCCTGTTCAGCTTCTGATGTACCGTCATCTTCACCGTCATACATATATGCAGCTGGAATCACTCCAACAATCATATTCCTGGATGCTGCTTCATTATATTCTTCACCTTTATCTCCCTCTGTCTCGTTGTCCAGATCTGTAGCATCATTAACATATAAATCAGGAAAGACATCAGTTAAATCTACTGGTTCCCCATAGAAAGGTTCATGCTCCCTGAACACTACATCCATGCTCACAAACATCCGTTTTTCTGATGGGCACCAACATTTATAACCCTTTTGTTTTCCAGAGTATCCCACAAATACACATTTCACTGCTCTAGGGTCAAACTTGCCAACTGATGGTCTATGATCTCTCACAAAACATACACATCCAAATACCTTTGGTGGCACAACATATGTGGTTTCACCAGTTAGACACTCAATCGGTGTCTTGTTATTGAGCACCCGGGATGGCATTCTATTCATCAAATAAGCTGCTGTCATCACAGCTTCAGCCCACAAATATTTAAGAACATTCATAGCTAACATGATACACCGGGTGATTTCTAAGAGATGTCTGTTCTTCCTTTCAGCCAACCCATTCTGCTGGGAAGTACCTGGGCTACTAGTTTGATGGATAATCCCAAAGCTTGACAGATACTCATCAAATTGGTTATTTACATATTCTGTACCATTGTCAGTTCGAAATATTTTCACCCATGCATCATATTGATTCTTGATTAGGTTGTGGAAATCCTTAAAGCATTCAAACATGCCACTTTTATTTCTCAGTACATAAACCCAAGTAGTCCTAGTGCAACAGTCAATAAATGTAACGAAAGATTTGTATCCATAAAGTGACCACACCCCACTAGGACCCCACACATCTGAGTGGATAGTTTGAAATGGCACCATACTTCTGTGATCAGATGAAGTATATATACTACGGGTTAGCTTCCCATACTGACAAGCATCACATACTAGACTTTCTTTGCAAATTTTATTATAGAGATTAGGATACAACTGGCCCAGGGTGTTAAAGGACATGTGTCCCAGCCTGCGATGATGATGAAGAAATTCTTCCAATGGTGACTGAGACAGAACAGCAGCAGCCATAGGTGCCATATCATCATCCAAGTAGTATAGACCACCTCGCATAATTCCTGTCCCAAGGATTTTCCAAGTCCCAAGTTCCAGGAATAAACACCATGTTGGGAAGAAGATTACAACACAATTAAGTTCTCCTGTAATGCAGCTGATGGATAGCAAATTGATTGGGAATGAGGGAACATGTAAAACAGATGATAGAGTCATATTTGGGCAACATTTAACTGTTCCTACTCCCTTGATACTCTGGCCAGAACCATCAGCAAGTCTAACATTTTGCCCTGTAAAATCAGGAGTATAACTGCAGAAATCCTTATATGAACCGGCCATATGTTTAGACGCACCAGAGTCTATTAACCACTGTGTACCAGCCTCAAAATAACTTCCTTTCACAAATTTTGAAGTATTACCACAGGGGTTAGCAGATGTAGCAAATATCTTGGTTGTTGACCTTTCATCAATGATTCCTTCCTTGAACTGAAGCCACTTCTTCAACTCATCAGTAGTCATTTTGATAGAAATAGTCTGAGATTTTCCATCATTTTTAGTTGTCCCCATTGCACTAACATCAGTAGGACGTGCTGCCCGACAGCGATTACAGACACCTCGGAATGCAAAATTTACATTCTCACATCTTGTATTTGGACACAACCAATCCCCCTCTCGCTGCCATGATTTTGCAGTACCACTACCACATCCTTTACCTTTACCTGAACCATCGTCCCTTTGCTTATCAATCCCGAAAAACAGAGCCTGATATTTTCCATCCATAACGCTACAAATTCCCTGGCCTTCCACTACCAGAATGCACACCTTCACACAATCACTCATAACTCCACTACCAATCGAAACTTACTCTGACCTTCACAGCCTCAATTGCACACTACTCTATGGTCTACTGCTCTGTTCTTCTCTCCACTCCAAGGCAGCAGCAACAACCCATGAACAGATGCGGATTTAGGCAACATACCCCTTCTCTACTTGTTGAAGCCACAAGTTATCTTCCTCTTCACTACCTCACCAGTTCACCTTTTCTCTGCTCGCACACACATCACGCACCAGGCACCTCCCTTTCTTCTCCCTTGCAACCTACAAGCAGCCACAGTTGAAGGGGACCTCACCTTCTACCTTCTCTACACTCCTCCACTGCTCCTCCTCTGCCACACAGTTCCACCAGTAGCAGCAGCAGCCAGCACAGGAGCCCTTCCAAGCAGCAGCCGCAGCCACACCCCACAGAGCAGCAGCAGATCCAGATGCACCAGCAGCTGCCCTTCTTCTTGGTCAATCAGCAGCAGCTGCAACTCCAGATGCAGCCACAACTGCAGTCTCCAGCAGCTGTTCAGTCCAGACCAACAGCAAACAGCAGCTGCAGCCCTTCTCTTCTTTCCTGACCCCGCCAGGCCCAGCCGCCTTGCCGGCGAGGGACTACGCCGCCACCGCCGGAACACCAACCTGCTCTGATACCATGTTGGGATTCACCGGATTATCACCTGAGCTACAGTAAACTCGCAAGAGAAGTGGACTGGCAATTTTCTGGAAGACTATCGAACTCCCACACTCCATTCCTTCTCAAAGATAAGTACACAATACATTTTACATTTTGGTCCTTGCCAAATTTCTATCTTTGCTTACAAGTACTACCAACAGCCACCTTACACCAGGGAGCAGATGTGCAATGGTATGGGCAATGAGCCTCCTCCGTTGCCACCCTACCCCAGGGAGCGGATCTGCAATGGTATAAACAATGAGCGTCCTCCATGGCAGTCCTACCCCAGGAAGATCCATGCCCGTGGGAGAAATGCACCATTTGATCAAAAGTTATATGATGTGCTTGTAAGGAGGCACCACTGCCCTGATGAGGAAGCCGCAATGGCCTCGTCCGGACCCTATGAGCAACAAAATGATGATCACTGGAGGTATGATCAAGCCCTTCCCAGACCCTATGAGCAAGCTTATCTCTGGAGGAATGTCCTCACCGGTTCCACGTATGATCAGACCACGCTCGACAACCCCAACAAGCAAGTTGCTGCCTTCAAGCCTACGAATCAGTCAGATGAATTCCCTCCTGAGCTTCAAGAGGCCATCCTCATCTGGCACATTGCCACGAACGTTTTCCTCTCTTGTTACCACAATGTTGTCCCAGCAGCACCCGAAGGTCATAAGGAGGCAATCAAGCCGATGTCAGATTATATGGTGTTCCTTCTTGCAGAACGCCCGAGCATGCTGCCAGGCCTCAAGCTCCGTAGCCTGTATGAGAGTGCCCGCACTCGTCTTGAGGGCCTTGATACTCTGTTGGAAGGAACTCAAATCGCTCGGGTCCTGCTACGCCAAATACCTGTTTGGAGGGGAGCTACGATGGAAAAAAGTGTGTGTAAACTTGCGTGCTGTATTCCACGTCTGCAGGAACTTCCTGGTATGGATGATCCCGGCGTGGTAAAGTTCATCCTGGAAGCATGGGTGCGTCTGCTCATGTACGCGTCCATCCGGGCTAGCAGGGAGGCCCACGCCAAGCAGCTCAGCTGTGGCGGCGAGCTCACAACCCTCGTATGGATCATCACGGAGCACGCAGAGGACGATGTTGTAAGATCATGAGTGCCCATCGTTTTTTGTTAAAAACGTTATTTCATCTGAATAGCCAAGCTGTATTCGTTTTGGTGGTCTCGGTTTGTATCCATGTATCTCTTTCCTCCGGTTTGGTTGTATTTGTGTTCATGTATATCTCTGTTTCTCTGGTGAAAAAAATGGTGTCTATTCATCACCTGTTGTCTATGTGTCCGGCTGAGCGTACCATGGGTCTAGCACTGTTCACTATAATCTCTCACAGTTTTTTTTTTAGAAAAGGAGGATGACCCCCGGCCTCTGCATCTGGGCGATGCATACGGCCACTTTATTAATTATTCTCACAAGACCTTACAAAGTAATACCACAGTAAGACTAAAGCCGCCGTCTAAGCAACAAACTGTCGCTACACCTATCCAGTTGATGAAGGGACGCAGATAGCCTGGGCCTAATACCAAACAGACATCGCAGCCAAACCTAACATCTAAGACCTGAGGACCCATCCAGGACGCCTGCCGGGCATGGGTCTCGCCGGTCCGGCGTGCTCTCAGAGGCCGCCGCCGCCAACTGCCACCGCTCCATCTTCAGAACTGTACTGATGCATCAACCTTGCTCGGTCTAGCTATCGTCGACGCCACCACGGTGCCCAACGACACCTCCTCCCTGCGCGCAAACAGCTGAGCACGTCGCGGTCGCCACTGATACACCTCAGCACCATGCTGCCAAGTACCACCAGCCGACACAGCTTGAAGTCTTTGGAAGATCTGTCGTGCGTAGCACCTGCCGACCAGGCATGACAAAGCGTAGCACCTGTCGGTCAGGCATGACTTGACATCTCCACCGAAGCTCCGTGCAAGACGAAGCCGCTCCACCTCCTGCCTCTGACTTCCAGCGCTGCTCCACAAACGATGCTCCCAAGAGAGAAACGACACCGCAGTGCCGCCATCGTCCGATCTGGAACACCAGACCCTAGGGTTTCCCCCAGAGCAGCACGAGTGGGTCGACAGTAGTTACACGACGATGCCTCCATCAAGGTAACGGCGTAGACCGCCGCCATCGCCTGCCAACGGCTCGGTTTTCACCGGTAACCATGTTTCCCCAACTCGCAGCCGGGACTAGATGATGGATCTCGAGATCCGATCACCAAGCCTCTGGCCGGCCTTCTCTGACGAAGAAGATGACCACCACCATTGGCCAGCGAGACGACGCGAGATGAAGTAGGGCGCTGCCAGCGTGCGTCCTGGCCAGCACCACCGGCGCTCAGCCCGTCCCGGACCACGCCTCACAGTTGCGTGACAGTGTAGAAATCTCACAGTTCCTGGAGTGTCGAAAGACCACAAAATTTCGGTCACACCTTGCACATGTAAGCATATTGGACCCCTTAAAATTTCAGAATTTTTTTGATTTTTTTCTTTCGAATTTACTGTTCATCGGGCGGTTTTGTGGCGGTCAAACCCGGTCAACGTGCTCAAAATCTTGTTTAGGACCAAACTTATCCGGTTTTGAGATTTAAGGGACCAAATGTATACCAAAAATTCTTGAGGGACCAAGTCTATACTTTTTTGGAAACTTGAAGGACCAAAAACATACTTTTCTCTAAATATATCAACAGCCTTATGTAATCTGTGTCCTCTGTTCAAATCATACACATTCACAAAAAAGGAAAGGCAGAGGAAGTGAGGAATTCACCAAATTGGACGCTTCCCTGTCTTTTTCGCAGCCAAGGTTTTTTTGTTTGTATTGTCAATGACAGCTAGGCTTCACATGTTATGCACTATTAGTGGATCAACTTAGAAATGCCCGACATGGAGTATTTGATCCCGAGCTCATATGCTCCCGCATGAACAGTAAAATCGAAAAAAATAGTAAAAAAATTCAAAAAAATCTGAATTTTTTTTGTGATGAACATTGATAAATTTTCTAACTGCGTGCAAAATTTAAGGTCGAAATGACATTCGTGGAGGTCTGGGCAAAAAAAATAAAATTGATGGTCCAAAAAGACTACTGTTGGAAGCATTTTGGAGCATCGATTTTGTTATTTTTGCCCAGACCTTCACGAATGTCATTTCAATCTGAAATTTTGCACGCACTTAGAACATTCATTAATGTTCATCATAAAAAAAAATCAGATTTTTTTGAATTCTTTACTATTTTTTTCGATTTTACTGTTCATGCGGGAGTATATGAGCTCGGGATCAAAAGAGGACTTTCGCATGTACCAGTCTTATAGTACTCTTATCTCTAGAGTTAAGACTAAAGATCAACTCTTGTCTTGAGTCTTCACTGCAAGGTGGAAGCATCGATCTGCCTAGCTGCTGCACCGGTATGTACGTGCTCGATCGTGGTTTTTGGTCCTTATTAACCCCTGTCTAGCTGCAACACATTCCAAATTCATGCTTGCATATGTGATACCAGTTTTACAAACTAATCGTGATTGATGCACCTGCAGGAGGTAGCAAAATGGCTTTAGCATGGTTGGAAGATTGCGTGAAATGGTTGAGTGTCTATGTGTACCGGATAGTGCTGCTTCTCAGCTTACTCATGTATCTTATCCTCGCCGTCTTCTCCGAGAGCCGCCGGCGCGAAGGCAAAGGTTGGAAGAGAGGGTTATTCTGGTTGGCGTACCAGCTGACTGACTGGGTCCCGGCATATGTCATCAGCAACCGGTACCTCGAAACCTCGCCGCGCGACAAGATGATCATCACCTTCTGGGTGCCGTTCCTGTTACTGCACAATGCTCGCCCGGACAACATCAGCGCCTACACCATCGAGGACAATGAGCTCTGGCTGCGCCTGTTCGTGTTTGTTCCCTTGCAGTCCCTGGGATCCATACTTATTGTGTACAGGTATATACTCGCCGACTGCACTACTGGGTTGTTGCGCCAGGCGTCTTTCATCATGTTATTGCTCGGCCTTTACAAGTATGTGGAGAGTGCGGCGGCGCTATGGCTATGCAATTTGAGCCGCATATGGAGGTCATTCAGGAAGCTGCAGCCAATTGCCAGTAGCTTCAGACGTGATTATGGTGGAGACAAGAATCTGAAAGATGAGGAAGCCTTGTTGGTTGCTCATGGCCTGTTCGATATCTGCAAGGGTGCCTTTTCTGATTACTCGGTGGAGTACATGGACCGTGATGCAGTCAGAAGCATGTTCTCGGGTCAATGGGAGAGTATGTGCAAGGTGGTGGAGATGGTACTGTCGAAATATTTTGGCCGTAACATAAATATTTTAGTGTCTGCTCAAATTAATGAAATTCAGTGAATTTGATCGAAATCTCACTGAAAGTGAAAACCATGGGTGGCGGCGGCGCCCTTCCACTTTTACGGAAGCTGCTGGTCGCGAGGAGGACCGCACGGCAGTGGTATGGCCGTGAATTCTGCGCCCTTCTCCGAGTTCTAAAGATTTCGGATGCCGGATGTCGCGCCGCCGGTATGACTGGGACTGGGAGCGGGAGTATGCCGAGCTGCTGCATATGCCCAAGCGCCACTTCACTGATTTCGGTGAGCGCTCTCTCAATCTCTCTGTGCGCTCATTGTTTATTTGACACTGATGAAAAATAATTGGCAGAGCAGGATTACCATTTTGTGAGGGACAAATAATCTCTTTTGTTCTAGCTTGATAAGAACCGTATCTAATCCCTTATAGTACTAGTAGTATAAATCATCTTAGCTTCAGTTCAGTGCATTAGTTTTTGTTTGTGGCTGATAGCAGGGGGGGAGGACGAAAAAAATTTAAGGCGGGGCGAAGTATTTTTTTTAATGCAAAACCATAATAGTCAATATACACTTCTTTTTTTCGAGAAAAAAAATAGTTTCATACACTAACAAATGCACACAATAGTTTCATGTGATCCTTGCTTTTGGCTTTGCCAGCCCTTTTCCCTTCCTCTCCATCTGCTGTTGGTGATGTCGACACGGCTCACCGGTGCTCGCTGCCGCCCCAGTGGCTGCTAGTGTGTGCACTAGGAAGTGGAACTAAGAACAATGTTGATCAGCTGTCCAATAAGTAGGACAAAATTTGCAGTCTACAGCTGCCAATCACTGACATCCTCAATTCAGATTGACGGCAACCCCAGCCAAAGAAAAACCGTCCCTGACAACCTTGTGTTTTCTTAGGACTTCAAACGAATCTTGATGCACAATAGCTATAGTTTAACGGGTAAGTACAAAGCATATTAAACACAAAACTGAACCTAACTAGGAAACCCTCTCTACAGGTAAGCTATTAGTGGATCAACTTAGAACTGCTCATATGCCAGTCCCAGCTCTAGAGACAGGACACCAGAGCAACACTTGTCTCAGGTCTCCACTGGAAGGTCGAAGCATTGATCTGCCTAGCTAGCTGCTGCATATCTGTATGTGTGTGCTTGTACTTGATTTTGGTTTTTGGTACTTATTAACCCCTCTCTAGCATGGACGCAATATCTCGATTAACAGTAACAGCTAGCTTAGACTACATACTACTAGATGCTTTGCACATATATATGTGATATAGTGTACCTAATCTTGATTTCGGTGCATGCAGGAGCACTTAATGGCTAGTACATGCTTGTATGGTGGACCATGGATTGAACATGGGGTGGAGTGGTGGAGTAACTGGATGTACCGGATAGTGACGCTTCTCAGCTTAGCGTCACATCTTATCCTTGCCGTCTTCGCCGACATCCGCCGGCGCAAACGCAGAGGTTTGAGGAGAGGGTTGGTGTGGGTGGCATACCAGCTGACTGACTTGGCCCCGGCATATGTCATGGGCAACCTGTACATCGAAACCTCACGGCGCGAGAAGATGATCTTCGCATTTTGGGTCCCGTTCCTCTTGCTGCACAGCGCTCGCCCTGACAGCATCAGCGCCTACAGCATGGAGGACAGTGGGCTCTCGCTGCGCGTAAGCATACTTGCTCTGTTTCAGACCTTGGGATCCATCTATCTTATGTACAGGTATATACTTGTGGACTGTATTTTTACCGGGTCGTTGCTCTGGGCGTCCTGCATCATGATGTTCTTGTGCATTTTCAAGTATGTCGAGAGTGCGGTGGCGCTACGGCGAGCTGACTTGGGCAACATCTGGAGTTCATTCAAGCAGCGCCAGCAGCACCCAAGTAGCCTTGGTGAAGATTATGGTGGACGCTGGGAGCCGGAGCCAGATGATGAGAAAGTCCTGCTGGTTGCTCACGACCTGTTCGATATTTGCAAGGGTGCCTTTTGTGATTATCCGGTGGACCTGGATCGTCATAGAACTGGCATAAGCTTGTTCAAAACTGGTGATTGGGATATTATGTGCAGAGTGGTGGAGATGGAACTCTCACTTATGTATGACATCCTCTACACCAAGGCAACCGTGGTCCACACCTGGGGTGGGTACGCCACCCGTATGATGTCACCGCCCCTCACCGCCATCGCGCTCCTGCTGTTTGGCCTCCACCACAAAGAGGGCATTCCGACAGAAGATGAAGCTATCAGTTATGTGTTGCTGGGTTTGGCCCTCCTCCTCGACGTGAGATGGCTGTTCAGAGCACTAGCATCAGCATGGACACGTTCATTCTTCAAACGTAGGCCAAACATTTGGTTGAAGCATGAATTCCCGGAGAGATGGGCGAAGCTCCGTCGGTTTGTCGTGTCACTGCCTCTTTCCCGGGTTTCCTTGTGCTTGTGGACGTGTGAATGGGCCGAGGAGTCCAAAAGCTACAGGAGGTGGGCGGGTCCCATGGGGCAGTGTAACTTCTTGGACAGCTGCACTTGGGGATGGGACACCCTATACAGCAGATCTTCTTCTGTTTTGCGAGGGCTATACAACAAATCTTCTTCTGTTTTGCGAAGGCTACACAGCAGATATGGACTGGCGAAGAAGAATGAACCGGAAAATCACTCGAGCGCCCTTGAGACTCCAGAGCATGTCACACGGTTCCCTGCTCCCACCTTGCAAGCTGATCACTTTAGGCCTGGCCACATCAGTTATACGTCCAAGCAACAGCCTGATCGTCGTCGTGAATTTCAAAAGGAGGTCTTCATCTGGCACATCGCCACAGATGTTTTCCTCAGGTGCAACGCCGAAGTCACAGCTGGGTACGGACACCATAAGGAGGCGATCAACAAGATCTCGAATTACATGATGTTCCTCGCCCTCGGAAAACATGACATGCTACCAGGCCGTAAGTTCCGCAGCGTGATCGAAACAGCCCGCCGTATTATTGGGAAGGCCGCCAGGCCGCAGTATAGGGCCAGCAGTTCTAAAACAAAAGAGAATGATCTTGCCTGGTGGATGCTGACGAACAAGGATAGGCTTAAGACGCTAGGTGCTACTGGTGGTGAAGGAACTGGAGGAATAAATAAGGGTCATCTCGCGGATAGAGCTCGTATTTGTCTCTCAGAAGGAACTCAAATTGCCTATGAGCTGCATAGCCAGCTGGAGGGTGGACATCAAGAAGCTGGACTTGTTGCCACTACAAGACATGCATCCCAGATTCCAAATTTGCGGGATCCTCCTGGCCCTGAGGATGTTGAAGACCACACGTTGGCGTTCATCTTGGATGTGTGGGTGAACATGCTCGTCGATGCGTCCCTCCTGTGCAGCACGGAGTCCCATGCCAAACAACTAAGCCGTGGTGGTGAGCTAATAACAATCATATGGGTCGCTACAGAACACGCAGATGCTGATTTTATCAAATCGAGGTTCCGTGATTCTTTCTTTTGAGAAGTACCCTATCTCTTCCTCTGCAATAAATTTCTTGTGATGCCTCTCATTTCACTAGCTATATCCGTATTCTCTGTTGGGTTTCTAGCTGTACCCGTGTATTCTCTGGTTTGGTCGTTCTTTTCTTGATAAACTTGCTCCATATTTGTATTGCGAGGAATTTTGAGAAAAAATTCTACTGTACTAGTTTTATTGAATGACATGTCCGAATCTTGCTTGCAGTAACAAAGAAGGATAACAAAAGGTGGTACTCCTTCCGTCTCATAATATAAAAGCACGGGACGGAGGGAGTAGATTATATTACAATCTGCCTATGGTCTCGAAAGCGCTTCACATGTCTTGCGCCAGTTCATCATTCGTATGATTGTCTCAGAAACTTGTGGCGGGTACAAACAACAGGGGTAGCAACGGTTAAAACAGGCAAAACACATTACGTGATACCTGAACCCGACTGAGAAGTACCAACAGTTAAAGTAGTGGTAGAATACCAACAACGCAAATAATGCGGCAACAGATCAAGCTGACAAATCATGCGAAGAAGGGATTCTCATGCCAGGCAGCTCAGCTGTGGTGGCGAGCTTTTCCGTTGGAAAATAGTGCTGGAATTTTGTTTATTTTGGGTCAGCCCAATAACAATTTCAGAAATTCCTAATAAATCCTAAAGGCCCACTTAGCCCATTTGTGCAAGGCAAGGGGTACTACCAAAGTTTAGTCCCACATTGCTAGTTTGGTGGGAGTTGGACCTTCTTATAAGGGAGGTTGTTTCCCCACATGTATGAGCATGAGAACAAGAGGGACATTCACGCTCCTCCTCCGCCGCCCGCCACGCCACGCGCCACGGGTTGCGGGAATGAGCCGAGCCGATGTCTAAATTTTCGACCACTTTCCCGACGTCGACAACCTCTTCGACGACATGGCTGGCGAGGATGTCGACCCCAAGACCAGTGCTTCTTCTGCTGTTCCGTACGTTCTTATGCTCTTTCTGTTTGAGGTTCTGCCATAGTTCCTTGCTCTAGATGTGTTCAGTTCTAGTTCATATATGCAGATGCTAAAACAATCCAAAAACCTTATTATAGGCAATTTACCCCGAGTGGTTTTGCTGCTTCCATGAGACCTCCTATGTTTGAGGGTATCCACTATAAGAGGTGGCGCGTGAGAGCCGTTCTATGGTTTCAAACCATGAGCTGCTATGACGCCACTCTTGGCAAACCTGAAGGAATTCTTGATCCTCAACAAGAACAAGCTTTTCATAAAATGGATACCCTATTTAAGGCTGCTCTCTTGAGTGTTCTTGGTGAGAACATAGTTGATGCTTATGCGTCAATTGATAATGAAAAAGATATGTGGGACGCACTCGAGGCCAAGTTTGGGGTCTCGGATGCCGACACTGAGCTGTACATCATGGAACAGTTCTATTGGTTGAGCAAGCTCACGAGATACAGTCATTTGCTAGAGAACTTGAGCATTTCAATTGTATGTTACCGGACAAGTTTGTTGCCGGAGGCATCATCACTAAGCTTCCTATTTCGTGGAGGAACTTTGCTACCTTACTGAAGCATAAGAGGCAGGAGTTTTCCGTTCCGGATCTCATTGGTACTCTTGATGTGGAAGAAAAGGCGAGAGCAAAAGACACACGTGCTCGAGGTATTGAGGGAGGATCTAGTGCCAATCTGGTATAGAAGAAAAACTTCCAGCCCCACAAGTTCAAGAACAAGGGCAAGTTTGATGGTAAAGAAAAAATTGATGGGAAGAACAAGGCTGTACGGCACACCAACTTCAAGAAGAAGAATGACAAGAAGAAAGGTGTTTCTCATGTGTGCGGAGATCCTGATCATTGGGCTCCTAGTTGCCCTAATTGTTATGACAAGCGTAATCTTGGGAAATGCAGCAAGACCGCTAATGTTGTCATTGACACTGACATGAAGGATGCTGGGTATGGTATATTCCCCACTATTCTTTCAGTATGTCATTGCCCCGATTGGTTGATTGACACGGGTGCTAATGTGCATGTATGCGGTGATATTTCCATGTTTTCGTCTTATCAGACTGTAGGGACTTCCACCGTGCTGATGGGCAACGGCTCAAGTGCTTCTGTTTGTAGTGTTGGCACGGTCGATCTGAAGTTTACTTCAGGGACGATCGTGCGGATGAAGAACATGCATTATGTCCCCTTCATCAATAAAAATCTTGTTAGTGGGTCTCTTCTGTGTAGAGATGGCTACAAGCTTGTCTTTGAGTCGAATAAATTTGTAATATCCAAGTATGGAATCTTTGTTGGTAAAGGTTATGAGTCAGGAGGCATGTTCCATTTATCCTTGTCAGATGTTTGCAATAAAGTTGTTAATCATGTTTGCAACAATAGTGAATCAAATGTGTGGCATTCACGTCTCTGTCATGTTAACTTTGGTTGCATGTCGCTACTAGCCAAATTGAACTTAATCCCTAGTTTCACCACTGTCAAGGGATCTAAGTGTCAAGTTTGTGTGCAAGCTAAGCAACCTCGTAAGTCTCACACGACTGCGGAAACGAGAAATCTTGCACCACTGGAGCTCATACATTCAAATCCATGTGAAATGAATGGTGTTTTGACAAAAGGTGGAAAGAAATATTTCATGACGTTAATTGATGACTCCACTAGATACTGCCATGTGTATCTTCTGAAATCTAAGGATGAAGCTTTGAACTTTTTCAAGATCTATAAAGCTGAAGTGAAAAACCAACTTGATCGTAAAATCAAGAGGCTTAGGTCCGACCGTGGTGGAGAGTATTTTTCCAATGAATTTGATTCCTTTGTGCGGAACATGGTATAATCCATGAGAGGCCGCCTCCCTACTCACCTCAGTCAAATGGGGTAGCCGAAAGAAAGAACCATACTCTAACTGATTTGGTTAACGCCATGTTAGACAGATCGGGTCTCTCCAAGGCATGGTGGGGGGAGGCGATATTGACTGCATGTCATGTCCTAAACCGAGTTCCCACAAAGAACAAAGAGATAACTCCATTCGAGGAATGGGAGAAGAAGAGGTTAAAACTCTCTTACCTACGAACTTGGGGTTGTTTGGCGAAAGTCAATGTGCCAATTCCAAAGAAGTGCAAGCTTGGACCAAAAACTGTGGATTGTGTTTTCCTGGGATATGCTTTTCATAGCATTGGTTATAGATTCTTGGTTGTAAAATCTGAGGTATCCGACATGCATGTCGGTACAATCATGGAGTCAAATGATGCGACTTTCTTTGAAGATATCTTTCCCATGAAGGATATGGCGAGCTCATCAAATTAGGAGATGCCTAGTTCCTCGAATCAAGAATTAGTTACAATTACTGAACCTACCATTTCGATGGAACACTTTGAAAATCCTGTGGAGGAGAACAATGAAGTTCCTACTAGGAGCAAGAGATAGAGGATTGCAAAGTCCTTTGGTGATGATTTTCTTGTGTATCTCATAGATGACACTCCCAGTTCTATTTCAGAGGCTTATGCATCAGAAGATGCTGACTACTGGAAGGGAGCGGTCCATAGTGAGATGGATTCCATCTTGGCCAATGAAACTTGGGAGATCACTGATCGTCCTTATGGGTGCAAACCTATAGGGTGCAATGGGTATTCAAGAAGAAGCTTAGGCCTGATGGTACTATTGAGAAGTACAAGGCACGGCTCGTGGCCAAGGGTTATTTCCAAAAGAAAGGTGAAGACTTCTTTGATACTTACTCACCTGTAGCTCGGCTGACCACTATTCGAGTACTACTTTCACTAGCTGCCTCACATGGTCTTCTCGTTCATCAAATGGATGTTAAGACTGCTTTCCTAAATGGAGAGTTGGATGAGGAAATTTATATGGAACAACCAGATGGGTTTGTAGTAGATGGCCAGGAAGGAAAAGTGTGCAAGTTGCTGAAGTCTTTGTATGGACTTAAGCAAGCACCCAAGCAGTGGCATGAGAAGTTTGAAAGAACTTTAATAGCTGCAGGCTTTGTTGTAAACGAAGATGACAAATGTGTATACTATCACCATGGTGGGGGCGAGGGAGTTATCCTTTGCCTGTATGTTGATGACATACTGATTTTCGGAACAAATCTGAATGTTATTAAGGAGGTTAAGGATTTCCTATCTCGTTGTTTTGAGATGAAGGATTTAGGAATGGCTGATGTCATTCTGAACATCAAGTTGTTGAGAGACGACGATGGTGGGATTACATTGCTTCAATCTCACTATGTAGAAAAGATCTTGAGTCGCTTTGGCTACAGTGACTGCAACCCCTCTCCAACACCATATGATGCTAGCGTGTTGCTTTGAAAGAATCAAAGAATTGCTAGAGATCAATTGAAATATTCTCAGATTATTGGCTCGCTTATGTACTTAGCCAGTGCTACAAGACCTGACATCTCTTTTGCTGTTAGCAAACTGAGCCGGTTTGTCTCAAAATCAGGAGATGTGCATTGGAAAGCTCTAGAGAGAGTTATGCATTACTTGAAAGGTACTGTGAGTTATGGAATTCACTACACTGGGTACCCAAAGGTACTAGAAAGGTATAGTGACTCAAACTGGATCTCTGATGCTGATGAGATAAAGGCCACGAGCGGATATGTATTCACTCATGGAGGTGGCGCCGTTTCTTGGAAGTCTTGCAAGCAGACCATCTTAACGAGGTCAACAATGGAAGCAGAACTCACAGCACTAGATATAGCTACGGTCGAAGCAGATTGGCTTCACCGGCTCTTGAATGACTTGCCGGTTGTTGAGAAACCTGTACCAGGTATCCTTATGAACTGCGACAATCAAACTGTGATCACGAAAGTGAGCAGCTCAAAGGATAACATGAAGTCATCAAGAAACGTACAAACAAGGTTGAAGTCTGTCAGGAAAATGAAAAACTTCGGAGTTATTGCATTGGATTATATCCAAACATCAAAAAATCTGGCAGATCCTTTTACTAAGGGTCTATCACGCAATGTGATAGATAATGCATCGAAGGAGATGGGTATGGGACCCATCGTATGAGTTGTTCGCAGTAGTAACCTAGTCTATGTGATCGGAGATCCCATGAATTAGATGTGGAAGACAAGCTGTTGGTTAACTGAGAGGAGAGTATCCTTATTGTTAACAATACCACTCCATGAAGATGCAATACTCTCCTAATCTGCATGGCAGGTTGATGTATATCTTAATGTGTTCTAAGTGGCTCATTTAAGCAGAGATGTTGTCCTGCAGAACATCTTTTGAAGAACACACCTATATGAGTCTGATTGTTAAACGTCGCAATCTATGAGAGTAGGGTGCTCTCTAGTAAACTCATGAAAAGATCTCGGAGTATGACGCATAAGCTCCACCCGCGGGGAAGACCCACGGTAGCCTAGTATCGGTCAAGGCTTTGTGTGAAGCTAGATTCGCAGAAAACTTGGAGTTCAAGGCCTAGTCCACTATTCAAGTTGCTTACTAGTGTAGCATAGAGTTCTAGGTGGAAGTTCAACTTAACAGTCTCCACTGCAGTACTGGTATATAAAACAGTGTTTTGGAACCAAAGGCAAATTTTGTGTGACTCTAGGATCTGGTGGGGGATTGCTAGAATTTTGTCTATTTTGGGCCAGCCCAATAACAATTTCAGAAATTCCTAATAAACCCTAGAGGCCCACTTAGCCCATTCGTGCAAGGCAAGGGGTACTACCAAAGTTTAGTCCCACATTTGTAGTTTGGTGGGAGTTGGACCTCCTTATAAGGGAGGTTGTTTCCCCACATGTATGAGCATGAGAACAACAGGGACATTCACGCGCGCTCCTCCTCTGCCGCCCGGGTCGCCACGCCTTGTCACGCCGCGCCGCGGGTTGGGGGAATGAGCTGAGCCGATGTCTAAATTTTTGCCATGCATGACGGGTATACGAACGGTCACACGAGAGCTGAAACGTTTTGCTGTAGTGGAGATTGAATCCAAACGGCGCACCTCTTCGCCTGCTGCCTGTTCGCTTCGTCTCCCTCTTTTGCTTCACCTCCCGTCGCAGCCTGCTCGCCTCCTTCTCCTGTGCCTATATAAGAGAGGTCGCTCCTCTCTAGAGAGATACATCAGAAGATCATCTTCCTCTGGCCACCGTTCCGAACCACTGAGCTACTGCCACGATCTTCCCCATCCCGGCTTGCGGCGTGCACCGTAGGTCGGGACAGTAGGCCTCCGAAACCCCACCTCTTTGAGTCCTGTACGGGAGAAGGGTGATAAGGTTTTTGGGGAGCGCTCTGCGCGACTACTGACCGGTTCATCACGGACGCTCCGAACACCGACGACCACTTCCCCAATGACGACTTCTTCCCCGATGTCGATAACCTCTTCGACGACATTGCTGGCGAGGATGTCGACCCCAAGACCAGTGCTTTTGCTGCTGTTCCGTATGTTCTTATGCTCTTTCTGTTTGAGGTTCTATCACAGTTCCTTGCTCTACTATCTGCTCTACATATGTTTGCTCTAGATGTGTTCGGTTCTAGTTCATATATGTAGATGCTATTTACCTTCTCTCTATCAGATTGCATGACTTGTTTTATCTCTGCTATATTAGTCATGCTTTATCTAGTATTTCTGTTAATAAAATCATTCGGTAAATTGCTCATATTTCCAACAAATAGCATGTCATCCTCTGCAACGAACTCTGATGTGAGCCTGTGATGCTTTTCGTCGCACTAGTTTTTTTTTTGTTTTTTTAGGAGTCGCACTAGCTAACCTGTACTCTCTCCTTCAGTCTCTAGTGGTTTTCTGGTTTCGTGGTTGCACTCAGTGTATCTTTTCTAGCTTGGTAGTTTGTTGTACTTATTGTATCTCTGGTTTAGTTGGTCGTCATTTCCCTGCTACCCTTGCTTTGTATTATTAGTAAGTGATATATGTCTGAATGTTGATCTTTAAAAAAAAGGAGGATGTATCCCGGCCTCTACATCTGGGTGATGCATGCAGCCATTTTATTAATTATTCACAAAGTCCTTACAAGGTAATACATCAGTAAGCCTGAAGCCACCATCTTGGCAACACCTGTCGCTACTCCTATCCCCGTGATGTAGGGGTGCCAAATGTCCGAGTCTAATACCAAACAGACATCACACCAACACCTAAAATCTAATGCCGGATGCCCCATCCAAGCCACAATACTTGGACTGGGTTACAAACCGGTTCGGCGCACTTTCAGTGGTCACCACATGCGCACGCAGCAAGGGCTGTCACCTCCTTCATCCATCGATCCATCCTCAGATCAGATACTGACGCATCGACCTTGCCAGGCCTCTCTGCCATCGACGCCACCACGACGCTAGATAGTGTCGTCCTCCTACGCGAGTCCATCACCACCCATCGGACGCCGAGTCTCCACTGCGCCACGCCGTCGAGATCCGCCGCCATCGATGTGTAGGATGAAGAACCGCTCCACCACCTACAGACGCCCAAGCACCAAGCTGTCCACATGTCCGTCCAGCCAATGAATGTCTCCAAAGATGATGCCCCCATGGGGGTGACGATGAAGACGTCGCCATCATCCGATCTAGGAGGCCCATCAATGCCTCCAACGAGGGCAACGACACCCACGGGCGTCGCCGTCAATGGTAGCCTCCTCCAGATCTGAGGTTTCCCCCGAAAACAATGGAGCGAGGGACGCCCCACCATCGCCTTCGACGAGGAAAACGACACCCACGGGCGCCGCCGGCGATGGTGGCATCCTCACCCACTTCAGCAGCTAGGCCACCATCTCCTCCTCCAGTTGATCCGCCGCCGGGAAGCCACCGCGAGGCAACACCCACCGACCAGATCCCTTTGGACCGACGATGAAGACAGCCAAAGGTAGAGGAGGTCACATCGCTGCATGATCGACGCCATGGCCACACACGTCGTCCCGAGGCGCCCGCTCAAGATCCACCGTCACAGCCACGGCTCCAAGCCGCGACGGAGGGACGTGATACGTCTCCAACATATCTATATTTTTTTATTGTTCGATGCTATTATATTATCTATCTTGGATGTTTTATATGCTTTATCATACTATTTTATATCATTTTTGGGACAAACCTATTAACCTAGTGCCCAGTGCCAGTTGCTGTATTTTCCTTGTTTTTGACTTTTTCAGAAAGGAATATCAAACGGAGTCCAAACGGAATAAAACTTTCGCGATGATTTTTCTTGGACCAGAAGACTTGGGGAGAGGGCCAGATGAGTCCCGAGGGAACCACAAGCCCTCAGGGCGCGCCCTAGGGGGGGCGGCCCCTGGCTTGTGCGCCCCTCGGGAGTCCACCAACCCTAATCTCAACTTTATAAATCCAAAAATATTCCCAAACCAATAGAAGCGTCCACCAAAATACTTTTCCGCTACCGCAAGCTTCTGTTCTCATGAGATCCCATCTTGGGACCTTTTCCGGCGATCTGCCGGAGGGGGATTCGATCACGGAGGGCTTCTACATCAACCCTATTGCCCTACCGATGATGTGTGAGTAGTTTACCATAGACCTACGGGTCCATAGCTAGTAGCTAGATGGCTTCTTCTCTCTCTTTGATCTTCAATACCATGTTCTCCTCGATGTTCGTGGATATCTATTCGATGTAATCTTCTTTTGCGGTTTGTTTGTTGAGATCCGATGAATTGTGGATTTATGATCAGATTATCTATGAATATTATTTGAGTCTCTTCTGAATTCTTATATGCATGATTTGATATCTTTATATTTCCCTTTGAATTATCGGTTTGGTTTGGCAACCTAGATTGGTTCTTCTTGCAATGGGAGAGGTGCTTAGTTTTGGGTTCAATCTTGTGGTATCCTCACCCAGTGACATAGTAGGGGTAGCGAGGCACGTATTGAATTGTTGCCATCAAGGATAAAAAGATGGGGTTTATATCGTATTGCTTGAGTTTATCCCTCTATATCATGTCATCTTGCTTAAGGCGTTACTCCATTCTTATGAACTTAATACTCTAGATGCATGCTGGATAGCGGTCGATGTGTGGAGTAATAGTAGTAGATGCAGGCAGGAGTCGGTCTACTTGTCACAGACGTGATGCCTATATTCATGATCATTGCCTTAGATATCGTCATAACTTTGCGCTTTTCTATCAATTGCTCAACAGTAATTTGTCTACCCGCCATAAGTTTTCTTTCAAGAGAGAAGCCTCTAGTGAACCCTATGGCCCCCGGGTCTATTTTCCATCATATATTTTCATATCTATAAAACCAAAAACCCAAAAATACCTTGCTGCAATTTATTTGTGTTTACTTTATTTTACATTTTAGTAATCTTTTATATCTATCTCTATCAGATCTCATCCTTGCAAGTGACCGTAGAGGGATTGACAACCCCTTTAACGCGTTGGGTGCAAGTGTTTGATTGTTTGTGCAGGTGCATAGATTGGAGACTTACTTGTACCTCCTACTGGATTGATACCTTGGTTCTCAAACTGAGGGAAATACTTATCTCTACTTTGCTGCATCACCCTTTCCTCTTCAAGGGAAAAACCAACGCAAGCTCAAGAAGTAGCAGAAAGAATTTCTGGCGCCATTGCCGGGGAGGTTCTACATCAAGCCTACCAAGTACCCATCATAAACTCTCATCTCTTGCATTACATTATTTGCCATTTGCCTCTCGTTTTCCTCTCCCCCACTTCTAAAACGTCTTAAGAAAAATACAAAAAGATTTGCCTTTTTTTGCCCATCTTCCGTTCGTCTTTTCGTTTGCTTTTTGTTTGTTTGTTTGTGTGCTAGATTTCTTGCTTGCCCTTATGGCTCAACCCAAGAGCTTTGATCTTTACTTTACGAAGTTGGAAGAAATTGAAAACAATACAAAAAGCTTTCTGTCCTTACAATTTGAGCATAATAGTTTCTTTAGGAACGAGCTTAAAGAGCAAAATACCAAGTTTGGGTATTTGAATAAGGAACTTGATGATGTCAGTAAGGAAATTCTTGGTCTTAAGGCTCAATTTGATCACATAGAAAATTTAGTAGGCCAAATTTCCGACAAACAAACTACTTCGATAAATAAGATGGCTGCCAAACCTGAATCTTTGAATAATGATGAAGATCTTAAAGTGATTGGTGTGACTCCTATTGAATCTTTGTTTGCTAATATAAATCTTGATAAAGATGGGACTGGAGATGAGTCAACTTTAGCTAGAAGGCGTCCCAATGATTTGGAGTTTAAAGATCTTAGTGAAAATTTGATAAAAGTGGGATTAGAGAGGTCAAAACTTTAAGTAGCGATGAACCCACTCTTTTGGATTTCAAGGACTTTAATTAAGATAATTGTTCTTTGATAGATTGTATTTCCTTATTGCAATCCATGTTGAATTCATCTCATGCTTATAATCAAAATAAAGCTTTTACAAAACATATCGTTGATGCTATGATGAAATCTTTTGAAGAGAAACTTGAGTTGGAAGTTTCTATCCCTAGGAAGCTTTATGATGATTGGGAACCTACTATTAAGATTAAAATTAAAGATTGTGAGTGCAATGCTTTGTGTGATTTGGGTGCTAGCATTTCCACTATTCCAAAAACTTTATGTGATGTGCTAGGTTTCCATAAACTTGATGATTGTTCTTTGAATTTGCATCTAGCGGATTCCACTATTAAGAAACCTATGGGAAGGATTAATGATATTCTTATTGTTGCAAATAGGAATTATGTGCCCGTAGATTTTATTGTGTTTGATATAGATTGCAATCCTACATGCCCTATTATTCTTGGTAGACCTTTCCTTAGAACGATTGGTGCAGTTATTGATATGAAAGAAGGAAACATTAGATTTGAATTTCCGTTAAGGAAGGGCATGGAACACTTTCCAAGAAAGAAAACTAAGTTGCCATATGAATCTATTATGAGGGCTACTTATGGATTGCATACCAAAGATGACAATACCTAGATCTATTTGCAATATGCCTAGCTAGGGGCGTTAAACAATAGCGCTTGTTGGGAGGCAACCCAATTTTTTTATTTTTGTGTTTTTTATTTTTGCTTCTATTTTTCAATAAATACACATTATTACTTCTGTAGTAATTGTGTTTTAGTGTTTTAATTAGTGTTTGAGCCAAGTGAGACCTTTGGGATGGTCTATGGTGATAGTTGATTTGATTTTGCTGAAAAACAGAAACTTTTGATTCCAGTAGCAGAATTGTTAAAATTCACTGGAGCATGATAAAGACCTGAATGTTTTACACAATATTGATATACAAATTGCCTATGTTTTCCTATATTTTCAGAATTTTTAGAGTTACATAAGTATGAGGATAATTCAGATCTTCGCAGACTATTCTGTTTTTGACAGATTCTGTTTTCTATGTGTTGTTTGCTTATTTCGAAGAATCTATGAGTAGTATCGGGGGGTATGAACCATGGAGAAGTTGGAATACAGTAGATATAACACCATTATAAATTTAGAATGAGTTCACAACAGTACCTAAAGTGGTGATTTTATTTTCTTATACTAACGGAGCTTATGAGTTTTCTTATACTAACAGTACCTATTAACGGCCTGTTATGGTCGGCCCACGAACGGACGATTCCCACTCTAGCCCATTTACAACCCATAATGTGGTCGGTTATTGGCCCATGTTTGGCCAATCAATCATACGGCCCGTAGAAGGCCCATTGTTTCTACGGCCCGTAGGAGGCCCATGGTCACTACAGTAGATATGTAGCCCATGGTTATTGTGGCCTAGTTTTAAAAAATAGGTTATTGCGGCCACTAGCAAACCACGGAAAAAGAACTGCACTGACTACAAGCAAACAAATAAACAAGACAACAAGGAAATAAATAAGCAAGCAACTTACGCTAGGCTATCACGGCTATTACACATATTACATCCACTTGGCATCAAAGTTTGCCACCAGTGCAAATATGGGGAACAAAGCAGCATATTACATACACTGGTTGTCAAAGTTGGTGACCAGTGCAAAGAAACGCCGTAGCAAAACAAGTCCAGAACTGAAACCACTTCACAAGAGCTCAAGAAACAATATGTTGGGTATCCACCATGCTGGCAAGACGCTTAGCAAGCTTATTAGCTTTCTCTTGTTTGGCGCTTAAATCCTCCAGCGCTTGCTGTTGCACCAGAAAGTATGCATCTGAATTCTGCAGGGACTTCCTCAGTCCTTCGGCTTCCTGTCGTAGCACATCTGACCGATGTCTTCCAAATTGAAGTTGAGACTCAAGAAGCCGAACTAATTTAGGCAGCGAGTTCGAAGAGCTGGTGCCAGCAGTAGTGGCCAGTAACTCAAACATTACATCAAGACAGGACTTTGGGGTTGTCTCACTGTCTTCAAGATAGTTTTTATCAGCTTTCTTGGAGACCAACAGGGATGTCTCACTATCTTGAACCTTATCTGCATTACTTCCTTTACCATTGCATAACAGGGTACTCTTCTCCAATATTTTGTCCTCATTCTAAAAGAGAAACAAGCAGACACATCACAGGTTTACCATGTTGTATATGAAACTCATTTTGGTAAACCAGTTCAGTAGTAAGGTGGACAGGATAATAGCATGAAACAAACATATATCTATGTAGTATGGTCACTATATGGTCTATATCATTCTAGTTTATGTTGCCAAATCAAGATAGAGATAGTTCAAATCATATCTGTTTAAGATAAAGCAGCATAGACAGAATATAAGTGTGGGAAACTACACAGCACTAACAACACTTGTAATGTGCATGGCATGAGAACATAACTGTTTATTCAATTGAAATTGAAATCAACATAGAGCAAGTTACAACAGCAAACACGTTAAAGAAACAGGTTTAAAACATACCTGTTGCGCCATTGGAGTTTCAATTGCATCCTTCAAATTTGAAATTAGTTGGTATGAGTAAATACAGTGATGTAAGAGCAAAGGAGTATGAACCATAGCTACGGAACCTGATCTGAGAACAATTCTTCTTCTGCTTTAATCGTTGACTTGGGGTTCGGAGTGGTGGTCCTCGTGCTTTGGGCACTGCAGTTGCCTTACTAACTGCTCGTGTTTGGGTGCTCTGTGGTGGAGACGGTGATGTGTCAACTGGAACTGGGTTACTATCTGCTGGGGTTGGGGTTAGAAGGAGTGTAGCTAGTTCTCTGTCCAACTGGGTAGGGGTACAATCTTTGTGAGTCTGGGTTATGTGTGGTGGGGCTAGTTCTTGGGCAAGTACAACCGTGGTTCTATCTGCATCGACGGGTAGCACGATCTTTTCTGAAGACCATGTTTTTACTCCTATAGATACTGCCATCACCCCCTTCAATTCAAATGGCTGATAAACAAGAAAAGTAATTGAATGTATAGACATTGTAAGATAGACAGGTGCAATGGATAGTAGGGAAGAAAACAGGGCATGAAATAATTCACATTTATGTTGTCTAACCAACCAGGATAGCATGACATAATTTCACATATATGATGGCTAATTAAACATGATAGCATGACACAATTTCACATATATGATGGCTAACTAAACATGATAGAATGATGTACTTCAAAATATGATGACTATGTAAACATGATGACATGATATAACTATACGATGTGTCTATTAAAGTGGTTGGCATGCCATAATTCACAAACATGCCGTCGATGGAAACATGATGGCATGATATAATTCACGGATAGAATGACATAATTCAAAATATGATGACTATGTAAACAGGATGAGATGATATAACTATATTATGTCTTTAGAAAATGGGTTGGCATGCCATAATTCAGATACATGTTGTCTATGTAAACATCATGGCATGATATAATTCAAATATATGATTTATATACTAAGCAAGTGAGAAGAGGGCAATCGCATATATGATCTGTCAACTAAGCAGATGGCATTTAATATTGTGTATATGATGTAAAAACTAAGCATTGCAAGAGAACATATGCATGATATGAGTAATATAACCCTGCCAAGTTTGAGCATACACCTCAGGGGGAAAATAGGACTCGTCATCTGCCTCTGAATCCTCCTCTGAGGAGCTATCTATAACCAGCAAGATAGCTGCTTCAGTAGGTAGCATTGTCTTCTCTGAAGACCTTGTTTTCACTCCAGAATTTTCCATCACCAATTCAAATGGCTGATATACAGGAAGAGCAGTTGAATATACAAACATTGTCGACAAATGGAATGAGTAATACAAAAAAAGGATGGCATGATATAATTCACATATATGACGCTTGGCTAAACAGCATGGCATTGCATAACTCACATACATAATGCCTTGCAACAAGATAGCATTGCATAATTCACATATATAATGTCTTGCAACAAGATGGCATTGCAAAATTCACATATATGGTAATTAGACACTAAACAGGTGGCATTCACACAAAGCATGTCTAAACTAAGCAAATGACATAGCAATGCAAGACACCATATGCACGATATGAGTAATATAACCCTGCCAAGTTAGAGCATGCACCTCGGGGGGGGGGGAATAGGACTGGTCATCTGTCTCTGAATCCTCCTCTGAGGAGTTATCCGTAACCAGCAAGACATGCGCTTCGTCAGATAGCATTGTCTGCTCTGAAGACCTTGTTTTCACTCCAGATTTTTCCATGACCGTGTTGAATGGCTGATGCACAGGAAGAGTAATTGAATGTACTAAAATTGTTGACAGATTTAATACGTATTAAAAAAAGGATGGCATGATATAATTCACATATAAGATGACTGGCTAACCAGGATGGCATTGCAAAATTCACATATATGATGCCTGGCAAAACAAGATGGCATTGCATGATTCACATATATGATATAGAAACTAAACAGATGGCATTCACACAATGCATGTCTAAACTAAGCAGATGACATATTTTATGTATAAAGTAAGCAATGCAAGGCACCATATGCATGATATGACCAACATCAGCATGCCAAGTTAGAGCAAAAGACCTCAGGGGGTAAATAGGAGTGGTCTGCTCCCTCTGAATCCCCCTGTGAACAATTAGCTTCCTCTTGATTACAGTCTGGAATGGGGGGAGGGGGGTTGCTTTTGCGCCCACCATGGAGCGACGTCTGCATGAAATTTTATTGCAATGCAAGGCTCGTCTCTTTTGCTCTACATGTTCAGTACCATTGTGTACAATAACTGACATGCATAGGAATAAAACGTAGTGAGATTATGTAAGGAGTGCATGCACAAATCCAGAGTGATGGTAGCAAACTGTGGATAGACCCAAAACCAATGATAACAGGCAGATAATAGCTTCAGTTAAAAAATACAGATAATGGCTCTTTTAATGTTTGTTTCCACCCAACATGAAACTCATAGTAGACACCCGAGATTAACCAGATAGTAGACAGATAGTATTGATTGCTGCCCCAATATGTAGCCCACAACCATTTAAAAACTCAAGTTTGAGCATTAGTTTGGACCTGACTCGGAGTCTAATCGGTGAACATGATGATAAAGTAGCATGTCATCATATTAAGCGATGTATAACGTAAGCAGACACGAAAGAGTGTGACCTCTCTTGCGGACCCATGTAGTCCTCAAGGTCATCTGCTCAGTTGATGATGGTAATGCAGTTGTCGTGGCTACCGGTGGCGGGGAAGAAGATCTGAGGCGGTGAAAGACAGTCTGGAGGGCGGATCCCTACTGTGGTGAACCCTTCCGTCGTTGGAGCAGCTGAGCTGGGGTGGACCACAACGCAGCAGGAGCGGGACAAACCACACAAGGTTTTCTTTGACACATATCTGTAACAGAAGTAATTCTGTAAGGGCTTGTTTGAATTGGAGGATTCTAACAATGTAGGGATAGGAAATACACAGGAATAGGATAGGAATGCACGTGCAAAACAGAGAATTTAAAAACACAGGATTTCTGCTAATCTGTGTGTTTGGTTCACATGAATTGGAAGATCACAGGATGCAAAGAAGCATGGTGAGATTAAGTCAAGCCACAAGAAAATGTACGGTTATAATGCTATTATGCTACTATCTCTTAGTCTTGTGCTTCATGAATTGGAATTTGAAAACGACGACAAGTGGATATTAAAATTCCTACGGTTTTTCTTTCAAGGAGACACTAAAGGAACAAATCCTACAGTTTTCCTTTGCTCCATTCCTTTGAACCAAATGAATGAATAGTAGTACCATAGGAAACTTTCCAATTCCTATGTTTTTCCTTCACTTTTCCTTTCAAGCACTGGCGATTCTAGTAGGCAGGCTTGAACAGGGAAAAGCCTACACTCAAAAAATATTTTTGTGCTACTTCTACTACTTTGGACCCATGCCACTACCCTACTAGCTCAACTCCCAGGCCCATCTACAAATGCACAGCTCAAATGCGTAGAAATAAATAATGATGGCGTTCAAGAGAGTCCGTCATGGATATCTAAGTTGCCTGGTACCTCACTGCTTGTCATATAGTAGGAGAAACTAATCGTATTTCACGTTACTACGTGTGCTTAGTGGACAATATATATATAACATGTAGAGTAAAAAAGTAATACAACAAGTGTACTACCTCTTTGGCAAAGCCATGTCGATCTCAGCATGATTGGGTTGGTCGGTGAGGATGCTCCGGCTGATGTGGCTGTCGGAGGAGGGGAAGAAGATCTTAGGCATCTGGACATGGAGCCGAGGGTACTGCTCCACTGTGATGGAGGGTTTCGTTGTTGGAGCAGCTCCAGTGAGTTGTACGACGGCGAGGCTCCAATAGATGATGTAAAATACATAACCACAAAGTGCTAGATGTAAAATACATTAGCCGCTCATCTCTGAACTTAACTGTCGAAACTGAATTTAACTGTCGAAACTGAATTTTACTGTCGAAACTGAATTTTGCTGTTGAAACTGAATTTTACTGTCGAAACTGAACGCACTAGTAGCAGAAAAGCAGTAGCAGCAGCAGCAGTGCCTGGAGCAGCGGCGCGTGTGAGAGCCGGGGCAGCTGGTCGTGTAGTAGCATCTCGGGTAGCAGCTGCAGGGGCTCGAGCAAGAGCAGGATCTGCTGCTCATGTAGCAGCAGCGCAAGCAAGAGTAGAGCAGCAGCGCAAGCAAGAGCAAGAGCGAGAGCAGCAGCGCGAGCAAGAGCAAAAGCAGACCAGGCAGGGGACCGAGAGCAAGAGCAGAGCAGCAGCGCGAGCGAGAGCCAAAGCAACAGCAGCTCCTACTGATGTGGACGTCGCTGCCGAGGGAGCGACGCCACGGAGGAAGTGGCCGGAGACGCCGCCGTAGATGGAGCCGCGCCATGTCGGCTCGGGACCGAGCGCCGGCAACACCGTGAGATCGAATGAAGAAGAAAATGCAGCGATTAGTGTAGAACCTCTTTGGTGGCGCCGATTAGGCCTCAGCTTCATCCGAGGAATCGATGATGATGCTGCTCTTCCGGTGGTGCAGGTGAAGACAGCGGTGTGGGAATGGAGGTGGTGCGAAAGACGAGGGGAACATCGGGGCAGATCCTTGGAGGTGGAGGACGGGGTGGCTGAACCGGCGGGACGACGAGATCGACGATGGATCCTCATCCGGTGTGGTGGATGAGGGACTTCGAGGTGTTGCTGTGGACGACGTCGTCGGGGAAGAGGCTCCGGCTGGGTGGTGGACGGAGGAGGGTGTGGGGCTTCGCGGGTTTTCGCAGCCTCAATGTATGAATGGGGGGCGGAGGGGATCAGAGGGGGGAACCATGGCTTAGGGACGCGCTTGTCCGTAATGTGGGGTAAGTTATGAAAGTACCCCCACCGATTTGAGCTAGGTGGTTCTTTTGGTTCAGGGGTATCACGGGAATTTCGCGCGTCGGGATTTCGCAGGAGGTGGGAGTTTTCGCGCGCGTTGTAATTTTGGGATAGCAAGGCGCGGGTTGAGATGGAGGGAGTTTTCGGAGGACAACGAGACAAAGAGATATCTTAAAATTTCGGGGTAACAAGGTGCGAGTTGAAGAGGCGGGAGTTTTGCAGCACGATAGACAGAGATGCTAGTTTGAAATTTCGGCATAACAAGGCGCGGCTTGAAATTTCGGGAGAACAAGCTTAACGTGTACCAAAAAAAAGACAATTCGCACCCCACTACAGAGAGCCATGTCCCATTTTACTATATTACTAGACATGCATTCAAATACAACCACAAAAAACTAAAAAAATCAGGACAACAAGCTTAACATGTACAGTACCAAATCAATTTGCACTTCCCTCAACAATAAAAAAACAATTTGTGTTGTCTAGCATATGGACTAAATTTGAGTACATTTTCCCTATTTGAATGGGATTGTACTCGGGTTAGTTATACAACCATCTAAATATTATCTTCACAACACATGACATGAATATAGGAGTAGTAAATTCCCATATAAATATGAACTACATGTACATACGATCTCAAATTCAAATATATGTATCCATTTTATGTTGAATTCAAATCATAGTATATGTATGCTCTAGCTAGATGTTCGGAATCTAAACCATGTATGATACCACGTACAATGTGTTCAACACGCACAACACACACACACACACACCATTTAGACTAGTAAGGTACACGTGCATTGCACGCTTGAGATTTGGCAACCAAATTATGAATAAATAACACATTATAGCATGTAAGCTTTGAGTCATATATGCATGATGTAGATGTTCGTTTAATTCTTATAGTTCATCTCATTCAAAATCAATTAGTTTTTATAAAAAAGCTAACCTATTTTAAGATTCATGGAATTGTGCGTTGTAAAGCATAAAGTAAAAAACAAATAATGTCAATTCATCTAAAAAAAATTGGGCAATTATGATACGGAAGATTCTAGAACAAAGGAGAAGTACTTGTGTTTTGAGGTTTGTGCATTATGCTTAAGTTCAACCATGGAGTCTTCTAGATTGTACATGTGGCAAAATCTGGTGGAATGTAGATGATATCCAACAGCCAGTAGTGCTCGGATTTGCCATCTCTGCACCGTCGGATTGGCTTCATCCAACGACCATCTTTTAAAGTTATTCGCACACTATATAGGGGTATAGATATGTGATGCAAAAGCCACCCGTCATCTCCAATTTGAATAGTGTGTCCATGCATGGATGCAATGTGGCCAAATGATGCCTGCCATCGGTATCTCAAATTCAAATCAGTCTGACCTTGTTCAATGTGTATACAGTATAGCAAGCTCATTTCCAAACCACACCACGCATATCTCAGTTATATTCATGCATGCATGGGTTTCAAACATCATGATCTCTTATTCAAATATTTGAATTCAACTTTACATTGATTATGACCTCACCTTGTCTTTTACACCCACACAGTCGTTTTCTCTTTATAATTGTACCACTAACTTTCTCTCGTGCATGCATGCACACACACTACCACTCTGCATTATCCATCGCACACATGCAATCTTTTTCTTCAGGTCGGTCTCCCATGCATGCACACACACACACACACCTCCCCCTCTTCATCACTTCGGACATTCTTTATCTCTCACATGCATGCGCAACGATCGATGTTCTTCTATGTGTGTATATATATAGCTAGGTCTTTTCCAGTTTTCCACACAAACCGATCGATCTATATATCTAGTCATGTCTCACCCTCTTTCCCACGTACACATCGATCAATCTATACCTCTCTATATAGGACTACATAGCTAATACACCCACATTATCTATCCATCATCTCCCTCTCATCATCCATACCTTCCGCTTCATCTCTCAGACGCGCGCACAGTGGCGAAGACAGGGGGCAGCAAGGGCCCTGGCCCCCCCTAACATCACTATATATTGAGGCTAATATGAATGTGATCAGTAGATCAATTGTTGGTAAAATGGTTTAAGTTGATTAATTGGACCTCCCTGTAAAGGATTAGCAATGCTTGGCCCCCTAGCCCATTTATTTTTCATGGCTCCGCCACTGCGCGCAACCGCGCATGTTCTCGCCCCCTCTCTTTAAATATCGATCTCGCACTTGTGCACTCCTTCATAGTCTCAATCCCCTTGGCCCCTCGCACCATCTTCCAGCCCCCCTATCCCATTTCTTGTATGCTCATAGAGCTCTTCCCTCTATATGTCTCTATCGATATCTCGCGCGGTCGACCCCTCCCCTCCCTTCTCGTATATCACCCCGGCCCCATGCACATACATGTATGTATATAGGCCTCTCCTTCATACAAATTACATTGACACGTATTCCCTCACCATATCTTAGTATCTCTCACACTCACGGACTACGTGTGCGAAATAGAAGTGGTGCACACATGCACTCGTTCCCTCATACAAACGCACGGGTGCACGGTGGAGCACATTTGTACAAAAAAATGAGCGTGTAGAAAGGCTTTAGATGATGTGCCACTAGTCTATATCTATACCTCTGTATCTATATCTATATCTATATCTATATCTATACCCCTATATAGTGTGCGAATAAATTTGAAAGATGGTCGTTGGATGAAGCCAACCCGACGGTGTAGAGATGGCAAATCTGAGCACTACTGGCCATTGGATATCATCTACATTCCACCAGATTCTGCCACATGTACAATCTAGAAGACTCCATGCTTGAACTTAAGCATAATGCACAAACCTCAAAACACAAGTACTTCTTCTTTGTTCTAGAATCTTCCGTATCATAATTGCCCAAACTTTTTTTCTAGTTGAATTGCCATTATTTGTTTTTTACTTTATGCTTTACAACACACAATTCCATGAATCATAAAATAGATTAACTTTTTTATAAGAACTAATTGATTTTGAATGAGATGAACTATAAGAATTAAACGAAAGTCTACATCATGCATATATGACTCAAAGCTTACAAGCTATAGTGTGGTATTTATTCATAATTTGGTTGCCAAATCTCATGCGTGCAATGCATGTGTACCTTACTAGTACTTCCAGTACGTGCAAAACACGTAAATTAGAATTCCAATGGCACGCTACACAGTGTCTCTCCCTTTTTCAGTTAATATATTATGATTAAAATGATGTGGGGGCATTCATGAAGCCACGTGGCACATGTGGAGGCATTGTCGCGACCTCCTTGTGTGGATTGATCACAGTGACGTGCTGCTGGTTCCAGAAGAATGTACTCGTCCTCTCTCACGCACACTGGCAGTACATGCATGAAGCGAAGATGTGCACGCACGCACTCATTCCCTCGCACGCACATGCGGGTACACGGTGGGACGCATTTTTGTACGAAGATCCACCCCATGTGATAATTTGACCCGTGTAAAGTCGTTCACTTCATTGATGGTCAATTAATACAGTGCATGCAAATTGAGTGGACGTGAGGGAGGAAGTAGTTGAGAATGAAATTACTACTCCACTGCGTGCATGCGAGTAATTAAATCATGGGTTGCTACTTCCATTGGTCTCCTTCGTATTTTGTGCCAATTTTTGACCATAATTTTAAGTAACACAATATGTATGCATGTCATAAAAATTAATGTCATCGAAAACTATGTTCAAATGTGATTCCAATGATATAATTTTTGGTGACATGCTTTAACATTTTCTTAGTTAAATTTTTGGTCAAAAATTGGCACAAAATAAAAAGGGAGTCAATAAACCAGGACGCAGGCAGCATGATCAATTTTTGCCTGGGTTACTGTTGGTGGCCTTTGTATTTAAATATGGACGGAGTGGAGTAGTACTATCTTTATCTTAGCCTCGTAGGGCTCTCCCAGCGCCTACGCTCACCTCCCCGCCTCGCCCACCAGATCCCGCCATGGAGGATCCCGCCATGGATAATCCCTTAGATCCCAGGATCCCGCGGGCTGCCCTCTCGCTGCGGCCCGCAGCACTGCCGCCTTTGAGCGAAAGCCACATGTGTTTCAGAGGGGATCCATTTCTCTGGAATCACAGATCGGTGGTGTCGGAGGACATGGCAGGGCTGTGTTTCAGGTGGTGGGCAGCAAGGGCAAATCGGATCAAGGAAGCGTCGCATCGATTGGAGACAAGTTCGAAGGAGCTGCGCCTGGCGAAGCACAAGGCGGAGGCACAAGTCGATCTCAGGGGAGAGATGCTGAGGGATGTCAGCATCTGGTAGCATCGCGTTGATTTCGAGCTGGGGCTAATGGCAGAGATCATATTCACGGAGTCGACTGCGGAGGAAAGAATGCGCATGCCTGCGGAATGGCATGAGCAGCAGGTGCAACTGTTCAAATGGGCGGTAGGAGAAGCCAAATTGCGGGACCAGCTGTGGCGGCGCCGCTGGGCATGCATCATAGGCGAGGTGAGCTGCCCTCCTTCCCCGCCAGCGATGCAGTGACCTACTCGATTGCTGCTACAGTGAACTTGAGGCGCCATGGCGGTTTGCAACCATGACAATCACTCCATCTATATGTATTGTATTCCTGTGAAAATACTTGGTCGCTTGGAAAAAGATGGTAATTGATTTATCACTAGTTTTTGAATGCTTGGTCGTGACAATCACCCGAAGCCACAACCAAAAGCCTTCATCGCGTAATACTTACGGTCGGTCGCACCAACAGACGGTCGGTCGCACCAGCGACATGCATCGACTTGGTCTGAAATGTACGACCAGTTACATCACTGACTTGTGCGACCGCATTTAAGCAGTAGTACTTGAAATTTGTGTTCCAGGAAACTCATCGGGAGCCGTTTCGGGCCTCGAAACCAAAACTATCAATTAATCTTTAGCTTGTTCCCATCACATTCCAAAGTAGTACTACCATGCTATAATTAAGTGCAAACCTGCTCACACCTAGTACGTATCAAACCTGAACGTGTTCCCACTATGCAGGTTTTAGTACTAGTGCTAGTACTAGGTTATAAAAAGGGGAACTACCTAGCCGAAAATCACTCTACCTTCCTCCTCATAAGTCTTTCTTGTTCGTCCGTCCTTGCTATGGCCGGTGTGCAGAGCTCTAGGTCGAGAACTACTCGTAACAAGGGAGCAGCGACCAAGGCCGCGGAAAAAAAGAGAGGGCTCGCTACCTCGCAGAGACCTCGAAGGATCTCTCACGGGCAGGCGAGGGCTCCCAGGAGCGCCCTAGCCACGGAGGCGAACATGCTGAGCTGGCGGCGCTGGAGTCGTTATCCCTCGACGACATGCACGATCAGCTCAATAAGCAGAAGGAGTTCATCGACGGCTTGGTGGAGCTGCTGAAGGAGAGCCTCGACGACATGCCCGTTGAGCTCAATAAGCAGGAGGAGTTGACCGCCGGCTTGGTGATGCTGCTGAAGGAGAGCATTGCCTCGGGTAAGAAGGCGACCGGCGAAATCCTGCAACTTCAGGAGGACAAGGCGAAGCTCTGCCACGAGCTCGACCTGCTGAAGGAGGAGAACGCCGGCTAGAAGAAGCTGCATGAGCAGAGTAGTTCCTCGGTGAAGATGCTGCATGCCCTCGTGATGGAACAGAAGGAGGAGTTGGCAAAGCTCCGCATCGAGCACCCGGCTGCTGTCAAGGTACGTAATGCGGCCATGGAACAGATGATGAACACTCACCTCGAGAAATCCCGCGTCATGGAAAGAATGAAGAAGATGGCGGGGGAGATGCGCGAGGAGATGGAGGTCGTGGAGGCGATGAAGAAGCAGTTACGACTCCGTGGCCAGCAACCCTTCATGAAGTAGAGAGCAGCGCCCCTGACTTGTGTCTGCGTCTTCCTTCTTTTTTTGGGGGGATAATATTCCTTCTTCTTTTGCTCCTGTGTTTCTTCTGGTGCTTCGGGTGTTTTGCAGCATGTGTCACGTTCTCTGCGAGGCACGAATAGAACAATGCTAACGATGAGCGGTGCCGTGGGATCGATGACTAGCAAATTAGCTCATTTTTATCGCCATATCGCACTGGGCTGCCGTGTTTCGTGCTCCTCCGTCGTACTAGTACTCTAGTGGAAAACTTGAGTATATACCGCACGGTTCTTTGCTCCTCCTCAGGTCGTCAGCAACATTTATACGAGCAGTCAAATCACAAGGCCCCACCTTCCAGCAGTAATGAGCCGTCAAATCACAAAGGCCCTCGCCTCTTGTGAAACCGACCAAGCGAGACTGCCCCGCCCTCTAGCCTTTTAAATGTACTTTTGTACAGTAGTACTAGTATCGATGGATTGCGCCATGGAGCAAAACTAACAAGATGAAATTAAAGAAGAAAGGTGGTACATATAGAGAGCGCTCGTCGCCAAATTATGAATATAGTACTATTAAAAAAGCAAGTACATGCTTAGCTGGGGTGCTAAAGTCTATTAAAGAAATTAGCATACGTATTTAATTCTTTGACAACTAAACTCCTTCATGCTTTGGGTAAACTTCTCTCATTTAAGTTTTTTTTAAATTACTTATCTCATTTAAGTGTTTTGCGTATGTGCCATGCTTAGAGCATGGTTATAGTATAGCCAATATGATGTTGGCCATATCATATATAGTACGTATATAATGTGAAGAAACGAGTGTTAGTACTACCAACTACAAGATGAACTGTAAGAAATACTAGTATGTACGTACTGAAGAGTTAAAGTAACGAGAAGGAGCATAACATAGTTTTGCTGGGGGCTCAGCACAACACACCCCTCAAATAAAACTAAGCACCCTGAAATTAAACTAAGCAACTAATCCGGTAGACACTGCATTAGAACCACCATGAGCAACGACGCTGCCACCTTACTCGGACTCCTCGTCCACGTGCTCGACTTCGTCCTTGTCCCTCTTCCTCTTGGCCGATACTTCTTTGCTTGAACCGCACATTGGCTCTCGCTCTTCATCCAACCCTTGTAGATATTGAAACAAAGGTAGGCATCCATTGCAGTGTACTGGATGTGGTCTCTATCTAGTACATTCCACTGCCATGCAAGATGAAACTTGGGTGGAGGTTTCGTCAGTTTACCGTACGAAGGATCAACCATGGCTCCTGCCAGGGTCAGCATTGAAGGCTGACGGGAGGACACCAGCCCATTCTTCTGGAGGTCGAAGGGCTGGCCTACAACGAGGCCTATCCGATCCAGAACTTTTCTGTCGTTCGTAAAGTCTACAGTAACGAATTTGACTTTGTCGCCCGCGAGGAAGTTCTTAAAATCCTCGCACTCAACGTCGGCGTGGCATATGTGGTAGACCAAGCACAAGTTATGCACGCAAACCTGGATCACAACGGGCTTCTTCCTCTCTTCCTCCTTTAGATTCTTCTCTTTTCCCAGGACTGTGGCGTACTCAACATCTAGCCCAGCGACCACTCATCACCATTTGACTTTTCGAACATGCGTCTGAAGCGAGCAAGGCATCCTTTCACCGTCGCGGAAGAACGGGTGTAGATGACGTCGAACTCATCACCGATGATGGTTCTAACCTTGTACTCACCGCCGATCATGGAGATTTGGGACGCCATGGATTTGGGAGGAGGGTTAGGATTAGTGGAACTGCTGTAATGTGAAAGGACGGGATGACTAGGAGCGAACTGCCGTAATGTTAAAGGACGGCCGGGGACGAGTAGGAGCGAACTGCTAGCGGTTTTTCGATTGTAAAAATGCTGAGTGGGGCATGCGAACGGCAGGGTAGTGGCTTGCCCGGTGGATAAATGGATTCATGCACAGTACTATGGGGGCCCAATTAGATGTCATGTCTACTAGACGCCCAATTAAATGTCTTCATTCATCTGCGTGTTCACACGTCAAGCGTCGGGAAAATTACAGATGATACGAAGCTTTCCATGCTCCCATGATACGGGCTTCCGAGAGCCCTTGGATCTGAGATCGAACGGTTGCATGGCGTGATTCAAGACCTATGGGTGAATATCCTATCCTGGAGGGTTATTCTGCAAATTTTCAGCAACTTAGCATGTGACCGTTTGATCTCAGATCCATGGGCTGTCAGCAGCCCGTATCATGGTCGCGCCTACCACGACCGTCGCCGAGCTCACGCGGTCGCGCCTTTGGAGATTTCAGATGGCTATAAATGAGCATTTTTTTGCCTACTTCGCATGCATGAAACTACTTCCGCCGTTCAGGTGCGTTAGGCTATCTGATGTTGACATGTCATACATAGTCATCACTTATAGTGACTCATACAACAAGGTTAGCTATAAGGTTGGCTATAAGATTTTTTTACTTCTCTCTATCTCTTTCTTCGTAGTATTTATAGCATTTGCCAAAGAGTACTTGGCACCTGTATACCACGGAGGTGGTCAGAAATCAGGAGACTCACGCCGGTCGTAGCGCCACAGTAATAATGATAATGGCAAGTCAAATCACAGGGCCCCACCTGTCCAGCAGTAATGAGCCGTCAAATCACACAGTCCTACGTTTGTAGCAGTCTACTCCCTCATCTTCTCGCCTCTCTGTCGAACCGACTAGGCGGAACTGCCCCGCCTACCACGCGAGAATAGCCCCACCCTCGACTTTTAAATATAATTTTGTATCCATGGATTGCGCCATGGAGCAAAGCCTGAAGAAAACGGCGGTACACATGTATACAGCACGGCCGTCGGGTTCGCGTCGCACCCCAGATGGTCGGTCGGTCTGGCACGCCGCTCCCCGAATGGAACGCGCATCATATTGCGTTTGCACACACATGTGGGACCGCAATTGAGAACCGACCATAGGCACACTCCCTCGTCCCCGCAAGTCGGCTGAATTAATAGAAGAGAGAGACGAGCGATAGTACTGGAGCAGTGATGTAAACACGTCGGTGCCTGGACGATCCCTGCACGACACGGGAGATCAGTTCGTCCATGCATGTGACCAGACTCCAGCAGACGGCTGGATTGGCTATCGTCTACATATCATGCAGGCTGTGTTGTACAGGGCTGTAGTTCTGATGAGAAATCTAAAAAAAGGTTTCTTGTCATCTCGCAATATTAGGTGTCATGTGCTTCGGATCATTGCGAGGGTTAAACAGCGACAACTGCATTCCTCCAAGGTGCTGGTCATTGGGGGCACATGCACGAAGACTACTCGGCTGCCATCTAGGTCAAGCCGGCTATGTTAATTAGGACATCTATCGATTGACCCCTTTTCTATGAGTTTGTCTTTAATTTGAGCTTTGATCCTCGTCTAGTTTGTCCGTCGGGATTCATGTTGTCTCCTTGGGGCAGTGAGGTTATGGTTTCTTGTCATGTGGCAATTTTTTGTGTTATATGTTAATCCGGTGCTTCAGATCAAAATGACGACAACTACGCCTTCATGGCACGTGCATGAAGACTTCTCGACAGTCATTGACGAGGTCAAGCCGGTTCCGGTAGATAAAAGAAAACTACTCCACTATATAGGAAGGAGCCTCCGCGCTTGCTTGCTAGTGTTGCTCTCTTCACACTCTCTCATCCTCTCCGGATCTAAACATGACAGCGGTGGCCACACTCTCTCTCTGCTCACCGCTGGTCACAGATCCGGCCGGATCCCCTTCGCTGGGGAAGGTGAGAAGGTGCAATGTTCACACGGTCGTCCTCGGCGACGGCTCTTACCCATTGCCAGCGCGCCCCGATCAGCGTGCCTTGCCGTTCTCTCCCATGCAGCGCCGGCTAGGGAGGGCCTCCGACCCCTTCTTCCTCGCTGCCATAGTGTGGGCAGATCCGGCCTCCCGCCGCCCACCTAGCGACATCCCGGCGACCCTCAGGTATAACTTCCTTTGAAACCGGCCTTGCTCTACTACCCCAGCTCCTCAAGTCGCTGCATTTGTATCTTTTACTATTTCTCAGGCCCCCTCGTAGATAGGATTGATCGGCTATTCGAAAGCCACCTAAATTTTTACTGTTAAAAGGTAAAACTACTTCATGCAGTCGAATCTAGTACTACTTGGTTCAAACAGGGAAGAAAGGGGGTGGGGGTGGGGGAAGATTTGTTTCCTGAATCTAGGACTTGATTGAAAGAGGAAATAATGGGGGCAAAAAGTAGCAGAGACTGGCTATCCAACTGGTCTCTTGGTCTAATAGGGAAATAAAGGGAAACACAGTACAAACTCGATATAAACCGATCTATTGGTTGAAAAAGGAAATAAAGTGGGGACTGGGGGACAAGTCAACAGAGTATGTTCAGCACTAGATTTGCTAGACTCACACAGTATAAGGTGGCTATACCGAACAAAAAATGGGACCAACCCAGATATCCTGTTTGGATGCTTGTTGCCCAAGCCCCTCTTATGTAATGCCACTGGTAAAATGTAGTTGTCCCACTGTTAAAGTAAGGACACGTTAAACCAATGTTGTTTTCAATGTAATGCCTCCAGTAATATGAATCAATGGCACTGTTTTTCATGTTCTGCTAAATTTCCCATTAAGATAAGTTGCTTCTTTTCGTTAGAAATGCAACTGTCCTGGTCCGCCTACTCTCCCGTGCCCAAATACCAACTCTTTAGCAGCTATTAATGTAATGTTGCTGGTAAAATGAAGCAATGACACCATTAAAGTAATGTCGTATTTAACAGTTGTCATAGTTAATCCTAATGCCCACACTAATATCTAGCAATGCTGCTGCTTTAGAAATTGCTATTGTCCTTGTAGGATCGCCATTCAGATAAGAAACATGCTTCTTTTCATTTGATGTATGTTTCATCACTTGTTAGTCACCCTCCTTTCCACCTTTTTGTGCAAACAGAGATATACATTTCACTCTTGATCTTAGTTGAACTGCACAAAATGATATCCAAATTATAGCTGAACATTCCACGAGCTTCACGACCAACCATGATGTTGCTCAATTTTATTGCAACTAATGAAGTAGAAGCTGCTAGCTCATGGGACCAAGTACTTGCTAACTGCATGATGCAAACATTGCTTCATTTTAGGTGAACTGCACAAAAAGGTCCCATGAATTGAATCATCCATTTTGGTGACTGGTGTCATCCCTTCTACGATGGACTTGACTGCAGATATGGTTCCCATCACGAGGTATGTTCCTTTTTGGTCTGACCGTTTGCCAAAGATCCTGTATGTCACTACTCCAGGATGGTCCAAACGCGACAGTCGAATCAAAGACCCTTCGACGAAATTGTGTGCGATGCATCAATCACAAATGGTGATGTAATAAAACCGTCAAAAAAGATGCAAAATGTTTGCGATGGCGGCGACATCAAACACGGTTCTAATTAGAGTTGCGTGTGCAATGAGTGGCAAACGGTTAATCCTGAAGAACTGTTTGCGATGATGCAGAACAACAGAAACGGGCAGCCAGATGAGGGTGTATGCGATATACGGCATACAGTTCACTAGGATGAACTGTGTGTGATTAGGCAACACAATGGAAACGGTTCAACTGAACAATATGTGTGTGATACGCGGCAAACAGGTCCGTAATCAGAAATGTGTGCGAAGACTAATAATAACACAGACAATTGCTGCTAATAAGCCGTGTGATTTGCTCTGTCTACAGAAGAATAACATGTATATATATATAACTGAAATAAACATCCAATTACATAAGTGACTATACAGATCATTTGCACACACCTCAATAAACAATTGCATGCATTCTAAACTAGGAGAAATGATCGTCTAGTCATCTACTTCTTGTGACGCTCCCACCACTGCTCTGTGGCTCGATCCCTCGTCTGGGGCAGGAAGAAGACACTCCCTCATGTCAATGATCCGCATGTACATCTCGTAGCTTGTGTACGCGTCCTTGGCCGCATACTTGACGTGTTGTTCATCCAGTCTCTCATGCCAGACACTATGCCAGGCGTTCTTGTCCTTCTTGCTCTCATCCTTCATCTTCATGTAGTAGGGGTCGATGATGGCCAAGGCGAGGTCAACCAGGGAGTTCTGTTTGTTGTTGTCGCTGCCCCAGACCTTGTAGTGGTCCTGGATATTGACAAGATTCTGGCATTTGAAGCCCGAAACCTTGAGCGCTTTTAGATCGTTGGTGGTCTCCACCGTAGCGAAACTGTAGTCGGAGCTATTGATAAACCTAGAGAAACGCTCGCAAGGCCTTGTGGCCAGGTGGTAGTGGTAGACATCGCACGCACAACTGGGTGACGGCAACCTTCTGATCGTGCCCGGCCCAACCGATGGTGTACTCGAGGTCGAAGCCGAGCACTTGGTACTTGTCCTCGGCAAGCAACTACTCCATAGTTTGGATGGAGCTCTCCACCGAGACCGGCTCGTTCGTGTACACCACCGAGAGGGCCTTCCCCCTCACGTGAGTGTCCACAACGTGATGCATGGTGAACTACCCGCCGTTGTCGTCATCGGCTGCTGGGAGCGCCATTGGAGCCACGAGGAGCGCCATTGGAACCGCTGGATGTCCTCTCTGTATGTGTCATCGTGGGTGTGCTTATTGTGTCATGTGGCGCGAGAGATGAAGGTAAATGGCCGCAGGAATAAATGGGGGCCGCGCGGCCTGGATTTTCGGCGCGTCTGCATGGCAGTTTTTGCAGCGGGTAGCTGCATCATCGTGCCGCGCCCGGCGCAACCACATGCACATTAACGTGCGTGATCGTGCGCCGGCCCCAAACACTGGCAGCGCGCGTGGAGGGACGAGGGCAGAGCGCCCGAAGGGACACGAGAGCAGAGCACGCGTGGCGGGACGCGAGCAGAGCACGCCGCTGCCGCCTCAATCGCAAGCAACCACACGCATAGAGCAGTTGAACATGCAGGAAATGGTCACCTACAAGCCGGCCGACAGTTGCGTCGCTGTGTAGAGAGCGACCGTGTGCTACTACCTCCGTCTTGGTCTATTAGTCCCCTTTATATTCTGTGCCATACTTTGCCCTTAAATTTAACCAACAAAATGTTAATGCATGTTATAAAAATTATATAATTGGAAACTATGTTCAAATACGAATCCAACGATATAATCTTTGGCAACATGCATTCGTATTTTATTAGTTAAATCCTACTTATAAACCAGGAAGGGGGTATAGTAGGTAATTAAATCACAAATGTTTTTTTATTAACCGTATGTGTACGTGGCCTTTTGTGGCGCCCTGCCTGATTACCACTGTAGCCAGACAGTCGCCACACATACCAGCCCAGGAAATCACTCTGGCATGCGCGTTTACAACAAGTATCAAGAACACAGGCATTTCTATTAAAGGATATATAAGTCTTACATGATATTTTACAAGGGTGATGGCAGCGGAAAAGATCTATCTAAGGCAGCAGGGTCCTGGGGCGGCTCCAATCCACAGGGATCTGAATGGGTTACTCTCCTAGCCCGCGAACGCTCCGGCTCCTCGTCGACGGACAACGGATCCTTATGTGAACCTGGCCACATTGAAGGCCGCTGAGTACTTTTGAATATACTCGCAAGCAAACCAAACTAACATATACACCAAGCAATGCAATCCATGGCATTCAAGCATGCATTTGTTATTAGAGCAACATTATTTATCATGGCATAGCATACCTACCTAGCAATATTAATCATCATGACATAACAGGTTTATCCAGCAAGATAACTACTAAAGTAAAATACAGTAAAGTAAAGCATATCAAGTAAGTGATCCATACTCCGAATAATCTCATGATCCAATCCAAATCTGATCCAAATCCAATCCAAATCATGTGGTCATCTAACCACTCATCTTATAGCCATCCCATGGCTAACATATCATATTCCTGACATCATCTGATGTCTATGCATCTTCACTGAAAGTCTGATAAACTTACTCTCTTCCGGGTTGCCTCACAACCCTCAGAATACTCACGAGTCACTGAGTAATTTTGATCATAAGAGGAGTTCTTTCATCATTATTATCTTTGTTACGGTTGACCACCTAGTGAGGTCTGGACGGACTGTCCAATACCGTGGACGCGGCTATTCGAATAGATTCTTACACTCTGCAGAGGTTGCGCACTTTACCCACACCATGGAGCTCCTGACCTCGTGAAACCATTCGGGTGGATCAGGGTTGCTCCAACGAAACCTGCCTAACCCGTGACTCCTCCACCGTACCACCGACAATCATCCTCCCCCGGAGTCCTGCCCTGGGTGGCCCCTGTGTCACCTCGTGACACCTGCCACCGTCGTGGCCAACTAAATTGTCCCAAACGGGGACACCGACAAATAACTCAACTGGGCTCACAAGGTTATCGCTGCCTACCGGGCCAGGGCAGCACACGCGCATAACCTTCCCTGTTTGGTGGTACCGGTAAAAGAGCACGCGATTAGACCAAGTCAAGGCCATCCCATACCGGTAAATGTGGCTGCACGGATAAGTCCGGACAGGTGACTCTGGGTCAACCGACTAGGTTTAGCTTTAGCCATCATTTAGCAAGTATGGATATTCATCATGAATAACTTACCATGGTGGAAACTATGTAAGAGGTAACAACTGTGGAAACATAACAACCTATCTCCATATAACATCACAATGAGTCATTAATGCGATAATATGATGAGCAGTAGCAGGTAATGTAAAAGACAGTATCTAAATAGCAGGAGTTTAATTATTTCTAGCACCAGCATATTCATTAATTAAACACGCAGGAATAACACATAGCAATGCCTTAGGGCATATATCAGATGGTCGGCTTGCCTGGGGGTCGAAGAATACTCCGGGAAGAAGTGTGGAGAGTCCGCGGAAAGGGTCGTCGGAAACCGTTTTCTCTCGGAGGGGGCTGTTTGAAGGCAAGGGCAAAATTGTCATTTTCATGGTGTGAAAACATTATGAAAATGATACCATCGGAACGGGCTCGACGAGACGAAGAAGTGAGCGTTGGTTTCACCTGGATCGGAGTTACGAGTGAAAAGTTGTAAAGGGTTGAAGTGGAAGGATCTCTGTGTAATTATTTTAATTGCATATAGGTCCTGCCAGATTTCTGCTAAAAAGAGAAGAAACACTGTGCTCTCTGGGCTGCACAGTGAGGAATCCAGCCCAAGCCTTAGGCCGCAGCCCAACTGCTGCTGCCATTGTCGCCCTGGGCCGGCCCACTTGCTGGTGCTCCCATTAAAAAAAAATGGAGGGAGGCTAGCCGCTGATGAGCCAGGCCCGCCCGCAGGTTCTTCTCCCTCCTCCCTCTATTCCCGATCGAGACAGAGGAGGAGCAAGGACGGGCGACGCTGGTGACGGTTCCCGGCGACTCCGGCCATTCCGGGCCAGGGTGAGGACGCCGGCAAACTCGCCGTGAAGCGCCGCGACCAGGGAGAGTGGTGGGAGTGGCGGGGATCGACTGGGGCGACGGCGACTGTAGGTGGCAGTGGCGGACTTCGGCGATGGACCCGGCCAACTACGGCCACCCCCCGGACGAGCAGAGGCCACCGACGGGTCCGTGGGTACGTGCAGCATCCGTCTAAGTGGTGTGCGGCCGTCAGGGAGGGGCGGAACGGCGGCGTACCATGGAGGCAGAGGACGGCGGTGGCCGGACTTGGGGAAAGCGTGGTCACAGCGGCTCCGGCGGTGAGCTGAGGTGCTGAGGAGGACCACCGGCGTGTGGGGGAAGCTCCGGTGTAGGTGGAAGGGGAAGATGAGCTGCGGCTCGCTCCAATTTGAGAGGAGCAGAGCGGCGGCCAAGGCGGCCATGGCGGGGAACAAAGGAGCTTCGAGCTCGGGAAGGGCTCGAGAGGCGAGGGGAGAGGTTGGTGGGGTGCGAAGGAGCTCGGGGATGCTTTAAATAGGCTCGGGGAGGAGCTAGCCAACGCCGGCCGAGGCTCCCAGAAGCTCGTCGCCGTGGCGGCGATCCAGTGGAGCACCGGAGGTCGGCACAACCGACCAGAAGCTAGGAGACGAAGGGGGAGAGGCCTCCAGAGGGCACACGTGTGCGGTGGGCAGCTCGCCGGTGCTCGCGGGCAAGCCGGAGCCCGCGGGAGCGAGCTCCCGAAGCCTCTGGCACGCGGTGCACTGCCTTGGCATGCACTGCACGCGATCACTGTGTGGCCACGACGTTGCCACGCCGCACTCGCAGCCAAACTATGTCTGGGGTTATCTACACACTTCGCTGAGTTGACTATAGAGGGTTTGGAGGGAAGTGGAGGAAGGAGATGATAGATGAGAGCTCACAAGTGTTCTGACATGAAGGTGTTTGACATGTGGTGTGGCCACCACATTGCTCACCTTCGCCAGATCTTGGGCAAGGGTTAATCATACACTAATGTGAACATGATACCAAAGTTTCAACACAAATGGACCAGTATAGATGGTACTTCCTTTGTAACCATGTACTCTGGCCAGAAATGGAGATGATGATGCTAGGGAAAAATGGCTACATGGATTTGGCTAAAATTTAGTGGAGAGTGATTATTTGAACATATGAACCCACTGTAAAAGTTTCATACCATTCGGGTACACCAAAATGGTACTTGCTTCATAGAGGTTCCAAATGGACAAAAACTTAGGAAAATTGTTGTGGAAGAATGGATGGATGAATTGAGCTGGTTTTTGGTTTCCATGAGTGATTTATCAATGTTAATCACCATGAAATGTTTTAGCTCAAATAGATCAAAGGTTCAAGCACTTCCTTTGCAATTTGCCCAACTACACAGAATTTGCAAATTGATGTTGTGCTCAAACTTTGAACTATGGAACTTGGGGTTTTGATGGAAATGGTGAATATATGGATAGGAGAAGCTCCACAATTTATTTGGGATTCTTCCTGGCTACCAAAATGGTAGTTCCTTTAGAAACTGCCCAAAATGCAATATTGGCATTAAATAGGAAAATGCAATTTCCCTTATTTAATTATGGCCAATATTTTTATGGGAGCTCAATATGATCACAAAGAATATCTCCACAAGTATTCATGAACTTTGGAGATGGATATATATTTTCCTGGATTTAATTCCTTTAACTGGCAGAAAAAGGAATTAATTATAAATGAAAAATATTGCAAATGACTTGGCAATATTTTTGCATATCAGGGTTTATAGATAAAGGATGATCACTTGGAGAAGTTTGGGAGTCAAAAGATCAAAGGAAATTGGGGTCCCTTTGTAACGGAAGAGCTAGGGTTTCCCTTCCGGCAACTCGGAAGGTAGGGTTTTGGTGGCAAACCCCTGAGAATAGATCTTGGGTGGCAAGGTTGGACTAGAGAGAATCTCTGGTTGGATAGGGAAGGTAAGGTTAAATGACCATCTTCATATACCCTAGAGCTAAAGAAATCCGGTAACACCGAGAAAAAGACGGGAGTCAAATCCCGCGAAGGAAAAAAAACAGGAGCGAAAACCAGGGTGTTACAAACCTACCCCCCTTAAGAAAATCTTGTGCTCGAGATTTCCAGGCTTACCTCCCGGTGAAGGGGGACTTACCTGTGTGCGACTTGGATCCATCAGCTGTCTCTTGTCTTCGTTGGCTCACTGACCTTTTAACTGCCTCTTCTGATGGACCAGGTGTTGTCTCTGCACACAACTTTCCTTGAATCCTTATCTTTCCTATCAGGTGTACCTTTCGTCCGGATAGTGGTGTTGCTAGGTGGGGTAGCGGGTAATACCAACAAATAGCTCGGTTTCCTTGGCCTGTAAGTGACTGCTTCGGTTTCATTGCGATACTTCGTACTTTGACTGTCATGGGCAAGACATCCTTTCCTAGTACCAGGGCTCACATGCTCGTATGGCCTCGAGTGAGTGGGAGTGGCTTTCTTTTTGCCATGTCAGAATGCTCAGTCTGGCTGTGGGTTCCATACTGATGTTTCTTTCTTCTATCTTAGGCATTCTGACTTTGTCCCTAGGTGATCCATAATTCAAGGAACAACATGACCGAGCTATTGTTGCTGCATCCCCAAGTGTCGGGCATGATCTCAAAGTAATCATAGACATTAATCTCTTATTCCCAATGATGTCTGCGAGCTATTGATGCTCTTATTTCAAACTCTGTCGCTCGTGGAGAGGGCTCTGTTATATATAGCCTCTTATCTTTGTTGATGGCCCATATTCATCATAAGTGCAACAAGCTCACTTGTAACCGCAAGTAGTGCATTGTTGTGGCCGCATATGCAAGAGTCCGACGAGAGTTGGTAACAATACCTTGTCTGTGAAACTTCATTTTGTTAGCCGGCAGGGAGGTTGTTTATCCAAAACTTCTTTGTTCTCGAGGATTCCTTTGATGGACCTGTCATGACCTGCCAACACGGCTCCTTGATTGTTTTACCGGCTTGTCGGGCTTGTTCTCACAACTTACTCTTGCATACCTCGTAGGGGTTGATGTGCTCATATTCTTCCTTGAATTATGGGATAATGTTTCTCCGAACACAGTCATTCTCGACGAGTGGCTCGCATGAACTGATCCACTGGACTGCATGCTCACAACATATGCAGGTGTAGGATAAATCCTTTCATAACCATTGAGTTCTGAGGCAGATGTGGGTCCAGTCTAGTTCGTGCTTCTGACAAGCTTGTTGTGGGCACAATGGTGTGTTGAAGAAGGTTGAATTCCTTATGCTCAAAGCTTCTGCCAAGGTAGCGTGCTGAAGAAGGCCGGGTATCGTACCTCCAAAGCTTTCCTTCATGGGGCTTGCTGTGGAAGGTCAGGTGTCTTATGCCGGAAGTTTTCCATGGTAGCACACGGTGGAAGATGGGAGTGCTGTATCCCAGAAGATTTTTCTCACCAAGTGGCGTACCGAGGAAGATTGGCAGTCTTGCGTCGTAAGCTTCTCCCGGTAGCTTGCAGAGGAAGGCTGGGTTCCTTATACCAGAAGCCTTTGGCTGTGTAAGTAGTCGGATCTATGGCCGAGTCTAGCTTCCTTCTAAAGTATCCTGAATTTTACCCATAGCGGAGCCAAACTTGGTATAGGCCATACCGTGACTGCAGACATTCTGTTGTCATGCACACCGCTTGTCCTTCCGCTGGTCTGATCATTGCTACTGTAAAGGCTGCACAACTGATGCAGGCTTCATGTTGTTAATTAGTTCGAAATACCCCTTGCATTCAAACCAAACATTGCCGATAATAAGCAGTTGACGGATAATTCCATTCGGTTCAGCTGAGCTTCCCAGCGTATTAAGTTCTCATTGATTCTGGGTAACCGCGAACTTATCCATATTCCTTGCAAACCTTGTTCACAGTGCCCAGAAAATTTTGTATATACCCCGGTGAACTTCAAGATTGCTTTGAAATTTGTACCAACGTACCGGAGTTTTGTTGCTGCTCTTGGCACATTCAACTTCTTGAAATATGTCTTCGGTGGGTAAGAGATGATTCTTGGATCCATTGAGAGAAGGCTCAAGGTTCACCTCACTGACTGAAATAATCCTTGTATCGCGGATGGAATAATTTGTTCTTACTGGTGTTCATTCTTGGTAACTCATCTGACTGCTCCTTAGGCATGATCCGTTCTGAGGCAAACTCTCGCGGGTATATTCTGGCCTTGTCTGTTGCACATAGATTCTGCTTCTGACCCATTCTTCATTCTTGAAAAGCCCGGTAATAATGTTCTGAATATCAGGCAGTTGGCTTGGCATGACTCTTGCTGAATTGGGATTATTGGGTATTATCCCAGTTGTACGCTGGTCTTCTTGAAGGCACTGGCGGATGAATCCAGTCGGAGCGAAGAAACGGAACCGACAAAAGAAACAAAAACCAAAAAGAAAGCTCAAATTTTGCGGACCTTACGCATGTGGTCGATGATTCACTAATATAACTAGCCTAGCGCACTCGATGCCCCGCTAAGGATTTAGAAGCGAAACCACACAATGCTCCTGGTAGCACTGGTGTCAAGCTCCTACTACTTCCTTAGGGAACATCACACTCGATGCATGACCATAGCCAAGATGTCTTAGTCAATGATCCTAGGATTGTCGGGGAAAGATGGAATTTAAAGGCATTTCCCAAAGGAAACTGGATTTAAGAAGAGAAATGTCATGGCTAGCAAGCAGGGTAGGAATATCTGGTTTACCTAAGGGTTCAGGGCTCACGGGTCATTGCCTAGTGCGGATATTTCACACCAGAGGCAAAGGCCACGAGAGTTGGGGTCTGATGGAGCCAAAGACCTATGGGGTTGCCTTATGATCAATAGTAGCCGTGCCTGCTTGGCAAAGATGGCTGAAATCCATTCGGGCTTTCTACTAATCAAGAGGCAATGAAGCCTGGCTAGGGTAACCTATAGTCAGTCTGGCTGCTCTGATACCATCTGTTGTGGCGCCCCGCCTGATTACCACTGTAGCCAGACAGTTGCCATGCATACCAGCCCAGGAAATCACTCTGGCATGCGCGTTTACAACAAGTATCAAGAACACATGCATTTCTATTAATGGATATATAAGTCTTACATGATATTTTACAAGGGTGATGGCAGCGGAAAAGATCTATCTAAGGCAGCAGGGTCCTGGTGCGGCTCCAATCCACAGGGATCTGACTTGGTTACTCTCCTAGCCCACAAACGCTCTGGATCCTCATCGACGGACGACGGATCCTTATGTGAACCTGGCCACATTGAAGGCCGCTGAGTACTTTTGAATGTACTTGCAAGCAAACCAAACTAACATATACAGCAAGCAATGCAATCCATGGCATTCAAGCATGCATTTGTTATTAGAGCATCATTAATTATCATGGCATAGCATACCTATCTAGCAATATTAATCATCACATCATAACAGGTTTATCCAGCAAGATAACTACTAAAGTAAAATATAGTAAAGTAAAGCATATCAAGTAAGTGATCCATACTCTGAATAATCTCATGATCCAATCCGAATCTGATCCAAATCCAATCCAAATCATGTGGTCATCCAACCACTCATCTTATAGCCATCCCATGGCTAACATATCATATTCCTGACATCATCTGATGTATATGCATCTTCACTGAAAGTCTGATAAACTTACTCTCTTCCGGGTTGCCTCACAACCCTCAGAATACTCACGAGTCACTGAGTACTTCTGATCATAAGACAAGTTCTTTCATCATTATTACCTTTGTTACGGTTGACCACCTTGTGAGGTCTGGACGGACTGTCCAATACCATGGACGCGGCTATTCGAATAGATTCTTATACTCTGCAGAGGTTGCGCACTTTACCCACACCATGGAGCACCTGACCTCGTGAAACCATTCGGGTGGATCAGGGTTGCTCCAACGAAACCTGCCTAACCCGTGACTCCTCCACCGTACCACCGACAATCATCCTCCCTCGGAGTCCTGCCCTGGGTGGCCCCTGTGTCACCTCGTGACACCTGCCACCGTCGTGGCCAACTAAACTGTCCCAAACGGGGACGCCGGCAAATAACTCAACTGGGCTCGCAAGGTTATCGCCGCCTACCGGGCCAAGGCAGCACGCACGCATAACCTTCCCTGTTTGGTGGTACCGGTAAAAGAGCACGCGATTAGACCAAGTCAAGGCCGTCCCATACCGGCAAATGTGGCTACATGGATAAGTCCGGACAGGTGACTCTGGGTCAACCGACTAGGTTTAGCTTTAGCCATCATTTAGCAAGTATGGATATTCATCATGAATAACTTAACATGGTGGTAACTATGTAAGAGGTAACAACTGTGGAAACATAACAACCTATCTCCATATAACATCACAATGAGTCATTAATGCGATAATATGATGAGCAGTAGCAGGTAATGTAAAAGACAGTATCTAAATAGCAGGAGTTTAATTATTTCTAGCACCATCATATTCATTAATTAAACACGCAGGAATAACACATAGCAATGCCTTAGGGCATATATCAGATGGTCGGCTTGCCTTGGGGTCGAAGAATACTTCGGGAAGAAGTGTGGAGAGTCCGCGGAAAGGGTCGCCGGAAACCGTTTTCTCTCGGAGGGGGCTGTTTGAAGGCAAGGGCAAAATGGTCATTTTTATGATGTGAAAACATTATGAAAATGATACCATCGGAACGGGCTCGACGAGACGAAGAAGTGAGCATTGGTTTTACCTGGATCGGAGTTACGAGTGAAAAGTTGTAAAGGGTTGAAGTGGAAGGATCTCTCTGTAATTATTTTAATTACATATAGGTCCTGCCAGATTTCTGCGAAAAAGAGAAGAAGCACTGTGCTCTCTGAGCTGCACAGTGAGGAATCCAGCCCAAGCCTTAGGCCGCAGCCCAACTGCTGCTGCCACTGTCGCCCTGGGCCGGCTCACCTGCTGGGGTTCCCATTTTAAAAAAATGGAGGGAGGCTAGCCGCTGACGAGCCGGGCCCGCCCGCAGGTTCTTCTCCCTCCTCCCTCTGTTCTCGATCGAGACAGAGGAGGAGCAGGGACGGGTGACGCCGGCGATGGTTTCCGGCGACTACGACCATTCCGGGCCAGGGCGAGGACGCCGGCAGACTCACCGTGAATCGCCGCGACCAGGGAGAGTGGTGGGAGCGGCGGGGATCGACTGAGGCGACGACGATGGTAGGTGGCAGTGGCGGACTCCGGCAACGGACCCGGCCAACTACGGCCACCCCCGGACGAGCAGAGGCCACCGGCGGGTCCGTGGGGACGTGCAGCGTCCGTCTAAGTGGTGCGCGGCCGTCAGGGAGGGGCGGATCGGCGGCGTACCGTGGAGGCAGAGGACGGTGGTGGCCGGACTTGGGGAAAGCATGGTCACAGTTGCTCTGGCGGCGAGCTGAGGTGCTGAGGAGGACCACCGGCGTGTGGGAGAAGCTCCAGTGTAGGTGGAAGGGGAAGATGAGCTGCGGCTCGCTCCAATTTGAGAGGAGCCGAGCGGCGGCCAAGGCGGCCATGGCGGGGAACAGAGGAGCTCCGAGCTCGGGGAGGGCTCGAGAGGCGAGGGGAGAGGTTGGTGGGGTGCGAAGGAGCTCGGGGATGCTTTAAATAGGCTCGGGGAGGAGCTAGCTGACGCCGGTCGAGGCTCCTAGAAGCTCCTCGCCGTGGCGGCGATCCAGTGGAGCACCGAAGGTCGGCACAAGCGACCAGAAGCTAGGAGGCGAAGGGGGAGAGGCCTCCAGAGGGCACACGTGTGCGGTGGGTAGCTCGCCGGCGCTCGCGGACAAACCGGAGCCCGCGGGAGCGAGCTCTCAAAGCCTCTGGCATGCGGTGCTCTGCCTTGGCGTGCACTGCACGTGGTCACTGTGTGGCCACAGCGTTGCCACGCCGCACTCGCAGCCAAACCATGTCTGGGGTTATCTACACACTTCGCTGAGTTGACTAGAGAGGGTTTGGAGGGAAGTGGAGGCAGGAGATGACAGATGAGAGCTCACAAGTGTTCTGACATGAAGGTGTTTGACATGTGGTGTGGCCACCACAGTGCTCACCTTGTCCAGATCTTGGGCACGGGTTAATCATACACTAATGTGAACATGATGCCAAAGTTTCAACACAAATGGACCACTATAGATTGTACTTCCTTTGTAACCATGTACTCTGGCCAGAAATGTAGATGATGATGCTGGGGAAAAATGGCTACATGGATTTGGCTCAAAATTTGTGGAGAGTGATTATTTGAACATATGAAGCCACTGTAAAAGTTTCATACCATTTGGGTACACCAAAATGGTACTTGCTTCATAGAGGTTCCAAATGGTTAGAAATTTAGGAAAATTGCTGTGGAAGAATGGATAGATGAATTGAGCTAGTTTTTGGTTTTCACAAGTGATTTATCAATGTTAATCACCATGAAAAATTTCAGCTCAAATAGATCAAGGGTTCAAGCACTTCCTTTGCAATTTGCCCAACTAGACAGAATTTGCAAATTGATGTTGTGCTCAAACTTTGAACTATGGAACTTGGGTTTTTGATGGAAATGGTGAATATATGGATAGGAGAAGCTCCACAATTTATTTGGGATTCTTCCTGGCTACCAAAATGGTAGTTCCTTTAGAAACTGCCCAAAATGCAATATTGGCATTAAATAGGAAAATGCAATTTCCCTTATTTAATTATGGCCAATATTTTTATGGGAGCTCAATATGATCACAAAGAATATCTCCACATGTTTTCATGAACTTTGGAGATGGATAGATATTTTCCTGGATTTAATTCCTTTAACTGGAAGAAAAAGGAATTAATTATAAATGAAAAATATTGCAAATGACTTGGCAATATTTTTGCATATCCAGGGTTTATAGATAAGGGATGATCACTAGGAGAAGTTTGGGAGTCAAAAGATCAAAGGAAATTGGGGTCCCTTTGTAACGGAAGAGCTAGGGTTTCCCTTCCGGTAACTCGGAAGGTAGGGTTTCGGTGGCAAACCCCTGAGAATAGATCTTGGGTGGCAAGGTTGGATTGGAGAGAATCTCTTGTTGGATAGGGAAGGCAAGGTTAAATGACCATCTTCATATACCCAAGAGCTAAAGAAATCCGGTAACACCGAGAAAAAGACGGGTGTCAAATCCTGTGAAGGAAAAAAAAACAGGAGCGAAAACCAGGGTGTTACACCTTTCGTCCTCCTCTCACACGTCTTGTCACCCTGCTGCCGCAGACGGATTACAGTGCAAGCTTGCGCATCGTGCGGGTGTGTTCTTTTGGCCAAACGGTGTCTCGAAGTGGCGCCAACGAATCGTCAGTGAGCCCATTCCCGCGCAACCTCGCAGGTTCCCGCGCAAGCTTCCCGCCCGACTCGGTGAAATCCCCCAAAATACCAATGCTTACCGGCCTGCTATATAAACTCTCACGGCCGGCGAGTCCTACGTCGCATTTTCCCCTCCATCCCTATAGCTTATCTTGTCTGCTTCTCCCACAATCGCCAATGGCACCGGTCCATCGTCGTCGCTCAGCCACTCCATCGTCATCAGAGGACAACTCCAGCTGGGAGGCTACACCGCGGCGGCAGCACAGTCCCCGGCGTAGTGTAGTGCGCGTGGCGTCCCTGTTGGGTGTGCGCGGAACACCCACCACACGCTCCACCACCGCTGCCCGTCGATAGCTGTTGCTGGCTGCCGTTGCCGCCACCCCATCGTCTGCCGCCGTGGCCACCACACCACCATCGAAAGCCAGGGCCATCGCCCGCTCCGCCGCCGTGGCCCGAAGGCGGGAGGTGGCCTTCGTGGCCACCACCCCACTGCCGGCCACCGTGGCCATCACCCGCTCCGCCGCCATGGCCCGAAGGCGGGAGGTGGTGGTCGTGGCCGCCAGCCCACCGTCGACCGCCGGGGTCATCACCCGCTCCGCCACTGCCGCCCAAAGGAGGGAGGCGGAGGTGGAGGCCCGCACGTGCGTCAGCGACCTTGCGAGCTACACCGAGTTCATGCGGGAGGAGGAGGAGCGCCTCGTCGAGCACGCAAAGAGCCTTACCGCCGCCGTGGCCGCAACACACGCCACCGCAGAGGCGAGGAATCAGGAGATCTACGAGGAGAACCACCACTTCGAGAGGGGTCGTCTGGAGCGGCAGAGGGCGTTCGAGGTGAGCGTCGCTGAAGATGCAGCAGCGGCAGGCACCGTATTGCAGTTGTCCGGCTCGTCGGTAGGCTCCTCCTCCTCTGCCTCTTACTGAGCGTGCTCGGCAGAGGAGAGGCTGCCGGAAGTAGTACAAAGCCCCTCCGTAGTAGTAGTATTTAGGGGCTATTTTGTTCAGTTCACCTGACTATTGATGTGGTGAAACTGTACAACGTACTTAAAATTAGCTAGTATATATAGTTGAACTAGCTATTTCAGTACTTTGTTGGCAACAATTGGGGAAAAGTTTGGTCGGTTCAGCTGTCGAGTTGAACTGTTTGTATAAAGAACGACTACTTAATCTATGAATGAAATCTATGCTTAATTACCAAATATTAGTTGCAAAAATTAGATAGTGCTAGTGAATTTTAGCTGCATATTTTGCCAAATCACAGTGTTACAAGATTGACAAATGGCAATGTTACTAGATCAACAAATGTCAATCTTTCCAGTTTGACAAATGGCAATATACCCAATATGACAGATGCAAATCTTACCAAATTTTCTGTACGTGGTTGCACACGGGTCATCCAAAACAACCGTTTGCTATGAAGGGATGTACAAATCCTGCTCGGCACTTTTTCTCTTGGCTTAGCACCGAAATCTGGCTTTGCATACCGTATTCAATCTGAACCGTTTGCGTTGAAGAGATGCATAAATCCTGCGCTGCGAATTTTCCCACGACTTAAGGTGGAAGACCATAGCTCTCACTTTGCATATGGGTGTTCTGTCTAAAACGTTTGTGATCAAGAGCTACACAAATCCTGCTCGGCACATTTTCCCTTGGCTTCCTGGGTTAGCTTTCGGTGTGCATATGGGTGTTCTAACTAAAACATTTGCGATGAGTGTTTTATATTTAAAAACCATTGACTTTTTTTCAAAAGAAAATCGTTTGATAAGTCCGTACATTAAGAGAGAGAAACGCAAGTTCGGTCAAACCATATCTTTCAGTCAGTCACATTGCGAATTTATATTCATATGATCGAGATACAGTATTAAACCCAAAAGAACTATTTCTGGCGGCGGCGGAGGCGGCGTGCCGTGCCGGCGTTGTCGTTGTCGTCCTCCGGGACGGCGTTGTTGAAGTCTTCAAGGTAGCACATAATGTTCTTCACTTGGAAATCAAACATCATGTCGTCGCGCGATCGATGGGCGGGGCGCGGGAGGACAGTAACTGGCGGCGCTGCGAGGTAGCGGTCGACGGCGGCATCCCATGCCACTGAGGGGGGCACGCACACGGGCACGGGTGTGGCGGGTGTAGGCAAACGCACGGCGACCGGCGCCGCTGTGGGTGGAGGGGCGCGCATGGGCACGGGCATGGGCTTTGGCGCTGGCATTTACACGAGCTCGCGCGGGTCCGCAGAGACCTCGCTGACGCCCGCGGCTTCCAGCTCTGCGATAGTGCTCGGCGACCAGCCCGTCAATGCTATGGGGATGGTCGCTGGCGCGGGCGCGGGGATGGGACCTGGGACGGGCGCGGGGGCAGCAACTGCCGCGGCCAGCTCATTCAGGGCCATGTCCTTGAGGCCCCATTCCTCCTTATTTTCTTTCTCCTCCGGCTCGGAGTCGACTTCACCAAACTTGAAGACTAGTGGCAGATGATCCTTCTGCGCCATGGCGTTGGTGGAGGTCTGCGGGAGGGAGGGGAATGGGAGGCGAACAGTAAGGCCGCCCATATTAAACAGCGGCTCGGGCGCCATTAATGGAGAGGATGCGAGCAAGGCAGACGGCCATGGAAGTCAAAGGGCTCGCTTCCCAGTGAGCCTGCGCAGCGTACAGCTCGCACGCTTCCCGGTGAGCCTACACATTGGAGGACAGCTTGCACGCCTCTCGGTCAGCCTGCACACCGGACTGCGCTCGCACACCTCCCGTTCAGTCAAGCAGCTGTCCGCACGGCACCTCCTATAGCCATTAAAACCAAGGCACGTGGCGTCACGTGAATGGTTAACAGAACGCACACGATTTAAATTATACAAACGTTTGAGATATTAAAGTGGCAGCTATTTTTTCAAAATGCCTTTGTTGGCTGTTATTCGAGTGTGCCTTCTCTCAAAATGGACACGAAAAATACCACAGCATGTCGGGTGCCGTTCCATGATAGCATGCCAAGTTTCATGAATTTCAGACGAGTTTTGGATTTACTAGAATTTAAAAACAAAGTATCTCAATGTTTTGCTGGCAATCAGCAGTGCCCTGGTGTTTGAAATTCATTCCCATTTCTTGCATGGGACCTAAGCATGCACCCAAGGACACACATTTCATATGTCAACCCATTTTTCTGCACTGGAGCATGTGCATGTAGTTCAAATTTGAATTATGCACATAAAATGCCTAGAAAACCTAGTTAATGTATAAAAATGTCCAAGCGAACCCCGAAAAATCCCAAAAATTGACACAACACTCCTGTCGTTCTATGTTGACACTAGAAATTTTTTGAAAGCAAGAAGAGGCAACGGATATCGTTTCGTCCCCAAGGGTGGCACGTTCCCTACCGAAACCATCAGGCTTGTTGTGAGAAGCTCTGGTTTGCGAGAACCTTATACCCAAACCTACCCCAAATGGGACAAATTTTTTACCACGGCATGTTGATGCCGCTCCATGATAGCATGTCAAGTTTCATGAACTTCAGACGAGTTTTGGATTTACTAGAATTTAAAAACCATGTATCTCAATGTTTGCGGCCAAGCGACGGTGGCAATGTTGGGGAACGTAGTAGTAAATCAAAAAAAAATTCCTACGCATCACCAAGATCAATCTATGGAGAGACTAGCAATGAGAGAGAGAGGAGTGCATCTTCATACCCTTGAAGATCGTGATGCGGAAGCATTGCAAGAACGCGGTTGGAGGAGTCGTACACGCAGCGATTCAGATCGCGGTCGATTCCGATCTAAGCGCCGAACAACGGTGCCTCCGCGTTCAACACACGTGCAGCCCGGTGATGTCTCCCGCGCCTTGATCCAGCAAGGAGGAGGGAGAGGTTGGGGAAGACAACTCCGGCAGCATGACGGCGTGGTGGTGGAGTTGGCAGTTCTCCGGCAGGGCTTTGCCAAGCTCAACGGAGGAGGAAGGGGTGTTGGAGAGGGGGAGGGCTGCGCCTTGGATGAGGTGCTGCTACCCTGCCTCCTCCCCTCTATTTATAGGGCAAAGGGGGAAGGGGGCCGGCCCCTCTAGATCAGATCTAGAGGGGGGGCGGCGGCCAGGGGGAGGGGGCTTGCCCCCCAAGCCAAGGGGGGCGCCCCCCTTTAGGGTTTCCCCCAACCCTAGGCGCTTGGGCCCTAGGGGGGAATGGCGCCCAGCCCACTTAGGGGCTGGTTCCCTCCCACATAGAGCCCATAGGGCCCTCCGGGGCAGGTGGACCCTCCCGGTGGACCCCCGGAACCCCTTCGGTGGTCCCGGTACAGTACCGGCAAACCCCCGAATACTTCCGGTGACCGTATGATGACTTCCCATATATAAATCTTCACCTCCGGACCATTCTCCTCGTGATGTCTGGGATCTCATCCGGGACTCCGAACAACAGTCGGTAACCACATACTATTTCCCATAACAACCCTAGCGTCACCGAACCTTAAGTGTGTAGACCCTACGGGTTCGGGAACCATGCAGACATGACCGAGACATCTCTCCGGCCAATAACCAACAGCGGGATCTGGATACCCTTGTTGGCTCCCACATGTTCCACGATGATCTCATCGGATGAACCACGATGTCGGGGATTCAATCAATCCCGTACACAATTCCCTTTGTCTACCGGTATGATACTTGCCTGAGATTCGATCGTCGGTATCCCTATACCTTGTTCAATCTCGTTACCGGCAAGTCTCTTTACTCGTTCGTAACACATCACCCCGTGATCAACTCCTTGGTCACATTGAGCTCATTATGATGATGTCCTACCGAGTGGGCCTAGAGATACCTCTCCGTCACACGGAGTGACAAATCCCAGTCTCGATTCATGCCAACCCAACAGACACTTTCGGAGATACCCGTAGTGTGCCTTTATAGCCACCCAGTTACGTTGTGACATTTGGCACACCCAAAGCATTCCTACGGTATCCGGGAGTTGCACAATCTCATGGTCTAAGGAAATGATACTTGACATTAGAAAAGCTCTAGCAAACGAACTACACGATCTTGTGCTATGCTTAGGATTGGGTCTTGTCCATCACATCATTCTCCTAATGATGTGATCCTGTTATCAACGACATCTAATGTCCATGGTCAGGAAACCATAACCATCTATTGATCAACGAGCTAGTCAACTAGAGGCTCACTAGGGACATGTTGTGGTCTATGTATTCACACATGTATTACGATTTCCGGATAACACAATTATAGCATGAACAATAGACAATTATCATGAACAAGGAAATATAATAATAACCACTTTATTATTGCCTCTAGGGCATATTTCCAACAGTCTCCCACTTGCACTAGAGTCCACAATCTAGTTACATTGTGATGAATTGAACACCCATAGAGTTCTGGTGTTGATCATGTTTTGCTCGTGGAAGAGGTTTAGTCAACGGATCTGCGACATTCAGATCCGTATGCACTTTACAAATATCTATGTCTCCATCTTGAACATGTTCACGAATGGAGTTGAAGCGACGCTTGATATGCCTGGTCTTCTTGTGAAATCTGGGCTCCTTGGCAAGGGCAATAGCTCCAGTGTTGTCATAGAAGAGAGTCATTGGGCCCGACGCATTGGGAATAACTCCTAGGTCGGTGATGAACTCCTTCATCCAGACTGCTTCCTGTGCTGCCTTCGAGGCTTCTATGTACTCCGCTTCACATGTAGATCCTGCCATGACGCTTTGCTTGCAACTGCACCAGCTGACTGCCCCACCATTCAAAATATACACGTATCCGGTTTGTGACTTGGAGTCATCCAGATCTGTGTCGAAGCTAGCATCGACGTAACCCTTTACGACGAGCTCTTCGTCACCTCCATAAACGAGAAACATATCCTTAGTCCTTTTCAGGTACTTCAGGATGTTCTTGACCGCTGTCCAATGTTCCATGCTGGGTTTACTTTGGTACCTCCCTACCAAACTTACGGCGATGTTCACATCAGGTCTGGTACACAGCATGGCATACATAATAGACCCTATGGCTGAGGCATAGGGGATGACACTCTTCTTTTCTCTATCTTCTGCCGAGGTCGGGCATTGAGCCGTGCTCAATCTCACACCTTGCAATACAGGTAAGAACCCCTTCTTGGACTGATCCATATTGAACTTCTTCAATATCTTGTCAAGGTATGTGCTTTGCGAAAGACCAATGAGGCGTCTCGATCTATCTCTATAGATCTTGATGCCTAATATGTAAGCAGCTTCTCCAAGGTCCTTCATTGAAAAACACTTATTCAAGTAGGCCTTTATGCTTTCCAAGAATTCTATATCATTTCCCATTAATAGTATGTCATCCACATACAATATGAGAAATGCTACAGAGCTCCCACTCACTTTCTTGTAAACACAGGCTTCTCCATAAGTCTGTGTAAACCCAAACGCTTTGATCATCTCATCAAAGCAAATGTTCCAACTCCGAGATGCTTGCACCAGCCCATAGATTGAGCGCTGGAGCTTGCATACCTTGTCAGCATTACTAGGATTGACAAAACCTTCCGGCTGCATCATATACAATTCTTCCTTAAGGAAACCATTAAGGAATGCCGTTTTGACGTCCATTTGCCATATCTCATAATCATAGAATGCGGCAATTGCTAACATGATTCGGATGGACTTCAGCTTCACTACGGGTGAGAAGGTCTCATCGTAGTCAACCCCTTGAACTTGTCGATTACCCTTAGCAACAAGTCGAGCGTTATAGATGGTCACATTACCATCCGCGTCTGTCTTCTTCTTAAAGATCCATTTGTTCTCTATGGCTTGCCGATCATCGGGCAAGTCTGTCAAAGTCCATACTTCGTTTTCATACATGGATCCTATCTCGGATTTCATGGCTTCAAGCCATTTGTTGGAATCCGGGCCCGCCATTGCTTCTTCATAGTTCGAAGGTTCACCGTTGTCTAACAACATGACTTCCAGGACAGGGTTGCCGTACCACTCTGGTGCGGAACGTGTCCTCGTGGACCTACGAAGTTCAGTAGCAACTTGATCCGAAGTTTCATGATCATCATCATTAACTTCCCCTCTAGTCGGTGCAGGCACCACAGAAACATCTTCCCGAGCTGCGCTACTCTCCGGTTCAAGAGGGGGTACCTCATCAAGTTCTACTTTCCTCCCACTTACTTCTTTCGAGAGAAACTCTTTCTCCAGAAAGGATTCATTCTTGGCAACAAAGATCTTGCCTTCGGATCTAAGGTAGAAGGTATACCCAATAGTTTCCTTAGGGTATCCTATGAAGACGCATTTTTTCGATTTGGGTTCGAGCTTTTCAGGTTGAAGTTTCTTGACATAAGCATCGCATCCCCAAACTTTCAGAAACGACAGCTTAGGTTTCTTCCCAAACCATAATTCATACGGTGTCGTCTCAACGGATTTCGACGGAGCCCTATTTAAAGTGAATGCGGCAGTCTCTAAAGCATAACCCCAAAATTATAGCGGTAGATCGGTAAGAGACATCATAGATCGCACCATATCTAATAGAGTGCGATTACGATGTTCGGACACACCATTACGCTGAGGTGTTCCATGCGGCGTGAGTTGTGAAACAATTCCACATTTCCTTAAGTGCGTGCCAAATTCGTGACTCAAATATTCCCCTCCACGATCTGATCGTAAGAACTTTATTTTCCTATCACGTTGATTCTCAACCTCACTCTGAAATTCCTTGAACTTTTCGAAGGTCTCAGACTTGTGTTTCATTAAGTAGACATACCCATATCTACTTAGGTCATCAGTGAGGGTGAGAACATAACGATAACCACCGCGAGCCTCAACGCTCATTGGACCGCACACATCAGTATGTATGATTTCCAATAAGTTGGTTGCTCGCTCCATTGTTCTGGAGAACGGAGTCTTGGTCATTTTGCCCATGAGGCATGGTTCGCACGTGTCAAATGATTCATAATCAAGAGACTCCAAAAGTCCATCTGCATGGAGTTTCTTCATGCGTTTGACACCAATGTGACCAAGGCGGCAGTGCCACAAGTATGTGGGACTATCATTATCAACCTTACATCTTTTGGCATTCACACTATGAATATGTGTAACCTCACGTTCGAGATTCAATAAGAATAAACCATTGACCAGCGGGGCATGACCATAAAACATATCTCTCATATAAATAGAACAACCATTATTCTCGGATTTAAATGAGTAGCCATCTCGCATCAAACGAGATCCTGATACAATGTTCATGCTCAAAGCTGGTACTAAATAACAGTTATTGAGGCTTAAAACTAATCCCGAAGGTAGATGTAGAGGAAGCGTGCCGACGGCGATCACATCGACCTTGGAACCATTCCCGACGCGCATCGTCACCTCGTCCTTCGCCAGTCTCCGCTTATTCCGTAGCTCCTGTTTTGAGTTACAAATATGAGCAACCGCACCGGTATCAAATACCCAGGAGCTACTACGAGTGCTGGTAAGGTACACATCAATAACATGTATATCACATATACCTTTAGTATTGCCGGCCTTCTTATCCGCTAAGTACTTGGGGCAGTTCCGCTTCCAGTGACCGTTTCCCTTGCAATAAAAGCATTCAGTCTCAGGCTTGGGTCCATTCTTTGGCTTCTTCCCGGTAGCTTGCTTACCGGGCGCAGCAACTCCCTTGCCGTCCTTCTTGAAGTTCTTTTTACCCTTGCCTTTCTTGAACTTAGTGGTTTTATTCACCATCAACACTTGATGTTCCTTTTTGATCTCCACCTTCGTTGATTTCAGCATTGAATATACCTCAGGAATGGTTTTTTCCATCCCCTGCATATTGAAGTTCATCACAAAGCTCTTGTAGCTAGGTGGAAGCGACTGAAGGATTCTGTCAACGACCGCGTCATCCGGGAGATTAACTCCCAGCTGAGACAAGCGGTTGTGCAACCCAGACATTTTGAGTATATGCTCGCTGACAGAACTATTCTCCTCCATCTTACAACTGTAGAACTTGTCGGAGACTTCATATCTCTCGACCCGGGCATGAGCTTGGAAAACCATTTTCAGCTCTTGGAACATCTCATATGCTCCGTGTTGCTCAAAACGCTTTTGGAGCCCCGGTTCTAAGCTGTAAAGCATGCCGCACTGAACCAGGGAGTAATCATCACTACGCGACTGCCAGGCGTTCATAACGTCTTGAGTTGCTGGGAAAACAGGCGCGTCACCTAGCGGTGCTTCAAGGACATATGCTTTCTTGGCAGCTATGAGGATAATCCTCAGGTTACGGACCTAGTTCGTGTAGTTGCTACCATCATCTTTCAGCTTGGTTTTCTCTAGGAACGCGTTGAAGTTGAGGGCAACATTAGCGTGGGCCATTTGATCTACAAGACATATTGTAAAGATTTTAGACTAAGTTCATGATAATTAAGTTCATCTAATCAAATTATTCAATAAACTCCCGCTCAGATAGACATCCCTCTAGTCATCTAAGTGATACATGATCCGAATCGACTAGGCCGTGTCCGATCATCACGTGAGATGGACTAGTCATCAACGGTGAACATCTCTATGTTGATCGTATCTTCTATACGACTCATGTTCGACCTTTCGGTCTTCCGTGTTCCGAGGCCATGTCTGTACATGCTAGGCTCGTCAAGTCAACCTAAGTGTTTTGCATGTGTAAATCTGGCTTACACCCGTTGTATTCAAATGTTAGAATCTATCACACCCGATCATCACGTGGTGCTTCGAAACAACGAACCTTCGCAATGGTGCATAGTTAGGGGAAACACTTTCTTGAAATTTTAGCGAGGGATCATCTTATTTATGCTACCGTCGTTCTAAGCAAATAAGATGTAAACATGATAAACATCACATGCAAATCATAAAGTGACATGATATGGCCAATATCATTTTGCTCCTTTTGATCTCCATCTTTGGGGCACCATGATCATCATCGTCACCGGCATGAAACCATGATCTCCATCATCATGATCTCCATCATCGTGTCTTCATGAAGTTGTCTCGCCAACTATTACTTCTACTACTATGGCTAACGGTTAGCAATAAAGTAAAGTAATTACATGGCGTTTTCATAGACACGCAGGTCATACAATAAATTAAGACAACTCCTATGGCTCCTGCCGGTTGTCATACTCATCGACATGCAAGTCGTGATTCCTATTACAAGAACATGATCAATCTCATACATCACATATATCATTCATCACATCCTTTTGGCCATATCACATCACACGGCATATGCTGCAAGAACAAGTTAGACGTCCTCTAATTGTTTTTGCAAAAAAAAATTACATGGCTGCTATAGGTTTCTAGCAAGAACGTTTCTTACCTACGCCAAAACCACAACGTGATATGCCAATTTCTATTTACCCTTCATAAGGACCCTTTTCATCGAATCCGATCCGACTAAAGTGGGAGAGACAGACACCCGCTAGCCACCTTATGCAACTAGTGCATGTCAGTCGGTGGAACCTGTCTCACGTAAGCATACGTGTAAGGTCGGTCCGGGCCGCTTCATCCCACGATGCCGCCGAATCAAGATAAGACTAGTAACGGCAAGTAAATTGACAATATCGACGCCCACAACAACTTGTGTTCTACTCGTGCATAGAAACTACGCATAGACCTAGCTCATGATGCCACTGTTGGGGAACGTAGTAGTAAATCAAAAAAATTTCCTACGCATCACCAAGATCAATCTATGGAGAGACTAGCAACGAGAGAGAGAGGAGTGCATCTTCATACCCTTGAAGATCGTGATGCGGAAGCATTGCAAGAATGCGGTTGGAGGAGTCGTACACGCAGCGATTCACATCGCGGTCGATTCCGATCTAAGCGCCGAACAACGGCGCCTCCGCGTTCAACACACGTGCAACCTGGTGACGTCTCCCGCGCCTTGATCCAGCAAGGAGGAGGGAGAGGTTGGGGAAGACAACTCCGGCAGCACGACGGCGTGGTGGTGGAGTTGGCAGTTCTCCGGCAGGGCTTCGCCAAGCTCAACGGAGGAGGAAGGGGTGTTGGAGAGGGGGAGGGCTGCGCCTTGGATGAGGTGCTGCTACCCTCCCTCCTCCCCTCTATTTATAGGGCAAAGGGGGAAGGGGGCCGGCCCCTCTAGATCAGATCTAGAGGGGGGGCGGCGGCCAGGGGGAGGGGGCTTGCCCCCCAAGCCAAGGGGGGCGCCCCCCTTTAGGGTTTCCCCCAACCCTAGGCGCATGGGCCCTAGGGGGGGATGGCGCCCAGCCCACTTAGGGGCTGGTTCCCTCCCACATAGAGCCCATAGGGCCCTCCGTGGCAGGTGGACCCTCCCGGTGGACCCCCGGAACCCCTTCGGTGGTCCCGGTACAATACTGGCAAACCCCCGAATACTTCCGGTGACCGTATGATGACTTCCCATATATAAATCTTCACCTCCGGACCATTCTGGAACTCCTCGTGACGTCCGGGATCTCATCCGGAACTCCGAACAACATTCGGTAACCACATACTATTTCCCATAACAACCCTAGCGTCACCGAACCTTAAGTGTGTAGACCCTACGGGTTCGGGAACCATGCAGACATGACCGAGACATCTCTCCGGCCAATAACCAATAGCGGGATCTGGATACCCATGTTGGCTCCCACATGTTCCACGATGATCTCATCGGATGAACCACGATGTCGGGGATTCAATCAATCCCGTACACAATTCCCTTTGTCTACCGGTATGATACTTGCCCGAGATTCGATCATCGGTATCCCTATACCTTGTTCAATCTCGTTACCGACAAGTCTCTTTACTCGTTCGTAAACCATCACCCCATGATCAACTCCTTGGTCACATTGAGCTCATTATGATGATGTCCTACCGAGTGGGCCCAGAGATACCTCTCCGTCACACGGAGTGACAAATCCCAGTCTCGATTCGTGCCAACCCAACAGACACTTTCGGAGATACCCGTAGTGTGCCTTTATAGCCACCCAGTTACGTTGTGACGTTTGGCACACCCAAAGCATTCCTACGGTATCCGGGAGTTGCACAATCTCATGGTCTAAGGAAATGACACTTGACATTAGAAAAGCTCTAGCAAACGAACTACACGATCTTGTGCTATGCTTAGGATTGGGTCTTGTCCATCACATCATTCTCCTAATGATGTGATCCCGTTATCAACGACATCTAATGTCCATGGTCAGGAAACCATAACCATCTATTGATCAATGAGCTAGTCAACTAGAGGCTCACTAGAGACATGTTGTGGTCTATGTATTCACACATGTATTACGATTTCCGGATAACACAATTATAGCATGAACAATAGACAATTATCATGAACAAGGAAATATAATAATAACCACTTTATTATTGCCTCTAGGGCATATTTCCAACAGGCAAGGTGTTTGACATTCATTCCCATTTCTTGCATGGGACCTAAGCATGCATGCAAGGACACAAATTTGATTTTTCAAACACTTTACATGCACTGGAGCATGTGCCTGTAGTTCAAATTTGAATTATGGACATAAATGCATAGAAAACTTAGTTAATGTATAAAAATGTCCAAACGAACCCCGAAAAATTCCTAAAATTAACACAACACTCATGTTGTTCTATGTTGACACTAGAAAAAAATTAAAATCAAGAAGAGGCAACGGATATTGTTTCGTCCAGAAAGGTGAAATGTTCCCTACCGTAACCATGAGGCTTGTTGTGAGAAGCACTGGTTTGTGAGAAGCTTATACCCCAACCTGCCCCAAATGGGACAATATTTTTACCATGGCCTGTTGATGCCATTCCATGCTAGCATGTCAAGTTTCATAAATTTCAGACGCATTTTCAATTTACTAGAATTTAAAAACCATGTATCTCAATGTTAGCGGCCCAGCGACGGTGGCAAGGTGTTTGACATTCATTCTCATTTCTTGCATGGGACTTAAGCATGCAACCAAGGACACACATTTCAATTTTGAACCCATTTATATGCACTGGAGCATGTGCATGTAGTTCAAATTTGAATTATGCACATAAATGCATAGAAAACTCAGTTAATGTATAAAAATGTCCAAGCGAACCCCGAAAAATCCCAAAAATTGACACAACACTCCTGTTGTTCTATGTTGACATGAGAAAAATTTTGAAAGTAAGAAGAGGCAACAGATATCGTTTCGTCCCCCTAGGTGGCACGTTCCCTACCGAAACCATCAGGCTTGTTGTGAGAGAAGCTCTGGTTTGCGAGAAGCTTATACCCAAACCTGCCCCAAATGGGACAATATTTTTACGACGGCATGTCGATGCCGTTCCATGATATCATGTCAAGTTTCATGAATTTCAGACGAGTTTTTGATTTACTAGAATTTTAAAACCATGTATCTCAATGTTAGCGGCCGAGCGACAGTGTCAAGGTGTTTGACATTCATTCTCATTTCTTGCATGTGACCTAAGCTTGCAACCAAGGACACACATTTGATTTTGCAACCCGTTTTTATGGACTGGAGCATGTGCATGTAGTTCAATTTTGAATTATGCACATAAATGCCTAGAAAACTCAGTTAACATATAAAAATGTCCAAACGATCCCCGAAAAAATCCAAAATTTAACACGACACTCCTGTTGTTCTATGTTGACACCAGGAAAAAATTGAAAGCAAAAGGAGGCGACGAATATCGTTTTGTCCACAAAGGTGACACTTTCCTTAACGGAACCATGAGGCTTCTTGTGAGAAGCTCTGGTTTGTGAGAAGCTTATACCATAACCTGCCCCAAATGGGACAATATTTTTTCCCCAGCATGTTGATGCCATTCCATGATAGCATGCCAAGTTTCATGAATTTCAGACAGGTTTTGGATTTATTAGAATTACAAAAGCAAGTACCTCAACATTTGCCGGTGAGCCACGGTGCCGTGGTGTTCGAAATTCATCCCCATTTCTTGCATGGGACATAAGCATAAACCCATGGACACATATATGATTTTACAACCCATGTTGGTGAACCAGAGCATGTGCATGTAGTTTAATTTTGAATTGTGCACCTGAAATGGCTAGAAAACCAATTTAATGTATAAAATGTCCAAACGAACCCTGAATAATTCCAATTTTTTCCGACACACATATAGTTGCATGTTCACTGCAGATAAAAGTTCTAGCAATTCAAACACCCTCCATTGTCGCTGTGACCCCATTATGTAATTCAAATCAAGATGAAAAATCAGGTAGATCGCACACAGTTTATTATCACCAACCGTGTGAGATGCAGTACAAAATATCTTGGAGCACCGTCAGTGTATAGTACGCCTATGGCTTACGCGAGAAGGTGCGTCGGTTACAGTCCACAGCCAGCGTGTCAAGCACACTAGCTCGCTCTCCAAATATCATTTCACTGTTCAATCGTCGCCGGTGAAAGATGGGGACATGGACCCGCGTCGTGAGGGCAACTTCGGCAGCCCACTCCGGCAAGAGCGCGGCCGCAACTGCCATGCGCGTGCTAACAAGGTGCATGAGCGCGGCCGCAATCTGCGACCGGGTGGCCAAGGCAGCCCAAACGGCCGCTATTGCTTCTCAGGTGGCGGCAGCAACATCTGCCTCGGGGATAGCAACTGGCGAGAGCGGCACAGAAGTTGTCCGTTCCGCAGCGGCGGCCTTAGCCCTGATGGAGGCGGCCCACGACTTTGTCGAGGCCGCCCACGCCCAGCTCGTGGTGGTCACCGCACAAATCGAACGAAGCTTCTCCGACAACGGTCGGCAACCCACGGCCGAAGAGTTGGCAATCGCCGAGAGCGTTCGAGCAGCGATCCGTTCCTCCACTGCATACCTTGCCACGACGGAGACCGTCCAAGCCCAGATCACGGCCGCCCATGCCTAGCTCGTGGCAGCCTTTTCCAAAGAGATGGCAAACACGGATGGCGAGATGCTTGCCGAGTATGGTGCGATGGATGCCATGGAGCCCCTTCCCCAGGAGACCGTCGGGCGCGAGCTTGACATGGAGGAGGTGGCGGAGATCGACGAGCACCAGTCGTAGTAGTACTCTTTGTTTTGTTTAATTAAGAGTGCCGGTCTTTAATTTGTTAAAGTAATGTTTAGGTCAGCTAGCTCTGTTTAATTGCTGAACTTGCTCGATTAAGAAGTGTGGGTGTGCTGTAGTCTCCTTTGTGTACCCAAATTACGCAATGACGTGGATGACCACTGTAACCAGGGAAATTCGAACCACAAATTTTGACGTTCAAACTCATCACACACGGGTTAAGCTATCTGAATCGTTTGTGATGTTCACATATCGTACACAGTTCTGAATAAGGGACCATGTCTGATGACACTTTGCGCGCCAGTTTTTCGCTGAACCGATTCAAAATTTTCGGCTTCCGCGGAAATATCTACCTCCCCGCCCCCTCCCCCTTACCAAAAGCCACATATCCCCTGTTTCCGCCTTCCTTTCCAAGTTGAAACCTTCACTCCTTGCTTGCAGCGCTGCCTCCTCGCCAGCGACCCTCCTTCACGCTGCTCGGCCTTGTCTATCCAGGCAGGTAATCCACACCCGACCCCCATCCTCCTCCTCCTTCCACATCCCACATGCCCCCACCGCCGGCGCGACACCTTCCACCCAAATCACCGACCCCTCCACCAAATAAGCGCCGCCCTAAGCCATGGTGCACGCAGTATAGGCAGGAGCACAAGGAGCATTTGGCAGCGGAGAAGCAAATCGCGGCCGCACACGCGGATGAGGTCGCGATGGCTGCCATTCGTGCCGACCCCTAGATCTTGGAGGAGCACCTTGCCATTTGGTAGCTACGCCGGTTAAGCATGCTCGGTTTACCCGTTGCGTGTGCTACTCCTGCCTTTCCTTAACAAATTCTAATGAATTGTGCTATCTAATTTTACCATGCAATCTGTTGCTCTAGTGTATATGTTCTATATGTCGTGCAATGTGGTACTCACTTATTAACTGTTTGGATAATTAGTTGTCATCTTCAGTTAACTGTTTGGTTCAATTCTGCAAATGTGATGTTCAATTCTTCAGGCTGCAATTTTGTATTGTCTTCCATACTTACTACTACTTATTTACTTACTAAGCCTTTTGTCCCAAACAAGTTGGGGTATGCTAGATATGAAACCCTTCCACGAGGACCTCCCAGGAGGTCACCCATCCTAGTACTACTCTCGCCCCAATGGGTTTCATACCCAAAGGACTGGCTAGTTTTTACGTTGGCTCGCCAAGCCTATCACAACCCTTAGATATGAAACCCTTTCACGAGGACTTCCCAGGAGGTCATCCATCCTAGTACTACTCTCGCTCAAATGGGTTTCATACCCATGGGACTGGCTAGTTTTTACGTTGGCTCACCAAGCCTATCACAACCCTCCTCCTTTACCCGGGCTTGGGACCGGCTATGCCTAGAAGACATAGGCGGTTGTCTTCCATGTGAGAAATAAATCAAATTTATCTTTACTAAATACATGAGAAACGAATACAATTGCTATATTTCCAAGTTGTCAAGCATGCTTGGTTTGGTTAACTGTCTGATCATCTAGTATGTTATACATTGTGCAATGTGGTGATCAATTAACGTTTGGTTCATTTGTTGTGGTGTTTAGTTAACTGTTTGGTTCAATTCTGCAATGCGATGTTCAATAGTTGTGGTTGCATTCTGTTATTGTATACCATGTGAGAAGTAAATCAAATTTGGCTTTACTAAATACATGAGAAACAAATACAATTGCTATATTTCCAAGTTGTTAAGCATGCTTGGTTTGGTTAACTGTCTGATCTTCTATTAGGAGTATGTTATATTGTGCAATGTGGTGCTCAGTTAACGTTTGGTTCATTTGTTGTGGTGCTTAGTTAACTGTTTGGTTCAATTCTGCAATGCGATGTTCAATTGTTGTGGGTGCATTGTGTTACTGTATACCATGTGAGAAATAAATTGAATTTGGCTGTACTAAATACATGAGAAACAAATACAATTGCTATATTTCCAAGTTGTTAAGCATGCTTGGTTTGGTTAACTGTCTGATCTTCTATTAGGAGTTTGTTATATTGTGCAATGTGGTGCTCAGTTAATGTTTGGTTTATTTGTTGTGGTGTTTAGTTAACTGCTTGGTTCAATTCTGCAATGCGATGTCCAATTGTTGTGGGTAGAATTTTGTATTGTTGTGCATATGAGGAATAAATCGAATTTGGCTGCACTTAATACATGAGAAACATATACAAGTGCTATATTTCCTAGTTCTTAATCATGCTTGGTTTGGATAAATGGGTTTTTCATGTGGCTTGAATTAATCTGATGAATCTGCAATGTGCTTATTTTTCATCAACATATTTTACTGATAGCATGCGAACCCTCACTTAACCTGATGACTAACTACCTTATATGTGTTGCAGGGAAACAATGGGAAGCACAGAGGTTTACAATCGAGGTTAGCACATGCATGGTCCTTTGTCTAATAGCACATTATTGTGCAATTGCAGGAACCATTCTAATATTTAGGTTTTTAACAATTTGGTCTTGCACATGTAGGTCCTGCTGTCAGAGGTTTTGACCCACTGTTCGACCCTTTTTGCATATGGGGAAATGAGTTGTCCATGAATATCAATCAAGTCAAGAAACTCAGAAAGATTGTTAGGATAAAGAAATTAGCGACAAAAAACAACAAGATCTTTGTCTGCACAATGAAGAAGACATCAGTTCACTACAAGATGGTACTAACTATTATACCTTGCCTTTTTTTATTCCTTTGTCCCATTTCCAATATAGAGAAGATATTTATGCACATCCTTGTTTTCAGGCCTTTCCAAAGAAGTTCACTGATGATTACTTCTCAAACCACCTCTATGGTCAGGAGGCGAGGAAGGTTTTCATACAACACCCATAGTTCAATATTGAAGTGTTCCTGAAGAGGACGAAGGATGGACGGTCAATCATCCACAGGCACTGGCCTAAAGTTGCAAAGACATTCAACATCAATGAAGGCTCAATATTCGCCTTCCACTTCAGCAGTTTTTCATATGAGATGCATCTGTCTATGTACCGTCTATGATGCTAATTTTGAAAGGTTCTGGATGTTGCATGTGAAACTTGGTGCTGGTGCAATTGTGTAATGGGGTAGCTGAGTGCTGAAGCTATATGATGTTGTACTCTGATGTATTTCAATTATGAAATCCTGCTTCCTTAATATGGAAATGAAATATATTGTGTGCTTAATATGAAATGTCAATTAGATTAATAAATGGATTATTAATAATAGGCCAATTAGCATGCTAATGGCCAATTAGCCTGCTAATTGGGTTTTTCTATTGCAAACAGTTATTGAGAAAACACCGTGGGTGATGACCTCAGGAAACGCATATAATTTCTAGGAATAAACCGTGTTGGATCAATGAACAATCACACACGACATCCTCTTGAAAACTGTTTGCATTAGGCCACCTTGCGCAAACGTTTACCACATAAAAAGTGTGTGTGATGGATAGCCTTTGCCACACAGTTTCTTCTACGCACCGTATGTGATGCATTCAATAACGCAAACGATAATTTTTTAATGTCGTGTGCAATGGCAACGCTATCACAAACGATTTAATGGGGAAAATTGTGTGTGATGTACCTGTGAACGGAAACATTTTCCTTGGAGTGACTGTGTGGGATGAATATACGACCGGAAATGTTTAGCGGGGACTGACTATGTGGGATGTACTTACGACCGGAAACGATTTAGCCTGTATAATTGTATTTTTTAGCACTACTGTACGTATAACCGTACTTGATCGCTCGCCGGTCGGACACGACCTCATTTTGCCGAGCGTGTGTGCCAGGAGGGCATATCCCCGACGGTTTCTTGGTCGTGTGGGAAGGACCCCCCTATCGCAGTCACTCACTAGGCGACGGTTCAGAACGCCGTCGCGAAAAGGGGTTAAAAACCGTTTGTATAGCACCTCGTTGTACCAGTGTGTTGACTCTGCTCTTGTGCTACTGTTTTGGCACTGCCATGATAAAGCAGTAATGTTATTATTTTGCACCTTAATCTAGTGGCACTATTAATTTGAGGCAATGTTTTGGCACCGCTAGTGCCACTGATTTTTTTTATATATCGAAAGAGGGGGTTTCCTTCGATTTCATTAAAGAAACCCAACCATAGAGAACCATTATCCGACAACATCTGAGTGTAAACGGGCAGTTATGCAACTACTACTAGAACGGACTGAGTACTAGCAGGAGACAAGTTTGCCACATAAGCTAGGCAGGTAGGGGGACGCAGCCCCAGCTCGACCAAGTTTGGATTAGTTGCAATAAAACAGAAATATACATTTCACGCTTGATCTTAGTTGAACTACACAAAATGATATCCAAATTATAGTTGAACATTCCACGAGCTTCACGACCAACCTTGATGTTGCTCAATTTTATTGCAACTAATGAAGAAGAAGCTGCTAGCTCATGGGACCAAGTACTTGCTAACTGCATGATGCAAACATTGCTTCATTTTAGGTGAACTGCACAAAAAGGTCCCATGAATTGAATCATCCATGTTGGTGACTGGTTTCATCCCTTCTACGATGGCGTTGACTACAGATATGGTTCCCATCACAAGGTATGTTCCTTTTTTGTCTGACCATTTGCCAAAGAATCCTGCATGTTGACTCTGCTCTTGTGCTACTATTTTGGCACTGCCATGATAAAGCATTAGTGTTATTATTTTGCACCTTAATCTAGAGGCACTATTAATTTGAGGCAATGTTTTGGCACCGCTAGTGCCACTGATTTTTTTATATCAAAAGAGGGGTTTCCTCCGATTTCATTAAAGAAACCCAACCATAGAGAAAAATTATCCGACAATATCTCAGTGTAAATGGGCAGTTATGCAACTACTACTAGAACGGACTGAGTACTACCAGGAGACAAGTTCGCCACATAAGCTAGGCAGGTAGGGGGACGCAACACCAGCTCGACCAAGTTTGGATTACAACCCAAATGCTACCACAGAAACATCAGGGGGAAGATAGGGACTGAAAGAGCCAGCTTCAGCATCCCAGTCTAAGCACTCCCGGCCTCCATCCTTGCGACGCACGGTACACCTTGCTTGCCACCTGCTCGACCCTAGTGCCACTGATAAAATGAAGTAATAATACAGTTAAAATAGAGCGAGTGTCCTCTCTATCATTTCATTTCCAATGTAGATAAAGAAAGTGCTTCTCTTTGTTAGTATATGTTTCATCAACTAGTCCCATTGTTAATGTTTAAGTGTTTCTGCAAACTGGGGTGCTTAATTTTAGTTGATGTGCACAAAAATAGAGGTTGGAATGTCTCAAGGCCCCTCCTTGTACTAATGCTGTACACTGATGTTCATCACTGGAAGAAGGTGTATCGGAGAGAATTAGGTCGATTTCCAGTATGAGGCCTACCGTATGAGGCGTCGCAGGGCCCATCTCGCCCTCGCAGCATGGCATACTGTGATACTATCGCAATATTTTCCCAATAAGAAAATGAAGTTTTTTCTATTTATTAGTGTATGTTTCATCAACTAGTGCTACTATAATGTAATCACGCTTTTTCATTATTTGTGCAAACAGGGTTATTCAGCTGCATTTTGGTGGAACTGCACAAATGTACGGATGGAACCGACATATATGCAGAGTGCGAGGTGCCAATTAAAAATTATCAACACCAACCATGCTCCATCTAAGCATTGGCATCCACCACCGGTGGGATGGGTGGCGCTCTCTATGGACGGACCTTTCTCGGCAGCAAATCCTCTAATCAAATACTAGTAGCTTATACTGGCACTTTTCTAGGGAGTACTCTTTTCTGAAAGAAGCACCAATCAATTTTTCTTTATTTGTACACAGTGTCACAACTTTGTTTTTGGTCCAGAGCTATTTTAGGGTGATTGGCGTAGTACTCGGAGACTGATTGTAAGCATGATTTTCATTAGCCGTCACACTGATTGTAAGCATGAGCAGATGGAAGATTAGGTTAGTGCGAAGCTTACCTTAAATCCTACCGCCGCCGTTGAAACGAGGCGAGCGGCGAGGGAACCGTGGAGAATGGTGGGGAAGCGACGTCGCGCCATCCGGCCTCCACTTGTGATGGGAGAACGAATACTCCTATGGCTCCGGCTGGCAATGCACCTTCACGAACGACACACCATACTCGACCGATTTGTTATCCTCTGGATGCTTGACCTTTGACCTGTACGCCCACCACCTCCGCCTGACTTTCGCCTCTAGCGAATCTATCTACTCCATCGCCCAAAGGAGATACTCGATGAACTCGAAGGACTGCGGCGTGACTGCCGCTGGGGAGTACATCGCTGGCCTCATCGCCGTTGTCTCGCTCTTTCGCATACATTGCCACATGGCCCTCACCGTCCTCGAAATCTCCTACTTGTTGTCAAACCAAGTAAGGATCTCCTTCAACCTAACTAACTTCGCCTGGTCGCCACCAGCGATCTGCCCAATTCACTGCTGCATCCTCTCCATAGATGTCCTTCAGAGAGGTCCGGTGCTAGCTTTGGAAGATGGGAGGAGAGACGGTGGTCTTGCAATGGAGAAGAGGGAGAGGCGAGATGGTTGTTTTGCAATGGAGAAGATGGAGAGGAGAGGGGGTGGTTTTGCAATGGAGAAGAGGGATAGGCGAGATGGTGGTTTTGGAATGGAGATGATGGAGAGGAGAGGGGGTGGTTTTGCAATGGAGAAGAGGGAGAGGAGAGTGCGGCAGCGATTTAGGATTGGACGAGAGGGCCGGCGTGCTGTGACTGGATCAAAATCAAAATCAATTTACTCTTCAATTAAGAAAGCGACCCCACCTTAACTAGTCTCCCTTGTATTCTGGGTCATATTTGACCATGATTTTCACAAATAAAATATGTGTTATACATTGCAAAATAATATAATTTGTAAGTACATTCAGATACGAACCAAACAATACAATTTTTTATGACATGCATTCACATTTTGCTTGTCAAATACAGTACGTGGTCAAACTTTGACCCAAAATACGCAAAACAAAAAATACTTCCAAGACCAGTGCCGCTCCTCTCCTCTTAAACCACCGCCGCACCTCTCCTGTTCCAATCCAAAACCAGCGCCGCTCCTCTCCTCTTCCATTTCAAAACCACCGCCGCTCCTCTCCTGTTCCAATCCAAAACCAGCGCCGCTTTTCTCTTCCATTTCAAAACCAGCGCCGCTCCTCTCCCATTCTAATCCAAAACCAGTGCCGCTCCTCTCCTCTTCCATTCAAAACCCAACGCCGGCGAGTGAAGGTGCTGTGGAGAAGTAGATCGATGGAGGAGTACAACCGATACGTGTGGAGATACATTCTTGGTTTTGTCGGATTCAGGGCTCCGCAGACCCAAGGAAGGTTCGAACTCTGGGGCATGAGCAAGTAGCTCAACCTCTCTGGCCTACTAGCTCGTCGCCCCACGGCCTAGCTCGAGTCGCATGAACAAGGGAGAAGACGAACACGGCAGTTTACCCAGGTTTGGGCCACCTTGCGGTGTAATACCCTACTCCTACTTTGTGGTGGATTGGCCTCACGAGGGGCTGAGGTTGAACTAGTACAGAGGAAGAGCAAGCTCCCGAGAGCTGCTCTGGTGAGGGCGGAAATGAGTCCGGTCGAGGGGTCGATCCCCTTCTCTGGTGGTGGCTAACCTATTCTTATAGTGGCCTCGGTCCTCTTCCCCAAAAATTAGGCGGGAAGGGATCCCACAGTGGCCAATTTGAAAGGGGACAAGTAGTACATCTTATCCTGATGAAAGGTGGTCTTCGCCTGCAAAGCTTCTGCTTGTGACGCGGTGGTGGGTCCGGCGATGACATTCGTCCTTTCGAGCCCGTGGTCTTGGTCTTGTAGCACCGGAATGGAAAACTTTGCCAGATTCCTCGGGAACCCACGCCTGCGCTTGCCTCCTTAGCACCAAAGAGGAAACTGCCTTCTCTGCTCCTGCTAGCGCCCACCTGCCTCGGTCGTCATGGCTTGCGTCATCACAACCTCAGGAGGTTTTGTACCTGCATAGAAATCTCCACTCCTCAGGAGGTCTTGGCGTCATCCGCCTCACGAGGCTTGGCCCCTCACGAGGGTCTTGTCTTGATGGTCTTGGAGGTGGGCCATACCATGCCATCGAAGGAGCCACACTTTGGGCCGTAGGCAGGCCAGTCTGGGTACCCCCGATCCCAGAACGCCAATAGTAGCCCCCGGACCCAAGGCGCGCTCGGGCTGGCTTCGAGGCAAAGCCAAGGGGCAAGGGCAAAGCTCCGCGGGCCCCAATCGCCTGCGGGCCCAGCCGACGCGTGGCGCTTGACGGGACGTGGGCGTCTTCGCTTCCTCATCTCGCCTCGGCAACTATCCGGGCTGACAAAAGGCTGGCGCCCGCTACCTAGCCATCATTGCCTTCTCTTCGCCTTGCTCCAGATCCCCATTCTCCTAGCTGAGAGCATCTCTAGATCCAGCCTCGTTCTTCCTTCCTCATGCGCCTCTTCTTCAAAGATCTCGCGAAAATGGCGTCCGGGAAGATGAAGCCCGCCACGCCAGCCGTGGACTCCTCTTCCTCGCCTGTGCCGGCCCTCGGCACATCCTCCATTATCGAGGAGAGGCACCTTGCCACCGCGCTCCCACTGACGGCGAGCGATGACAACGAGTGGAGCGAGACCATCCTCCTAGCCGGCTCCACCGAACGGGGGACCTTAGCGCAGAGATTCTACCCCTTCTTCTTCCACAGCGTCTTCGCGGGGCTTGTCCCGCCTTTCTTCGGATTCTTCACCGCCGTCCTCGACCACTACCAGGTCCAGGCCCTGCATCTTCAGCCCAACTCCATCCTACTCCTGTCCATCTTTGCCTTTTATTGTGAGGCATTAGTGGGCGTGAGGCCCTCCGTTCCGCTCCTCCGGCACTTCTTCTCCCTGCGGATGCACGATCCCACCCAGCACTCCAGCTGCGTGTCCTTCGCCGCGGTCCACAAGAACAACTTGCTCATGAGGACCAGAAAGAAGGTGGAAAACTTCTAGCGCTGGTGGGTCTTCATGGACGCTAAGGGCCTCGTCGCACGGCTGGAATTGCCAACCCGGCTGCCGGAGAAGCTCGACGGGTGGGGTCACAAGAAGCTCTCCGACCCCCGGGCTGCGCCCGTCCTGAGGAAGATGACCGCGGAATTGGATGCCAAGGTGCTGACGGGAGGCATGCTCGTCAAGGAGTTCCTGGCGCAGCGCCTGGCCCCGCTTCAAGCCCACACACGCCCGATGTGGTAGTTCAAGGGCGCAGAAGATGACATCCGGCTGCGCTCGGGAAGCTTGACGGGCGAGGAGCTAGACAGGGCCATGAACACCCTGCTCGAAGGCGATCCAGGTGACCTCCCACAGGCTTACGTTCTGCTGTACCGTCGCGCCGATAGGGAGGCGCTGGTCGCCGCCATGCCTCTTTTCATTGAGCTGGGGCTCGTGCCGCCCGAGCTCCCCAACTCTCCAGTGCCGGTGTCCTCTGGCGATAGCGCCGGCGACGAGGGCTTGGCGAACTCGGAGGCGACCGAGGACAATGTGGCGGAGATCTCTCCCTCATCCCAGAGCGAGCTCCTCCGCAGCCTCACGGATGATGACGACGCAGCTGAGCCCCCTGCCGTGGGGTCCCCACGCTCCATCGAAGTCGTCATGAGGTCCAGGGCCACTCCCCGGGCCCTGCGAAGGTCGGGCCAAGCGACCTCGAAGAAGAGCACGGCGGCTGCCCCTTCTCCAGGCGACGCCTCTGCTTCACCGTCTATTGGCGCCACCCCGAGGCCAGCCGACGAGCACCCTGCCAGCCCCCAATACGCGGCGAGGGCCATGACCAAGAGGGCTGGAGGTGCTTCGGCCCTAGCTAGGAAGAGGGCGTACCTAGCCTCCGATGAGTAAGTGCCTTACCTTGTCTTTGGATACCGTGCCCATAGCGCTCTCCTCCCGGTGATCAGGATGGGCACCGTGGTGAAGAAGAGGAAGGAAGGAGCCGGGACCCCGGGGGCGCCACCACTTGCCACAGCCATGCCGGTTGCGGAAGAGGTTGCCTCTCGCTCCCTCGCGTCGGAGCAGGCCCGTCAAGGCATGGTAGTGGGACCTCAGGAGGAATCTACCCCCGCGGGCCAGCAGGCCCCGAAGCCGTCCATCCCCGTTGTGCCCGCGGGGGGTCCGGACACCCCAGTGCCTCAGGTCGCCCTCATAGCTGCCCCCTGGCAACGACGCCAGCCCCCGTGCCAGTGTCGCCTCCTCCCAGGCCCTTGTGCCGGTGGACTGCGGTCCCCTCATCAGGCCTGGGGCCCTGGAGGAAGCCTACGCCGCACTAGATCAACTCCGGACCGATCTCCAAGACGCCGACAGGTGCCTTGCGCAGGAGCGCATGGGGCTGGTCTTAGGGTGGCTCCAGGCCAACACGTTCGCTAGGATAGCCTGGGGCCGGGCCGAGGCCGCTGCCGTGGAGAGCAAGAGGGAGGTCAGCGAAGCCATGGGGGCTCGCGAAGCAGCGCTCGCCGACGCGGCGTCTGCCAAGGAGCGTTGCTTCAAGGCGGAGACCGAGCTGAAGGATCTCCGCGAGGGGCAGGCCGTCCGCATCCAACAGCTTCAGCAGCGAGAGGAGGAGCTCAAGGCCCGCGAAGCGACGCTCATCGATCGCAACGCCAAGCTGGCCCAAGCAACCACCGACCAAGCCGTGAAGCGGGACCGCCTGGGCAAGCTGAAGGAGGAGGTGGACAAGACCTAGGCGTCCCACGCTCGGCACGACTCTAAGGCGACGGCCCAGCTGGAAACCAGGGAGAAGGCTCTCGCCACCATTGAAAGGACAGCGGCCTTGGGACGCAAGGCCTTCCTCTCCCTCGAGCTCAAGTCCCGCGAGGCGCTGCGCTCCATCTACGGGGGAGGGTATGAAGAGCCGCTGGTGATCCCTGAGGATGGCCTTGCCGGGTTTTTCCCAAAGCTTGTCAAGGCTCTTGAGGATGCCGCCGCTGGAGTGGACTCCTGGGTGGAGGGGGAGTGCCATTTGCTTTCCACCGCGGCCGCAACACGCGTCTTCAGCCACCTCCACCTCTGGGAGCCAAGCCTCGACCTCAGCACACTGATCGAGCCGGTGGCTCCTGAGTCCCGCACCGCTGCTGCTGAGGCCGTGAAGGAGCAGGTGGATGCCCTGCTGGGGAAGTTCCTCCGTGTTCCCGACCACGCGGCCCTAGCAGCAGAGGCCGGCGGCGGCGAAGATGGTGGCAGCGTCGTCGATGACGGGCTCCCTGCGAACAAGGCGAGCGGCAGCAGTGGCCAAGGCGATGGTGGCGCTTCTACCTAGTTTGACCCTGCAACATTTATCGTGCCTCGGGGAGGCGTAAGAACTTCTGCTTGAGTGTCGGAGTAATGGGCCACGGGTAGCCTAACTCGGGTACCTGAGCATTTCAAGACATTGGGCCGGCTGCGCCCCTCAAGCATCAAGGATGAAGCGCCGCCTTCTGGTGGCCGGCTGGCTCATGAGGCCGGATGCTAGAGGATGGCCAAGCACCGGAAGACGGCCCCAAGACGGGCCGACTCCTAGCAGGCGGCCTCCAGAGAGGCCGGCTCCTAGAACAGGCGGCCCAAGACGCCCTCAAAGTCTACGCCCCCATTAAGAAGACAAGACAGGATGTGGCTACAGTATAGCCCATTCCCCCATATCCAGGGCACGGCGCGGCCACAGTGCTCCGTACAGGCAGAGATCTCCTCACGACGTGGCACTGTGGCCACCCCACCCTTGACGTCATTCCTATCAGGCGAAGCCCTGTTCCCACGACGGCCTGTCGGTACGGCCTGCAGGCGGCAGGCCCTACCAGGCAGCAAGAGACTGGAGGGCGGCAGAGCCTGACTAGTCGGACCGGTGGGAGGCCGGCCTCTAGCAAGCGGCCCCTCCTCCCTCGAAGTCCGCGCGCCATTAAACCAGAAAAGACACAATGTGTCTACAGTGATCTCCCACCCGACGGCGGGACTGTAGCCACGCCCCCCCCGACCAAGCACGCGTCATCTGCATTACGGCTACAGCAACAAGCAGCTGATGAGACCCGCAAGTGGCGGGAGCGGCCTGTCAGCTCCGAGCCAGACCAGTCGGCGGGGCCCACTAGGCGGCGGGCCCCAGCAGCAGACAGAGAAGCCGGCGGCCAGAGACGCTGACCGCCGGACCCTACACCCGGCCAGATGACTATTGTACCCCTGGGGGGTAGGCCTATATAAACCCCCAGGAAACCCATGCAAAGGGTTCAGACCTGTGAAACCTAGACTCATCCAGAGGGAGGAGAGAGTCGGCCCTGCTCTCTTCTACCTCTGGCATACAGCTCAAGGAGCACCTTGTAATCACTAGTGCCTTAGTGATCATGCGGAGACCCCGCAGAGCAGGACTAGGGGTGTTATCTCCTAGGAGAGCCCCGAACCTGGGTAAAGTACGCCGGCGTTCGTGTCTACGCGTCATCCCGATTCCAGGCACCGGCGACATTCTACTAGCTCCCACCATGATAAGCCATCCCTTGGCATATGTCGCATCCAACCCCCGACATTTCGCGCCCACCGTGGGGCTAGGTGCACCGCCGTCCGGAGACCTGTTCTGTACGGGAACCTTGTTCCTTCCTGGCGAGCACAGCCAGCCCGGCACGCCAGACGGCGCCTGCGCTGACGCGCTGCGCGGCGTGGAGGTCGTCTGCGCGGCAAGTTGCCTCACCGATCTTGTTGGCGAGATTCGCCTTCCCGACAAGCCCGTATCTAACGCGGGTACGAATGACCCAGAGAGCCGCCTCGTCGGCCTCCTCGACCAGCTCCACGTCGGCAGCGAGCCTGCTGCAGACTTGGAGTCGGTTGGCTCCACCGACCCCATGCTTGTCGATTCCGACACGGCGTCGCTCGACACATTCCCCACCAGTGTGGTGGTCTACGACGAACCGCTCCCTCGCATGAACAGTGGCGGAGGCTCCGTCACGGAGGTGTTTGTCATCGAGCATGGTGAGCACTCTGGCGGAGGTGGCCAGGATCCGCTGCAGGCGGCAATGCGGGACCTGTCCGTGCCCATAGCACCCGGTGCGAACGGTGAAATGCTGGAAGCATGCCGTATCGCGCTTCTCGACAGTGCCAACAAGTTGGCGGCCATGAGACGCCTCACCGAGGCTTACCACCGCGAGATCGACCGCGCCGTCTACGGCACGCCGGCTGCTGGTGAGCCCAGCCGCGCGGGCACGGTCCGACAGCGTGGCGCAGCCATCGCCAGCATGTTGGGGGCCGACCGCCCAGTCTACGCCACGCCGATGGAGAACTTGCGCGCCGCCCAGGCGGCGGCAGAAGAACTGGACCGCCTGGAGGGCGACGAGCGTCGCTGCATGACGGAGCGCGTCCAACAGCTCATCGACGCGGCCGTCGCGCAGCAGGAAGCCGGCCGCCGCATGATGGAACCCGACTTACAGGCCAGGAACCTTCCCCCTCGCCGAGAGCACGGCGCGACCTCCCGGACGCCAACAGACGGCGCCCGCGACGGAAGAGACCCAGTGCCGGTTGCAAGCCGCAGCCGCACCCGCATCTCCATCGAGCGCGACCAAGACGGCCGCCCACGAGCAGTGGAACGGCGGGACCATCGTCCGCCTCCCCCGCGCAGGGAGAGACGCGCTTCCCTGCCGCCTGTTGACCACCCGACACTCGGCGACCGGCTTGGCCGCTGAGAAGGAGTCGGGGAGAATGATGCCCGCCACCGGATCGATCGCCTCAACCGGTCCCTGGCGCTAGAAGAAGAAGATGCATTGGGTCCGCCTTGCTTTGGCCCCCGCATCCGTGACGAGCCCTTCCCCAAAGGGTTCACTCTCCCAAGAGATACGCCCAAGTACACCGGCTCCGTGAAGCCGGAAGACTGGCTGGTCGACTACTCCACGGCCATCAGCATCGCAAACGGCAACAAGCGCGTTGCCGTGAAGTATGTTCCGCTCATGCTCCAAGGCACCGCCCGGACATGGCTGAATAGCCTGAAGCCCCGTAGCATCAACAGCTGGGTTGATTTCACCGAGGCCTTCAACCGCAACTTCACCAGCACATACAAGCGGCCACCCAAGCCTCGCCAGCTCTCCTTGTGCGTCCAAGGCCCCGACGAGTCGACTCGCGACTACCTCACGCGCTGGGCCGAGCTGCGTAACTCCTGTGAAGGCGTGCATGAGGTGCAGACCATTGAGTATTTCACAGCCGGGTGCAGAGAAGGCACTCTGCTCAAGCACAAACTCCTCTGCGACGAGCCGGCCACCCTCGACGAGTTGCTGATCATAGCGGATAAGTACGCCACGGCCGACTCCTCCATGAAGGCAGAGATTCAAGTTGATGCATCTGGCAAAGTGGCTCCTCAAGCTCCTCGGACTCCGGCTGGTGACGCCAGTCGGCGGCAGCAGCAAAACGACAACAAGCGCAAGGCGCCACAACCGGCTTCTACAAGCCGGCAGGTGGCGACAGTCGAAGACCAGCAGCCGGAAGGACGGCCTCCTCCCAAGCGACAGAAGGGCGGCAAGCCCAACTGGTTGCCCGCCTTCTCATACGAACAGACTCTTGATGCACCCTGCAAGATTCACAGCGGCGCGAAGCCGTCCAACCACACCACTCGGAAGTGCCACTGGCTCACCAGGATCGCCAAGGGCGACGGACTCCTGCCTCCTCCACCTGCTGGCCCGCCGCCTCCGCCGCCCCAGCTGCCGGTGGTTCGGCCAGTCGGAGCGATCCAAGATGAGTTCCCTGAAGAGCACGGAGCTTATGTCGTCTTCACCAGCGTGACTGACGACAGGCGCAGCCAGCATCAACAGCGTCGGGAAGTGAACGTTGTCGCTTCTCAAGCTTCGGAATTCATGCACTGGTAGGAGAGGCCGATCAGTTGGAGCCGATCTGACCACCCGGAGGTGATGCCTGCTCCGGGTTCTTATGCCCTGGTGCTGGATGCCACCTTCGCTACGGAGAGGCGGGCTGCTCGTTTCTCCCGAGTTCTGATAGATGGCGGCAGCAGCATCAACACCATGGAGAAGTTGGACATCAAAGAGAAACAGCTCCAGCCCAGCCGGACTGTCTTCCATGGCATTGTGCCTGGCCTGTCCTGCTCGCCGATCGGCAAGATCAAGATAGATGACCTTTTCGAAGAGAAGGATCACTTCCGCCGAGAGCCTATCTGGTTCGAGGTGGTTGATCTTGAAAGCCCCTACCACGCGTTGCTTTGCCGGCCCGCCCTGGCCAAGTTCATGGCAGTCCCCCACTACGCCTATCTCAAGATGAAGATGCCGAGCACCAAGGGCATCATCACCGTGGCTGGTGACTACCAGAAGTCTGTCGGCTGGCCGAGTCCCTCGTGATTGCTGCCGAGAGGAGGCTCCTTGACCGGGTTGTGGCAATGGCAGGCAAGCAGCCGGAAATGTCGCCAGAACCTAAGGAGCCAGAAGCTGAGGGCTCGTTCAAGCCGACAAAAGAAACAAAGAAGATACCCCTAGACCCGGAGCACCCAGAGAGGTACGCTGTCATTGGTGCAAACCTTGACAGCAAATAGGAAAGCGAGCTCGCCGATTTCCTCCGTGAGAATCGGGACATCTTTGCATGGTCGCCTAAAGACATGCCGAGTGTTCCAACGGATTTCGCCGAGCACAAGTTACATGTCCGACCTGGTGTCAAGCCAGTCAGGCAGCCCTTGCGCCGCCTGTCGGAAGAAAAGAGAGGAGTCATTGAAGAAGAAATAGCCCGGCTTCTAGCAGCGGGCTTCATTATGGAAGTATTCTTCCCAGAGTGGTTAGCCAACCCAGTCCTTGTGCTGAAAAAGAATAAGAAGTGGCGCATGTGTATTGATTATACCAGCCTCAACAAAGCTTGCCCCAAAGATCCATTTGCTTTTCCAAGAATTGACCAAGTGATAGACTCCACAGCCGGATGCGAGCTGTTGAGTTTTTTGGATGCATACTCAGGGTACCACCAGATCAAACTGAACCCAGCCGACAGGCTGAAGACCGCCTTCATCACACCATTCGGAGCCTTCTGCTACCTGACCATGACGTTCGGCTTGAGGAATGCCGGCGCCACGTTTCAGCGTTGCATGCAGAAGTGTCTCCTCAAGCAACTCGGCAAGAACGCCCATGTCTATGTGGACGATATCGTGGTGAAGACGGAGAAGCGTGGCACCCTGCTAGAGGACCTTAAGGAAACCTTTGAAAACTTGCGTCGTTTTCAAATCAAGCTCAACCCGGAGAAATGTGTCTTTGGAGTACCAGCCGGCCAGCTTCTTGGTTTCCTGGTCTCAGAGCGCGGCATAGCGTGCAATCCTGTGAAGATCAAGGCCATCGAGAGGATGGAGGTGCCCACCCGACTGCTGGATGTGCAAAAATTCACCGGCTGCTTGGCATCCATCAGCCGTTTCATCAGTCGGCTGGGCGAGAAGGCTCTTCCTCTGTACCAGCTTATGAAGAAAACCACTTTTTTCGAGTGGAATGACAAGGCGGATGAAGCTTTTCTCCTGCTCAAAAAGGTGTTGACCACTCTACCTGTCCTAGCGGCTCCGACTGCTAAGGAGCCGATGCTTCTCTACATCGCCGCTACCAGCCGGGTGGTCAGCACAGTCATAGTTGTGGAACGCAAAGAAGACGGCAAGGCATAGCCGGTCCAGAGACCGGTGTACTACTTGAGCGAGGTGTTGTCAGCCTCCAAGCAGAACTACCCCCACTATCAAAAGTTGTGTTATGGCGTGCATTTTGCCGCCAAGAAGCTGAAGCCATACTTCCAAGAGCATCCAACCACGGTTGTTTGCACCGCCCCGCTTGCGGAGATCATAGGCAGCAGAGATGCATCGGGCCGAGTGGCCAAGTGGGCCATCGAGCTGGCCCCCTACACCATCTTCTACCAACCTCGCACCGCCATCAAATCCCAGGCGCTGGCCGACTTCCTCGTCGACTGGGCCGAGACCCAGTACCTGCCGCCAGCTCCAGACTCCACTCATTGGCGGATGCACTTCGATGGCTCGAAGATGCGCACCGGATTGGGAGCCGGCATCGTCCTCACCTCTCCCAAAGGCCACAAGCTCAGATACACGCTGCAAATCCACTTTGCCGCCTCCAACAACATGGCCGAGTACGAAGCACTCTTACACGGGCTCCGGCTTGCCAAGGAACTCGGCATTCACCGGATCCTGTGCTACGGTGACTCCAACTTAGTGGTCCAGCAGTCGTAAGGCGACTGGGACGCCAAGGATGCAAACATGGCAAGCTACCGCTTCCTCGCCCAGCAACTCAGTGGATACTTTGAAGGGTGCGAGTTCCTCCATGTGCCGAGAAACGACAATGAGCAAGCCGATGCCTTGGTATGGATCGGCTCCACCCGGCAAGCAGTACCAGCCGGCGTCGCCCTGCAACGCCTCCTCAGGCCGTCTATCAAGCCGTCACCAGAATCAGACTCCATCTTCGTGCCGACTCCCCCCGAGGCAGCCGTCTCAGGGACTTCACCAAGCGGCCTGGGGACTGCAGCAGTCGCACCCACCCCGGGGACTCCACAACCCGGCCCAGGGGCTGCAGCAGCCGTCTCGGGGATTTCACCAAGCGGTCCGGCGACTGCAGCAGTCGCACCCGGCCCGGGGACTCCACAACCCGGCCCGGGGGCTGCAGCAGCCGTCTCGGGGACTTCACCAAGCGGCCCGGGGACTGCAGCAGTCGCACCTAGCCCGGGGACTCCACAACCCGGCCCGGGGGCCGCAGCAGTCGGCCCGGGGACTTCAACAACACAGCAAGACGCCGTTGGCTCCACCCCGCCGCCTCGCCTCCCAACCGCCCTCGTGCAAATAGCAGTTCTGGCAGTCGAAGAAATAGCAGCACCTTCATGGGCGCAGCCCGTCCTCAACTTTCTGGTGAACAAGGAGCTGCCGACTGATGAAATCTCGGCCCGACAAGTGCAACGTCGAGCAGGAGCATACACGATTGTTAACAGAGAACTTGTGAGGCGTAGTGTCACTGGCGTGTACCAGCGCTGCATGGAGCCGGAGAAAGGCCAAGCAATCCTCAAAGATATCCACCAAGGCGAGTGTGGTCACCACGCGGCTTCAAGGTCACTTGTTGCCAAAGCTTTCCGGCATGGTTTCTTCTGGCCAACTGCTCTATAAGACGCCAAAGATTTGGTCCAGAAATGTAAGGGGTGTCAGAAGTTCCGCTCCAAGCCACATTCGCCGGCTTCTGCACTCAAGACCATCCCCATTGCCTGGCCCTTTGCCGTCTGGGGGCTGGACATGGTAGGACCATTCAAGACAGCACGCGGCGGCATGACTCATCTACTTGTCGCCGTGGATAAGTTCACCAAGTGGATAGAGGCCAAACCAATCAAGAAGTTGAATGGTCCGACCACTGTGACTTTCATCGCAGACATCACCACCCGGTATGGCATACCACACAGCATCATCACCGACAACGGCACAAACTTCGCCAAGGGCGCCTTGGCTCGTTTTTGCTCGACGCAGGGCATTCGACTGGACTTGGCGTCCGTTGCCCATCCGCAGTCAAATGGCCAGGTGGAGCGAGCAAACGGCCTCATTTTGTCCGGCATCAAGCCCTGACTGATCGAGCCTCTGGAGCGTTCAGCCGGCTGTTGGCTCGATGAGCTGCCGGCCGTCCTCTGGAGCCTGCATACAACCCCAAACAAGTCAACCTGCTTCACGCCCTTCTTCCTCGTCTACGGTGCCGAAGCCGTCATCCCGACGGAGATAGAATTCGACTCCCCTCGAGTCACCATGTACACTGAGGAGGAGGCAAAAGAAGCACGAGAAGACGGCGTCGATCTGCTGGAAGAGGGCCGGCTGTTGGCACTCAGCCGGTCCGCCATCTACCAGCAGAATCTACGCCGACACTACAATCGGAAGGTCAAGCTAAGATCTTTCCAAGAGGGAGACCTTGTGCTCCGGCTGATCCAGCGAAAAGCCGGCTAGCACAAGCTCTCCGCACGTTGGGAAGGCCCCTTCATCATCAACAAAGTTTTGGGCAATGACTCCTACTACCTGATCGATGCTCAGAAGCCCAGAGCACGCAAGAGAGACGACTCCGGCAAGGAGACAGAGCGGCCGTGGAACGCAAGCCTCCTTCGAAGATTTTACAGTTGATGCAGTATGTATCATGCTACCCATTGTATTAAGTACGAAGACTCCGGGTTCCCCGAGAAGAACTCGGGGGCTACCCTCTTTTATCTGCATAATGAGTATTATGCCTATAAATGTGTCATTTCATTATTCCGCCTGGCATCGGGTTCGACCAGTCGGCCCGAGGGGCTCGCCGCCTTGTACTATGTGGTGCTTCCTGCAGCCGGACAAGTAATGTGTTGGCGCCTCAACTTTCTCCTGCCAAAACCACAGTTCGCAGAGCGACTGTCCGGTGGGCAGGGGTTAAAGGCAAAAAAGGTGTCCGCATGAAAAATGGCTAAGGACCCAAAGCATGCACATAGTTCAGGCCGGCTTCCGCCTTGTTGACCGGCTGCGGAGCAGCCGGGCGGCCGGCTTCTACTTATCTTACTAACGCTCTAGTTGGCTAAGTACTTGCTCTCCTGAAAGTAAGCTAAGTACTTGACCCAGCCGCAGTCCGCAGAGCGGCTGTTTGGCTGGCAAGACAGCAGCCGAGGGAGGGCGGCAAAGGAAAAAAGCCAAGGAGCAGAAAGCAAGGAAAGTCAGAGCTCGGCAAGAGCGCAACTTATGTAGAGGAGTATCTGCATGTCAATAGGCCCTTGGCCAGCATTCAACAGAGTTTGAAATACACCCCGTGGGTGGAATTGTGCGAATTTAACAAAGTTTGTCGAGACTGATAAAACAGGAAAAATAAAAGACAAGTCGGCGGCCTAGGGAGCAGCAGAGGGGTCCGACTGGTTGGCTGAGTCGGTAGTGCCGATTAGTGGAGCGGACGGCTGGTCAGTCTCCGCTTGGTCGCCTCCAGCAGCAGTCGGCGCACTCGAGCGCGTCTCGTTGTTTGAGGCATGATCAAGCGGAGACTGGTCGTCCGCCCCGACCTCCGGCATATCTTCTTCGCTCTCCCCGTCCTCCTCGCCTTCCCCCTCGTCGCTGGAGTCGATCATCTCGGCCGAGTCTTCGTCGTCCTCCGGGTTCAGCCTAAACCACTCCGGCGGCGCCTCGGCACCGTCCTGAGCCAGCTCGAGAACAAAGATGTTGGTGTTGGTGTACTCGGCGATCGCCGCTGCCCGTCTGACAAGATCGCGCTCCACCGCCACCAGCTCCTCTTCGGCCTCCTGCCGAAACGTGGTCAACTGGGCTAGACTTAGCCCAGGGTACCACGCCTTGATGAATTCCAAGGCCCGCGCACGCCAGCCCGGGCTGAGGAACCCTTCCAAGCTTCAAGTCGGTCGGCCGCCACCTCCAGCCAGTCGGCAGTCCGACTGGGAGTGCGCGGAGCCAGCATGTTCGGCCAAAGGGCGGAGACCGCTTGGGCCCCGACATGCTAAAGACGGCGCAGCATCCGATGAGCCGGCCGGAGGCGGGCCTGGATGCTGAGGAGCTGTTCGCTAAGAGTCCGGGGGGCGTTGGCAGCGATCTGCAAGCCTTCCGCTCTCCGTTCTCTACGATAAGCCTCAATAGCCTGGTTGGCGGCGTCAGAGTGGCCAGGAAAGAAGTCTGCTCAGGAAGAAAGCAAAGAAATCAGAAGTCAGAAGCTAGACGCCGGCTCGATCGGCAACCGGCAGCTCAAAGAAAGAAAAAGAAGAAAGCTTACCATCAACTATGTCTTCAATCCTGCCGAAACCGGATTTCAGCAGCGCCTCCCTATCAGTCCAGGCGGAGCGTTCGGTCTCAAACTCGACGAGGAGAATGGACTCTTTTACCTCCGCCTCCTTCTGGGCCTTCTGGAGAAGCTCCGCCTGCTCCGTCAGTTGCTTGGCCAGTCGGTCACGCTCTTGGGCCAGCTCGTTGCACTCTGCCTCCTTGGCGCGCAACGCGGTGTTGGCCTCACCCAGCTGCTACTGCAAAGTAGCGTTGGCCTCTGCAAGAGCAGAGGAAGGAAAAAAAATATCAACCATCAACAAAAAAGAGGTACGGCTGCCAAGGAGATCCGGCCCGACTACTCAGCAGTCGGCCCGAATCTCGGGGGCTACAGCCCGCGGGTGCGCTGGCGCGCCCCCGCAGAGAAAGAAAACGAAGACTTACTCCGGCTTTCCAACAAGTCGGCGGTCCGCCGGTCCAGCTCTCGGACGTTGGAGTTGAAGGTGATCACGCGAAGGTTATGATAGTCCTATAATGAAGATAGCAGATAAAGTTAGCACTCGAAGCTTGCCAATTAAAGTTCCGAGCCACCTGCTCAGCAGCCGGCCCGAAACTCGGGGGCTACACCCAGTGGGTGCGCTGGCGCGCCCCCACAGAGAGAATACAAGAATCAAAGACGAAGAAATAAAGGACATACCCGAATGGCCAATCGTGAATCCAAGAACGCACTGTTGCACTGTCGAAGAGCGGTGGCCTCAGCTCGGAGTTTGGCCTGGACGTCTAGGATCGCCTGGTTTAAGGCGCCGGTCCCGCCTCCACGCACCCACTTGGCGGACGCGGGGCTGGTGGCTTCGACATCTGGGACGGAGGAGCTCGCAGCGCCGGCTTCTAGCGGTCGCGGCGCCGAAGCCGCCTTCGCGCCTCGGCAGCGCGATGGTGTGCGGGCCTCAGGAATTGGGCCCGTCACTACCTCGTTTCCGGCTGGCGGCACCGGCGGGGCAGCCGGCTGTTTGTCCCGCGCTCCTCCAGACGGCGGCGACGGAGGCACGACTACCTCCGGCATGACGACATCGCCGCCTTCTCTCCTCATGACCGGCTGGTCGACGCTGGCTCCCCCAGTCGGCGTCGTAAACTCTGGTGGTGGCATCGCGAAGCTCAAGGGAGTGACGAGCAGCGGCGTCTGACAACGCGCGGCTCCTTCACCCAGCCTCTTCTCCGCGGCATCGGCTTCAGCCTCCGCCAGCCTCTTCAACGCGGCGGCTTCTGCCCTGTCTGCCTCCGCCTTCTCCATGCGGGCGGCTTCCTGCTCCTCGCGCGCCTCCCGCGCATTTCGTTCCCACGCCTCCCGGAGGTCGGCTGCTGGGTCGATTCGCCGGGTGGTGGTAGAGGTCTCCACCGACCCGATGACGGAGGCGGCGGCCGACTTCTCAAGGGAGAGCGGAGCCCAAAGTCAAGGAAAATAAAGCAAAGAAGCTCAGACGGAACCAACAAGAAAAAAAGCACAAGGAAAAGACACTTACGCCGACACCATAGGAGGCACCTTCGGAAGCTTCTGGAACTTGGTCGCCTTTGCGGCGTCCTCCTTCCGCTTAGTCGCCGCGGTCGGGTTCTTGGCCTTCTTCGGCGCGCTACCGAACAAGACGACGCCTTGTTTGCGCTTGCGTGTACCACCTCGAGCAGCCGGCCCGGCAGAAGGGCCCACGTCCGCCCTGTCAGCACCTCGCGCATGGCGCGGCTCGTCCTCCTCGTCATCGTCGTCAGGCCAAGCCTCAAGGCCGCCTCCTTCTTCGGAGCCGCCTGCTACGTCGCCGCCCCCCGCGGCGTCGTCTTCAAGGGCGGTCATCCCCAAGTCAGGGTCGTCCATGTCGCTCACTTCCCGGTCCGGCTGATAGCCTTCACCCGGCCCCACCACGGCGGCCGCCGCCGGAGCAGGCAGCGGGTCGGCGCGGGAGTATGGCCGCTTGCCGAACCGCCAGGACCCTTCCGACAGCTTGAGGTCGGAGATCTCGTTCACCATACGGGCAACTACGGCAGTCGGCATGTCCCTCGTGCACATCCGGCTCGGGTCACGGTGCCCGCTCATCCGACAGATCAGATGAGGCCGGCCTTGGAGCGGGAGAACCCGGTGCTCGACAAAGGCGACCAGTAGGTCGGACGCCTTGAGGCCTTCTACGCCTGTCAGCACCCGGAGCCGGTTGATGGCGGCGATGGCGTTGGCCGACAAGGGTCTCGGCTTCTAGCCCCAGTTGGCCCGAGGCTCGGCCAGAGGGCCGACTTCATAGGGCGGCAAGTTGATGAAGTCGATTGCCGGGTCGACGTTCTCCACGTAAAAATATGATTTCTGCCACAGTTTGACCAACTGTGACAGCTTGATGGCGGGGAAGGCATTCTTCCCCGACGGATGGCGCACCGCGACGAAGGCACCGCACTGGGCCGCCTTCTTCCTGGCGGAGGTGCCCAGTTTGGTGTAGAAGAATGCTCCCCACAACTCGATTGTGGGGAGGATGCCAAGATAGCCCTCGCACATCGTGACGAAGGCGGACAACAGCGTCACGGTGTTGGGTGTCAGATGATGCGGCTGAAGATGGTAGAAGTCGAGGAAGGAACGGAGGAATCCACTCGCCGGTAGGCCAAAGCCGCGGAGGAAGTGCGAGCGGAAGATGACCCGCTCGCCTCCTTGCGGCGCCGGCGAAATCTCCCTCTCCGGCGGCACGCGCACCTTGACGAAGCCCGCGTCGGGCAGCTGCAGTGTGGCACGAAGGAAGGCAAGGTGGTCCTCGATCACGACCGAGCCGTCCCAGTCCCCTCCCTTCTCGCGCGCCATGGGGACCGAGCTAGACGGAGAAATGGCGCTGCGGCGGAGGCGAGGGCCGCGGCGGAGCAAGAGGCTTGGGGCGAAGGGGACCGACGGCGGCAATCTACGGCAGCGCCTCGGCGGAGCGCGGAGGTGCGGCGGCAGCAAGGAAAGGAGAAGGACGAAAATGGCGAAGGGAGAGGAGGGCGCGAGTGCTCCGCCGCTCCCCCTCCTCCCCCTACTTATAGCCCCTAGGCTACGAAGCCGAGGGGGCGGGGCGTGGGATCGTGGGATTAACTGCACCCACGACCCCACGGCCCCACGGTTATCGCGCGGGTTACTGTGTGCAGTGACCCCGCACGGAATCGCGACCGTCTACCTCGGCCGCAGCGGATCCGCCCGCGCGCCGAGGCCCAGTAGTGGCGGGCCCAGCCTGCTACCACGTCCCATCACGCGCGTGACTGGCGGGCTGGCCCGGCTAGCTGGCGCCACGTGGCGTGCTTGCTGCGGGCGGTGCGCCTAGAGGCTCGACCGGCCCGCCACCTGGTTCCCGCCTCAGCGTTTCGAAGTTATCAGACGAGGCTGCCTGGTCGCGACCGACTCCCAGCAGGTGGTACACCAGGAGGCGGACGAAGCATTCAGCAAGAGCATTCGGAGAAGGAAGCTGCTGAGGCCTCTCGACTTATCGGCCGCGACGCCTCACCAGCTTCAGGGACTACTGTCGGAGTAATGGGCCACGGGTAGCCTAACCCGGGTCCCTGAGCATTTCAAGACATTGGGCCGGCTGCGCCCCTCAAGCATCAAGGATGAAGCGCCGCCTTCTGGTGGCCGGTTGGCTCATGAGGCCTGATGCCAGAGGATGGCCAAGCACCGGAAGACGGCCCCAAGATGGGCCGACTCCTAGCAGGCGGCCTCCAGAGAGGCCGGCTCCTAGAACAGGCAGCCCACGACGCCCTCAAAGTCTACGCCCCCATTAAGAAGACAAGATAGGATGTGGCTACAGTATAGCCCATTCCCCCATATCCAGGGCACGGTGCGGCCACAGTGCTCCGTACAGGCAGAGATCTCCTCACGACGTGGCACTGTGGCCACCCCACCCTTGACGTCATTCCTATCAGGCGAAGCCCTGTTCCCACGACGGCCTGTCGGTACGGCTTGTAGGCGGCAGGCCCTACCAGGCAGCAAGAGACTGGAGGGCGGCAGAGCCTGACCGGTCGGACCGGTGGGAGGCCGGCCTCTAGCAAGCGGCCCCTCCTCCCTCGAAGTCCGCGCGCCATTAAACCAGAAAAGACACAATGTGGCTACAGTGATCTCCCACCCGACGGCGGGACTGTAGCCACACCCCCTCGACCAAGCACGCGTCATCTGCATTACGGCTACAGCAACAAGCAGCCGATGAGACCCGCAAGTGGCGGGAGCGGCCTGTCAGCTCCGAGCCAGACCAGTCGGCGGGGCCCACCAGGCGGCGGGCCCCAGCAGCTGACAGAGAAGCCGGCGGCCAGAGACGCTGACCGCCGGACCCTACACCCGGCCAGATGACTATTGTACCCCTGGGGGGTAGGCCTATATAAACCCCCCAGGGCACCCATGCAAAGGGTTCGGACCTGTGAAACCTAGACTCATCTAGAGGGAGGAGAGAGTCGGCCCTGCTCTCTTCTACCTCTGGCATACAGCTCAAGGAGCACCTTGTACTCACTAGTGCCTTAGTGATCATGCGGAGACCCCGCAGAGCAGGACTAGGGGTGTTATCTCCTAGGAGAGCCCCGAACCTGTGTAAAGTACGCCGGCGTTCGTGTCTACGCCTCATCCCTCTTCCAGGCACCGGCGACGTTCTACTAGCTCCCACCATGATAAGCCATCCCTTGGCATATGTCGCATCCAACCCCCGACATTGAGTTTGTGGAACATTATGTTTTGTAATAACTTGCTAGAGCTCCGTGGTTTCTTTTGGTGCTTAGTTTCCTTCGTGTTTGCCTCAGCGTTCTGCGTCGGCAGGGCCCAGCCCCGCGCATACCTCGACCGCCGTTAGGTTGTCCGGATCACCAGGACGAGACCAAGGGGCGAGGGGCTACGTGACTAGTGAGGCCCCTGAGGTGTGATGCTCAGGGGTCCCCCTTGACGTACGAACGGCCTCAATGTTCTGCGTCGGCAGGGCCTAGTCCAGCGCATGCCTCGACCGCCATTGGGTCGTCCGGATCACCAGGACGAGACCAAGGGGCGAGGGGCTACGTGACTAGTGAGGCCCCTGAGGCGCGATGCTCAGGGGTCCCCCTTGACATACGAACAACCCTCATGAAGGAAAAGCGAGCAGTTGTCCAAGCTAGCCCGGAGTTCTCCATACCTTTGCTCACAAGCCTTCGGCCGGGGGGGGGGGGGTGGGGGGGGGAACGCGAGTAGTTCAGGTGTCTGCACCTGGTAGGGCGGCGTATGCCAGGCATGGCCTGAGCACAGCCCCTGTGTCCAGCCCCCCTCATGCGACCCCTCCGGGAAAATGTTGTGAGGTGTCACCGGGCGAGGAGCCGAGAGGCTGTCCTGAGGTTGGTGCGGCCACGAGGGCGCCCTCAATTGTTTATTCACCAGCGCGGAGCATGGTGCTTCCACTCTAGCGTGGGCATAGTTGCTCCTCGACCGTGTCATCCGCCAGCGCGGAGCATGGGGCTTCCACTGGTGCGTGGGTGGGAGTTCCCTCTGGGTGAGACTCCGGGGCATGTACAACCCCGTTCGTACACATGGCAAGCATGGTAGAACTGGAGGAGGTGTATCTGGGCACTCGTGAGCCAGCGTGGGACTCATGAGGCCCTACCTCAAGGCGGGTTGCGCCTGAATGTTTAGCGTGGGCACTTGTAAGAAACCTGTGTGATGGTGAGGTGGCCTGCACTGAGTGAATCTCCGGAGGGCATCGCATGAGAAGTCCAAGCACCAACGACCCCAGGAGGTGACGTGAACGGGGCCGACCCGCCAGACAGAGCTCAGCCATTGGGTTTATCGACGCTGTAGGGATGGACCCGAGCATAGACGCCGTGCCCAGTCTTCTCATGCAATAGCCCTAAAGAAAGACAACCGGCGCGCGGCTCCCGCAACGGTAAAGCACCGGGTCGCGCGCCCTGACTCATCCGCTCTCGATTAGCTCATGTGAGAACAAGGCACCAAGGATCACGGGAGGTGACGTGCACAGGAGCTAGCCCGCGAGACAGAGCTCGGCCACTTGGGTTTAGCGATGCTGTAGGGACGGACCCGAGCACAGACGTCGTGCCAGTCCTTAATCATGAGGCGGTCGCGGGCGGGTTTGTGAGGACGCACAACATTCATGGTGGCGAAGCACCGGGCATGCAAGTTGCAATACTTAAGAAATTCATAAAAGGCGAGGCCAGTTCTGATACATGCGCAAAACGATACAGGCTGCAGGGCGGGCCCTGACAGCTTGAGGATAATGCAGCCCGAAGGGAGCCCTCAACTAAACAAACCAAAAAGCCACCTGGCACCATCATTGTAGAAGCGTTGGAGTAGCTGAAGACGTGCGCTGCAGAGATCGCTCCTCACGAGCCAGCCGGCTCCTGAGGCCCGGGAGGCTCTGGAGGTCCGGTGGGCTCGCGAGGGTTCGGCACCTCCTCTGCCAGGACCGCCCGGCGCCTGGCTTCATGGACCACCAGGACCTCCGGCATGAGGCGCTGGTATGAGGCGGCCGCGTTCAGCAGGCCAAACGGCACGCAGACATGGCTGCAGGGGTAGCCCCCACCCCGACCTACGCGGGATGGCCAGAAGAGCTCCTGAGAAGCGGCCCTGTTGAGGCCTGGGATGTTGACGCAGACGCGCAGCTCGCCACCCATGTCATGGGCGGCAGCTGCAGTGGACGGTGGGGGGCAACGCTCGACACGCATGGCTCACGCCTCCTGAAGCTCCTCGATCGCCTTGGTGATGAACTACTGAGTGCCTGGAACCTCGCGCCTTGCGCCTTGCTCACGGAGGCGCGCGTCGAAGCACGCCCCCACGTGGTGCCCAAACGCGTCCCTTGTGACGCTGGTCAGGTCAGAGGCTCTCCAGATGAGAGCCCCCGAGCCCGTCCTGAGAGGGGCGCCAGGCGCGCCTTCCTATGTGAGAGGGAAGGGCGCCCCAGCAGTGGGCGCAGGGCCTGAGGCATGATCGTCTGGCGCCCCAGCCTCCTGATGTCCCTTGGGGAGGAGCTGCTTCTTCTTCTTGGGGAAGGCCTCAGGAGGCCGGATGGCACCCTCATCTTCAGAGTTCTCGACCGCCGCAGCTTGGTAGGCGCGCTCGAGGGAGCACACCGCAGCCTTTTCATCGCAGGTGACCGTGATGATGCCGCCACTCCCTGGCATCTTGAGGACATTGTAGCCGTGGTGCGTCGCCGCCATGAACTTGGCGAGGGCCAGATACCCGAGGATGGCGTTGTACGGGAGGCGGATGTGGGCGACGTCGAAGTCGATGAGCTCGGTGTGGTAGTTGTTGCGCTTGCCGAAGGTGACAGGGAGGCGGATCTGCCCTATGGGGACGGTGGAGCCATCGGTCACTCCTGAGAAGGGCTTGGTAGGCTGAAGCTGGTCATAAGGCACCTGGAGCGTCTCGAACATCTCGACAGAGAGAACATTGAGCCCCGTGCCACCATCGATGAGCATTTTGGTGACGAGGACGTTGCTGATGGTCGGTGCGCAGAGCATCGCAAGCGCACCAGCGGTGGCTGAACACTTGAGCTGGTCCGTAGAGTCGAAGGTGATGGCGTACTTGGACCACCTGAGGGGACGCGACGACTCAAGCTTGGAAAGGGCCGCGTTCACCTCGCGAGCGAACTGCTTGAAGATGCGATGAGAGGCGGGGACCTGAGCACCACCCAGGATGCAGGCGATCGCACGGGATGCCTGGAAGCCCCCAGCCCCATCATCGTGGCGGTTGTCGTCGTTCCTCCTTGGCGGTGGCGGCAGCAGATGCAGGCCAGCATTGCCCTGAGGATGGTCGTCACGTGGCTGGTCACACCAGGGGCCATCACGAGGCTGCCCCTGCCAGCGGTTCTCACGAGGCTGATCACGCCAGTCCTGGCTGGGGTCGCAGTGCGACCGTCGCGCCACACGGACGGTGGCTGCGACGAGTCCTGCTGTTCGTGAGCAACAGGGTCGGTGGCGTCGTTAGCCACAAGGGAGGCAGAGCGGCGAGGAGCGCCATTGCCCATGGGTGCCGTCTGGGCGACACGAGCGGCCCGATGCTTGGCACAGACACGGCGAGCGTCGGCCATAGGAAAGACGGAACGACGGCGGAGCGAACGGTGGAAGAGGGGCTTCGACACTCCCCCTACTTGGCGCGCCAAATGTCGGATTCAGGGCTTCGCAGACCCAAGGAAGGTTCGAACTCTGGGGCGTGTGCGGGTAGCTCAACCTCTCCGGCCAACTAGCTCGTCGCCCCACGGCCTAGCTCGAGTCGCGTGAACAAGGGAGAAGATGAACACGGAAGTTTACCAAAGTTCGGGCCACCTTGCAGTGTAATACCCTACTCCTGCTTTGTGGTGGATTGGCCTCATGAGGGGCTGAGGATGAACTAGTACAGAGGAAGAACAAGCTCCTGAGATCTGCTCTGGTGAGGGTGGAAATGAGTCCGGTCAAGGGGTCGATCCCCTTCTCTGGTGGTGGCTAACCTATTCTTATAGTGGCCTCGGTCCTCTTCCCCAAAACTTAGGCGGGAAGGGATCCCAAAGTGGCCAATTTGAAAGGGGACAAGTAGTACATCTTATCCTGACGAAAGGTGGTCTTCGCCTGCAAAGCTTCTGCTCATGACGCGTTGGTGGGTCCGGCGATAACATCCATCCTACCGAGCCCGTGGTCTTGGTCTTGTAGAACCGGAATGGAAACCTTTGCCAGATTCTTCGGGAACCCATGCCTGCACTTGCCTCCTTAGGACCAAAGAGGAAACTGCCTTCTCTGCTCCTGCTGGCGCCCGCCTGCCTCGGTCGTCATGGCTTGCGTCATCACAACCTCAGGAGGTTGGGTACCTGCATAGAAATCTCCGCTCCTCAGGAGGCAGACTGGGAGGCCGCTTCCTCAGGAGGTCTTGGCGTCCTCCGCCTCGTGAGGCTTGGCCCCTCGCTAGGGTCTTGTCTTGATGGTCTTGGAGGTGGGCCGTACCAGGCCATCGAAGGAGCCATGCCGTGGGCCGCAGGCAGGCAACTCTGGGTACCCCCGATCCCAGAATGCCAACAGGTTTGACAACCTAGAGCAATTAGCGGCGATGGCGAAAGCGATGGCCAAATATCTGGAAAAGAGCGAAAAGGAGGCGATACACCGGGAGGGAGTCGCGCGGGAGTACATAGAGCTGCTCCTCTGGGCCATGGAGCAAACAGATTCACCGGATCCGAACGTTAGGCAACGGTGGTGTGAGTATCGATCCAAGATGGAGCATCCACCCGAGATTGAAGGATCAAGCATCTACATGGTGCCGTTTGTGAGGGTGCCGTGGCAGAGCGAGCCAGTGGAGTCTTCGTCGACCGAACCCAACTTCAAGAGGAGAAAAACAGTTGGCGCGACGACGCTTCCCCGCCATCCTCTCCCTTGCCGTTCACCTCGTCCCATGGGGCGGCTGTCTGCTGCCGAGGAATAGGAGGGGACTCCCCCCCCCAAATAGTCTGAGGAGGAGCTTAGGGGTGTCAGTATTTGCAGGTTGTGAATTATGTTTTGTGTTTCAGATTTGAGAGTACTTTCAGATATGAATGTCTTTTGAATTTCATATTTGCAGTATTGAGCATATGAAGTATTTTATGAATTCTAGAGATCTATTTTTAGCACTTTAAAAAATGTAGTTTCTTATAAAAGTGCAGACAATGTGATTCTCAGAGAAGAAACTACAAGTTTCAGTTTCAGATAAGAAACTGCAAGTTTCCGAGGCAGAGCATTTATATTAACACGCCCTTTTCAAACAGGGACAACATCATGTTGGAAGTTTTATTCATGGTCAAAAATGGAACTACCGTCATGCTGATCAACATTCATGCATAGCACAGCTTCATATGATGCACAGTTAAAAAGATATGCTATTTTCAAAATGCTCACACAATGTTGAGTGTGTTGGAGGTGGTGTGCGTAGATGACAATGGGCACCCACATGTCAGAGGCAGAGGCAAAATTTTGTGGATATTTTCACTGCATCAAGTGGAATCGAACCCGGGCGGAGTAGCGGATGGGGAGTGGAACTTGGCCACTAGGCTACTCCAGTACTTTCGCTCGAAATTAGGCACAACATCTGCCACTACTGTAACACGTCTTCCCAGGCTCCGGTGCGTTCTCGTCCGGGGTCTGGACATCATCCTCCGCCTTTGTGCGCTCGCCGCGGCGCCGCTGTGTGCCATTGGAGACATGCTCAATAACCGAGAGGAATCTGGAGAGGACTGTACGTGGAGAGGCGGACAGTCGGGACCCACCAGGTCCATGGCCGTACGCAAGCAAGTGCCTCATTGAAAAAATACTTCCTCCTAATGCTATACTGACGTTGGGGGCCACGGGTTTGTCAACGTAGTTACTAAAGGAGATAAATTTACAACGAAGCTAGTCATCGGGGAGCTGGCATGTATCATTTATTATCAGTGGGCCAACAAGTATCAGCTGGGTTATGGGCTGCCCAGTCTAGGCCTTCTTTTTTAACATGTGCAGCCCATGTCATGCCGGTTTGTATTTTTTAGAGGGCCGTCATGTATCGACCGGCCTATGGCCCTCCCATCCTAGGTTTTATTTTTTCTTAAACATCCGCAGCCCAACTTATGTATTTTTTTGAAGAAAACGCAGAGGTCTGTTCTATTTTTCTATATAAGAATAGGAACGCCAGGTCCAACTTAGGTTTCCCTTCTAACTATATTATATATATTTATATTATTTTATATGTTATTATATATTATTGTTATTATCATCATATATTTAACAGATACTTACATATATAAGAAAAAAAATCCCATGTATTATGAACTTATAAAAATAAATGTTTAACAATAAAATCCTGGGTTTTTTTACTTAAGGTCAACGAAAATACAGGTGATTGTATACAAAAGCTTGGTAAGATTTAAGGACCGATGTAAATAAAGCACTTATTATTTAAATATATTTATAACAAAATGCTCAGTCCCTGTTTATTTTTTGATAACATTGCTGCGCCCAACCCAATATTATAATTAGAACCAGCCCAGCAAAATCGTGTATTTCGAGAAAATGCGAATGGGCTGTAATTTTTTAGGAAAAAATAAATGGGCCGCATGGACACTACATTATTTGTTCACTCAGGCCAGCAAATTCGTGTATTTCTAGAAAGTGCAAATGGGATGTATTTTTTTAGGAAAAAATAAATGGACCGCATGGACGCTACATTATTTGTTCACCCAGGCCAGCAAATTCGTGTATTTCTAGAAAGTGCAAATGGGCTGTAATTTTTTTAGAAAAAAATAAATGGGCCGCATGGACGCTACATTATTTGTTCACCCAGCGCAGCGAATGGACTGTAAATTCTAAAAAAATGGATTGAATATGTGCGACATTTTTGGAGGCTGGAATGTGGGCCAATAGGTCGAAGCCAACGCAAGGCGTTGTCAAATTAGTCAACAAATGATTCTGGCATCGATAACCGTTGGATTTACATCCAACGGCTGGCATTCATCTTCAATCTCTCGTCTTCTTCCTCCAGCGCTGCCGAGACCACCTGCTCCCGCCTCCGGCTACTAGAAGCTCTGCTTAGCACGCTTCGCTGTGAAGCGCTACCCCACCACCGGCCAAGCCATCCCTCCACCCCTCCACACCTCCTGTTATTCTCCGCCGACTGCAGAACCACGCCGCACCAGAACCAGTTAACCCTCATATACCTCTCCGTCTGCGACTCCACTGTCGCGTCTTCCCATCACCGGCTCGTTGCCGTCCGGGGCCTCGCCGTCGTCCACCGCCTTGGTGCGCTCGGCGCGGCGTGGTCAACGTGGTCAATAAACGAGAGTCATCGGTAGAGGACTGTACGTGAAGAGGCTGACAGTGGGGACGCACCAGGTCCATGGACGCACGCATGCAACAGCCTCCTTATTACGCGAAAATAAAATTATTCCTCCCCCTGACAGCTGGGACCCACCACGTATATCTTCGCAAGGAAGGAAGTGCCTCCTTATTCCTGCCCCTGACAGCTGGGACCCACCAACAACATCTTTGCACGCAAGGAAGTGCCTCCTTATTACAGGCAAAAAATATATGATTCCACCCCTTACTGCTGGGACCTGCCTGCTTTATATTTGCACGCAAGGAAGTGCCTCCATGTCCTCCCTGACAGCTAGGACCCACCTGGTTGAAGCATACGTAGCGTTGTCTGTGTACATACCGATCGATCGGTCTGTCTGCCATGATGAACCGTGGCCGAGTAAGGAGCGATAGCAGTTCAGGTAGTCCCGTCTAAATCCTGTACACATACGACAGCTACGCTGCAAAAAAGGCGGCCACGTACGTACATATGGGCGTGGTCTCGAACGGCTACAGTGATGGTGTCATGTTCATCGGCAGCCAACCGGCTGGGTCTGAATGGAGGAAATAGCGTCGTGTTTATCAGGAGGCAAACCGACTGCGTTGGAATACGTCTTGTTCATCGAGAGCCAACCGGCTTGGACGGAACAGCCAAAACGAGCTCTGGCGTACCGCAGAACGGAGGAAACGGCCTTCTGTTTGACCGTGTACATCAAAACGGGGTCTTGTTCATCGGGAAGGGTCTGGTGTACCGCAAAACGGAGGAAATGGATTTCTGTTCGAGTGCCTATGGTCGAAACGGGGTCCTGTTAATCAGGAGGGGTGTGGCGTACCGCAAAACGGAGGAAATGGACTTCTGTTGGAGCGCCTACAGTCAAAACGGGATCATGTTCATCCCCCATCTACTGCCTCGCTCCAGCCTCCACGGGCTACTGTTCATCCACCGTCGACTTCCTCCAGCATCCACCAGCTACTATTCATCCATGGGCTACTGTTCATCCAGCCTCCACCGACTACTATTCATAGAGCCTCCATGGGGTCCTATTCATCCACCCCCAACCGGCTGGGGTGCGGCGGCCTCCTCGGGGTCCTGTTCATCCAGCGGCAATGGCCTACTACCACGGGGTCCTGTTCATCCAACCCCCACCGGGAACTGTTCATCCACAGCCAACTAACCAGCTCAACTCACCATGTCTCGACTCGTTCTACGTACCGCGCGCACGGTAGCAACGGTCACTATTCATTGAGAGGCAACCCAACTGGCTACGTCTCGCACGGGGGCTCGATCGGCTTCAGTAAGCAGCAGCAGTGATCGATCGCTCGGGCTCAGTTAGCAGCAGCAGCGAAGGAATCGCTCGGGTTCAGTGAGCAGCGAATGAATCGCTCGGGTTCAGTTAACAGCCAAGGGATCGATCGCTCGGGTTCAGTAACGTGCGATCACTCGGGTTGAGTTAGCCAACACCTCGCACACACGCGCGCACACGAGAGAAACGCGCCAACCACAGTGCATCACTCGGCCCCGACCACCCACCGTAACCGGGAACTCCCCGATATTTTCCTCGCCCTTGCTTCTACCACGATTTTTTCCGTCATGGACGGCCCAAAGAATGTCATGCAGCTGCATCTCCGGCCCGCCCAAGACGAAAAGCCCATTTTCTATCATGATTTTTTGTCACAGAAGTAGGAGCCCACCACATTTATGATGATACGTGTTTTTGTCACAATTATCGTCATAGAAGTGTCATAAGCATGACAGAAAAAAATTCGTTCGGGCCAAAATGTCACGGATGTGTCTTTTTTTTGTAGTGGTTGGATGCGGCTCCTCCTGTGGCTTCTCCTAGAACGCCCCTATGTCACTAGTGCAGAAAAGCATATCCAAGGCGTGGCAAAAATGGCCTTGCTCGCATGGACATCCGATGCCACCAATATGTCGCCATAGTTAAAATATAGTGGTGGCGCTGGATACCACGTCAGCAGTATTTGAAATTCTAATGGCGTGCCACATGGCCAACGCCTGCAGTAAGTGTATATTACCACTATCGTGCCTTGTTGGCCAACGCCAGCAAATTGATTTTTCACTAATAAAAAATATTCTACTTCACAAACTACATAATTCAACTTAACAATAGATACTCATCAACTTAACAAGTTAAACTTCACAAAAGTTACATGCTAGTTAAAGAACTACATCATTCAACTTTAAAAACTAAATAGTCTACTCTTGATCATCAAAGATTAACTTTAGCTGATGAATCTTGTTTCTATTATTCTCTCCATCTTTCTTGAAATGAGTTAAGTCTATCTTAAGCTCATTCCTCTCGGCCCTGAGGAGTTTTCTCTCATTCTTCAGCTTATCCCTCTCCACAATCAGCTTATCCCTCTCGTCCCTCAGCTTATTAGTCTTCTTGAAGAGATCATCACTCTCGTTAATCAGCTGACCCTTCTCCGCCTTCAGCGAGGCATTCACCTGTTGCAGGCTACTATGGTATACTGATGAGTCTGTAAGAGATCGCGGTTGAGCATCTCCACATCGTACACCTCCTCCTGGTTGCCTCCAGAATCGGCCATGACCTGATGCACTTTAATTTGTTAGACAAATAAATAATGTTGTATTTGGTTGTAAAGTAGAGTATATGAATGCAACTAAAAGAATTTCATATATAGTCGACACTATTATGCCTATCAACATTGTACTTATGCACTGATTTGGCACTGACTTGGCAATACACTAATTTGGCACTGACTTGGCAATACACTAATTTGGCACTGACTTGGCAATGCACTGATTTGTCACTGACTTGGCAACATTTCCAAAATCATCCAACATATGGCAGTATCAAGATGTGTATCAAAATGCCTAGAGCAAACACAAATTATCCAACACATGGTAGTTTCAACACATGCAAATTATCCATCTATTCAAATTATCTTGCACTACCATACAAACACATTGTAGTACAAGCTTTTAGTCAGTCAACTTAGAACTGCCCACATGTCAGTCCTATCTCTAGAGACAAGATTCAGGAGCAACTCTTGTCTTATTTGCATATGCCCAGAGGCCACTTCACTGATATGGGTGAGCTCTCACAATATCTCCGTGCCGCACGAGGACTATGACTCCATGAGTAGGAGACTAGGACTACATTTTCCTTTTATAAAAAAGAGTACTTGTCCTTCTTATTTGCCCCCTACATTTGTTTTTGATTATTTGCCATTGATAACAATAATGCCTTCTACCTACTCAGAGCAGATTAGCAAGCCAAATACTTGCGAGGTGCAAATAAGCAATTTTCTCCTTTTATTTTAGCTTCATAAGAACCATAGCCAATGCACTCTAGATATAGTTATCATCTTAGTTCAGTGTGTGTGTAAGCAAGTGATGTGCCAGTTTCCTCGGTGGTTCTTGGTTGGCTCAGCCATTAGTTTTTGTTTGTGGCTACTGGTATGGTGACTTGGAAGTGGAATGAAGAACAATATTGGTCAGTTGTCCTAGGAACCAAAGGAGACCTAAGTAGGACAACTTTTGCAGACTGGATCAGCAAAACATTGCATCCTTAATTCGGATCTGCAACAACCTCAGCTGTCGTGATTTTGTCAAGGCAGATGTCCTAGTGTGAGGACATAGTCGTGAGGCCAACGCATCTAACTGGTAGCTTGAGAGGGGTTGAGCGGGATGACAGACGCGAGATTTTACCCAGGTTCGGCCCCTCACAGTGGAGGTAAAAGCCTACATCCTGCTTGATTGTTATTGACAATGATGACGATCTCAGTTACAAGGGCGAGGTTTCGCTACCTCTATCTCGAGAGCATCTATTTTGATCTTGTCTAAGACTTGTCTGTCTCCGACCTGTCTATTGAGACGTCTAGAAACTTGACCCTCTTGGGGTGCCCCGCCCGTCCTTATATAAGTTGAAGGGGCGGGTTACATGTAGAGTCCAAGTCGGATTAAGACTTAACCTATTCTGACTTCTCACCGTGGGCTTTTTAACGTCTTGGGCTTCTCTCCGTGGGCTTCTTAATGCCTTGGGCTTCTTAACCCCAGGTGACTCATCTCTGAGACTCATCTCCGTGACTCCATGCATCTGTCAGGTCATAACTGTCTACCGGGTTACACCTGCCGGGTCTCACCAGCCGGGTTAGAAACTGTCTACCGGCTTACAACTGTCTGCCAGCTTAGAAACTGTCTGCCGGCTTACAACTATCTGCCGGCTTAGAAACTATCTTCTGGGTTAGAATCTGCTTAAGTCCAGAGAGGACTTAACATCAGGGCGACTTAAGCCCAGAGATGACTTAACGTCAGGGCGACTTAAACCCAGAGATGACTTAAGCCTCAGGGCGGCTTACCCTTATGAGCCGGGTCTTGGTCGTGGGGAATATCCCCAACATTGGCCCCAGTTTAGCTTTGAACTTATTCATGCTAAACTCTTGAGATAATAATATGTGAAGGACCGGCTCTCTCAAAAAGACCATTTGACCAGCTCCTGAAAATTATGAATCTCTGTCATATCAATAAACTGACACTAGCTCCTTAGAGAAAAAATAACCCTTATTATCTTCAACTGCCTTGGCTTGATAAAATCCGTCTGATGTTGTGCCAACTTTCAATACTTCGGATTTCGATGAAAAATCCATATGATGTTAAGTTGTCTGAATAGCCCGGAGGAGATAACCTTTGCAAATTTCTTCATCAAAAAATGTGAGACCTGGTTTACTCATAACTGAGAATTTGAAGGCATACCTTCCTTATATCCATATTACATGTAGCCCCCAAGTCTTAAGAGGGGAACGTAGTGATAGCTTTAAGACTTGCTTCAACATAAATATTGCAACTCTAGAGAAATCTGGATTGTTCGTTTAAGTCACCAGTCATAAGTTGAATGTTCCACGTATGTAGCCCCCAAGTACCGGGTTGTCTTGCCTGCAGCAACCTGGGACTTGTAATTGCCTTATGCTCATAAAACTTCAGCCAGTGTAGCCCCCAAGGGCCGGGTCATTATGCAATAATGAGCAGGGACTTTTGTAGATGTGATCATATAGACTTGAGGAGAAATGTGTAGCCCCCAAGGGCCAGCTCAGTAAGACAATACTGGGCTGGGACTTTTGTAGATGTGATCATATAAACTTGAGGAGCAATGTGTAGCCCCCAAGGGCCGGCTCAGTAAGACAATACTGGGCTGGGACTTAGAAAATGATGAAAGGCCGGCTCATCTCCCTGAGACAAACGGGTTTGTTGACAATATGATGATCTGAAAAGCAACTTCCATTAGCCCCCAAGTGCCATGGTGCATGCTTTGCAGTGACATGGGACTTGCATACTTGATGTAATCCTGATTTGAATAATGTAGCCCTCAAGTGCCGGGTCGTATGCCTGCGGTGACTCGGGACTATTCCTTCCATTGTAAAATAAATCATATCCATTGTGTGGATGATGTTCCTGAAAGCCTTGCATATCAATGTTGAACCATGCTCCTTGCTGTAAGCTGGTATTTTTGGATGAGAGAATAATAGCCATTACTCTGAATAGGCTTTGAAAACCTCAATCATCCAATACTGGTTATGATAACCATAATGAAAATCCAGCCATGTTAGCTATTTAAGATTTGAATAATATAACCCGGTATGAAAATCGGTGCCTGCAACATAACCCAGTATATCCATGCATATATGATGCATGGTATGATGATGCAATGTATGATGTATGATGCAATGCATGATGATGTATGTGTATGATAATCACTGTTCAAGAATTCGTCCGATTAATCAGTTAATGGGTCAGTTAATTGCTACTCGTAGGGTGACCGAATCGAATAGCACCTATGCACCGTGTTAACTTGTGAGGCCGATTAATTGTCCCGTTAGACCGATTAAGAGGTTGTTAGGCCAATTAATCGCTGCTGACCCATGAACTTGTCGGCAAACAAAGCCCAAAAAAATTCCCCGTAGCCCCTCCGATCCCCCTCTCAGTCCTCAATAGCTAGGGTTCGACCAAACAGTAGCATATTTTGGTATATTACATAGCTGAGAGCATGAGAGTGTGGTATAATACATAAAAAGGTAGATATATGTTGGCAATTCCTATTTAATCTACCAATTAATGGTCGACCGATTAATCCAGTTAATAGGCCGATTCGCCGATTAATCACTACTTCCAAGCCGACCGAGCAGCTACCAATTACCGATTTCATGAACAATGATGATAATAGAGTATAATAATGTCGGCTTTGAAGGCGCGACCAAAGAGACCAGCTCTATTTTGTTTTTTGAAAAAACTCAAGTTTTACTTCAAAGAAGCTTGGCATGAAAGCCTTTCATCCCGTAAGCCGGCTCTCACGTGACATAAATCCGTCGTTTAAACCTTAACTAATTCAGGGTCTTATTGAAAAGATTGACTGCTAAGAGTACGAACAGGCCACATAGCGGAGAGACTATAGTAGACAGGTGAGTTTATCCTAGCTCACTGTAATCCGGCTCTCACGTGACATAAGCTGCCGTTTTAACCTTGACAAGTTCAGGGTCTAAAAAGATTGACTGTCAAGAGTACGGCGGGCCACCTGGCAGAGTAGCAAGTTGCAAACAGGCAGGTTTAACCCAGTCATGGCATGAAAGCCGGTCAAAATGGGTTATAAAGCTATACTCATTGAGCAGGAAGCCCCCAAGCGACCCATAACATGGCATAAAAGCCGATCAAGAGGGTTATGTAGCTATGCTCATAGAGCAGGAAGCCCCCAAATGACCTATAACATGGCATAAAAGCCGATCAAGAGGGTTATGTAGCTATGCTCATAGAGCAGGAAGCCCCCAAATGACCTACAACATGGCATGAAAGCCGATCAAGAGGGTTATAAAGCTATGCTCATTGAGCAGGAAGCCCCCAAGTGACCCATAATATGATCAGCCAATAAGGCAGGATACCCATGTTTGAACCGCGCATCATGGCAGCAAGTTCTCTTTGCCAACCTTTTTTCTGAGAACTCGAACTTTGTGAGAGACGGATTCCTCTTGAACCGGATGTTGAGCTGGATATTAGGAGCTCAAAACTTTGCGAGAGACAAATTTCCCTTGAGCCGGATTTTGAACCGGACCTTTCTGACTGCCCGGCACTTTTTGAGCCGGAAATTTCCGGACGACCTTGAAATTTTCACCAATGTCATAGCAACCTCTGGGACCGAGTTATCTTCACTGCAATAACCCAGGGTTCTTGAATTTGCTAAAATTGGCCAACTTTGTTGAGTCATAACTGTGTAGCCCCCGAGTCTTAAGACGACTCGAGGAGTTGGCTTGAGATTGTGTTGAAGCTGGAGGAGAGGTGGCGAGTTGATGATCTTTGCGACACTCATTGTATATCCTTGACACTGATAATGTGAAGTGAGTCCACGGAAGGTTGATGTCGACCGTGGCGGGTTATAGATGATCCCGTATGAGTTGTTCCAATAATCCGGTCGATGGTTCGTCCCGGCTGGTTGTTGTAGTTAACCAAAACCAAAGTGGCAGCGACTTGCGCGCCTGTCCATTGAGTAATCCGGTGCAGGCGGAAGCTGATATTATTATTCGCTCCAGAGTATGTTGGAATAAAGCAGGCCGCGGGAGCGGCGACTTGCATGTGCTCACTAAACAGCTCATGCAGACAGGTGCGGCTCCGATGTGTTGATGTAGACCGGACCGCGGGGGTGGACGGTAGAGATGGCCACGGTGTTGGTGGCGGCACAGACATGAGCAAGTCGGTCACGAGCGCGAACGAATGAGTCGGCTTGAAACTTCTTCAAACTCGGACATGATATAAACCGCCATAAAATTTGAATAGCGGAACGCTGAAATTTATGGAAACCAGAGGCTTCAGGCGGGTTGATGATCCTCTCAATACTTGTTATATATTCCCGGCATAAGTCATTCAAAAAACTCCGTGACATGACAGTCACCTTTGTAGTAGACAATTGTCCTGCATTAAAGAGATTACAAGTCAGAGTAATTGTTCTCGAAAGAATAAAAATATATACTGAAAAGTAGATAAGGCGGATAGCACCTGATATTTCCCTGGGACGTCGAGCCAGTCATATATATTGCTGGTGAGGCGGCAGAGGCTGCAACGGCTCAGAGGCAGACGGCGGTAGTGAGGCCGCAGATGCAACCGTAGGTGCGGTGACTTGCGGCGGAGACGTGGCAGCTCAGAACAAGGCTGACCGGGCGTGACTTAGCACGATGTCACAGTGGTGACGGCCGTGGCCGGCGGCTTGAAGTGCGCCCGTAACCAGTGGCAGAGGACGGAGAAAATTTGAGGTGGGGCGGACTCTAAAGGATAAAAAAAGTATGATGCAATACTAAAGTAGTTCATACGTACGAAGCACCAATACGGCGACACGGATACGGCGATATGGATACGGGGAAACGGGATACGGCAATTTCTAGAAACAGCCATACGGTAATACGGCAAGTGTATATAACAATTAATAAAATGCCATGTAATTAAGACAAAGAATAATTTTGAGATGTGAGATCAGACCAAAATACTGCCCCATTTGTTGCCTCCATGCCTCTTTTCAAGTTCTCAATGATTGAATGGTCATCAATTTCCTCAATCCTCATGGTACTTGCGAAATTAATCATATGCTAGTATTAGAATTTGAAATAGACACAACACATAAGCATGAAATTACGGGCAGGGGCGGAGGACCCGGTAGGGCGAGGCCGGGGGCGACCCGCCAGCGACTTGGCGAAGGCGGCTTGAGGCCGGGGTGCCCCGGGCGGCGACTCTGACAGCGAGGCAACGGGGCCGGCAGGCACGCTCGGAACGGGCGTGAATCCAGCGAGGCGGGTCAATAGGCGCGGCCAGCGGGTCTCCGTAGCGGCGGTGAGTTAGCTTGGTGATTTGAAGTCTGAGCCTATGACCACATCAGTTTCCGGGTTGCCTCTGCTTTCCGGGTCATGGCCATATCTGTTTGCTGGCTGAGGCCGGCTGGCAATTTGGCTAGGCTGGCTTGTTTAATCACGACATGCTGAAATCTCCTACTGACACTTCTTTGTGTTCCGTGCATCAAAACAATTGATCAATTCCAATTCCCTCCAGCGTTGCCCCGCCACCGCTGTTGCCTTGTTTAACAAGGAAATCAACCAGGACCCTGGCGACTTGTCAAAGTAGATGTTGTCTTTGGCTTGCACGACGGCCGCTGCAGCAATACCAATTTGTCTTCGGATTCGACGAATCGCCGGGTCATGTTTGTCTGTCGCATCGTAACCCTAAATTTCTTCTGGACTCAAAAACTTGCACTGCCAGCTTCAAAGTTAACCATGATTTTTGATCGCCAAATAATAAATCGAACGGCTCTTGCTCAAAGTTGTCCCTTGTCGGGTTATCTTGCATAATTGTTCTGTATCGGCTCTTCTCCATCCTTTCAATTGCAAACTTCTCGATCCCTGAAGAGCTCCCACCAGGAACTCAACACCACCGTGCACTGGCCCCACGGTGGGCGCCAACTGTCGTGGTATTGTCACGGCAGATGTCCTAGTGTGAGGACTTAGTCGTGAGGCCAACGTATCTAACTGATAGCTTGAGAGGGGGTTGGTGTAGTGAGTCAAGGCCGCGGGAGCGGCGATTTGAAGTGGAGGCGGAAGCGGCCACACGAGCCCACGGTAAAGGTGGTAGAAGCCGTGGCGGGCCGCAGCAGCAACTCAGCGCACCGGCGAGGCGGCTTAGGCACGGCCGAGGCGAGCACAGCGCTGGGGCGACTTACAGCGGCTGCGGCCCAGTGGATGCTTAACACGGAGGCGCGGGTCGCGACCCGGCGGGTCCTTCACTTTCAAGGCGGCTCGTGGCGCGTCCCCGGGCGCAACGGCAGTAGCGAGGCGGGTCGGCCCAGACCAGCAGTCGACCGGAGGCGGAGGCGCGACAGAGGCGGGTCAAAGCGAAGTGAGGGCGGCGGCTCGCGGCGGCCCGCGCCGGCGGCAACTCGAGGCAGGAGCGGCGACTCGGCGCGGCAGCGACGCAAGGTAGAGGCGAGTCAATGAGGTAAGGGCGCCTCGGGGACGGAGGCGGCGCGCTGGTGGCTTGGAGCAGAAACAGCCGGGTCTGAGTTGAGGGGTGGCAAGCCCGCGGGTGAGCAGCGAGGGGAGACTGCAGCTCAAGGTGATGGTGGTGAACGTCGAGGCGAGAACGGCTCGGACGGCAGGTCGACGAGGCTTGATACCCGGCGGCTCAGAAGCAACTGGTGGCTTACGTTACAGCGGAGAGGACGCCGACTTGGAGTGGCGACGAGTAACTTGGCACAAGGGCGCAACGGCTTGAGGTCACGACGGTTGATGTGGATGGCGTGACGCCGCGCTGGTGGAGGTGAGCGGCAGTGGCGAGGCGCTCCTCAGCGGTTCAAAATGGCGGCCTGAGGTGGAGACCGCAGAGACCCGGGGAGACCGCAGAGGTGGGTGGCTCGCGGCTCGGAGTCGCAACAGAGGGCCTTCTCGAGGCCATGGCGATTGTTGGAGTGGCAGGGTGCGCGAGGGCGAGGAAGCCCGAAGGCGCGGGCGGCGGCTCATCCGCGTCGGAGGTGGAGGCTGTCCGCGGGTACTGTGGCTCAGGCGCGGCTGCAGCTGGGGGCGATGGAGGAAGAAAACCATAGTTTTACATAGCCGGCTATAGCTTCGCTATAGCCCGCTATAGCCTTTTCAGCAGGGTGCCGTTAAATGGCCGCCTTCACAAATAGCCCGCTATAACCCGTTTTAGCCCGCTATGGCTACCATGGCCCGCTATTTAAAACATGGAAGAAAACACGGCAACGGCGCGTCGCGAGTTTGAGGCAGCCGAGGTGGCTTGAGACACGGCGGCGAGGGCGACTCCCTGTGGCGGCCAGGTGCGATGGTGGCTTGCAGGCAGCTCACAGGTGACTCAGATGAGGAGCCGCTCGGCGAAGCGAAAACGGCTCGCAGGCGGGTTGTGGCAAAGGCGGCTTGGTGCAGCCGAGGGTCAACGGCGGAAGCGACCGGGCGAGCGTGACTCGGCATACATGTCCTTCGAGCCGTGGATGGAGTGGCGGAGTGAGGCCAGACCGGCTCAAAACCTTACACGACGGCTCAGAAAAGGCGAGGCGAGTCATAGCAACGGCCGGCGACTTAGCGATGGCGGAGGCAGCTCATGGAGGTAATACCGCGGGCGTCGAGGCAGCCGAACCCAAGCGGTTTTGAGGCGGCGGCTCGGAGCGGCCACGTTAGAGGAGCGAGGCGGCTCTCGGAGACCCGTGGCGAGGCGAGCGCAACAACAGAGACGGGCGGCTCTCCAGCGAGGCGTGGCGACTTGGAACAGATACCCGCAAGGCGGGTCGGATCGGCGAGTTTTTCTCTCACTCCGGGTCATGGACAAGCAGTAGAAGACGACGGCTCATAGCGGAGGCATGGGTGATGAAGGCCGCTGCAGGCTCGAGCGGCGGGTCAGCGCGGTCGCTCGGCGGCGATTTGAAGAGGTCGCACTGGCAAATGCAGACAGAGGCGGTGGCTTGCTGCGGAAGCACCCTGGTGAGGCAAGGCAAGGCCTCGGCAGCGAGGCCGCGTCATCGGAGGCGGGTCAGTGCGCCGGCGAGTCAGTGAAAACCGAGTCTGTTTCCATGTCTCCATCCTCCTGTAGGTCATGGCTGGCTTGATCAAGCTATGTCCGAGTCCTCCTCCAGGTCGTTGGACTTATCTTTGCTTGAAATATAACTTGACTGGCGCAGGACAGCAAGCGTGCGTGTGTGTCCGTCCAATAGTTGGCACCGATAACTTTCCTCTGAGATGGATCCTTCTCCATGGTAATCACGGGCCAGACCCACATAGTAACTTTTCCTTCCATAACTCCTGAATCAGCCTCCCGAACGCAGTGGACTAGTGGTGGCGGCTTAGCAGATCATTATAGAATCATCGCTACAAAAAATACACTTCTGTGATGATACATATTTGTTATAGTAGGTCACGTTTTCTGTCATATCTGTACATCCATGACGATTTTGTGACAGAATCAAGATAGTCATACTTATGCTGTCGTAGAAGTGTTCCATGACAATACCAAAATTATCATCACGGAAGTGTCCACTTCCATGACGATAAATGGCACGTCATGGAAGCGCTTTCATCAAGGGTAACCGACACGTGGCATCCATCGTAACGGGTCGCCGTTAAGCTATCGGGTTCCGGTTTGAATCCGATAACCCGTTAACAACCCGGACCAATGGGGATTTTCCACGTGTAAAATTCGCATTCACCGGCGGATCCACGTGTCGGCCCAGCGTTGGGATAGTTGTCATCCAGCGAATGGACGGGATGCGCCTATGATACGTCGACACATGGCTCGGCCCAACAGTGGCCCATTCAGGTCAAAAGGCCGGCCCGTTTGACCTGGTCAAAAGGTAACGGCCGGCCGGCCCACTTAAAGCCTGTTAGCGGCCTGTTCGCATATAGCTGATTTACAGCCCGCTAACTCACGGCCCATTATGGCCTATCCGAATTAGGCCCAGTAGCGTCATCTGGGCCGTCCAATATGATTCCAGCCCGCTGTAACTTTCGGCCCATGTATGACCCATGACGTATTTCGGCCCATATGAGGCCCTTTGTAACTCTTGGCCCATTAACGGTCCGTGGTGAAACTGACCCATAATGAACAGCGTCACCAAATACGGTCCATTAACGACCTGTTATGCCTGTCGATAGAAACAAGCTCATTACACTCATCGGCCCATTAACGGCCCGTTATGGTTGGCCCATGAACGGACGATTCCCACTCTAGCCCGTTTACGGCCCATAATGCGGTCCGTTATTGATTCATGTTTGGCCAATCGATCATACGGCCCGTAGAAGGCCCATTGATTCTACGGCCCGTAGAAGGCCCATTGTTTCTACGGCCCGTAGGAGGCCCATGGTCACTACAGTAGATATGTAGCCCATGGTTATTGTGGCATATTTTTAAAAAGTAGGTTATTGCGGTCACAAGCAAACCGCGGAAAAAGAACTGCACTGACTACAAGCAAACAAATAAACAATACAACAAGAAATAAATAAGCAAGCAACTTACGCTAGGCTATCACGGCTATTACACATATTACATCCACTGGACATCAAAGTTCGCCACCAGTGCAAATATGGGGAACAAAGCAGCATATTACATACACTGGTTGTCAAAGTTGGCGACCAGTGCAAATAAACGCCGCAGCAAAACAAGTCCAGCACTGAAACCACTTCACAAGAGATCAAGAAACAATATCCTGGGTATCCACCATGCTGGCAAGATGCTTAGCAAGCTTATTAGCTTTCTCTTGTTTGGCGCTTAAATCCTCACGCGCTTGCTGTTGCACCAGAAAGTATGCATCTGAATTCTGCAGGGACTTCCTCAGTCCTTCGGCTTTCTGTCGCAGCACATCTGATCGATTTCTTTCAACTTGAAGTTGAGACTCAAGAAGCCGAACTGATTCAGGCAGCGAGTTCGAAGAGCTGGTGCCAGCAGTATTGGCCAGTAACTCGAACACTACATCAAGACAGGACTTTGGGGTTGTCTCATTGTCTTCAAGATAGTTTTTATCAGTTTTCTTGGAGACCAATAGGGATGTCTCACTATCTTGAACCTTATCTGCTCCTTTACCACTGCATAACGGGGTACTCTTCTCCAATATTTTGTCCGCATTCTAAAAGAGAAACAAGCAGACACATCACAGGTTTACCATGTTGTATATGAAACTCATTTTGGTAAACCAATTCAGTAGTAAGGTGGACAGGATAATAGCATGAAACAAACATATATCTAAGTAGTATGGTCACTGTATGGTCTATATCATTCTAGTTTATGTTGCCAAATCAAGATAGAGACAGTTCAAATCATATCTGTTTAAGACAAAGCAGCATAGACAGAATATAAGTGTGGGAAACTACACAGCACTAACAACACTTGTAATGTGCATGGCATGAGAACATAACTGTTTATTCAATTGAAATTGAAATCAACATAGAGCAAGTTACAACAGCAAACACGTTAAAGAAACAGGTTTAAAACATACCTGTTGCGCCATTGGAGTTTCAATTGCATCCTTCAAATTTGAAATTAGTTGGTATGAGTAAATACAGTGATGTAAGAGCAAAGGAGTATGAACCATAGCTACGGAACCTGACCTGAGAACAATTCTTCTTCTTCTTTAAGCGTTGACTTGGGGTTCGGAGTGGTGGTCCTCATACTTTGAGCACTGCAGTTGCCCTACTAACTACTCGTGTTTGGGTGCTCTGTGGTGGAGAGGGTGATGTGTCAACTGGAACTAGGTCACTATCTGCTGGGGTTGGGGGTTAGAAGGGGTGTAGCTGGTTCTCAGTCCAACTGGGTAGGGGAACAATCTGCGTGAGTCTAGGTTATGCGTGGTGGGGCTGGTTCTTGGGCAAGTACAACCGTGGTTCTATCTGCATCGACGGGTAGCACGATCTTTTCTGAAGACCGTGTTTTTACTCCCATAGATACTGCCATCACCCCCTCCAATTCAAATGGCTGATAAACAAGAAAAGTAATTGAATGTACATACATTGTAAGATAGACAGGTGCAATGAATAGTAGGGAAGAAAACAGGGCATGAAATAATTCACATTTATGTTGTCTAACAAAACAGGATAGCATGACATAATTTCACATATATGATGGCTAATTAAACATGATAGCATGACACAATTTCACATATATGATGGCTAACTAAACAGGATAGAATGACATACTTCAAAATATGATGACTATGTAAACAGGATGACATGATATAACTATACGATGTGTCTATTAAAGTGGTTGGCATGCCATAATTCACAAACATGCCGTCGATGGAAACATGATGGCATGATATAATTCACGGATAGAATGACATAATTCAAAATATGATGACTATGTAAACATGATGAGATGATATAACTATATTATGTCTTTAGAAAATGGGTTGGCATGCCATAATTGAGATACATGCTGTCTATGTAAACATCATGGCATGATATAATTCAAATATATGATTTATATACTAAGCAAGTGAGGAGAGGGCAATCACATATATGATGTGTCAACTAAGCAGATGGCATTCAATATTGTGTATATGATGTAAAAACTAAGCATTGCAAGAGAACATATGCATGATATGAGTAATATAACCCTGCCAAGTTTGAGCATACACCCCAGGGGGAAAATAGGACTGGTCATCTGCCTCTGAATCCTCCTCTGAGGAGCTATCTGTAACCAGCAAGATATCTGCTTCAGCAGGTAGCATTGTCTGCTCTGAAGACCTTGTTTTCACTCTAGATTTTTCCATCACCAATTCAAATGGCTGATGCACAGGAAGAGCAGTTGAATATACAAACATTGTCGACAAATGGAATGAGTAATACAAAAAAAGGATGGCATGATATAATTCACATATATGACGCTTGGCTAAACAGCATGGCATTGCATAATTCACATACATAATGCCTTGCAAGAAGATAGCATTGCATAATTCACATATATAATGTCTTGCAACAAGAAGGCATTGCAAAATTCACATATATGGTAATTAGACACTAAACAGGTGGCATTCACACAAAGCATGTCTAAACTAAGCAAATGACATGCCAATGCAAGACACCATATGCACGATATGAGCAATATAACCCTGCCAAGTTAGAGCATGCACCTCGGGGGTGCGGGAATAGGACTGGTCATCTGTCTCTGAATCCTCCTCTGAGGAGCTATCCATAACCAGCAAGACATGTGCTTCGTCAGATAGCATTGTCTGCTCTGAAGACCTTGTTTTCACTCCAGATTTTTCCATGACCGTGCCGAATGGCTGATGCACAGGAAGAGTAATTGAATGTATTAAAATTGTTGACAAATATAATACGTAATAAAAAAAGGATGGCATGATATAATTCATATATAAGATGGCTGGCTAACCAGGATGGCATTGCAAAATTCACATATATGATGCCTGGCTAAACAAGATGGCATTGCATGATTCACATATATGATATAGAAACTAAACAGATGGCATTCACACAATACATGTCTAAACTAAGCAGATGACATATTTTATGTATAAAGTAAGCAATGCAAGGCACCATATGCATGATATGACCAACATCAGCATGCCAAGTTAGAGCAAAAGACTTCAGGGGGTAAATAGGAGTGGTTTGCTCCCTCTGAATCCCCTTGTTAACAGTTATCTTCCTCTTGATTACAGTCTGGAATGGGGGGAGGAGGGTTGCTTTTGCGCCCACCATGGAGCGATGTCTGCATGAAATTTTATTGCCACTCAAGGCTCATCTCTTTTGCTCTACATGTTCAGTACCATTGTGTACAATAACTGACATGCATAGGAATAAAACATAGTGAGATTATGTAAGGAGTGCATGCACAAATCCAGAGTGATGGTAGTAAACTGTGGATAGACCCAAAACCAATGATAGCAGGCAGATAATAGCTTCAGTTAAAAAATACAGATAATGGTTCCTTTAATGTTTGTTTCCACCCAACATGAAACTCATAGTAGACACCCGAGATTAACCAGATAGTAGATAGATAGTATTGATTGCTGCCCCAATATGTACCCCACAACCATTTAAAAACTCAAGTTTGAGCATTAGTTTGGACTTGACTCGGAGTCTAATCGGTGAACAAGACGATAAAGTAACATGTCATCATATTAAGCGATGCATAACGTAAGCAGACACGAAAGAGTGCGACCTCTCTTGCGGACCCGTGTAGTCCTCAAGGTCAGCTCAGTTGATGATGGTAATGCAGTTGTCGTGGCTGCCGGCGGTGGGGAAGAAGATCTGAGGCGGCGAAAGACAGTCTGGAGGGCGGATCCCTGCTGTGGTGAACCCTTCCGTCATTGGAGCAGCTGAGCTGGGGTGGAGCACAGCGCTGCAGATGCAGGACAAACCACACAAGGTTTTCTTTGACACATATCTGTAACAGAAGTAATTCTGTAAGGGCTTGTTTGAATTGGAGGATTCTAACAATGTAGGGATAGGAAATACACAGGAATAGGATAGGAATGCATGTGCACAAGAGAGAATTTAAAAACACAGGATTTCTGCCAATATGGGTGTTTGGTTCACATGAATTGGAAGATCACAGGATGCAAAGAAGCACGGTGAGATTAAGTCAAACCACAAGAAAATGTACTGTTATAATGCTATTATGCTCCTATCTCTTAGTCTTGTGCTTCATGAATAGGAATTTGAAAAGGAGGACAAGTGGATATTAAAATTCCTACGGTTTTTCTTTCAAGGAGACACTAAAGGAACAAATCCTATAGTTTTCCTTTGCTCCATTCCTTTGAACCAAATGCATGAATAGTAGTACCATAGGAAACTTTCCAATTCCTATATTTTTCCTTCACTTTTCCTTTCAAGCACTGGCGATTCTAGTAGGCAGGCTTGAACAGGGAAAAGCCTACACTCAAAAAATATTTTTGTGCTACTTCTACTACTTTGGACCCAGGCCGCTGCCCTACTAGCTCAACTCCCAGGCCCATCTATAAATGCACAGCTCAAACGCGCAGAAATAAATAATGATGGTATTCAAGAGAGTCCATCATGGATAACTAAGTTGCCTGGTACCTCACTGCTTGTCATATAGTAGGAGAAACTAATCGTATTTCACGTTACTACGTATGCTCAGTGGACAATATATATAACATGTAGAGTAAAAAAGCGATGCAACAAGTGTACAACCTCTTTGGCGAAGCCATGTCGATCTCAGCATGATTGGGTTGGTCGGTGAGGATGCTCTGGCTGATGTGGCTGTCGGAGGAGGGGAAGAATATCTTAGGCGTGTGGAGATGGAGCCGAGAGTACTGCTCCACTGTAATGGAGGGTTTCGTCTTTGGAGCAGCTCCGGTGAGTTGTACGACAGCGAGGCTGAAGCAGGACAAGAGAAACAACGTTAACCTGAGTGGAATTCTAATAGCATCTCCAATAGATGATGTAAAATACATAACCACAAAGTGCTAGATGTAAAATACATCAGCCGCTCATCTCTGAACTTAACTGTCGAAACTGAATTTAACTGTCGAAACTAAATTTTACTGTCAAAACTGAATTTTCTTGTTGAAACTGAATTTTACTGTCGAAACTGAACGCACTAGTAGCAGAAAAGCAGTAGCTGCAGCAGCAGCGCCCGGAGCAGCAGCGCGTGCGAGAGGCGGGGCAGCTGGTCGTGTAGCAGAATCTCGGGTAGCAGCTGTAGGGGCTCGAGCGAGAGCAGGATCTGTTGCTCGTGCAGCAGCAGCGCGAGCAAGAGTAGAGCAGCAGCGCAAGCAAGAGCAAGAGCGAGAGCAGCAGGACGAGCAAGAGCAAGAGCAGACCAGGCAGGGGACCGACAGCAAGTGCAGAGCAGCAGCGCGAGCGAGAGCCAAAGCAGCAGCAGCTCCTACTGACGTGGACGTCGCCGCCGAGGGAGCAACAACGTGGAGGAAGTGTCCGACGACGCCGCCGTAGATGGAGCCACGCCATGTCGGCTCGGAACCGAGCGCCGGCAGCACCGTGAGCTCCGGCTGGGTGGCGGACGGAGGAGGGTGTGGGGCTTCGCGGCCTCGGTGTACGAATGGGGGGCGGAGGGGATGGGAGTGGGGAACCATGGCTTAGGGACGCGCTTGTCCGAAATGTGGGGTAAGTTATGAAAGTACCCCCACCGATTTGAGCTAGGCGATTCTTTCGGTTCAGGGATATCACGGGAATTTCGCGTGTTGGGATTTCGCAGGAGGTGGGAGTTCTCGCGCGCGTTGCAATTTTGGGACAGCAAGGCGCGGGTTGAGATGGAGGGAGTTTTCGGAGCACAACGAGACAAAGGGATATCTTAAAATTTCGGGGTAACAAGACGCGGGTTGAAGAGGCGGGAGTTTCGCAGCACGATAGACAGAGATGCTAGCTTGAAATTTCGGCATAAAAAGGCGCGGCTTGAAATTTCGGGAGAACAAGCTTAACGTGTAAAACAAAAGACAATTCGCACCCCACTAGAGAGAGCCATGTCCTGTTTTACTATATTACTAGAAATGCATTCAAATACAACAACAAAAAACTATAAAAATCAGGACAACAAGCTTAACGTGTACAGTAACAAATCAATTTGCACTTCCCTCAACAATAAAAAAAATCGTGTTGTCTAGTATATGGACTAAATTTGAGTACATTTTCCCTGCTTGAATGGGATTGTACTCGGGTTAGTTATACAACCATCTAAATATTATCTTCACAACACATGACATGAATATAGGAGTAGTAAATTCCCATATAAATATGAACTACATGTACATACGATCTCGAATTCAAATATATGTATCCATTTTATGTTGAATTCAAATCATAGTACATGTATTCTCTAGCTAGATGTTCGGAATCTAAACCATATGAACTACATGTACTTACAATGTGTTTAACACGCACAACACACACACACACCCACCATTTAGACTAGTAAGGTACACATGCATTGCACGCATGAGATTTGGCAACCAAATTATGAATAAATACCACATTATAGCATGTAAGCTTTGAGTCATATATGCATGATGTAGATGTTCGTTTAACTCTTATAGTTCATCTCATTCAAAATCAATTAGTTTTTATAAAAAAACTAATCTATTTTAAGATTCATGGAATTGTGCATTGTAAAGCATAAAGTAAAAACAAATAATGGCAATTCATCTAGGAAAAAAAATTAGGCAATTATGATACGGAAGATTCTAGAACAAAGGAGAAGTGCTTGTGTTTTGAGGTTTGTGCATTATGCTTAAGTTCAACCATGGAGTCTTCTAGATTGTACATGTGGCAAAATCTGATGGAATGTAGATGATATCCAACGGCCAGTAGTGCTCGGATTTGCCATCTCTGCACCGTCGGATTGGCTTCATCCAACGACCATCTTTCAAAGTTACTCGCACACGATATAGGGGTATAGATATGTGATGCTTAAGCCACCCATCATCTTCAATTTGAATAGTGTGTCCATGCATGGATGCAATGTGGCCAAACGATGCCTGCCATCAGTATCTCAAATTCAAATCAGTCTAACCTTGTTTAGTGTGTATACAGTATAGCATGCTCGTTTCCAAACCACACCACACATATCTCAGTTATATTCATGCATGCATGGGTTTCAAATATCATGATCTCTTATTCAAATATTTGAATTCAACTTTACATTGATTATGACCTCACCTAGTCTTTTACACCCACAAAGTCATCTTCTCTTTATAATTGTACCACTAACTTTCTCTCGTGCATGCATGCACACACACTACCACTCGGCATTATCCATCGCACATATGCAATCTTTTTCTTCAGGTCGGTCTCCCATGCATGCACACACACACACCTCCCCCTCTTCATCACTTCGGGCATTCTTTATCTCTCACATGCATGCGCAACGATCGATGTTCCTCTATGTGTGTATATATATAGCTAGGTCTTTTCTAGTTTTCCACACAAACCGATCGATCTATATATCTAGTCAGGTCTCACCCTCTTTCCCACGTACACATCGATCAATCTATACCTCTCTATATAGGACTACATAGCTAATACACCCACATTATCTATCCATAGTCTCCCTCTCATCATCCATGCATTCCGCTTCATCTCTCACACGCGCGCACAGTGGCGAAGACAAGGGGCAGCAAGGGCCGTGGCCCTACCTAACATCACTATATATTGAGGCTAATATGAATGTGATCAGTAGATCAATTGCTGGTAAAATGGTTTAAGTTGATGAATTGGCCCTCCCCGTAAAGGATTAGCAATGCTTGGTCCCCTAGCTCATTTATTTTTTATGGCTCCACCACTGCGCGCAACCACGCACGTTCTCGCCTCCTCTCTTTAAATATTGATCTTGCACTTGTGCACTCCTTCATAGTCTCCCTCCACTTGGCCCCTCGCACCATCTTCCAGCCTCCCCCCCATATCCTAGTGCTTGTACGCTCATAGAGCTCTTCCCTCTATATGTCTCTATCGATATCTCGCGCGGTCGACCCCTCCCCTCCCTTCTCGTATATCACCCCGGCCCCATGCACATACATGTATGTATATAGGCCTCTCCTTCACACAAAATGCATTGACACGTATTTCCTCACCATATCTTAGTATCTCTCACACAGGGACTACGTGTACGAAAGAGAAGAGGTGCACACACGCACTCGTTCCCACATACAAATGCGCGGGTGCACGGTGGAGCCCATTTGTACAAAAAATGAGTGTGTAGAAAGGCTTTAGATGATGTGCCACTAGTATATATCTATACCTCTATATCTATATCTATATCTATATCTATACCCCTATATAGTGTGCGAATAAATTTGAAAGATGGTCGTTGGATGAAGCCAATCCGACGGTGCAGAGATGGCAAATCCGAGCACTACTGGCTGTTGGATATCATCTACATTCCACCATTTTCTGCCACATGTACAATCTAGAAGACTCCATGCTTGAACTTAAGCATAATGCACAAACCTCAAAACACAAGTACTTCTCCTTTGTTCTAGAATCTTCCGTATCATAATTGCCCAAACTTTTTTTCTAGTTGAATTGCCATTATTTGTTTTTACTTTATGCTTTACAACGCACAATCCCATGAATCATAAAATAGATTAACTTTTTTATAAAAACTAATTGATTTTGAATGAGATGAACTTTAAGAATTAAACAAACATCTACATCATGCATATATGACTCAAAGCTTACATGCTATAGTGTGGTATTTATTCATAATTTGGTTGCCAAATCTCATGCGTGCAATGCACGTGTACCTTACTAGTACTTCCAGTATGTGCAAAACATGTAAATTAGAATTCCAATGGCACGCTACACAGTGTCTCTCCCTTTTTTTAATTAATATATTATGATTAAAATGATGTGGGGGCATCCATGAAGCCACATGGCACATGTGGAGGCGTTGTCGCGACCTCCTTGTGTGAATTGATCACAGTGACGTGCTGCTGGTTCTAGAAGAATGTACTCGTCCTCTCTCACGCACACTGGTAGTACGTGCACGAAGCGAAGATTTGCACGCACGCACTCATTCCCTCGCACGCACACGCGGATACAAGGTGGGACACATTTTTGTACGAAGATCCACCCCATGTGATAATTTGACACGTGTAAAGTCGTTCACTTCATTGATGGTCAATTAATACAATGCATGCAAATTGAGTGGACGTGAGGGAGGAAGTAGTTGAGAATGACATTACTACTCCGCTGCGTGCATGCGAGTAGTTAAATCATGGGTTGCTACTTCCATTGGTCTCCTTTGTATTTTGTGCCAATTTTTGCCATAATTTTAAGTAACACAATATTTATGCATGTCATAAAAATTAATGTCATCGAAATCTATGTTCAAATGTGATTCCAATGATATAATTTTTGCTGGCATGCTTTAACATTTTCTTAGTTAAATTTTTGGTCAAAAATTGGCACAAAATAAAAAGGGGGCCAATAAACCAGGACGCAGGCAGCATGATCAATTTTTGCCTGGGTTACTGTTGGTGGCCTTTGTATTTAAATATGGACGGAGTGGAGTGGTACTATCTTTATCTTAGCCTCATACGGCTCTCCCAGTGCCTACGCTCGCCTCCCCGCCTCGCCCACCGGATCCCGCCATGGCGGATCCCGTCATGCATAATCCCTTAGATCCCAGGATCCCGCGGGCTGCCCTCTCGCTGCGGCCCGCAGCACTGCCGCCTTTGAGTGAAACCCACATGTGTTTCAGAGGGGATCCATTGCTCTGGAATCACAGATCACTGGCACCAGAGGACATGCCAGGGCTGTGTTTCAGATGGTGGGCAGCAAGGGCAAATCGGATCGAGGAAGCGTCGCATCGATTGGAGACAAGTTCGAAGGAGCTGCGCCTGGCGAAGCACAAGGCGGAGGCGCAAGTCGATCTCAGTGGAGAGATGCTGAGGGACGTCAGCATCTGGCAGTGTTGCGTTGATTTCGAGCTGGGGCTAATGGCAGAGATCATATTCACGGAGGCGACTACGGAGGAAAGAACGCGCATGCCTACGGAATGGCATGAGCAGCCGGTGCAACTGTTCAAATGGGCGGTAGGAGAAGCGAAATCGCAGGACAAGCTGCGGCGGCGCCGCTGGGCTTGCATCGTAGGCGAGGCGAGCTGCCCTCCTTCCCTGCCAGCGATGCAGTGACCTACTCGGTTGCTGCTACAGTGAACTTGCGGTGCCATGGCGGTTTGCAACCGTGACAATCACTCCATCTATATGTATTGTATTCATGTGAAAATACTTGGTTGTTTGGAAAAAGATGGTAATTGATTTATCACTAGTTTTTGAATGCTTGGTCATGACAATCACCCGAAGCCACAACCAGAAGTCTCCATCGCGTAATACTTACGGTCGGTCGCACCAACAGACGGTCGGTCGGACCCACGACACGCATCGGCTTGGTCTGACATGTACGACCAGTTACATCACTGACTTGTGCGACCGCATTTGAGCAGTAGTACTTGAAATTTGTGTTCCAGGAAACTTATCGGGAGCCGTTTCAGTCCTCGAAACCAAAACCATCAATTAATCTTTAGCTTGTTCCCATCACATTCCAAAGTAGTACTACCATGCTATAATTAAGTGCAAACCTGCTCACACCTAGTACGTATCAAACCTGAACGTGTTCCCACTATGCAGGTTTTAGTACTAGTGCTAGTACTAGGTTATAAAAAGGGGAAGAGCCGAAAATCACTCTACCTTCCTCCTCATAAGTCTTTCTTATTCGTCCGTCCTTGCCCTGGCCGGTGTGCAGAGCTCTAGGTCGAGAACTACTCGTAACAAGGGAGTGGCAACCAAGGCCGCGGAAAAAAAGAGAGGGCTCGCCGCCTCGCAGAGACCTCGAAAGATCTCTCATGGGCAGGCGAGGGCTCCCAGGAGTGCCCTAGCCACGGAGGCCAACATGCCGAGCTAGCAGTGCTGGAGTCGTTATCCCTCGACGACATGCCCGATCAGCTCAATAAGCAGAAGAAGTTCATCGATGACTTGGTGGAGCTGCTAAAGGAGAGCCTCGACGACATGCCCGCTGAGCTCAATAAGCAGGAGGAGTTGATCGCCTACTTGGTGATGCTACTGAAGGAGAGCATTGCCTCGGGTAAGAAGGCAACCGGCGAAATCCTGCAACTTCATGAGGACAAGGCGAAGCTCCGCCATGAGCTTGACCTGCTGAAGGAGGAGAACGCCGGCTGGAAGAAGCTGCATGAGCAGAGTAGTTCCTTGGTGAAGATGCTGCACGCCCTCGTCATGGAACAGAAGGAGGAGTTGGCGACGCTCCGCATCGAGCACCCGGCTGCTATCAAGGTACGTAATGCGGCTGTGGAACAGATGATGAACGCTTGCCTCGAGAAATCCCGCATCATGGACAAAATGAAGAAGATGGCGGAGGAGATGCGCGAGGAGATGGAGGTCGTGGAGGCGATGAAGAAGCAGTTACGACTCCGTGGCCAGCAACCCTTCATGAAGTAGAGAGCAGCGCCCCAAACTTGTGTCTGCGTCTTCCTTATTTTTTGGGGGGAATAATCTTCCTTCTTCTTTTGCTCATGTGTTTCATCTGGTGCTTCGGGTGTTTCGCCGCATGTGTCACATTCTCTGCAAGGCACAAATAGAATAATGCTAACGATGAGCGGTGCCGTGGGATCGATGACTAGCAAATTAGATCATTTTTTATTGCCATATTGCACTAGGCTGCCGTGTTTCGCGCACCTCCGTCGTACTAGTACTCCAGTGGAAAACTTGAGTATATACCGCATGGTTCTTTGCTCCTCCTCAGGTCGTCGGCAACATTTATACGAGAAGTCAAACCACAAGGCCCCACCTTCCAGCAGTAATGAGCCGTCAAATCACAAAGGCCCTCGCCTCTCGTGAAACCGACCAAGCGAGACTGCCCCGCCCTCTAGCCTTTTAAAAGTACTTTTGTACAGTAGTACTAGTATCGATGGATTGCGCCATGGAGCAGAACTAACAAGATGAAATTAAAGAAGAACTGTGGTACATATAGAGAGCGCTCGTCGCCAAATTATGCATATAATACTATTAAAAAAGCTAGTACGTGCTTAGATGGTGTGCTAAAGTCTATTAAAGAAATTAGCATACGTATTTAATTCTTTGACAACTAAACTCCTTCATGCTTTGGGTAAACTTCTCTCATTTAAGTTTTTTTTAATTACTTATCTCATTTAAGTGTTTTGCGTATGTGCCATGCTTAGAGCGTGGTTATAGTATAGCCAATATGATGTTGGCCATATCATATATAGTACGTATATAATGTGAAGAAACGAGTGGTAGTACTACCAACTACAAGATGAACTGTAAGAAATACTAGTATGTACGTACTGAAGAGTTAAAGTAACTAGAAGGAGCATAACATAGTTCTGCTAGGGGCTCAGCACAACACACCCCTCAAATAAAACTAAGCACCCTGAAATTAAACTAAGCAACTAATCCGGTAGACACTGCATTAGAACCACCATGAGTAACGACACTGCCACCTTACTCGGACTCCTCGTCCACGTGCTCGACTTCGTCCTTGTCCCTCTTCCTCTTGGCCGATACTTCTTTTCTTGAACCACACACTTGGCTCTTGCTCTTCATCCAACCCTTGTAGATATTGAAACAAAGGTAGGCATCCATTGCAGCGTACTGGATGTGGTCTCTATCTAGTACATTTCACTGCCATGCAAGATGAAACTTGGGCGGAGGTTTCGTCAGTTTACCTTACGAAGGATCAACCATGGCTCCTGCCAGGGTCAGCATTGAAGGCTGACGGGAGGACACCAGCCCATTCTTCTGGAGGTCGAAGGGCTGGCCTACAACGAGGCCTATCCGATCCAGGACTTTTCTGTCGTTCGTAAAGTCTACAGTAACGAATTTCACATTGCCGCCCACGAGGAAGTTCTTAAAATCCTCGCACTCAACGTCAGCATGGCATATGTGGTAGACCAAGCACAAGTTATGCACGCAAACCTGGATCACGGCGGGCTTCTTCCTCTCTTCCTCCATTAGATTCTTCACTTTTCCCAGGACTGTGGTGTACTCAATATCTAGCCCAGCGACCCACTCATCACCATTTGACTTTTCGAACATGCGTCTAAAGCAAGCAAGGCATCCTTTCACCGTCGCGGAAAAACGGGTGTAGATGACGTCGAACTCATCGCCGGTGATGGTTCTAACCTTGTACTCACCGCCGATCATGGAGATTTGGGACGCCATGGATTTGGGAGGAGGGTTAGGATTAGTGGAACTGCTGTAATGTGAAAGGACCGGACGACTAGGAGCAAACTGCTGTAATGTTAAAGGATGGCTAAGGACGAGTAGGAGCGAACTGCTAGCGGTTTTCCGATTGTAAAAATGCTGAGTGGGGCATGCGAACGGCAGCGTAGTGGCTTGCCCGGTGGATAAATGGATTCATGCACAGTACTATGGGGGCCCAATTAGATGTCATGTCTACTAGATGCCCAATTAAATGGCTTCATGCATCTGCGTGTTCGCACGTCAAGCGTCAGGAAAATTATAGGCGATACAAAGTTTTCCTTGCTCCCATGATACAGGCTTTCGAGAGCCCTTGGATCTGAGATCGAACGGTTGCATGGCGTGATTCTAGACCTATGGGTGAATATCCTATCTTGGAGGGTTATTCTGCAAATTTTCAGCAACTTAGCATGCGACCATTCGATCTCGTATCCAAGGGCTGTCAGCAGCCCGTATCATCGTCGCGCCTACCACGACCGTCGCCTCGCTCGCGCGGTCGCGCCCTTGGAGATTTCAGACGGCTATAAATGAGCATTTTTTGCCTACTTTGCATGCACGAAACTACTTCCTCCTCCAGGTGCGTTAGGCTATCTGATGTTGGCATGTCATACATAGTCATCACTTATAGTGACTCATACAACAAGGTTAGCTATAAGGTTGGCTATAAGAGTATTTTTTTTACTTCTCTCTATTTCTTTCTTCGTAGTATTTATTGCATTTGCCAAGGAGTAAGTAGCTAGGTAGTACAGTACTTGGAACCTGTATACCATGGAGGTGGTCAGGAATCGGGAGACTCACGCCGGTCGTAGCGCGGCAATAATAATGATAATGGCAAGTCAAATCACAGGGCCCCACCTGTCCAGCAGTAATGAGCCGTCAAATCACACAGCCCTACATTTGCAGCAGCCTACTCCCCTCATCTTCTCGCCTCTCTGTCGAACCGACTAGGCGGAACTGCCCCGCCTACCACACGGGAAAAGCCCCGCCCTCAACTTTTAAATATAATTGTGTATCCATGGATTGCGCCATGGAGCAAAGCCTGAAGAAAATGGTGGTACACATGTATACAGCACGCCTGTCGCGTTCGTGTCGCACCCTAGATGGTCGGTCAGTCTGGCACGCCGCTCTCCGAATGGAACGTGCCTCATATTGCGTTTGCACACACATGTGGGACCGCAATTGAGAACCGACCATAGGCACACTCCCCCGTCCCCGCAAGTCGGCTGAGTTAATAGAAGAGAGAGACAAGCGATAGTACCGGAGCAGTGCTGTAAACACGCCGGTGCCTGGACGATCCCTGCACAACACGGGAGATTAGTTCGTCCATGCATGTGACCAGACTCCAGCAGACGGTTGGATTGGCTATCGTCTACATATCGTGCAGGTTGTGTTGTACAGGGTTGTAGTTCTGATGAGAAATCTAAAAAAAAGGTTTCTTGTCATCTCGCAATATTAGGTGTCATGTGCTGCGGATCACTGCGAGGGTTAAACAGCGACAACTGCGTTCCTCCAAGGCGCTGGTCATTGGGGGCACATGCACGAAGACTACTCGGCTACCATCTAGGTCAAGCCAGCTATGTTAATTAGGACATCTGTCGATTGACCCCTTTTCTACGAGTTTGTCTTTAATTTGAGCTTTGATCCTCGTCTAGTTTGTCCGTCGGGATTCATGTTGTCTCCTTGGGGCAGTGAGGTTATGGTTTCTTGTCATGTGGCATTTTTTCGTGTTATATGTTAATCCGGTGCTTCAGATCAAAATGACGACAACTGCGCCTCCGGGGCACGTGCATGAAGACTTCTCGACAGTCATGGACGAGGTCAAGCCGGCTCCGGTAGATAAAAGAAAACTACTCCACTATATAGGCAGGAGCCTCCGCGCTTGCTTGCTAGTGTTGCTCTCTTCACACTCTCTCATCCTCTCTAGATCTAAACACGATAGCGGTGGCCACACTCTCTCTCTGGTCACCACTGGTCACAGATCCGGCCGGATCCCCTCCGCTGGGGAAGGTGAGAAGGTGCAATGTTCACGCAGTCGTCATCGGCGACGGCTCTTACCCACTACCGGCGCCTCCCGATCAGCATGCCTTGCCGTTCTCTCCCACGCAGCGCCGGCTAGGGAGGGCCTCCGACCCCTTCTTCTTTGCTGCTGTAGTGTGGGCAGATCCGGCCTCCCGACGCCCACCTAGCGACATCCCGGCGACCCTCAGGTATAACTTCCTTCGAAACTGGCCTTGCTCTACTGCCCCAGCTCCTCATGTCGCTGCATTTGTATCTTTTACTATTTCTCAGGCCCCCTCGTAGATAGGATCGATCGGCTGTTCGAAAGCCACCTAAATTTTTACTGTTAAAAGGTAAAACTACTTCATGCAGTCGAATCTAGTACTACTTGGTTCAAACAGGGAAGAAAGGGGGTGGGGGTGGGGGAAGATTTGTTACCTGAATCTAGGACTTGGTCGAAAGAGGAAATAATGGGGGCAAAAAGTAGCAGAGACTGGCTATCCAACTGGTCTCTTGGTCTAATAGGAAAATAAAGGGAAATGCAGTACAAACTCGATATACACCGATCTATTGGTTGAAAAAGGAAAGAAAGTGGGGACTGGGGGACAAGTCAACAGAGTATGTCCAACACTAGATTTGCTAGCCTCACACAGTATAAGGTGGCTATAACGAACAAAAAATGGGACCAACCCAGATATCCTGTTTGGATGTTTGTTGCCCCGAGCCCCTCTTATGTAATGCCACTGGCAAAATGTAGCTGTCCCACTGTTAAAGTAAGGACACGTTAAACCAATGTTGTTTCAATGTAATGCCTCCAGTAATATGAATCAATGGCACTGTTTTTCATGTCCTGCTAAATTTCCCATTAAGATAAGTTGCTTATTTTCATTAGAAATGCAACTGTCCTGGTCTGCCTACTCTCCCGTGCCAAAATACCAACTCTTTAGCAGCTGTTAATGTAATGTTGCCGGTAAAATGAAGCAATGACACCATTAAAGTAATGTCGTATTTAACGGTTGTCATAGTTAATCCTAATGCCCACACTAATATCTAGCAATACTGCTGCTTTAGAAATTGCTACTGTCCTTGTAGGATCGCCATTCAGATAAGGAACATGCTTCTTTTCATTCGATGTATGTTTCAACACTTGTTAGTCACCCTCCTTTCCACCTTTTTGTACAAACAGAGATATACATTTCACGCTTGATCTTAGTTGAACTGCACAAAATGATATCCAAATTATAGTTGAAGATTCCACGAGCTTCACGACCAACTTTGATGTTGCTCAATTTTATTGCAACTAATGAAGAAGAAGCTGCTAGCTCATGGGACCAAGTACTTGCTAACTGCATGATGCAAACATTGCTACATTTTAGGTGAACTGCACAAAAAGGTCCCATGAATTGAATCATCCATGTTGGTGACTGGTGTCATCCCTTCTACGATGGCGTTGACTGCAGATATGATTCCCATCACGAGGTATGTTCCTTTTTTGTCTGACCGTTTACCAAAGATCCTGCATGTTGACTCTGCTCTTGTGCTACTGTTTTGGCACTGCCATGATAAAGCTGTAATGTTATTATTTTGCACCTTAATCTAGTGGCACTATTAATTTGAGGCAATGTTTTGGCATCGCTAGTGCCACTGATTTTTTTTATATATCGAAAGAGGGGGTTTCCTCCGATTTCATTAAAGAAACCCAACCATAGAGAACCATTATCCGACAACATCCCAGTGTAAACGGGCAGTTATGCAACTACTACTAGAACGGACTAGGTACTAGCAGGAGACAAGTTCGCCACATAAGCTAGGCAGGTAGGGGGACGCAGCCCCAGCTCGACCAAGTTTGGATTAGTTGCAATAAAACAGAGATATACATTTCATGCTTCATCTTAGTTGAACTGCACAAAATGATATCCAAATTATAGTTGAACATTCCACGAGCTTCACGACCAACCTTGATGTTGCTCAATTTTATTGCAACTAATGAAGTAGAAGCTGCTAGCTCATGGGACCAAGTACTTGCGAACTGCATGATGCAAACATTGCTTCATTTTAGGTGAACTGCACAAAAAGGTCCCATGAATTGAATCATCCATGTTGGTGACTGGTGTCATCCCTTCTACGATGGCGTTGACTGCAGATATGGTTCCCATCACGAGGTATGTTCCTTTTTGGTCCGACCATTTGCCAAAGATCCTGCATGTTGACTCTGCTCTTGTGCTACTGTTTTGGCACTGCCATGATAAAGCATTAGTGTTATTATTTTGCACCTTAATCTAGTGGCACTATTAATTTGAGGCAATGTTTTGGCACCGCTAGTGCCACTGATTTTTTTTATATCGAAAGAGGGGTTTCCTCCGATTTCATTAAAGAAACCCAACCATAGAGAACCATTATCCGACAACATCTCAGTGTAAACGGGCTATTATGCAACTACTACTAGAACGGACTGAGTACTAGCAGGAGACAAGTTCGCCACATAAGCTAGGCAGGTAGGGGGACGCAGCACCAGCTCGACCAAGTTTGGAATACAACCCAAATGCTACCACAGAAACATCAGGTGGGAAGATAGGGACTGAAAGAGCCAGCTTCAGCATCCCAAGCACCCCCGGCCTCCATCCTTGCAACGCACGGTACACCTCACTTGCCACCTGCTCGACCCTAGTGCCCCTGATAAAATGAAGTAATAATACAGTTAAAATAGAGCGAGTGTCCTCTCTATCATTTCATTTCCAATGTAGATAAAGAAAGTGCTTCTCTTTGTTAGTATGTGTTTCATCAACTTGTCACATTGTTAATGTTTAAGTGTTTCTGCAAATTGGGGTGCTTAATTTTAGTTGATCTGCACAAAAATAGAGATTGGAATGTCTCAAGGCCCCTCCTTGTACTACCGCTGTACACTGATGTTCATCACTGGCAGAAGGTGTATCGGGGAGAATTGGGTCGATTTCCAGTATGAGGCCTACCGTATGAGGCGTCGCAGGGCCCATCTCGCCCTCGCAGCATGGCATACTGTGATACTATCACAATATTTTCCCATTATGAAAATGAAGTTTCTTCTATTTATTAGTGTATGTTTCATCAACTAGTGCCACTATAATGTAATCATGCTTTTTCATTATTTGTGCAAACAGGGTTATTCAGCTGCCTTTGGTGGAAGTGCATAAATGTACAGATGGAACTGGCATATATGCAGACTGGGAGGTGCCAAGTAAAAATTACCGACACCAACCATGCTCCATCTAAGCATTGGCATCCACCACCGGTGGGATGGGTGGCGCTCTCTGTGGACGGATCTTTCTCGGCAGCAAATCCTCTAATCAAATACTAGTAGCTTATATTGGCACTTTTCTAGGGAGTACTCTTTTTTGAAAGAAGCACCAATCGATTTTTCTTTATTTGTATACAGTGTCACAACTTTGTTTTTGGTCCAGAGCTATTTTAGGGTGATTGGCATAGTACTCGGAGATTGATTGTAAGCATGATTTTCATTACCCGTCACACTGATTGTAAGCATGAGCAGATGGAAGATTAGGTTAGTGCGAAGCTTACCTTAAACCCTACCGCCGCCGTTGAAACGAGGCGAGCGGCGAGGGAACCGTGGAGAACGGCGGGGAAGCGACGTCGCGCCATCCGGCCTCCTCTTGCGGTGGGAGAACAAATACTCCTATGGCTCCAGCTGGCACTGCACCCTCACAAACGGCACACCGTACTCGATCGATTCGTTATCCTCTGGATGCTCAACCTTCGACCTGTACGCCCACCACCTCCACCTGAATTTTGCCTCGGGCAAATCTGTCTACTCCATCGCCCAGAGGAGATACTTGATGAACTCGAAGGACTGCGGCGTGACTGCCGCCGGGGAGTACATCACCGCCGTCTCTCTCTTTCGCATACATTACCACATGGCCCTCACCATCCTCGAAATCTCCCACTCGTTGTCAAACCAAGTAAGGATCTCCTTCAACCTAGCTAACTTCGCCTGGTCGCCGCCGGCGATCTGCCCGATTCGCTGCTGCATCCTCTCCATTGATGTCCTTTTGAGAGGTCTGGTGCTAGCTTTGGAAGATGGGAGGAGAGAAGGTGGTCTTGCAATGGAGAAGAGGGAGAGGCGATACGGTGGTTTTGCAATGGAGAAGATGGAGAGGAGAGGGGGTGGTTTTGCAATGGAGAAGAGGGAGAGGTGGGACGGTGGTTTTGGAATGGAGATGATGGAGAGGAGACGGGTGGTTTTGCAATGGAGAAGAGGGAGAGGAGCGTGCGGCAGCGATTTAGGATTGGACGAGAGGGCCGGCGCGCTGTGACTGGATCAAAATCAAAAGCAATTTACCCTTCAATTAAGAAAGCGACCCCACATTAACTAGTCTTCCTTGTATTCTGGGTCATATTTGACCATGATTTTCACAAATAAAATATATGTTATACGTTGCAAAAATAATATAATTTGAAAGTACATTCAGATACGAACCAAACGATACAATTTTTGATGACATGCATTCACATTTTGCTTGTCAAATACAGTACATGGTTAAACTTTGACCCAAAATACGCAAAACAAAAAATACTTCCAAGACCAGCGCCGCTCCTCTCCTCTTAAACCACCGTCGCTCCTCTCCTGTTCCAATCCAAAACCAGCGCCGCTCCTCTCCTGTTCCAATCCAGAACCAGCGCCGCTCCTCTCCTCTTCCATTTCAAAACCACCGCCGCTCCTCTCCCGTTCTAATCCAAAACCAACACCGCTCCTCTCCTCTTTCATTCAAAAACCACCGCCGGTGAGTGAAGGTGCTGTGGAGAAGTAGATCGATGGAGGAGTACAACCGATATGTGTGGCTCGCAGGCGGCGACCCTGTGAAGCTAGCTAGGATGTTGAAGATACAGTCTTGGTGTGACAACCCGGAGCAATTAGCAGTGACAGCGAAAGCGATGGCCAAATATCTGGAAAAGAGCAAAAACGAGGCGATACACCGGGAGGGAGTCGCGCGGGAGTACATAGAGCTGCTCCTCTGGGCCATCGAGCAAACAGATTCACCGGATCTGATCGTGAGGCTGCGGTGGTGGGAGTATCGATACAAGATGGAGCGTCCACCCGAGATTGAAGGATCAAGCATCTACACGGTGCCGTTTGTGAGGGTGCCGTGGCAGAGCGAGCCGGTGGAGTCTTCGTCGACCGAACCCAACTACAAGAGGAGAAAAATAGTTAGTGTGACGACGCTTCCCCGCCATCCTCACCCTCGCCATTCACCTCGTCCCACGGGGCGGTTGTCTGCCGCCGAGGAATAGGAGGGGACCCCCCCCCCCAAATAGTCTGAGGAGGAGCTTAGGGTTATCAGTATTTGCAGGTTGTGAATTGTGTTTTGTGTTTCAGATTTGAGAGTACTTTCAGATATGAATGTCTTTTGAATTTCAGATTTGTAGTATTGAGCATATGAAGTATTTTATGAATTGTGGAGATATATTTTTAGCACTTTAAAAAATGTAGTTTAATATAAAAGTGTAGACAATGTGATTCTCAGAGAAGAAACTGCAAGTTTCCGAGGGAGAGCATTTATATTAACACGCCCTTTTCAAACAGGGATAACATCATGTTGGAAGTTTTATTCATGGTCGAAAATGGAACTACCAGCCAGTTAACATCATGCTGATCAATATTCATGCATAGCACATCTTCATATGATGCACAGTCAAAATGATATGCTATTTTAAAAATACCCACACAATGTTGAGTGTGTTGGAGGTGGTGTGCGTAGATGACAATGGGCACCCACATGTCAGAGGAAGAGGAAAAAATTTGTGGATATTTTCACTGCATTAGGTGGAATCGAACCCGGGCGGAGCAGCGGTTGGGGAGTGGAACTTGGTCACTGGGCTACTCCAGTACTTTCGCTCGAAATTAGGCACAACATCTGCCACTACTGTAACACGTCTTCCCCGGCTCCGGCGCGTTCTCGTCCGGGGCATGGACGTCATCCTCCGCCTTTGTGCGCTCGCCGCGGCGCCGCTGTCTGCCGTTGTGGATATGCTCAACAACCGAGAGGAATCTGGAGAGGACTGTACATGGAGAGGCGGACAGTCGGGACCGACCAGGTCCATGGCCGTACGCAAGCAAGTGTCTTATTGAAAAAATATTTCCTCCTAATGCTATACTAACGCTGGGGGCCACGAGTTTGTCAACGTAGTTACTAAAGGAGATAAATTTACAACGAAGCTAGTCATCGGGGAGCTGTCATGTATCATTTATTATCAGTGAGCCAACAAGTATCAGCTGGGTTGTGGGCTGCCCAGTCTAGGCTTTCTTTTTTGACATGTGCAGCCCACGACATGCCGGTTTGTATTTTTTTTGGGCCGTCATGTATCGACCGGCCTATGGCCCTCCCATCCTAGGTTTTATTTTTTCTTAAACATCCGCAGCCCAACTTATGTATTTTTTTGAAGAAAACGTAGAGATTTGTTCTATTTTTCTATATAAGAATAGGAACGCCAGGTCCAACTTATGTTTCCCTTCTAACTATATTATATATATTTATATTATTTTATATGTTATTATATATTATTGTTATTATCATCTTATATTTAATAGATACTTACATATATAAGAAAAAAATATCCCATGTATTATGAACTTATAAAAATAAATGTTTAAAAAGAAAATCCTGGATTTTTTTACTTAAGGTCAACGAAAATACAGGTGATTGTATACAAAAGCTTGTTAAGATTTAAGGACTAATGTAAATAAAGCAATTATTATTTAAATATATTTATAATAAAATGCTCAGCCCATGTTTATTTTTTGATAACATTGCTGCGCCCAATCCAACATTATAATTAGAACCAGCCTAACAAAATCGTGTATTTCGAGAAAGTGCAAATGAGCTGTAATTTTTTAGAAAAAAATAAATGGGCCGCATGGACGCTACATTATTTGTTCACCTAGGCTAGCAAATTTGTGTATGTCTAGAAAGTGCAAATGGGTTGTAGTTTTTTTAGAAAAATAAATAAATGGGCCGGATGGACGCTACATTATTTGTTCACCCAGGCCAGCAAATTCGTGTATTTCTAGAAAGTGCAAATGGGCTGTAGTTTTTTTAGAAAAAAAATAAATGGACCGCATGAACGCTACATTATTTGTTCACCCAGCGCAGCGAATGGACTGTAAATTCTAAAAACATGGATTGAATATGTGCGACATTTTTGAAGGCTGAAATGTGGGCCAATAGGTCGAAATCAACGCAAGGTGTTGTCAACTTAGTCAGCAAATGATTCTGACATCGATAGCCCTTGGATTTACATCCAACGGCCGGCATTCATCTTCAATCTCTCGTATTCTTCCTCCAGCGCCGCCGGGACCACCTGCTCCCGTCTCCGGCTGCTAGCAGCTCTGCTTAGCACGCTTCGTTGCGAAGCGCTACCCCACCGCCGGCCAAGCCATCCCTCCACCCCTCCACACCTCCTATTATTCTCCGCCGACTGCAGAACCACGACGCACCAGAACTAGTTAACCCTTGTACACCTCTCCGTCTGTGACTCCACTGCCGCATCTTTCCATCACCGGCTCTTCGCCGTCCAGGGCCTCGCCGTCGTCCACCGCCTTGGTGCGCTCGGCGCGGCGTGGTCAACGTGGTCAACAAACGAGAGTCATCAGAAGAGGACTGTACATGGAGAGGCTGGCAGTGGAGACGCACCAGGTCCATGGACGCACGCATGCAACCGCTTCCTTATTACGCGAAAATAAAATTATTCCTCCCCCTGAAAGCTGGGACCCACCACGTATATCTTCGCAAGGAAGGAAGTGCCTCCTTATGCCTGCCCCTGACAACTGGGACCCACCAACAACATCTTTGCATGGAAGGAAGTGCCTCCTTATAACGGGCAAAAAATATATGAATCCACCCCTGATCGCTGGGACCCGCTAGCTATATATTCGGACGCAAGAAAGTGCCTCCTTGTCCTCCCTGACAACTGGGACCCACCCAGTCGAAGCGTATGTAGCGTTGTCTGTGTACATACCGGTCGATCGGTCTGTCTGCCACGATGAACGTGGCCGAGTAAGGAGCGGTAGCAGTTCGGGAAGTCCAGTCAAAACCGTGTACATGTACGTACAGCCAGATGCCAAAAAATACGGCCACGTACGTACATACAGGCGGGGTCTCGAACGCGTACTCGCGCATACGTACAGCCAGGGCTCGTGTACATGGAGAGGCAACGGACGGCAGCAATGGCGTCCTGTTCATCGAAAGCCAACCGGCTGGGTCGGAACGGAGAAACTATGTCGTGTTCATCGGGAGGCAACGGAATGCGTCGTGTTCATCGAGAGGCAATGGAATACGTCGTGTTCATCGTTAGCCAACCGGCTTGGACGGAACAGCCGAAACGAGGTCTAGCGTACCGCAGAACGGAGGAAACGGGCCTTCTGTTCGACCGCGTACGGTCGAAACGGGGTCCTGTATGGCACCCCGCCTGATTACCACTGTAGCCAGATGGTCGCCACGCATACCAGCCCAGGAAATCACTCTGGCATGCGCGTTTACAACAAGTATCATGAACATAGGCATTTCTATTAATGGATATATAGGTCTTACATGATATTACACAAGAGTGATGGCAGCGGAAAAGCTCTATCTAAGGCAGCATGGTCTTGGTGCGGCTCCAATCCACAGGGATCTGACTGGGTTACTCTTCTAGCCCGCGAACGCTCCGGCTCCTCGACAACGAACGACGGATCCTTATGTGAACCTGGCCATGTTAAAGGCCATGAGTACTTTTGAATGTACTCGCAAGCAAACCAAACTAACATATACACCAAGCAAAGCAATCCATGGCATTCAAGCATGCATTTATTATTAGAGCAACATTAATTATCATGGCATAGCATACCTATCTAGCAATATTAATCATGAAGTTGTAACAGGATTATTCAGCAAGATAACTACTAAGGTAAATATAGTAAAGTAAGCATATCCAGTAAATAAGCCATACTCCGAACATTCTCAGGATCCAATCCAAGCCTTAACCAGATCCAACTTACTCTCTTCCGGGTTGCCTTACAACCCTCAGAACATTCATGATCCACTGAGTACTTCCGATCATAAGACGAGTTCTTCCATCATTATTATCATTGTTACGGTTGACCACCTAGTGAGGTCTGGACGGACTGTCCAATGCCGTGGACGCGGCTATTCGAATAGATTCTTACACTCTGCAGAGGATGCGCACTTTACCCACACCATGGAGCATCTGGCCTCATGATCCCATTCGGGTGGACCAGGGTTGCACCAACGAAACCTGCCTAACCCGTGACTCCTCTACCGTACCACCGGCAATCATTCTCCCCCGGAGTCAAGCCCTGGGTGGCCCCTGTGTCACCTCGTGACACCTGCCACCATCGTGGCCAAACTAAATTGTCCCAAACGGGGACGCCGGCAAATAACTCAACTGGGCTCACAAGGTTATCGCTGCCTACCGGGCCAGGGCAGCGCGCGCGCATAACCTTCCCTGTTTGGTGGTACCGATAAAAGAGCACGTGATCAGACCAAGTCAAGGCCGTCCCATACCGGCAAATGTGGCTGCACGGATAAGTCCGGACAGGTGACTCTGGATCAACCGACTAGGTTTAGCTTTAGCCATCATTTAGCAAGCATGGATATTCATCATGAATAACTTAACATGGTGGTAACTATGTATGAGGTAACAACTGCGGAAACATAACAACCTATCTCCATATAACATCACAATGAGTCATTAGTGAAACAATATTTAAATGGCAAGTTATCACTTTACAAGTTCTAGCTGTAAGTTACGACCATCGGAACCCTTGTATGAAACCGGCAAATAAACCAATAGCCGCCAGAACGGTCTTTACAACTCAGATCTGGGACAATTACTGGAATAACTTAACCCCGACTCAAGACGGCTGAAAAGCAGCTCAGAGCATGAGACGGTGTCGATAAAAAGAAAGTAGCAACTCCCTAAGACGGCCGAAGAACAACTCAGAGCATAGGGTCATTGCTACGGAAAGAAATTCAACAGCTTCCCGTGACGGCCGAAAAGCAGCTCAGAACACGGGCCAGTTGCTGACAAGAGAAATATAAAGTCAGCATCCACCCCGGACGGTCGGAAACAGCTTAGAACACATGCGTGGTGCCGTCACCAAGGAAAGGCAGGCAACGGTTCATCAGCGTCCCATACAGCTCACTACTGCGCATACAAGCATAAGCATATTAATTTAAACATGCAAGAATAACACAGAGCAATGCTTTAGGGCATATATCAAATGGCCGGCTTACCTGGGGGTCGATGAATACTCCGGGAAGAAGTGCGGTGAAGCCGCGGAAGAATTCACCGGAAAGGATTCTCTCTCGGAGAGCTGATAGAAGGGCAAGGGCAAAATGGTCATTTTTAGAATGTGCAAAAATTATGAAAATGGTACCATCGGGACGGGCTCGACGCACTGAAGACGTGAGCGTTGGTTTCACCTGAATCGGAGTTACGAGCGAAAAGTTATGGTGTCTGAAGTGGGAGGGACCTTTCTGTAAATAAAATATTTACTATCGGGTCCCTGTCTAGAAAAACTATTGGCGCCTTTTAGGGAATACGTTTCCCAGTGGGGAAAACGTACTGGCCACCGGGCGCCTCCACTTAAATGACGTGGGTGGCTCCTCTCACTGACTGGTGGGGTCAGGGCCCACCCGTCGGATCTTTCTCTCTCCTCCTCCTCTTTCTTCTTCTCTTCCTCCATTCCTGCCCGATACCGTGGCTGTGCGCCCGGACTCCGGTGGCCGGCGCTGCTCCGGTGGGCCATAAGGGAGGGCGACGGCGTAGATGGATTCGCCGGAGAAGACCGCCTCCAGGGGTGGGGATTCGAACGGCGGGGATGGCTGGGCGCGCGGCGACGTCCATGGCCGTAGGCGGCGGCTCCGGTGGGGTTCCGGCGACCTGGGCGTTCCCCGGAGAGGGTGAATAGGCGGGAGAGCTCGCCGGAGAACGAGGGTTCGCCTGGTAGTGGTAGGAGGCCGAGAGGGGCTCCAGCTTGCCGCAATTTCAGCGGAGGCCGACGACGGCAATGGCGGCGGTGGGGAGGAACGAGAGCTCTTTGAGCTCGAGCGAGTGGAGTGGTGGGGCTCTAGGAGGTAGAGGAGGAGGCCGCGGGTGCTGGTGGTGCTCGGGGAGGGCACGGCCGTGGCTATTTATAGCCGGCCGTGGCATCCAGATGAGGACGGCCGCCGTGGCGAGCTTATCACCTTCCTAGAGCTCCGGCGAGGTGGCCAGCGCCGGTTGGTGTCGACCTGACGCACGGATGGGGAGAGAGCTGCGCTGGCGCGCTCGAGAAGGCTCGGGGAGGAAGAAGACAGCAGAGAGGAAACAACAATGGTGGTCACGGGCGGAGCAGTGGCCGTGGCGGCACTCGCCGTGGCATGAGGAGGAAGGGAGAGGAGAGGAGAAGAGTCTGGAGAGGAGTGCGTGGACGCCGGGAAGCCGCTGGACATGCCCGGACGAGCCAGGGCCGACCAGAAGCGACTGCACGGAGTCGGCCATGCACAGAGCGCGGTTTTGGACGTGCTCCCTGCGCGGTCACCATCGGCACCGCTTGTCCGGGGCATTTAATGGTCCTGAGACCTTGTCCACCATGCTTCTCATTGCTCAAATAGATGAGACATATGGCTGGAATCAACTGGAAGGCTCTGGGGTGGGAGAAACTAGCAGAAACAACTTCTGACAGGAAGCTCTTTGTAGAGATTTCTTGAGGGATCACTGAGTGAAATGAGCTTGTTCTTGGCATGGAGGAATGATCTACCAAGGTGACTACCCTGGTAAATTTTGGGGCCATTTGGATAAGAATTGGGGACACTTGCTGTAGAATGGACCCCATTGGTCAGAAATGCAAACTTTGATGTGGCACTCATATGCTAGCTTGCATTGAGCTGTAATTTGGAAGAGGTGAGTGATTTGAACATATGAAGCCACTGTAAAATTTTCATACCATTTGGGTACACCAAAATGGTACTTGCTTCACAGAGGTTCCAAATGGACAGAAACTTAGGAAAATTTCCGTGGGAAAATGGATGGATGGATTGAGCTGGTTTTTGGTTTCCATGAGTAATTTGTCAATTTTAACCACCATGAAAAATTTCAGCTCAAATGGATCAAGGGTTCAAGCACTTCCTTTGCAAACTAGAAATCTGGACAGAATTTGCAAATGGATGCTGTGCTCAAACTTTGAACTATGGAACTTTGGATTTTGATGGAAATGGTGAAGATATGGATAGGAGAAGCTCCAAAATTTATTTGGGATTCTTACTGGCTACCAAAATGGTAGTTCTTTTAGAAACTGTCCAAAATGCAATATTGGCAGTAAATAGGAAAATGCAATTTCCCTTATTTAATTATGGCCAATATTTTTATGGGAGCTCAATATGATCACAAAGAATATCTCCACAAGTTTTCATGAACTTTGGAGATGGATAGATATTTTCCTGGATTTAATTCCTTTAACTGGCAGAAAAAGGAATTATTTATAAATGAAAAATATTGCAAATGACTTGGAAATATTTTTGCATATCCAGGGTTTATAGATAAAGGATGATCACTAGGAGAAGTTTGGGAGTCAGCAGATCAAAGGAAATTGGGGTTCCTTTGTAACGGAAGAGATCAGGGTTTCCCTTCCAGAAACTCGGAAGGTAGGGTTTCGACGGCAAAACCCTGAGAATATATCTCGGGTGGTGAGGTTGGACTGGAGAGAATCTCTGACTGGATAGGAAAGGCAAGGCTAAATGACCATCTTCATATACCCAAGAGCTAGAGAAATCCGATAACACCGAGAAAAAAGACGGGAGTCAAATCCCGCGAAGGAAAAATCCAAGAGCGAAAACCAGGGTGTTACATCCTGTTCATCAGGAAGGGTCTGGCATACCGCAAAACAGAGGAAACGGACTTCTGTCTGAGTGCCTACGATCGAAACGGGGTCCTGTTGATCGGGAGGGGTGTGGCGTACCGTAAAACGGAGGAAACGGACTTCTGTTGGAGCACTTACGGTCGAAACGAGGTCTTGTTCATCCACTCTCTACTGCCTCGCTCCAGCCTCCATGGGCTACTATTCATCCACCATCGACTTCCTCCAGCCTCCACCAGCCACTGTTCATCCACGGGGCTACTGTTCATCCAACCTCCACCGGCTACTGTTCATAGAGCCTCCACGGGGTCCTGTTCATCCACCCCCAACCGGCTAGGGTGCGGCGGCCTCCTCGGGGTCCTGTTCATCCAGCAGCAATGGCCTACTACCACGGGGTCCTGTTCATCCAACCCCCACTGGGACTGTTCATCCACAGCCAACCAACCGGCTCGACTCACCACGTCTCGACTCGTTCTACGTACCGCACGCACGGTAGCAACGGTCACTGTTTATCGAGAGGCAACCCAACACCGGCTGGCTACGTCTCGCACGGGGGCTCGATCGGCTTCAGTAAGCAGCAGTAGTGATCGATCGCTCGGGTTCGGTTAGCAGCAGCAGCGAAGAATCGCTCGGGTTTAGTCAGCAGCGAATGAATCGCTCGGGTTTAGTTAACAGCCAAGGGATCGATCGCTCGGGTTCAATAACGTGCGATCGCTCGGGTTTAGTTAGCCAATGCCTCGCACACATGCGTGCACACGAGAGAAACGTGCAAACCACAGTGCATCGCTCGGCTTCGACCACCCACCGTAACCAGGAACTCCCCGATATTTTCCTCGCCCTCGCTTCTACCATGATTTTTTCGGTCATGGACGGCCCAAAGAATGTCATGCAGCTGCATCTCCGGCCCGCCCAGGACGAAAACCCCATTTTCTGTCATGATTTTTTGTCATAGAAGTATTAGCCCACTACATCTATGATGATATGTGTTTTTGTCACAATTATCGTCATAGAAGTGTCATAAGCATGACAGAAAAAAAAATCGTTGGGGCCAAAATGTCACGGATGTGTCTTTTTTATAGTGCACCTCGGGACTTGACCCTTGCACCACTCACGCGTGTTTTGACAGAATTCCTCTCAGTCTCGGCCATGCGCAGCAGCAGCAACGGAATTTGATCTCCTGTTCGAATTCTATGGGTCGTGTCGTGTTGGCGACACATAGAACGCCAAACCCTAATATTCTTTCAACTTAGATCTCATAGGCCGTAAATTTGGACTGATGACGCTGACGTAGATCCTTCCAAGCCAGCTTTCTTCATTCGATATTTTTTTTTGCAAACTCTTCGATCCCTGGGAAAGATCCCTCCAAGAACTCAACACCACCGTGCGTGGCCCCACGGTGGGCGCCAACTGTCGTGTTTTTTTCACGGTAGATGTCCTAGTGTGAGGACTTAGTCATGAGGCCAACGCATCTAACTGGTAGGTTGAGATGGGTTGAGCGGGACAAGAGACGCGAGATTTTACCCAGGTTCGGCCCCTCACGGTGGAGGTAAAAGCCTACATCCTGCTTGATTGATATTGATAATGATGACGATCTCGGTTACAAGGGCGAGGTCTCGCTACCTCTATCTCGGGAGCATCTATTTTGATCTTGTCTAAGACTTGTCTGTCTCCGACCTGTCTATTGAGACGTCTAGAAACTTGACCCTCTTGGGGTGCCCCGCCCCTCCTTATATAAGTTGAAGGAGCGGGTTACATGTAGAGTCCAAGTCGGATTAATACTTAACCTATTCTGACTTCTCACCGTGGGCTTTTTAACGTATTGGGCTTCTTTCCGTGGGCTTCTTAATGCCTTGGGATTCTTAACCCCAGGCGACTCATCTCTGAGACTCATCTCCATGACTCCATGCATCTGCCGGGTCATAACTGTCTGCCGGGTTACACCTGCCGGGTCTCACCTGCCGGGTTAGAAACTGTCTGCCGGCTTACAACTGCCTGCCGGCTTAGAAACTGTCTTCCGGGTTAGATTCTACTTAAGTCCAGAGAGGACTTAACATCAGGGCGACTTAAGCCCAGAGATGACTTAACGTCAGGGCGACTTAAACCCAGAGATGACTTAAGCCTCAGGGTCTTGGTCGTGGGGAATATCCCGAACATCAGCCAAACAAAAATTGTCCCTGACAACCTTGTATTTTCTTAGGACTTCAGACGAATCTTGATCAAATGCTAAAAAGAACCAAACCTGGTTAGGTAACTCTCTGCTGGCAAGCTATTAGTGGATCGGCTTAGAACTACCCATATGCCAGTCCTATCTCTAGACACAATACTCAGGAGCAACTCTTGTCTTAAGTCTGCTCTCGAAGGTGGAAGTGTCAATCTGACTAGCTAGCTGCTGCATGCCGGTATGTCCCAATTTATCCTGGTTTTTGCTCCTTATTAACCTCTACCTAGCATGCAGATACACAACACATGCTAGCTAGATGCATGTTTGCATATGCTATACCAGTGTAACATAGTAACCTTGATTGCAATGCATGCAGGAGGATGCAAGATGGCTATAATATGAATAGAAGTTTCGATGAAGTGGTTGAGTTTCTATGTGTACCGGATAGTGGTGATTCTCAACTTGCTCATGTATCTTATCCTTGCCATATTCTCGGCGTGAAGGCAAAGGTTGGAAGAGAGGGTTATTGTGGTTGGCGTATGATAACCCACAAGTATAGGGGATTGATGACCCTCAAGTATGGGGGATCAACCGTAGTCCTTTCGATAAGTAAGAGTGTCGAACCCAACGAGGAGCAGAAGGAAATGGCAAGTGGTTTTCAGCAAGGTAATGTCTGCAAGCACTGAAATTCTCGGTAACAAGTAGTTTGATAGCAAGATAATTTTTAACGACCAAGTAACGGTAAGGTAAATAAAGTGCAGCAAGGTAGCCCAATCCTTTTGTGGCAAAGGACAGGCCAAAACGGTCTCTTATAATAAGCAAAGCGCTCTTGAGGGCACACGGGAATTTCATCTAATCACTTTCATCATGTTGGTTTGATTCGTGCTCGCTACTTTGATAATTTGATATGTGGGTGGACCAGTGCTTAGGTGTTGTTCTTACTTGAACAAACCTCCCACTTATGATTAACCCCCTCGCAAGCATCCGCAACTACGAGAAAAGTACTAAGACATAAATCTAACCATAGTATTGAACATATGGATCCAAATCAATCCCTTATGAAGTAGAGCATAAACTAGGATTTAAGCTTCTGTCACTCTAGCAACCCATCATCTAATAACTACTCCACAATGCATCCCCTTAGTCCCAAAGATGATGAAGGCCATGTAGTCGAGGTTCACATGACACCACTAAGGAAATCACAACATACATATCATCAAAATATCGAACACATATCAACTTCACATGATTACTTGAAACATGATTTATCCCGTGGCCTCAAGACCAAAAGTAACTACTCACAAATGATGTTCATGCTCAAGATCAGTGGGGTATTAAATAGCATAATGGATCTGAACATATAATCTTCCAGCAAATAAACCATATATGTCGTGGTTTTGTCACGGCAGATGTCCTAGGGTGAGGACTTAGTCGTGAGGCCAACGCAACTAGGTAGTAGCTTGAAAGGGGTTGGTTGGAATCGAGAGACGTGAGGTTTTACCCAGGTTCGGCCCCTCACGGTGGAGGTAAAAGCCTACATCCTGCTTCATTGATATTGATGATGATGCTCACGATTACAAGGGTGCTCTTTCGTTACCTCTCCCTCGAGAGCTATTGACTTCTCTGTCTTAACTTGTCCCTCTTAGGGTGCCCTATCCCTCCTTATATAAGTTGGAGGGGCGGGTTACATATGGATTCCTAGTAGGATTAGGACTATCTTATTACAAGTGGAATCCTAGTCTTGCTTCTCTTGTAAGGGAAATATTCCTTATGCCTTCCTTCTCAAGCCGGCCCACCGGACACCATACCTTGAACCGGTCTTCTCGTACGTCACCTTCTGGGCCTTGGGCTTTGCCATCCATCTGATCCGCCTGCTGGGTCACCCATGAGTCGCCAGGCTCGGCCGGGTCATCAGTGAGTCGAGAAATCTGGGCGGGTCACTTAGTGAGTCATCAAGTCAGGGCGGGTCACTAATGAGTCGCCAAGTCTGGCCGGGTCATACTTTCGGCCGGGTTACACCGCGGGGTATATCCCCGACATTAGCCCCCAGTTTAATTTGGATTTATACATGTTAAACTCATCCCGCAAAAATAAACACAAGAACAAATTTGACAGGTTGTGCGCTGGGTCAAACATTCTTTTGAGCCGGCTTCTGTTCATCCTTAAGTCCTTGTCATTTCCTTCTCCTGGAAAGTCCGGGTCAATAGCCCAACTTCGTAGTCAATTTTGCTTGTAGAAAAATATTGTAAAAAAGAATCCATTTGAGTCGGCCTCCAATGCTCTGACTTGACAAAAATATTGGTCTTGAAATATTCAACTGATATTCAGCCGGTCTGAAGATGTAGAGCTTGCCGAGTTATGATTTCCAAATTTGCCGGGTTATAAAAACTGATGATTCCGGGTCATGGCTGTTATAGACGCCGGGTCATGATTGTTGCCAACACCGGGTTATGTAATTTGTCTTCCTGAGTTTTTCAGGCCAAATGCTTATAAGATGAATCCTCACAGTCCGGGTTTTCTCAGCCCAGGTCAATCTTGTGATGACTTGGTGCTCGCTTTCTGTAAATATAGCTTCCAACCATTGAGTCGGCTCTCCGTGCCCTTCTATGAATAGCTTTGCAAATTTCTCCACTATGAATATGATACCCAGTCTGCTCAAAGCTGAGAAGTTGAAAGTGTACCTCCCTTATATCCATATTACCTGTAGCCCCCAAGTCTTGAGTAGAACAAAGTGACAGCTTAAGACTTGCTTCAATACTGCAACTTTGGAGAAATCCGAGTTGTTCATCTTCAATACTTTGACAGGAGCAATTAGTAGCCCCCAAAGGGCCGGCTCTTCACTATGTGATGGGTTGGGTCTTCAATGAGGCAAGTTAAAAATGACTTTGCATTAGCCCCCAAGTGCCATGGTGCATGCTTGCAGCGACATGGGACTTGCATATTTGATGTAATCTTAATTTGAATAATGTAGCCCCCAAGTGCTGGGTCGTATGCCTGCAGCGACTCGGGACTATTCCTTCCATTGTAGAATAAATCATATCCACTGTCTGGATGATGTTGCTGAATGCCTTCCATATCAATATTGAACCATGCTCTCTGTTGTGAACTGGTATTCTTGGATGAAGAAATAATAGCCATTGCTCTGAAGCGGCTTCGAAAACCTCAATCATAATACTGGTTATTGATAACCATAATAAAAATCCAGCCATGTTGGCTATTAAGGATTTGAATAATATAACCTGGTTGGAAAACCTCAATCATTCAATACTGGTTATGACAACCATAATGAAAAATCCAGCCATATTTGGCTATTAAAGATTTGAATAATATAATCCGGTATGAAAACCTCAATCATTCAATACTGGTTATGACAACCATAATGAAAAATCCAGCCATGTTTGGCTATTAAAGATTGGAATAATATAATTTGGTATGAAAACAATCACAAGATCTTGTCTGTTGACAAGTAAATCCAGAGTTAAATACTCAGTGGCTCTTGACCGATGGCAACTTAATGTGCATACATTGTAATCCAGGATTTTTGTAACCCGGTGGCTTATAGCCTTTGTAAAAATCAAGAACTGATAACCCTTTTGAAATACCAATTTTAATCTTTGATGATGGGCTTGAACTTAATCATTTATTTAAGCCATAGCTCTGCATGTCCTGCACAAAGTTTAAACAACATATGCCCTGGCGACTTAACATCAAAAGCCAGGGTGGGTAACAACCCAAACATAATATAGTCTTATGCAATTATGGAAAAGACTAGAATTAAGGCCATCGAAGCCAAAATATACTGGAGACTTAAAGTCAAAAGCCAGGGCGGGTTATCAAACCTCGCATATTCGTATAACAATTAAAAACATACCTGTAAAATTGGCTCATACTGCCGGATTACATCGCCATATCCAGTGATGGTGACAACCCAAAGATTTGTAAGCGCATGACCCCAATTGCGCAAACCAAAGCATGTTAGCGACTTAAAGTCCATAGCCAGGGCGGGTTACCAAACCCAAAGTTAATCGAATATGAGGCATACAATCAGGGCTGCATGACCCGGATTGTGGGAAAAACGCACTTAGCAGAAAAAATCTTTAGGGGACACAAATCCAAAAGACTTAGAAGAAAGATTCAGAAAAAATCTCAAAGAATTGTCTGGCCGGCTAACCAAAGCACGGCCAGACAAATTGGCTAGCAAAGCCACGTGCTTTCATAGGCCGCGCAGCCTTGGAGTTAATCCTAACTCACTGTAAGCCAGCCCTCACGTGACAAAAACCGTCGATTTAACCTTAACGAGTTCAGGGTCTTGAAAAAGATTGACTATTAAGAGTTCGGCGGGTCACTCAGGATTACCTGGTGGAGTAGCAAGTTACAAACAGACAGGATAACTCGGGATTCGGCGTCCACGCCTGGTCAAGAGGGTATGAAAGCTAAACCCGGTGGGTTGGAAGCCCCCAAGTGACCTTATGACCAATTAACAAAGACTAGTATGCACAGAGATGAAACGATAGAGGCCCCGAATTTCAGGGATGCCGGCTTTGTTAAGTTGATCATAATATGATAAGCCCTTAAGGCAGGATACCCATGTTTGAACCGCACATCATGGCAGCGAGTTCTCTTTGGTAACCTTTAATTTTTTCTGAGAACTCGAACTTGCGAGAGATGGCCTCCTCCTGAACCAGATGTTGAGCCGGATATTGAGAGCTCAAAACTTTGTGAGAGACAGATTTCCCTTGAACCGGATTTTAAACCGGAATCTTTTGAGCCGGAACTTTTTAATTGCCAGGCACTTTTTAAGCCGGAAATTTTCTGACGGCCTCTAAATTTTCATCAATGTAGCAGTAGCCTCCGGGATCGGGTTATTTTTTCCTCCAATGACCGGGGGTTCTTGAATTTGCTGAAACTGGCAAAATTTGCTGAGTCATGTCTGTGTAGCCCCCGAGTCTTAAGACGACTCGAGGCGTTGGTTTGAGATTCTCCATACTTGACCGTAATATAAACCGGCATATAGTTGAACAGCGGAACACTGGAATATGTTGAAGCTGGAGGCAAGGTGGCGAGTTGATGATTTTTGCAACACTCATTGCGTATCCTTGGTGTTGATAACACGATGTAAATCCACGGAAGGTTGAAGTCGACCGCGGCGGGTTATAAATGATCCCGTATAAATTGTGTCAGTAACCCGGCCAATGGTTCATCCCAGCGGTTTGTTGAAGTTAATCAAACTGCAGTGACGGCGACTTGTGCGCCTGTCCATTGAGCCATCCGGTGTAGGCGGAGGCTGATAACATATTATGGCTTGCTTCAGAGTTGTTGGAATAAACCGGGCTGCACGAGCGGAGACTTACATGCGCTCACTAAACAGCTCGTGCAGACAGGTGCAGCTCTGGTGTGTTGATGTAGACCAGACCGTGGGAGGCGGTCGGTAAAGACGGCCGCGGCATTAGAGGCAGCGCGGATGCGGGCGAGTCGGCCACGGGAGTAGACAGATGAGTCGGCCGCGGCGTTGTAAGTCGGTGCGGACGGGCGAGTTAATCGCAGGCGCAGTTAAACCGCGCGAATGGGCGAGTCAATCGTGTTGTGTTGATGTAGCAGGGGCGGCGACTCGCGTATGTATCCATCGAGCAGCACGGCACGGACAAGCGCTAGTGCAAAAATGATGTTGGCGTGCCCCCCTTATGCGACACCTTTGTAATGAATAATGGTCCTACGAAAAAATATCACAGACCAGAGTAATTGTTCTCAAATGATTTAATATGTGCCGATAAAATACATGGAAAGGATATCACCTGGTGATTTGTTGGATTAGCACAGACTGATGCTGGATAATGCTGGACATAGTCAGACGAAAAAGACAGCCCGTACTGATGTACGTTTAATTTTTCGCTGATCTTAATCTCTACATAGAGTGGTTGTAGGAGCTACTCCTTACGTCTAGATACATTCATTTTCGAGACAAGTAATTCCGAACGAAGGGAGTATGATCGATGGAACTTGTGCCCTGATTCATGTATGATGATGTAGAGCTTGGAAACGTGAGTCGTGATATCCCCAGGCTATGGTCTTGGTATTGGGACTGTCAAGTAGTACGTCGGCCGCCTACGCTCTTGTCTCTTTTATGTGTCACAGTGATATTAATTAGAGAAAACACTGCCTTTAAAACGGCTGAATGTCATCCGCCTCCCTCTGTTCACACGTGTTATCGGTCCACGCACTGCCTCCTCTTTCTCCATCTTATCCCCTCCAATAACCACACACTAGATCGGGTTCGCGTCTTGGCGCGAGGGTGCCAGTCCCAACGTTTTGGTCAATCAAGTAATGCCAAGTCATTAGGAATCCAGGTTTATCATGTGCATCCATATAGGATAACAATAAAGTGGAAAGAAACTTCCATCTGTTTCAGTCCTGTCCCAGCTATAGCAAGTTAAAACGCAGTACAGAATATAAAACAACATCATATATTATTATATGGAATGAACATGAACAATTATGGAATCCTATCTTAAAGGCCCTTCTCGAAAGGAAAGCAGGAGGAAGCAGAACGCACATAATAGTAATGGTTCAGTACAAAACAGAGAACTAAATGATACATGGTATTAATGTTTTAGTATGAAACACCTTAGTAGTTTAAAATCATAGTACAAATGCTTAACACAAGCCAATTCTACAAAATCCTCAAAGTTTAGTCTTTAGACCATGTCATGGTAATCAGCGGTAAAACAAATCATGAGGTAGTTGCTGTACAGGCAGATGATCCCCAACGTCAACCGGTACGTGGATCCTTTTTCCCGCAAAAGCTGAGATGCTTAAAAAAACATTGCAATTAATGTCATGCAGTCATTTAGCAAAATGCTTACAACAAATAGATGTTACTCTGTAACATCCCCATCATCACACTACAGTGATCACATCTTAATCATGCCAAGTCATCTTCATCTGCCATGCTTGATCATAAGGCTTAAACACTTCAATTCAAATTTCTCTTTGTAACTCAATTCAAATTCAACTGAAAAATAAAGTTGTTCAAAAGTTGCTGCAAAAATGTTCATCATCTAGCATTAAATCCAAAACAACTTGTTGTTAACTTAAACAACATCATTCCTACAAAGATGAACAGTAGCAATTAAAACAAATCAAATCCAGCGTATTTAAATGCTGTTTCATTTTTGAAAATTCCAAATGAATTTCTCTGGTTACCAAAATATTTGTGGCACTGTCTAAAAGTGTGTTGGATTTATTGGGCCTAGCCCCATATTTTTCCTACACTAATTGTTTGCCCAATTAATTGCATTTCTCTCTCTCTGCTAATGAATAAAAGAAAAACCAGAAAGAAATAAATAAATAAAAAGGGCAGCAGCCCATTTACCTGGTGACTGGGCCGCCTCAGCCCAGTCCACTCCTACCTGCTCCCGCCCCGTGTCGGCGCCGCCATGGACAGTGCGCGCGCTCGCCACTCACCGGTAGACACCGCGACGCCGTCGACGCGAGGAGGCGATAAGGCCGAGCTGGTGCGTCCCCCCTGGCCTCTCCTCTCACTCCGGCTCTCTCTCTCTCTCTCTCTCGCCCACGCGCTCTCTCTCCCTTCCTCTCTGTCTCCGCACCCGAGCGCCGCAGCCACCGCCGTCTAGCCACACCGCGGCGACCGAGCCCCTCCTGCTGCCTCGACGTCTCTGCCACGACCGCCGTCCTCGGCCACGTCGACCACGCCTTCGAGTCGGAGCCGGGAGGCACTGCTGGCGAGGAATCGACGCCGCCTCCTCCATTCGGTCGCCGTCGACTTCCTCGTCTCCGGCAACGCTTCGGCAGCTACTAAACCTCCGAGGGCCGCCGTGAGCCGCACCGTAAGCCACCGCGATGAACCCCTCTCTCCCTCCTCTCTCTCCACGCTCGTAGACGCCGATCCCCTTCTTAACTGAATCGCCGCCGCGTGAGCTCGTCGCCGGCTATGTTCCGATGACCGTTTGGTCACCCGCGCGAGTCTAACGTACTCACCGCGTCTCGTAGAGCCGTTGCGGCCTTTTAGTTAGCACAAACGCGTGCGATTGCCGCGTTTCCGACATCACCCGAAGCCCACCGCCGCGGCACCTCGCCGTCCGGTCATCTCCGGCCAACCCCGAGCCGCCGCGCTAGCCCAGCTGGATGCGGCATCCTTCCCTCGTTCGAACGAGCCTGGTGGCACTCGATTTGGTGCTCTGTGGAGTGATTCCGAGCGTCGCCGGCGAGGCAGCCGCCGCGGGAGCTCGCCGGAGCTCTCTCCGGCGCCGGCGCTTACGTGGCGTCGCCCAGGCCCACTTCTGGTCACTGGTAGCTGGGCCCCGCGGGCCCAGTTGACCCAGTTGACTGGTCCACTGTGCTGACTGGGCGGAGCCCAGTCACTGACTAGTGGGGCCCGGTTGACCAGTCAACTGGTAAACGGCTGACCTGCTGACCCAGCTGGCCGGCCCCACTGTCAGCCCCTCTAGCGCCTCTCTGGTGCACTGCACCGGGTGCACCCAGCATTTCCTACTACTGTTTAAATTCGAAATAAATAAATTCCAGAAATTCAAATAAACTTTAAAAATTAATAACTTTTAAACCGTAGCTCGGATCGAAAAAGTTAAAACATGAAAGTTGCTCAGAACGACGAGACGAGTCTGATCGTGTCGTCTGTTTCTCCATCGGAACCCCCTACGTAGAAGAACTCGTAACTCCGGACCCATATCCGGCAGATGAATAGTGCACATACTTCGGTAAATAAATCCCAGAATAATTCTAAAAATAACTAAAATGACTTAGATGCATATTTAGGCAACCCTGCACTGCATCATAGCATCACACGCACCGTATTACATTTGCTTGCATTATGTTTACCTGTTTCTTCCCCCTCTTCTCTCTCGGTAGACCCCGACGTTGGCGTAGCTCCCGAGGCAGACGCAGCTCAGGAGTACGACTACGTCCCCGATGATACCACTGAAGACCTTGCCCTTGCCCCTGAGCAAACAGGCAAGCACCCCCATTTTGAGCATGCCTATATCGCCTATTCTCTTCTCTCTTATGCTTGCATTAGAACTGCTACTGCTACTGTTTTCCTATATCTGCTGCATAGCCTGATTATTGTACCCTGCCTTGTTACCTTACTGGTTATCCTAGACTGCTTAGTATAGGCTGGGTAGAGACACGACAGAGACCCCCACTTGATCCCGAATGCCCTGCTGGACATCAGAAGACCCGATCATCGGGATTGAAGACCAGACCCTGGCACCGCACATCACTTCCCCTTAGTTGCCGACACTGCTGGGTTACCGTCGAGTGCCGAGGGTGATACCTCGTCAGCACTTGTGATGATAACCTTGTAGGTTAGTTAATCGGTCGTGGTAAGCGAGGGTGATTCCTCCTACACCACCCCCGATAACGACATCGTCGCGCAACTCCTCAAGTGTGGACCTCAAGGGTGATTCCTCCTTCGTTCACCTTGATGATAACATCGAGCGGGAATTCCATCGAGGGTGATTCCTCAGGGTTCCCTTCGGTGTCAGACACACAGTTACTATTGATGAGGGGACTTGCACTAAACCATGATACTAAAGACGGGTCGGCCCTGAGGGGTACCCGCGCGAGCTTAACGCGAAGTGATGTGGAGTCGGGTTGACCTGGATGGTGCCCGTGAGATAACTACGAGGCGTGGCCGGGCATTCTTAGCCCTTGCCGCAAGTCCTCGAGACGGGGCGACGGGGTCACATCGATCGTGAGTCTCTGCTCGTTTCCACTACGGTTTGGATATTTGATCTGAGGGGCCTCTGGCCCGATGGCACTAACCATCACGTGGGCATAGTATGGGCGTTCTGCGTCGTATACTTCAGCCGGAGCTTAATGGACGTCAGCGACTGAGCGGCGCGCGCTGAATTGGACTGGGAACGCAATTGCGCTTGTATAAGGGGTTGCTAGGTCTGCTTTCAGCCGCGTACGCAACGTGCAGGAGTTCCCGGGGCGAAGGCCCAAGACCCCTGGGCGCATAGGTTTAGTCCGGCGTGCTGACCTCTCTGTTAGGTATTCGGTCGGGTTGCGGCGTGTTGCTTAGCCGAGGTCGGGCATGACCCAGAAAAGTGTGTCCGGCCGGAGTTAAGCGAGCGTGGTGGGTAAGTTGGTGCACCCCTGCAGGGAAGAAACTTCTATCGATAGCCTGTCCTACGGTAACGGACACTCGGAGTTGTATCCCGATCGGTACAACTAGAACATGTGATGAGAACTGGATAGTACGGCTCTGGGATTGCTTTCTCGCAGGGAGTCGAGAAAGGATCTCAGGTCGAGGTTGATGATACTACTAATACTACTATACATTATGTTCATCTGCTCTCTCCTGATGCTGCAAGACTGTCGAAGATTGTTGAAGATGCTAGTCTTCGATAAGACTAGGCTTCCCCCTCTATTCTGGCATTTCTGCAGCCCAGTCCACATATATACAGCCATTCCTTTGAAAATGATGCATATGTATTGTAGATCCTTGCTTGCTGAGTACTTCGGATGAGTACTCATGTTTGCTTTATTTTCTTTTCCCCCCATATTCCATTTGATGCCACCAGACGACGGAGCCCCTGGGCCAGACGCCCCAGCCGACGACCAGTACTACTAACCGCCTGGCGAGTACTACTACTACGAGGAGCCGACTGACGACCAGGAGTAGGATCGGAGGGTCCAGGGCAGGAGGCCTACGCCTTTCGATCGTAGTATTTTATTTTACCCCGCCTCTGTGAAGGCCTAATTCTCTTTATGTAATATTTCTGTACTCAGATATCTAATGCTTCCACTGACGCTTGTATGCCATCGAGCTATGTATTCGAGCCCTCGAGGCCCTGGCTTGTAATATTAAGCTTGTATGACTTTATTTATGTTTTAGAGTTGTGTTGTGATATCTTCAAGTGAGTCCTTAGGCTTGATCGTGCGCATTTGTGTGTATGATTAGTGCACGATTAAGCCAGGGTCGTCACAGGTTGGTATCAGAGCCGACTACCTCTAGGTATCCCCCTTTCCAATTCCTTGGCCGAAGTTGAGTGTAGTGGTCAAAAACTGTTTTACTAACTTGGCTGTGTGGCTTACGGGCCCACGTCGCCAACTGGGTGGTATTAGGATCTTTTATTCCTCGTCTTTACTCTGGGACTCTGATCTCTCTCCTATTCGGGTTAAAGATTTTCCTAACTCCGACATTAGGATCTCGTAACCGTTTTCTCCCGGAGAGCCCCCTCATTCCAGAAGATGACGTGACATCATCAGAAGGCTCCGAAGATACTTCCCGAAGTTTTCCGAGACCCCTTTACCCACTGCTTTTGTAGTTTACTAACACCGATAATCCCCGTGGATATCTACACATCCTTGCCGTTGTATCATCATGGCCAGTCAATCATGCCTGTACGAGGTACCCCGTAATACTCCTTGTTAAACCGGGAATCCTTTGAACCTACTACTGTGCAGCTTCTTTCGCACTGCGGTTAATTACTCACAGTACCGGGGATCCGATCATCCCCAGTTGTTCCTGTGATTCCTAAAACACTTTGAAATATCATCTTATCTTCCGAGAATCCCATGCATCCTACTACTACTACTGAAATTCTTGCTTGCTTATATTATGGTTAGCTCCATACGTCAAGTAATTGTTGTTGATATCCCTTGTCATTCTCATTTCGATCCTATTGATTCAACATGTGTGCGAATACTCACAATCATCAGCTCTTCCCTACTAAATCATCCTTCCGTCCCAGTCATCATTTCGGACATGAGTTGGATCTCAGCCAATCAAGCATTGATTGATTGTCCAACTAAGCATGTACAAATCACTCGTCCCTCTGCCCAGATGAACTAATTGTCACTTCTGGCTTTGGAAATCGTGAACCCTCTGAATTTCATACTTGGGTTGTTCAAGTCCTTCCTTAATTCGATGTGCTTGCCTCCCGTCCTTTCTCGGAGGACTCTCAGGAGGAACCAGTCGTTAGAACCTTACCCCGTTAGTTCTCACGGATTACTTGATTCCTTTTGTGGACAGTTATCCGCCCGATTCCTTCTATACTAAGAACCATATCGGTTCCTTCCCCGATGACATTACCTTTGGCACTATAGTATTCTCTACTTCTTGCCGTCTGTATATCCGCCCAGCTTGCATGGCCCGGAGAGGTAGTGCATTCCTTCTCCTTATTTACTTGGGACTGACTACTGACCAGGACATGTCCCGTAACCATGGGTGGAAATCTCTGCAAGACGGAACGCTAAAGTTGTCCATCTAATTCTATTCAACATATTCGTCTTTTGATCAGAGCTTTTTGCTTCTAATCCTTCGTTTCTGAACCACAACTCCTTTGTACTTATATGTCGAATTGTTCCGATGTTTCTATAACCTTATGCCGTCACATCCTTCTTCTTCAGGTTGAGTGCCGCTACTCACGCCAGAACCTATGTCGTCTACCTGATCTTTTGTTAGATTAATATCCGACAGTATCTTTCATACTCAAACATTCTGTGAGCTCTTTTCTTGGTACTTGATACCTCCGGTAAATTGTATCACCTGCTTTGACTTTGATACTCTGCTTTCGAACTCGCAACCCTTACTTTGGTTGTTGGTTGTATGGATTCGTAAAATGTCCCGATGGGTTGAACCTATGCTTTCCCTAATTCATGTGAACTCGAAGGTTATGCGAGTCATATTCTTCTGGTGCTTGACCAGATAAATTCTCAGCACTACAATTTCTTTGAAAACGAGAAGTGAATGAAGGGTTGTGCATTGAAGAAGTGGGGGTCGACCTTGAACCTTGGTGTTCATGCCCATGGAAACGATGTAGAACTTATCATGGAAGCTGCTCGTAAGAATAATTATTCCCCTGGTACAAGTTCATCTTGTATCTAAGAATTGATCCTTTGCAAACATGGTTCCGACCATATTTCCTCTTTCGGTTCATTTCCCGGATAAGTTAAAATACTTGTCCTCTGAAGATCATTTTCCCCGTCCAACCTCTGCTCCGACTTATCTTCCAGTGTTACCCCTAGTACTTGTTACTAGGAAGTCTAACACCCCATCACAACATTCCTAGCCGGATCAGCTATATCCCTATCGTGCTAACTTTTAACTGTGCTACCTGGCCCTTCATCCCGGAGCACAATTTTCGACGATGAGTTAAGCTCACGTCGACCTTCCTCATCTTGTCATATCACCTCAAACAACAAGCTTGATTTCGAGCTTGTGTCGTATCCGTGGATCCAATAATCTTTCGCCTCGGCATTCCTTTCTCTTGATGTCATCGCTGACCGATTACATCTTCTTGAAACCTCTCGACAAATGTGTCGTGATCATCATCAACATTCCGAGCTCTTTCAGGATATCGAGAGAATTCATGTTGAGAAATACCATCCCTGCCCCTCGATGATCTGTGATATCACCGATGACATCTTGACTTTCGACCAACACAAACATGCTCGTGTATGGTTATTCCTTACATCCCGAGATACCCTTGTAAATGTTTTTCGGTACCTCTGGATATCTTCAAACCCAATCTATTACTTGACACGATATCATTGCCGCAACGAAGCATGACTGTGGACTTCCGAATATCAACAAGAACATTGGAGGCACATTGCCAAATGTGTCTCGATCAATTATCCAAACACCGTTGTATGGGTAATACCATGATTCTTCCATCGCCCCTCTATCTAAATGATTTGGAACTTGCTGTCCCATCATGTATGTCCTGTTCCGCTTTTCCTAGGACAGAATATACTCCCAATACTTGTGTGAAAACACAATTTTCCATTCCATTGTTTTGTTTAACCTTTCTTGTGCTCTCTATGATATAAGCAGAAATAATTCCCTGCTTATAAAACACCTCGGTCATCAGCTTTGACCGTGAGATCCTGTTACTATTGTTGATGACATTCCGGTAACCACCGATGGACGAGAACTTTGCCTTTTGGTCTGCCTCATTCAACGAGCAGGAAAATGGTTCTCTTCGTCCCTCGCCCTTGGTACCGAAGTTGCCACCGACATAACTGACCGGCTACCTTCTGACATACCTTGTTATCGAGATCGGTAAGATGTCAACATTCTCCCTACTTTGATCGACACCCCTCCATAGTTCCACAGGATCGGAACCTGACTCTCCTGAAGCATCATTGATGCTGAAGCATCCTTTGCCCTTGACTTTGTGTGTTATACCGAGTCACCCCTCGAGAGATGATCTACCTCCGATACCCTAAACCCATGTTCACACCTTGTTCAGGTATCGATTGTATGTCCATTCGATTGATACTCCTTATCGTACCTTCATACTTTGCTCTCGACGTTTCCTAAGTTTCAACTCGAGAGATTCTTCTGCCACATTCCCTGAATTATTCACCAGATGATCGACCTTGCAAAGGTCAGTTCTTCCGAAGTTACCCTTTACTTCCCTACTTAAATCTCGGGACGAGATTTCTTGTAGTGGAGGAGATTTGTAACATCCCCATCATCACACTACAGTGATCACATCTTAATCATGCCAAGTCATCTTCATCTGCCATGCTTGATCATAAGGCTTGAACACTTCAATTCAAATTTCTCTTTGTAACTCAATTCAAATTCAACTGGAAAATAAAGTTGTTCAAAAGTTGCTGCAAAAATGTTCATCATCTAGCATTAAATCCAAAACAACTTGTTGTTAACTTAAACAACATCATTCCTACAAAGATGAACAGTAGCAATTAAAACAAATCAAATCCAGCGTATTTAAATGCTGTTTCATTTTTGAAAATTCCAAATGAATTTCTTTGGTTACCAAAATATTTGTGGCACTGTCTAAAAGTGTGTTGGATTTATTGGGCCTAGCCCCATATTTTTCCTACACTAATTGTTTGCCCAATTAATTGCATTTCTCTCTCTCTGCTAATGAATAAAAGAAAAACCAGAAATAAATAAAAAGGGCAGCAGCCCATTTACCTGGTGACTGGGCCGCCTCAGCCCAGTCCACTCCTACCTGCTCCCGCCCCGTGTCGGCGCCGCCATGGACAGTGCGCGCGCTCGCCACTCACCGGTAGACACCGCGACGCCGTCGACGCGAGGAGGCGATAAGGCCGAGCTGGTGCGTCCCCCCTGGCCTCTCCTCTCACTCCGGCTCTCTCTCTCTCTCTCTCTCTCTCTCTCTCTCTCTCTCTCTCTCTCTCTCGCCCACGCGCTCTCTCTCCCTTCCTCTCTGTCTCTGCACCCGAGCGCCGCAGCCGCCGCCGTCTAGCCACACCGCAGCGACCGAGCCCCTCCTGCTGCCTCGACGTCTCTGCCACGACCGCCGTCCTCGGCCACGTCGACCACGCCTTCAAGTCGGAGCCGGGAGGCACTGCTAGCGAGGAATCGACGCTGCCTCCTCCATTCGGTCGCCGTCGACTTCCTCGTCTCCGGCAACGCTTCGGCAGCTACTAAACCTCTGAGGGCCGCCGAGAGCCGCACCGTAAGCCACCGCGATGAACCCCTCTCTCCCTCCTCTCTCTCCACGCTCGTAGACGCCGATCCCCTTCTTAACTGAATCGCCGCCGCGCGAGCTCGTCGCCGGCTATGTTCCGGTGACCGTTTGGTCACCCGCGCGAGTCTAACGTACTCACCGCGTCCCGTAGAGCCGTTGCGGCCGTTTAGTTAGCACAAACGCGTGCGGTTGCCGCGTTTCCGACATCACCCGAAGCCCACCACCGCGGCACCTCGCCGTCCGGTCACCTCCGGCCAACCCCGAGCCGCCGCGCTAGCCCAGCTGGATGCGGCATCCTTCCCTCGTTCGAACGAGCCTGGTGGCACTCGATTTGGTGCTCTGTGGAGCGATTCCGAGCGTCGCCGGCGAGGCAGCCACCGCGGGAGCTCGCCGGAGCTCTCTCCGGCGCCGGCGCTTACGTGGCATCGCCCGGGCCCACTTCTGGTCACTGGTAGCTGGGCCCCGCGGGCCCAGTTGACCCAGTTGACTGGTCCACTGTGCTGACTAGGCGGAGCCCAGTCACTGACTAGTGGGGCCCGGTTGACCAGTCAACTGGTAAACGGCTGACCTGCTGACCCAGCTGGCCGGCCCCACTGTCAGCCCCTCTAGCGCCTCTCTGGTGCACTGCACCGGGTGCACCCAGCATTTCCTGCTACTGTTCAAATTCGAAATAAATAAATTCCAGAAATTCAAATAAACTTTAAAAATTAATAACTTTTAAACCGTAGCTCGGATCGAAAAAGTTAAAACATGAAAGTCGCTCAGAACGATGAGACGAGTTTGATCATGCCGTCTGTTTCTCCATCGAAACCCCCTACGTAGAAGAACTCGTAACTCCGGACCCGTATCCGGCAGATGAATAGTGCACATACTTCGGTAGATAAATCCCAGAATAATTCTAAAAATAACTAAAATGACTTAGATGCATATTTAGGCAACCCTGCACTGCATCATAGCATCACACGCACCGTATTACATTTGCTTGCATTATGTTTACCTATTTCTTCCCCCTCTTCTCTCTCGGTAGACCCCGACGTTGGCGTAGCTCCCGAGGCAGACGCAGCTCAGGAGTACGACTACGTCCCCGACGATACCACTGAAGACCTTGCCCTTGCCCCTGAGCAAACAGGCAAGCACCCCCATTTTGAGCATGCCTATATCGCCTATTCTCTTCTCTCTTATGCTTGCATTAGAACTGCTACTGCTACTGTTTTCCTATATCTGCTGCATAGCCTGATTATTGTACCCTACCTTGTTACCTTACTGGTTATCCTAGACTGCTTAGTATAGGCTGGGTAGAGACACGACAGAGACCCCCACTTGATCCCGACTGCCCTGCTGGACATCAGAAGACCCGATTATCGGGATTGAAGACCAGACCCTGGCACCGCACATCACTTCCCCTTAGTTGCCGACACTGCTGGGTTACCGTCGAGTGCCGAGGGTGATACCTCGTCAGCACTTGTGATGATAACCTTGTAGATTAGTTAATCGGTCGTGGTAAGCGAGGGTGATTCCTCCTACACCACCCCCGATAACGACATCGTCGCGCAACTCCTCAAGTGTGGACCTCGAGGGTGATTCCTCCTTCGTTCACCTTGATGATAACATCGAGCGGGAATTCCATCGAGGGTGATTCCTCAGGGTTCCCTTCGGTGTCAGACACACAGTTACTATTGATGAGGGGACTTGCACTAAACCATGATACTAAAGACGGGTCGGCCCTGAGGGGTACCCGCGCGAGCTTAACGCAAAGTGATGTGGAGTCGGGTTGACCTGGATGGTGCCCGCGAGATAACTACGAGGCGTGGCTCGGCATTCTTAGCCCTTGCCGCAAGTCCTCGAGACGGGGCGACGGGGTCACATCGATCATGAGTCTCTGCTCGTTTCCGCGCGCTCCTAATCCACTACGGTTTGGATATTTGATCCGAGGGGCCTCTGGCCCGATGGCACTAACCATCACGTGGGCATAGTATGGGCGTTCTGCGTCGTATACTTCAGCTGGAGCTTAATGGACGTCAGCGACTGAGCGGCGCGCGCTGAATTGGACTGGGAACGCAATCGCGCTTGTATAAGGGGTTGCTAGGTCTGCTTTCAGCCGCGTACGCAACGTGCAGGAGTTCCCGGGGCGAAGACCCAAGACCCCTGGGCGCATAGGTTTAGTCCGGCGTGCTGACCTCTCTGTTAGGTATTCGATCGGGTTGCGGCATGTTGCTTAGCCGAGGCCGGGCATGACCCAGAAAAGTGTGTCCGGCCGAAGTTAAGCGAGCGTGGTGAGTAAGTTGGTGCACCCCTGCAGGGAAGAAACTTCTATCGATAGCCTGTCCTACGGTAACAGACACTCGGAGTTGTATCCCGATCGGTACAACTAGAACATGTGATGAGAACTGGATAGTACGGCTCTGGGATTGCTTTCTCGCAGGGAGTCGAGAAAGGATCTCAGGTCGAGGTTGATGATACTACTAATACTACTATACATTATGTTCATCTGCTCTCTCCTGATGCTGCAAGACTGTCGAAGATTGTTGAAGATGCTAGTCTTCGATAGGACTAGGCTTCCCCCTCTATTCTGGCATTTCTGCAGCCCAGTCCACATATATACAACCATTCCTTTGAAAATGATGCATATGTAGTGTAGATCCTTGCTTGCTGAGTACTTCGGATGAGTACTCACGTTTGCTTTATTTTCTTTTCCCCCCATATTCCATTTGATGCCACCAGACGACGGAGCCCCTGGGCCAGACGCCCCAGCCGACGACCAGTACTACTAACCGCCTGGCGAGTACTACTACTACGAGGAGCCGACTGACGACCAGGAGTAGGATCGGAGGGTCCAGGGCAGGAGGCCTACGCCTTTCGATCGTAGTATTTTATTTTACCCCGCCTCTGTGAAGGCCTAATTCTCTTTATGTAATATATCTGTACGCAGATATCTAATGCTTCCGCTGACGCTTGTATGCCATCGAGCTATGTATTCGAGCCCTCGAGGCCCTGGCTTGTAATATTAAGCTTGTATGACTTTATTTATGTTTTAGAGTTGTGTTGTGATATGTTCAAGTGAGTCCTTAGGCTTGATCGTGCGCATTTGCGTGTACGATTAGTGCACGATTAAGCCGGGGTCGTCACATACTCTCTCCCTAAAGAAATATAAGAGTATTTAGATCACTACTTGTACTCTTATACTTGAGCTTGTCTTCTCAGCATGTGTAGTTTCAGCTGGTTTCGCTTGTGTGGAGCCATTTAGTAAGCATCCGTTGAAAAGCAGTAAGAGTACTAAAGGTGCAGAGATACCAAATTATTCAGGCTTTGATGCATCTCTTACCACTGTCTTATTCACAGACTGTATATTCTTAAGATCCAAATCAGGAAGTAGTCAACCAAAGGATCTTCAGTTATCACTTATTTCCCGTTCAATCAGATCATTATTCTCTTCACAAAATAGACAACAACATTCTGTCGTCTGAAGATATTCTCAGAATGAAATGGTATTTTTATCTCTAAGAGGGTTAAGGTGGGTCACCTAACATAATGCGAAGGGCTTGTGATTGTATACCTATGTTCCAGAAACGATCATCAATTTTAACTTAGTTATGAGGTTCACTTTTCTAAGAAACCAAGTCACGGTTAGAACTTAGAAGACCATACTAAATAAAGCTACTTTCATGTGCATAATAAATTAACACAGCCAAAAAAAGGTTTCACACACATAGACTGTTTGTAGTTGCTACTTGCATCAACGATAGCAGGCTACCTTAGAAAACAACAAAATATTACATAGAACTAAGGCGCAATGTTTACAACGTGCATGAAGAACAAATTATCATTCTATACCAATGTTGTAGTCCCTCCGATCCATATTAATTGTCGCCAATATGGATCTCGCGGGGGTGGGGTGGGGGTATTTTTTTCCTTGAATGTTTAGGATTCAGTTTCTTCAGCTATTGCATTCACCCTATGTGCATGTGCATTAACAATTCTTAGACAACAGAAACATGGAAAAAAAAGCAAGAGGACCAACATACATGAGATACAATTTTTTCTTCTGAAAACATGAACATACCTTATTAGCCTATAGAAGTGCAGTGAGTGTTCTTCAGTAGATGAGAGAGAGCCACTTTCTAAATCAAATAGTACAAAACTACTAAAAGAGTAAAGTGCTTGATCGAGCAAATTAGTCGGTGCTCGCCAACCATATAATCGAGACAATTAGTTCATAAAGTATGCAATTTTCTCTTCCTGCAATAATGTATCAAGGTGAAGGCATCAATAATAGTGGACATCATAATTTAACCGCAGGACCACTATTTTAAGTCCCATTAGTATGCAGGCCAGATTTAGAATCTAAAGTTGGATGGATGTGTTTAGTACAAGACAAAGAAAAAATTGAATCCAACGATTCCTCACACATATGGATAATTTGGAAAGGAATGCAAATGATTATGAGGACTAATCCTTAAACTTTATATTCGCACCTAGCTTTCAAAAAGTAATGTATATATGAATATCCAGAATAAAACAAAATATAAGGACTATTACTTAAACTTTATATTCGCATCCAGCTTTATATTCTCACCCACTACCATTATGTGCATTTTTTTTACTTTTCCAGTAGAATTAGAAGTTGAAATCATTCCCCCTTTTGTCAGAAGCAAAAAAACAGAACAAAAATAAATGCATATATGAATATTCAGGATAAGAAATAGAGTGCCACATGTCAAAATGCAACTTCCAAGCCACACATCAAAATGGATAAAATGCAACAATGTATATAGAAAGCATTGCGTGTGACCCAGAAATTTCTAACTGTGCTAATGCAAACAAAATATAAGATATCACTCTGTAAGGTCGTGCACCTCCGGAGCGAACCGATGTACTCTTCCCTGGATTGCTCCTCCATTTCCTTCAACTCTTGGTCATAGCTAGACAGCTGCAAAAGGTTCGTCAAAATCCAATTAAGAAGTCAGGTACGTGTGCTTGCATTGTGCAAGTTCTAGGCATGTCTCCGCGTCAATGAATAATATCAACACACTGAGGAGTAGCTTGGAAGCGGTACCAGGAAGTTGAGGACGGTGTCGCGGCCCAGTACTTCAATGCCGCCAGGTCGTAGGTGCGCGCCGCCGCTTCCTCGCCGCCATACGCCCCTGCAACGACGGCCGGCTTTCATATATCTCAACGACGCCAAGGCTGAGCTCTAATATCAACAGCTCAGTACACTATGAATGCCTACTAAGAAGAACTGAATGCCTACTAAGCAAAACTGAATGCCCACTCAGGCAACTTTGTTTTTTTGCTTTCCGGTCAGATGATACAGGCTCACGTACATATGCTCATTTTACTTTTTTCTACTACAGTTCAGGAAGCTGTGTCTTTTGTAGAGCAAGAACATCTAAGCTCCTTCCTTTTGCATGATGTTGCTTAGTTAATAGGAGAGCTCACACCTGCGCTAACAAACAAATAGTAATACTGCTATTTAACCATGCTCAAGAGCTATTTACCAGTTCAACAGTTATCCTATCCTACTAATTTCACAGCTTGAGTTTAGTACGGACTATAGAGTATAAGTATAACATAAGCTACACATTATAGAGAAGAAATAATCAACTATACTGTACTGCTTGCATGTTTTCCATTAGTGTATGATTACAAAGTCAGAACAAACTTGTGGCCTGACAAGTGACAACTCAGCTAGAGCAAATATACAGTTAATTAGTCAAAACCATAAACCATATTCAGGCTATCAACATCTTTCTATGGATATATAGGGGATCTCCTTCTGAAGCCCAATTTCCTTTGTTCGTGCTCTTGCCGGCAGCCCAACAAGAGACAGAGATACTCTGCTTCTGAATCCCGTTATCCTTTGGTGGTTCTCTTGCCGGTGGCACAGCATGACACGGGGAGGGCAGGGAGATGGCGCGAGGGAGAAGTGGGCACTACCTGGTGGCTGAATTACCGGTGGAGTGGCTGAAATCACCCACGCCCTGCTAGGCTAGAGTCGAACTGCAGGAAGACGTCGCCGCGAGAGGATGATGCTGCTACCTCGCATATGATTTTTTATGACTACTCTGGTGACTTGTCCTTCCTGACATATTTCTCCTTCTGTCCATTCTGACAATTTTATGAAACAGTTTGAAGTTCCTCTTCTTAGATGGAAACTTCTTAAACATTAAAAGTTTGTGCAGAGAAGCTAGAGGACATAAAACTTAAGCTTTGCTGCTTCTTGTACCTGATCCTTCGTTAGAATAGTAGGACAAGACTTCATCTTGATGCACACTCTTCTCTAAGTACCTTCTGGCCATGTACATATATGATTATAATCGGCACACCAATCAGCAGGAACAAAAGGGCCCATAAATCAAACCTCGGAAGTGCACACTTCAGCCTTGACATGCTCCGAACAACCTTTGAACCATGTTGCAAATGAATAGAGAAACCATGTGAGAAATCACTCAGGCAATAGAAGTCACAAGAGGCAAGAAATTGAGCTAAAAATAATAATACGCAAGTACACCCATCTTCTTCACACAACTATTTGAACAACAAAAGAACATACAAACTGCAGGGGTATGCAACAACACTGATATACCTAACTTAGGAAACCAGTTCTACTGCAAATCAAATAGTAAAGGTTATGGTGTATTGCATAACTGAATTTTTTGGCTAAAAAGAGTTACTAATTTGTTCAGCATAAACTGGATGGTTGTCAATGGAAACAGGGAAAACTTTAAAACTCACTCAACATGGGAAGCCCAAAATAATGTTATGTTATTACTCATGGAAGCAGTCTCCATGTTATGTCATTACTTATGAAGATCAACCATGGCAACAACAAGTAGCCAGGTCGATATGTGTTTATTTTGTTATACAAAGAAAATCAGTGACACCCTAATTTAGATCGACCGATTAGAGCAAGCTGCATACTATCTCCTTATGGATTCCTCTGTAGTCTATTTTCGTAGCATGAATCCTCAGCGTGCACAAGAATCAACGTGCAGCTTTTTTTACTAAAAGGTCGATGTTTTCATTGCCGCACCTCAACCAGGAAAGAAAAAATTCCAGGATTAAGCGGAACCCAAATCCGGCTAGCTCATGAGATTCCACCAGAACAAGAAGCATCAAAACTTTGAATTCCTCCTAATACCCCCATGTGTAGGACCAGAACAGAGCAGAGACTCTTCCTTCTAAAGCAACTAAGCAAGCATCTTGGACCCGGACTCGGCAAATCTCATTTGATACTTAATCCAAAACCAAAACTATCCTCAAAAAACCATCTCACTCATATTAAAAGTGCAGACATCATGCCGCACTGTCCTCAAAAAACCATTTCGGTCATATGCAGAATACTACTGGAAATTATAGCTTTTGTTGCCGGGAGTCCGGCAGCTACAACCTCTATGATTGTGATCATCAGATAAACAAACACTGTACAGGAACCACAAATTGTCAAACAAGTTTGATTGCCTCTGTCATGATCATACATGAAGTACATGGTAAGAGAAGTGAAGGTGTACCTTACTGCACCTTGAAGTGCAGTTCGGATCACTTTCACAGGGTCGATGATACCATCCTTGATCATGTCAAATTAATCCTCTACAGTAATCAAAATGCAGGAATCAACTACTGGACTGCTAAAGATTCCTGCTATGTTGGAGAAGTATGAAACATACCATTTTTATGCTGATTCACAATGAACAGCTGAAGCACAGTTAAACAACACACATGCCTTTTGCTGCATAATAGCCCAAGCTAAACATTACCTTCTTCCAGTAGCTTCACAATAAATATAGCACCATCAATGCTAGCATTTGCAGCTATGGTAATCAGGGGAGCCTGCACAAATTTTGGAATAATTCATATATGTCAATGAACTATGGAATAATAGGCCTGAGACATTAATTGGAGAGCATGTACAACATACTATGTTGCAAAAAAACAGAGCAATAAGAAACAAGTGCAGAAATATCTTTATTAAGATGCTAACCTGTTAGAACATAATAGGAAAAGTTTACCAGCCGAACTCTGAATTACCTTGTTTTTTGGGTAGCTTACATGACGTCAGAACTCTGAATTTCCTTGTTGTTTACCAGCCTTTAATTGACTTCCACAACACCTATTCTCTCAATCCCCATTTAATTGTCTTCCTGTAACATTGTACTCAGTCAGTCCTAAAACTCATCCTATGTTGGTCTTTGTAATTGTCTTTGTGAGAATAATTTACAAAAACGAGGGGAGCTATTAACTGATCGTATCTTTAATTGTCTTTGCCGACTCACAATGTCAACATTTTAGACTATGATATTCTATCAAATCAAACCAAATTTGTACTTGGCAATATAAAAAATAAGAAGACTCAGTTCGGTCATCCACGTGAACGCCCCTGTGAGAAAGGGCTCTCGTTCTTTCTCCAGGTAGTAAAACAAACTCAAAGTATACTATGAACTCAATTGATCTTGTCTTTCTAATTAATAATCCAAGAAGCAGCAGGTTAATCGGAGTACTGACCGTAGCATGAGCAAGAGGGAGAGAGAAGGGGGGGGGGGCAGTAGTACTGGGAGTGGGCTGCTACTGGGTGTCGTCGGGGACGAAGGCGCTGCCGTGGAGGAGGGGGTCGGCATCATCAATTTTCGGCCGATGCTTCTCTCGCTAAGCAGCAGTAGCGTCAACGCCTCATGCTTCTCCCGCTAGGCACCGAGGAGGAGAGGGAGACGAGCGCGCCGAGGGCGACGCAGGCGAGGACGGCAAGCTGGACCTGGTAGGATGCTGGGGCCGAGGGCGACCGGGGGTCCTCGAGCGCGAGGAGGACGGGGGCGGGGAGGTGTACCTCTGGTGGAGCGGTGGGGGCGGGCGCGGCGCGCCGTCCTTGCCGTCGTCGCCGCGTGGGGACGAGAGGAAGGAAGAGGACGCGGTGGTGTGGGGCTGGCCCTGGACGGCAGCGGGGCAGGGAGGCACGGGCGGGAGGAAGAGGAGAGGGGGGCGACGGCGGCTGCGCGAGCGCGGGATGGGTGCCTGGGCGAGCGACGGCGGAGGCGGCCGACGGCGGAGCAGAGAGGCGGGTTAGGGTTAGGGTGTGGAGGGAGAGAGAGAGAGGCGTGCGGGAGGAAGAGCGAGTGCGGGAGGAGGTCCTGCAACAGGAGCGGGCCCCTTTTATACCATAGGACGCGAAATGATGAAAATGCCCTTGGCGGGGCGCTGGAATTACGCGCGGTGGCACGATCATTGCTACATTATTCATTCCTACAGTCGCCCCTCTCCGATCCGACGGCCGAGACTCTCCAGCGGCTTGATCCGACGGCTCAGATCCCATCAAGCACACAGATCCAACGGCCAGGGATCCAAACGGCTGAGGAGCCGGGAGGATCCCGGCCTCTCTTATTTCTGGATTTCCTATCTTCCTCACTCGCTCTCCTGTAACCAGAAACAGGATGCCCATCCCATTCACTTACGCAGCAACAGCAAGTCGCCACCGGCTCGTCGTTACCGGCGGCTGGCGCGAAAACGGCCACAGCAGAGGCGGGCCAACAGGTGAGGCCATGGCCACGACGGCGCAGGGGTTCGGTGGCTCGGAGCGGCGGCTGCGCGGCCAGCTAGGAGGGGCCGCGGTGGCGAACGCACACCCAGCAAGATGAGGCCGCGACGTCGGGCTTTGGCGGCGGAGGCGGCAGCCCTTGGCGCGGCGGCGCGGCGTTGGTTGGGGAGCCCATGAGGCGGGGCGCCTGGCCGTCGCAGGACGGCGCAGGCGCGGTCGGAGTCGACGGTGAGGTGGAGAAGACTGAGCCGTCCACAGCGGCTTGCAGCAGAGGCGAGGCCGGGCCGGCAGAAGCGACGGTGAAGTGTACCCCGACGGCGGAGGCCCCAACCTGGCGGCAGGTGTTGATTTAACGCGAGGGCGTGAGGCGCGGCTCGAAACCAGCCACAGCTTGGAGGCGGCGGTGACTTGGACGTGCTCGCAGGTGGCGGCTCGAGGCGCCGGGTCAACGACAGCCGGCGGGTCAACGACGGCCGGCGGGGTCAATTCGAGGTGGCCTTCGGCTTAAGGCGGCACCGGGGTGTCAGCTCAGAGTGCAGACCCCGGCGGAAGCACACGAGCTAGCGGCTTTGACGAAGACACGAGGCGGAGGTGGAGTGAAGGCGGCACAGGCGGCCTCTCAGCCGCGGCGGCGGCTCAGACGAGGTGGAGAGCGGCGACTCAGAAACGGAAACAGAAACCGAGTCCTGGCCTTATTCCTTTCCGGAAACTGACGCTAGCCGCGCGCGACTTTCCTTGCACGTATCTATATCAGTTTTTGGCCTTTCTCTCAATGATGACGACTTGGTTTGGTTGCTTTTCCTCTTCGATAGATAATCAAACTCGGACAGCGGAATCAGTTGACGCTTGTGTCGTAGCTTCTGCAAATTTCACCTTTGTGTGATTCAAGTCACGGAACAACCCGTTGACTGTCTTCAGTTGTTGCGATCTGACCCGTCAGTCTTTGGTAATTTTTTTTTTTTTTTTTTTGCGGAAGAGTCTTTGGTAATTTTCAAGGCGGCTCAGCCAATGCAACCCTAAACTCGTAATGCCAGCTCCGAAGTCAACAATGATTCTGATCACAAAACGATATTCGCCGATTCTGTCCAAGGTTGTCCCTATGCTATGCCGGGTTATTCCACGCGATTGTTCCGTGTCCGCTCTTCTTCGTTCGACCAATTGCGAACTTCTCGATCCCTGAAGAGCTCCCTCCAAGAACACAACATCACCGTGCGCGGGCCTAACGGTGGACGCCAACTGTCGTGGTTTTGTCACGGCAAATGTTCTAGTGTGAGGACTTAGTCGTGAGGCCAACGCAACTAGGTAGTAGTTTGAAAGGGATTGGTTGGAATCGAGAGACGCGAGGTTTTACCCAGATTCGGCCCCTCACGGTGGAGGTAAAACCTACATCCTGCTTCATTGATATTGATGATGATGATGCTCACGATTAGAAGGGTGCTCTTTCGTTACCTCTCTCTCGAGAGTTATTGACTTGTCTGTCTTAACTTGTCCCTCTTAGGGTGCCCTGCCCCTCCTTATATAAGTTGAAGGGGCGGGTTACATATGGAGTCCTAGTAGGATTAGGACTATGTTATTACAAGTGGAATCCTAGTCTTGCTTCTCTTGTAAGGGAAATATTCCTTATGCCTTCCTTCTCAAGCCGGCCCACTGGACACCATACGTTGAACCGGTCTTCTCGTACATCGCCTTCTGGGCCTTGGGCTTTGCCATCCATCTGATCCGCTTGTCGGGTCACCCATGAGTCGCCAGGCTTGGCCGGGTCATCAGTGAGTCGAGAAATCCAGGTGGGTCGCTTAGTGAGTCGTCAAGTCAAGGCGGGTCACTAGTGAGTCGCCAAGTCTAGCCGGGTCATACTTTCGGCCGGGTTAAACCGCGGGGTATATCCCCGACAATATAGTAATCAACTACAAGATGTAATCAACACTACTAGTCAGCCACAGGTACCAATTTGAGGTTCCGGTACAAAGATTGAACACAAGAGATGAACTAGGGTTTGAGAGGAGATGGTGTTGTTGAAGATGTTGATGAAGATTGGCCTCCCAAAGATGAGAGGGTTGTTGGTGATGACGATGGCTTTGATTTCCCCCTTCGGGGGGGAAGTTCCCCCGGCGGAATCGCTCCGCCGGAGGGCAAAAGTGCTCCTGCCCAAGTTCCGCCTCGAGGCGGTGGCGCTCCATCCCGAAAGTCCTCTCCTTATTTATTTTCTAGGTCAAAAGACTTTAAGTACCAGAAGATGGGCACTGGAGGTGGGCTGGGCTGGCCACAACCCACCAGGGCACGCTTGGGGGGCCTGGCGCGCCCTGGTGTCTTGTGGTCACCAGGTGGCCCCCCTCCGGTAGTTATTTGCTCCAGTATTTTTTATATATTCCAAAATAATTCTCAGTAAATTTTTAGCTCATTTGGAGATGTGCAGAATAGATATCTCTGACATAGCTTTTTCAAGTCTAGAATTCCAGCTACCGGCATTCTCCCTCTTTGTGTAAACCTTGCATATTATGAGAGAAAAGGCATTAGAATTACTCTATAAAGCATTATTATGCATAAAAACATTATAAATAACAGTAGGAAAACATGATTGAAAATGGATGTATCAACTCCCCCAAGCTTAGACCTCGCTTGTCCTCAAGCGAAAGCCTATATCAAAAAACATGTCCACATGGTCTGAGAGAGAGGTGTTGATAAAAACAAAATACGGCATAGTAGCATCATGCTTAATATTACAACAGCAACAAACTTTATCATAAACCCTTTTCATATAACTTTTATCATATAACTTCTATCATATAACTTCTCATGAACAAGTAACAATTCATCACAACATCAAAGTAGAAGCATAAACTCTATTGAAAACCAACAAACTATGCTCTCAGTCAACTTTGCAACTACAATTCATCATATTTTCAGGAAGGGTCTCGTATCGGAGCCTTTTGACAAGTCCACATACTCAACCATCTTTTAGTCTTCTATGATTGCTAACACTCACAGGATACCCATGAGCAAAAAGTTTCAACCGGACAAATAGAAAGATAGGGGCTTATAGTTTTGCCTCCCAACGTATTCACCTCAAGGGTGATGTCAACAATAATAACTCATGCTCACTCATATCCAACTGGATATATGTGCCTAGATCTTTCCTCACCACATGATGCTTGCAAAAAGAGAAAATAAAAAGGAATAGGGAGGAATACTTTGACTCTTGCATAAAAGTAAATACATAAAAGTAAAAGATAGGCCCTTCATAGAGGGAAGCAGAGGTTGTCGTGCGTTTTTTGGTTTGTATGCCAAATCCCTTAATGCAAAAGAACGTCACGTTATATTGCCCCTTATGATAGCAACCTTTATTATGCAGTCCGTCGCTTTTATTACTTTGCCATCACAAGTTCGTACAACGCTCAATTTTCTCTTACACTAATTGATTAAACACATTTAGAAGCAATTTGTATTGCCTTATTGCACCGATGACAACTTACTTGAAGGATCTTACTCAATCCATAGGTAGGTATGGTAGACTCTCAAAACATGAGTTGGGTTTAGGGTATTTGGATGCACAAGTAGTATCTCTACTTAGTGCGGAATTTTGGCTAGCAAAGATATTGAGCAAGCACCACATGTTGAAGGATCTATGACAATATAACTTCTATGTGAATACGAACAAACATAAATCATTACATTGTCTTCCTTGTCCAACATCAACAATTTTGGCATATAATATTTAATGGGGGCTCACAATCATAAAAGATGTCCAAGATAGTGTATTTGCATGTGAATCTTCTCTTCCCTTATTAATTCTTTCATGAGTTGCATCATTGACCAATGCTGTGTTTGTCAATTTCCAATAAATTTTACCATTTATACTTTTCCTTATGTGATGTCATTACTTACCATAAGATTAGCATATGATCTTTTTCATTTATTTCCCTTTATTTGATTGCAACAAAAAAGTAAAGAAGAAAAAACTCAAACTAAACTTTATTATATAGCTCTCACTCGATTACTTAGATAGATAGATCATGAAACTAACACTCGAAACTAGATCATACTAAACTTTTATTCAACTAAATTACGAAGTAACTAAGGATCGGACTAAAATTGGTAAAGGTAATAAAAGTGATGGTGATACGATACCGGGGTATCTCCCCCAAGCTTGGCACAAGCCAAGGGGAGTGCCCATACCTGTGTACTCAAGTCTCCTTTGGTGGGGAAGATGATGAAGGTGGTGGTGATGAGGTAGCCTTCTTCTTTAGCTTATATTTGAGCATAAAGTTTTCCTCCCTAAGATCCTCATTCTCTCAAGCTTTAAATCTCTTTGCATAATGCCGCCTTGCTCTCCTGCAGAAAACGAGATGGAATAAATTGAACCTTAGGTTTGTATCCTTTAGGGAGGCTTGACTTCTTGAATTCCACATGCATGTCTCCAGGTTGAGGTAGTGGTTCTTCCTCTTCCTCAGAGCTATCATCCTTTGTTTCCTTCATGTTGGCGTCTTCCTCCTCATCCGTGGTCCAACCATAATGATCCACCTCTCCATAGACCTTAGGGTTTGCAATATAGTCAGCAACATAGCTCTCCCCCTCCGAATCTTGAGACGACATATTTTCAGATCTGCCAGGAAAACAGCATGAAACAAGAACAGAGGATTTTCCTGCGATGCGGTGGTCAAATCGTCCGGGGGTATATATAAAGATTTTTTATCTTGGGAAACAAGAATATGGAAGGAAAACGGAGTCGGGAAGGTGCCCGAGGAGGGCACAACCCACCAGGGCGTGCCAAGGACGGCAGGCGCGCCCTGGTGTATCATGCTCACCTTGGTTGCTTTCCTATTTATTTCTTATTTTCCTAATTTTTGTAATATTCCAAAACTGATGAAAAATATTTTTGTGGATTTTTCGGAGTCTGTTTACTTACCGTATCACGTACCTCCTCTTTTTTAGGGTTCTGGAGTGTTCTGGAAGGTTTCTTTTATGTGTTCCTTCGGTGTCATGGTTTGAATAATATTGCTTTCAACATTAATAGGCGTACCTGAGATATAGTGTTTAATTCTTTGTCCATTGACCACCTTCGGGTTAGTACCTTCGCCATTATTAATCTTGATAGCTCCAGAGCGATAAACCTCTTCGATAATATATGGCCCTTCCCATTTGGAAAGAAGTTTTCCTACAAAAAATCTAAAACGAGAGTTGTACAAAAGAACATATTCTCCAACTTTGAATTCCTGCTTTTGGATTCTTTTGTCATGCCATCTTTTAACTTTTTTTGAATAATTTGGCATTTTCATAAGCTTGGGTTCTCCATTCATCTAGTGAGCCAATATCAAATAACCTCTTTTCACCGGTAAGTTTGAAGTCGTAGTTGAGTTCTTTAATTGCCCAATATGCTTTATGTTCTAACTCAAGAGGCAAATGACAAGCTTTTCCATAAACCATTTTGTAAGGAGACATACCCATAGGATTTTTATAAGCTGTTCTGTAGGCCCGAAGTGCATCATCTTGTTTCTTAGACCAATTCTTTTGGGACCTATTGATAGTCTTTTGTAATATTAATTTTATTTCTCTATTGCTAAGTTCTACTTGACCACTAGATTAAGGATGATAGGGTGATGCAATTCTATGGTTAACATCATATTTAGCAAGCATTTTACGGAAAGCACCATGAATAAAGTGTGAACCACCATCAGTCATTAAGTATCTAGGGACTCCAAACCTTGGGAAAATAACTTCTTTAAGCATTTTAATGAAAGTGTTATGATCAACACTACTAGTTGGAATAGCTTCTACCCACTTAGTAACATAATCAACAGCAACCAAAATGTGAGTATACCCATTAGAGGAAGGAAAAGGCCCCATATAATCAAAACCCCAAACATCAAATGGTTCAACAACAAGTGAACAATTCATAGGCATTTCCTGACGCTTACCGATATTACCAATTCTTTGACACTCATCACATGACAAGACAAACTTACGGGCATCCTTGAAGAGAGTAGGCCAATAAAAACCAGATTGCAATACCTTGTGAGCAGTTCTATCTCCCGCGTGATGTCCTCCATAGGCTTTGGAGTGACATTTCCGTAGGATTTGTTCCTGTTCATGCTCAGGTACACAACGTCTAATAATACCATCTACTCCTTCTTTATAAAGACGTGGGTCATCCCAAAAGTAATGTCTTAAATCATAGGAGAATTTTTTCTTTTGTTGGTATGTGAAACTAGGTGGCATGTATTTAGCAACAACATAATTAGCATAGTCAGCATACCAAGTAGTGTTATGAGAAACATTTATTGCAGCTAGTTGTTCATCAGGAAAACTATTGTCAATAGGTAGTGGGTAATCAAGAATATTTTCTAACCTAGACAAGTTGTCAGCTATGGGGTTCTCAGCTCCTTTCCTATCGATGATATGTAAATCAAATTCTTGTAGCAAGAGAACCCACCTAATGAGCTAGGTTTAGCATCTTTCTTTTCCATAAGATATTTTATAGCATCATGATCAGTGTGAACAATTACTTTGGAATCAACAATGTAAGATCTGAATTCATCACAAGCAAACACAACTGCTAAAAATTCTTTTTCTGTATTAGCATAGTTTCTTTGAGCATTGTCTAGAGTTTTGCTAGCATAATGAATAACATTTAACTTCTTATCAACTCTTTATCCTAAAACAGCACCAACAGCATAATCACTAGTATCACACATAATTTCAAAAGGCAAGTTCCAATCAGGTGGTTGAACAATAGGTGCAGTAGTTAAGGCCTTCTTAAGTCTTTCAAAGGCTTCTACACAATCATCATAAAAAACAAAAGGAACATCCTTTTGTAAAAGATTAGTAAGAGGCCTAGAAATTTTAGAGAAGTCTTCAATAAACCTCCTATAGAAACCAGCATGACCAAGGAAACTATGAATACCTTTAATATCTTTAGGACATGGCATTTTCTCAATTGCATCAACTTTAGCTTTATTCACCTCAATACCTCGTTCAGAGATTTTATGCCCCAAGACAATACCTTCATTAACCATAAAGTGGCACTTTTCCCAATTCAAGACAAGATTAGTTTGCTCACATCTCTGCAAAACTTGATCAAGGTTGCTTAAGCAATCATCAAAAGAAGTTCCGTAAACGGAAAAATCATCCATGAAAACCTCCACAATCTTTTCACAAAAATCAGAGAATATAATAGTCATACATCTTTGAAAGGTAGCAGGTGCATTGCATAAACCAAAAGGCATACGTCTATAAGCATAATTTCCAAAAGGACAAGTAAAGGTGGTTTTCTCTTGATCAGGTTGTGATACAGGTATTTAAGAGAAACCATAATATCCATCAAGAAAACAAAAGTGTGTGTGCTTAGATAATCTTTCTAGCATTTGATCAATGAAAGGCAGAGGGTAATGATCTTTTCTAGTAGCTTTATTCAATTTTCTAAAATCAATTACCATTCTATAGCCAGTAACAATTCTTTGTGGGATGAGTTCATTTTTATCATTAGGAACAACATTATTACCTCCCTTCTTAGGGACACAATGAACAGGACTTATCCATCTACTATCAGTTATGGGATAGATTATACCTGCTTCCAGAAGCTTTAATATTTCAGTTCTTACCACTTCTTTCATCTTAGGATTCAATCGTCGTTGGTGATCAACAACGGGTTTAGCATCAGGTTCCATATTGATGTTGTGCTGACATAGAGTGGGACTAATGCCCTTCAGATCATCAAGAGTATATCCAATAGAAGCTCGGTGCTTCCTCGGAATTTTTAATAATCTTTCTTCTTCATGTTCTGAAAGGTTAGCACTAATAATAACAGGATATATCTTTTTCTCATCAAGATAAGCATATTTCAAAGTGTCGGGCAATTGTTTTAATTCAAACACAGGATCACCTTTAGGTGGAGGAGGACCTCCTAGAGTTTCAATAGGCAAATTGTGTTTTAGGATAGGTTGTTGTTCAAAGAATATTTTATCTATTTCATTTCTTTCACGCAAGTGCATATCATTTTCATGGTCGAGAAAATATTGTTCTAAAGGATCAGTAGGAGGTAAGGCAATAGAAGCAAGACCAATTATTTCATCTTTACTACGTAATTCTTCATTACGCGGTTGTCTACTAAACTTGGAGAAATTAAACTCAAGAGACACATCACCAAAACTAACACCAATAGTTTGTTTTTCACAATCTATCTTAGCATTGACAGTTTTCAAGAAAGGTCTACCAAAGATAATGGGACAAAAGTCATCTTGTGGGGAACCAAGGACTAGAAAATCAGTAGGGTATTTTATTTTCCCACACAAGACTTCAACATCTCTAACTATCCCAAGTGGTGTGATGGTGTCTTGGTTTGCAAGATTAATAGTAACATCAATGTCTTCTATTTCAGCGGGTGCTATGTCATTCATAATTTCTTGGTATAAGGTAAAAGGGATAGCACTCACACTAGCACCTAAGTCAGATAAACCATGATAGCAATGATCTCCTATTTTAACTGAGACAACAGGCATGCCAACTACGGGTCTATGTTTATCCTTTTCATCAGGTTTGGCAATTCTAGCAGCTTCATCATAGAAGTAAATAACATGCACATCAATATTTTCTACCAAGAGATCTTTGACCATAGCAACACTAGGTTCTACTTTAATTTGCTCAGAGGGTTTAGGTGCTTTAATATTACTTTTGTGAACCACTATTGATACCTTAGCATGTTCCTTTATCCTAACAGGGAAAGGTAGTTTTTCAATATAAGCAGTAGGCACAACTGGATCAACATTGTAAATGATAGTTTCATCTTTAGCTTTTACCAGTTCTTTAATTTCTTCTTTAATAGGGGGGTGATATTTAAACCACTTCTCCTTAGGGAGATCAACATGAGTAGCAAATGATTCACAAAAAGAGGCTACTATCTCAGAGTCAAGTCCATATTTAGTGCTAAACTTGTGAAAAGCATCGGTATTCATAAAAGATTTAACACAATCAAACTCAAGCTTAATACCTAACTCTTTACCTTCGTCGAGTTCCCAATCTTCAGAGTTGCATTTAATTCTTTCTAAAAGATCCCACCTGAATTCAATAGTCTTCTTCATAAAATAACGAGTACAAGAAGTATCGAGCATGGATTGATCATCACGAGAAAGCCGAGCATAAAAATTCTGAATGATAATTTCTCTCGAGAGCTCATGATTGGGGCATGAATATAACATTGACTTAAGACTCCCCCAAGCTAGAGAGATACTTTCTCCTTAACGAGGCCAAAAATTATATATATAATTCTGATCACGATGAACTAGATGCATAGGATAAAAATATTGGTGAACTTCCAATTTCAAGCGATTCCAGTTCCAAGATCCAATATCATCGCATAGACTATACCATGTAAATGCCTTTACCTTCAAAGATAAATGGAAAACCTTCTTCTTAGCTTCATCTCCGGGTAAACCTGCAAGCTTAAATAAACCACAAATTTCATCCACATATATCAAGTGCATATCAGGATGTTCAGTTCCGTCTCCTGCATAAGGATTAGCTAGCAGTTGTTCTATCATACCTGAAGGGATTTCATAACCAATATTTTCAGTAGATGCAGTAGGTTGAGGGGAAACTAATTGTGCTTCCGGTCGAGGTGAAGATACCCCGAACAAACCCCTCAAAGGATTGTTTTCCATAGTAACAAGTGACAATAAATTTCAGCACGTAATATAAATTTTTCCTTACCGATTTCCACTTACCAAGAGCGCTTCACTCCCCGGCAACAGCGCCAGAAAAGAGTCTTGATGACCCACAAGTATAGGGGATCAATCGTAGTCCTTTCGATAAGTAAGAGTGTCGAACCCAACGAGGAGCAGAAGGAAATGACAAGCGGTTTTCAGCAAGGTAATGTCTGCAAGCACTGAAATTGTCGGTAACAAGTAGTTTGATAGCAAGATAATTTGTAACGAGCAAGTAACGGTAATAGTAAATAAAGTGAAGCAAGGTAGCCCAATCCTTTTGTGGCAAAGGACAGGCCAAAATGGTCTCTTATAATAAGCAAAGCGTTCTTGAGGGTACACGGGAATTTCATCTAATCACTTTCATCATGTTGGTTTGATTCGTGTTCGCTACTTTCATAATTTGATATGTGGGTTGGACCGGTGCTTGGGTGTTGTTATTACTTGAACAAACCTCCCACTTATGATTAACCCCCTCGCAAGCATCCGCAACTACGAGAAAAGTATTAATACATAAATCTATCCATAGTATTAAACATATGGATCCAAATCAGTCCCTTACGAAGTAGCGCATAAACTAGGGTTTAAGCTTTTGTCACTCTAGCAACCCATCATCTAATAACTACTCCACAATGCATTCCCTTAGGCCCAAAGATGGTGAAGTGCCATGTAGTCAACGTTCACATGAAACCACTAAGGAAATCACAACATACATATCATCAAAATGTCAAACACATATCAACTTCACATGATTACTTGCAACATGATTTCTCCCTTGGCCTCAAGAACAAAAGTAACTACTCACAAATGATGTTCATGCTCAAGATCAGTGGGGTATGAAATAGCATAATGGATCTGAACATATAATCTTCCACGAAATAAACCATATAGTAATCAACTACAAGATGTAATCAACACTACTAGTCACCCACAGGTACCAATCTGAGGTTCCGGTACAAAGATTGAACACAAGAGATGAACTAGGGTTTGAGAGGAGATGGTGTTGTTGAAGAAGTTGATGAAGATTGGCCTCCCAAAGATGAGAGGGTTGTTGGTGATGACGATGGCTTCAATTTCCCCCTCCGGGAGGGAAGTTCCCCCGGTGGAATCGCTCCACCGGAGGGCAAAAGTGCTCCTGCCCAAGTTCCGCCTCGAGACGGCGGTGCTTCGTCCGAAAATCCTCTCCTTATTTTTTATATGTCAAAAAACCATAAGTACCAGAAGATGGGCACCGGAGGTGGGCTGGGCTGGCCACAACCCACCAGGGCATGCCTGGGGGGCCTGGCACGCCCTGGTGTCTTGTGGTCACCAGGTGGCCCCCTTCGGTAGTTATTTGCTCCAGTATTTTTTATATATTCCAAAATAATTCTTCGTAAATTTTCAACTCATTTGGAGATGTGCAGAATAGGTATCTCTGACATAGCTTTTTTTAGGTCCAGAATCCCAGCTGCCGGCATTCTCCCTCTTTGTGTAAACCTTGCATATTATGAGAGAAAAGGCATTAGAATTACTCTATAAAGCATTATTATGCATAAAAACATTATGAATAACAGTAGGAAAACATGATGCAAAATGGACGTATCAGGGATCAATTGTAGCCTTTCTCGATAAGTAAGAGTGTCGAACCCAACGAGGAGCTAAAGGTAGAATTAATATTCTCTCAAGTTCTGTCGATCACCGATACAACTCTACGCACACCAACGTTTGCTTTACCTAGAAACAAGTAATAAAACTAGAAGTACTTTGTAGGTGTAGAGGGATAAGTTTGCAAGATAATAAAGAATGTGAAAATAAAAGTTAGGTGTTGTTTTAATAAAGGAGCAATTAAATTAATATAGCGAGTGTGGAAAAGTGGTGGTAGGTGATACGTCTCCAACGTATCTATAATTTATGAAGTATTCATGCCATGTTTACAAAAATTCTATATGGTTTTGGTATGATTTGAATGGAACTAACCCGGACTGATGCTGTTTTCAGCAGAACTACCGTGGTCTTGTTTTTTGTGCAGAAATAAAAGTTCTCCAAATGCAACAAAACTTTTTGATGATTTTTTTGGAACAAAAGAGGCAGTAGAAGCTTCATGGGAGGACCAGAAGGTGAAGGAGGTGATCATAACCCACCAGGGCGCGCCAGGTGCCTTGCCTATGCCCCAGTATCTTGTGGGCCCCTCGAAGCCCATCTTCGCATGAAACAAACGCCAAAAAATCCTATATATAGAAACCCCCAGAAATAACCCTAGATCAGAAGTTCCGCCGCTGCAAGCCTCTGTAGCCACAAAAAACCAATCGGGAGCCTGTTTTGGCACCCTATTGAAGCGGGAAATCATCACCAGAGGCCATGTTCATCATCCCTATGGTCTCCATGATGTGGAGGGAGTAGTCCACCCTTGTGGGTGAGGATTTCTACTAGTAGCTATGTGTTTGATCTCTCTCTCTCGTGTTCTTAATTTGGCACGATCTTGATGTATCGTGGGCTTTGTTAATATCACTACAAAAAATACACTTCCGTGATGATACGTGTTTGTCACAGTAGGTCACGTTTTCTGTCATGCATGTACATCCATGACGATTTTATGACAGAATCAAGATAGTCATACATGTGTTGTCGTAGAAGTGTTCCATGACAATACCAAAATTATCATCACGGAAGAGTCCACTTCCATGATGATAAATGGCGCGTCATGGAAGTGCTTTCGTCAAGGGTAACCGAGACGTGGCATCCACCGTAACGGGTCACCGTTAAGCTATCGGGTTCCGGTTTGAATCCGATAACCCGTTAACAGCCCGGACCAATGGGGATTTTCCACGTGTAAAATTCTCAATGGCCAGAAGAACCATGTGTTGGGTCACCGTTGGGACAGATGTCATCCACTCATTGGACCGGAGGCGCCTATGATACGTCGACACATGGCACGGCCCAACAGAGGCCCATTCTGGTGAAAAGGCCGGCCGTTTGACTTGGTCAAAAGGTAGTGGGCCGGCCCACGGAAAGCCTGTTAACGGCCTGTTCGCATATAGCCCATTTACAACCCGCTAACTCACGGCCCGTTACGGCCTATCCAAATTACGCCCAGTAGCGTAATCTGGGCCGTCCAATATGATTCCAGCCTGTTGTAACTTCCAGCCCATTTATGGCCCATGACGACTTTCAGCCCATACGAGGCACTCTGTAACTCTGGTCCCATTAAAGGCCCGAGGTGAAACTGGCCCATAATGAACAGCTTATCGCTTTATACCCATTAACGGCCCATTATTCCGTCGGCCGTTTCCAGCCCGTGTTAACTTTCGGCCTTCTAAGGGCCCATTTATTCTTGGGCTCATTTCCAGAATTCGGTTACTTACGGTCCGTTACTGGCCTGTTCCGCTTGTGGGCCAAAATCAGCCCGTGGTTACAGTCGGCCCGTTTGTGGCCCGTTAACCCGTTGGGCTGCTTTCATAGCATCATCAAATACGGCCTATTAACGGCCCATTATGGTCGGGCCATAAAACAGATGATTTCCACTCTAGCCCGTTTACGGCCCATTTTGCGGACCGTTATTGGTTCACAAATAGTACAACCCATGTTTGGCGAAACGATTATATGGCCCGTAGAAGGCCCATTGATTAGACGGCCCGTAGAAGGCCCATGGATCCTACGGCCCGTAGAAGGCCCATGGATCCTACGGCCTGTAGGAGGCCCATGGTCACTACAGCAGGTAGCAGGACCATGGTTACAACAGTCCGTGCGTTGCCATGGTTATTGTGGCCTAGTTATAAAAATAGGTTATTGTGGCCACTAGAAAAACGCGGAAAAAGAACTGCAGTGACTACAAGCAAACAACTAAACAAGACAATAAGGAAATAAATAAGCAAGCAACTAACGCTAGGCTATTACGGCTATTACACATATTACATCCACTGGGCATCAAAGTTCGCCACCAGTGCAAATATAGGGAACAAAGCAGCATATTACATACACTGGCCGTCTAAATTGGCCACCAGTGCAAATAAACGCGGTAGCAAAACAAGTCCATAACTGAAACAACTTCAGAAGAGCTCAAGAAACGTTATCCTGGGTATCCACCATGCTGGCAATAAGCTTTGCAAGCTTATTAGCTTTCTCCTGTTTGGCGCTAAAATCCTCCAACGCTTGCTATTGCACCAGAAAGTATGCATCTGAATGCTCCAGGGACTTCCGCAGTCCTTCGGCTTCTTGTCGCAGCCCAGCTGATCGATGTCTTTCAGCTTGTAGTTGAGACTCAAGAAACCGAACTGATTCAGACAGTGAGTTTGAATAGCTTGTGCCAGCGGTAGTGGCCAGTAACTCGAACACTACACCAAGACAGGACTTTGGGGTTGTCTCACTGTCTTCAAGATAGTTTTCCTTAGCTGTTTTATCAGCTTTGTTGGAGACCAACAAGGATGTCTCACTATCCTGAACCTTATCTGCATTACTTCCTTTACCATTGCTTAATAAGGCACTATTCCCCAATATTCTATCAGCATTCTAAAAGAAGAAAGAAGCAGACACATAACAGGTTTAGCATCTACTAGTATATGAAACTCATTTCGGTGAACCAGTTCATTAGTAAGGTGGACAGGATTAAACTACCAAGTCTTCTATTGCCAAGTAGTACATAATAAAAGCATCAAACAAACATATATCTATGTCCTATGGCCACTGCATTGTCTTGCCAAACCAAAATAGAGACACGGTTCAAATCATATCAGTTCAAGACAAAGCAGCACTAAAAGAATACAAAGCATGGGAAAGTACACGACACAACAAGATTTCAGATGGGTACCACGGGTCTACATGTACAACAACACTATTTGCTCTGCTGTGATGCTAATAATGTGCATGATATGAGAAGTCAACTGTATACACAATTGAAATTGAAATCAACAGAGCTATTTATAAGAGCAAACCTGTTAAAGAAACATGCGTAAGCATACCTGTTGTGCCATTGGAGTTTCGATTAGATCCTTCAATTTAAAAATAAGTTTGTATGAGTAAATACAGTGATACAAGAGCAAAGCAGTATGCACGATAGCAATGGAATCGTAAATGAGAACAATTGTTCTTCAGGTTTAAGCACTTGTTCTACATGAACAGATTACAGTAAGACGCAAGCATATAGTACTTAAAAATAAGAAATGAGCTCATAGACCTTACCACATTCTTGCTTCGGGACCAGTACAGAACAAGGCGTTCCCAGTCATTATCCAGTAAATGTGTCTCAGGAAAACGTAAGGGAATTTGATGAGTTTCTTTGCCAGTGAAGTACGTTTTCTTCAGGTAATTCCAATACTACCACCAAACATTCTTGAAGATAGTAGAGGTATTAGCACAGGTTACCTCATCCCGAGTTTCCAAATCGGTCCTTCTCTATAGAGAAAAATGGGAAAATTTGCTGTATTATAACCATCATGGAGGTAGAATGTATGGGACAAAGCAAAGTAATTGCCATGAATAACATTACTTACACATTACTCCTGGACAAACACCTGCAACTGGCATTTTCCTTCATCTTCAGTATAATATTTCCATGATGGGAAGATACACACATAGGATTTAACAACATCAAATGCGATAGATGCTAAACTACGAACGGTTGGTTGTACTTCCTCCACAGGAATAGGTGTACTAACTGGTGGAGTTGGGGTTCGCCGTGGTAGTACTGGCGCTTTGGGCACTGGAGCTGCCTTACTAACTGCTCTTGTTTGGGAGCTCTGTGGTGGAAATGGTGTTGTGTCAATAGGAACTGGGTTACTATCTGCTGGGGTTGGGGTTAGATTGGGTGAAGCTGGTTCTCTGTCCATCGCAGTAGGGGTACAATTTGCGAGAGTCTGGGTTATGTGTGGTAGGGCTGGTTCTCGTGCATGTACAACCGGGGTGCTATCTCCACCAAGAGGTAGCACTGTTTTATTTGAAGACCGTGTTTTTACTCCGCTAGATACTGCCATCACCCCCTCCAATTCAAATGGCTGATAAACAGGAAACATAGTTAAATGTACAGACATTGTATGAGAGACAGATGCAATAGATAGTGTGGAAAAAAGAGGGCATGAAATAGTTGACATGTATATTGTTTAACTAAAAAGGATAGCATGACATAATTTCACATATATGATGTCTATCTAAACTGGATAGCATAGCATGACATAATTCAAAGATATGATGACTAACTAAACAGGATGGCATGAGATAATTATATGATGTCTTTAGTAAACAGGTTCGCATGACATAATTCACATACATGTTATCTAAGTAATCAGGATCGCATGATTTAATTCACATATGTGATTTATATGCTAAGCAGAGGGCATTCGCATATATGATGTCTGAACTAAGAACATGGTGTTGAATATTGTGTATATGATGTCTAAACTATGCAATGCAAGACACCATATGCATGATATGAGCAGTACAACCGTGCCAAGTTAGAGCATACACCTCGGTGGGAGAATAGGACTGGTCATCTGTCTCTGAATCCATCTCTGAGGAGCTATCAGGACCCAGCAAGAGATCTGCTTCGACATGTAGCACTGTCTGCTCTGAAGACCTTGTTTTCACTCCAGATTTTTCCATCACCCACTCAAATGGCTGATTCACAGGAAGAGTAGTTTAATGTACAAACATTGTCGACAAATGGAAATGTAATGAAGAAAAGGATGGGCAAGATATCATTCAAATATATGATGCCTGGTTAAACAGGATGGCATTGCATATTTCACATATATTATGGCTGGCTAAAAGAGATGAGACTGCATAATTCCCATATATGATATAGAAACTAAACAGGTGGCATTACAGAACATGTCTAAACTAAGCAGATGACATATATGATGTCGAAAGTAGGCATTGCAAGGCAACATATACATGCTATGACCAACATCATCATGCCAAGTTAGAGCAAACACCTTGGGGTGGTAAATAGGAGTGGTCAGCTGCGTCTAAATCCACCTCAGAACAGATATCTTCCTCTGGATTACAATCTGGAGGCGGGGGGGAGGGTTTGCCATTGAACCCACCATGGAGCGATGTCTGCATGACATTGTATTGCCGCGCAAAACTCTTCTCTTTTTCTCTACATGTTCAGCATGACTGTGTACAATATCTGACATGCATACAAAAAAATATAGTGAGATTATGTAAGGAGAGCATGCAGAAATCTAGAGTGATGGTAACAACCAGTGGATGGATCCAAAAATAATGATAGCAGGCTGATGATAGCTTTAATTTAATAAAAAGACAGATGATGATTGTTTTACTATTTGTTTCCCACCAAAGATGAACAACATAGGCATACCCTAGGTGAACCAGATAATAGACAAAGATTGCTACCTCGATATGTGCCCCACAAGTAATTTTAAAACTCAAGTTTGAACATTAATTTGGACCTGACTTGGAGTCTAAGAGGTGAACAGGACGATAAAGTAGTAGGTAATATTAAGCAATGCATAACTTAAGCAGAAACAAAAGAGTGCGACCTCTCTTGTGGACCCGTGTACTCCTCAGGTTCATCTGCTGAGTCGATGATGGTGATGCAGTTGCGGTGGGTGTCGGCAGCAGGGAAGGAGATCTGAGGTGGCGAAAGACGGTCAGGAGTCGTGATGTCTGGTTTGGTGGATGCTTCTGTCGATGGAGCAGCTCAGGTGAGGTGGACGACGTCGCGGCAGGAGCAGGACAAACCACACAAAGTTTTCTTCGACACCTACCTGTAAGTGAAGTAATTCTGTAAGGGCTCCTTTGGCTTGCAGGATTCCAAAAACGCAGGGATAGGAAAAACACTAGAATAGGATAGGAATGCACGTGGGAAACAGAGCATTTGTAAACACAGGATTTCTATCATCTTGGGTGTTTGGTTCACAGGAATTGGAAGAGCAGAGGAATGCAAAGAAACATGGCCAAATTAAAGTGAAACCATATGAAAGCATGTACAGTTAGAATGTTATTCTGCCACTAATGCACTTGGTCTTGTTTTCATGCATAGGATTTTGAAAAGTAGGTCCAGGTGGATGTTTTGCTCCATTCCTTTCAACAAAATGCATGAATAATTGAATGGTAGAGTGCCATAGGAAAATTTCCTATTGCTATGTTTTTCCTTCACTTTTTCCTTTGAACCAAAATAGCCCTAATGGATAGACATGAATGTAGAGTAATAAGTGATACGATAAGTGTACAACCTCTTTGTCGTAGCCGGGTCGACCTCAGCATCATTGGGTTGGTCGCTGAAGAAGTTGCGGCAGAGGTGGCTGTCGGAGGTGCGGAGGAAGATCTGAGGAATCTGTAGACGGCGTCCAGGGCACTCCTCTGTTGTGATGGATGGTTCCGTCGTTGGAGCAGCTCCGGCGATCCGTAAGACGTCGAGGCTGAAGCAGTACAAGACAGACATTGTTAATCTCAAGTGGGATTCTAATAGCATCTCCAATAGATGATGTAAAATACATTACCAAAAAGTGATAGATGTAAAATGTACATCACCAAAAAACACCTGACTACAACAGATGAGGTAAAAACTATTGACTCTGAACTTAACTGTCGAAACTGAAATTTACTGTGGAATCTGAATGTTACTGTCGAAACTGAATGCACTGGTAGCAGAGAGGCACTTCACATGTAGTTTAGGCCGCTCGAGCACTAGTAGTAGAGAAACAGTGATCTAAATCAGCAGGCGATCGACGGGGAACACAGTAGCAGATAGCAGCCGGAGCAGCAGCGCTTGGAGGAGCAACACGAACTAGAGCCAGAGCAGCAGCTCGTGTAGCTGCAGCAGCCCGTGTACCAGCATCAACAGCGCGAGCGAGAGCAAGAGCAGAGCAGCAACACGAGTGAGGGGGACAGCAGAGCAGCAGCGCGACCGAGCGAGAGACGGAGTAGCAGCAGCGTGAGCGAGCGAGAGCCAGAGTAGCAGCAGCAGCGCGAGCGAGCGAGCGAGAGCTAGAGTAGCAGCAGCAGCGTGAGCGAGCGAGAGCCGGAGCAGCAGCAGTAGATCTGGCTGGTATGGACGCCGCCGCCGAAGGGGCCTCGCACTGGGGGAGAGCCGCCGTGGAGATGTCGCCCACGGCGCCGGCTTCGAGGTAGCCGCACCATGGGGGTGCGGGATGGAGCACCGTCGGCGCCAGGAGGTCGAGTTAAGGAGAAGGTGCGATGCGATGAGTGTACAACCTCTTTGGTGGCGCCGAGTAGGCCTCGGCTTCGTCCGAGGAGTCGGTGAGGATGCTGCGGTTCCGGTGGAGCAGGTTAAGGTGGCGCTGTGGGGATGGATCAGCCGCGATAGACGAGGCGATCGTCGGAGCAGCTCCTTGGAGGTGGAGGACGGGGCAGCTGAGCCGGCGGGACGATGAGATCGACGATGGATCCTCATCTGGGGAGGTGTATGAGGGACGTCGGGCTGTTGCGGTGGACGACATCGTCGGGGTAGAGGCTCCGGCTGGGCAGCGGTGGGGTGGCGGATAGAGGAGGGTGGGGTTTCGTGGCTGGAGCAGAGAGGTTATGGCGGCCTGGGATTTCGAATGGGGATTTCGAATGGCGAAAAGGAGGTGATGGGAGGGGGGAACCATGACTTAGGGATGCGCTTGTCCAAAATGTAGGGTGTGTTACAAAAGTAGCCCCACCGATTTGAACTAGCGGCCCTTTCGGCTCTGGGTTAGAAGGGGGATTTTGTGCATCTGGATTTGGTAGCTGGAGGGAGTTTTCGCGCGCGTTGTAATTTCGGGATAGCAAGGCGCGAGTTTTGGGAGCACGATATCTGAATTTTCGGGATATAACAAGGCGCGGGTTGAATTTTAGGGACAAGCCTAACGTGTAATATTGTACGTACCAAATCAATTCGCACTTCCCTCAACGAAAAAAACGAAAAAAAATAAAACTATTCGCACCACACAAAGAGAGAGTCTTGTTCCGTTTTACTGTACAAATGCTATTCAAAGCTATGAATCCATGTTATGTCCAATTACATTTTTTCGCTGGCTATATAATGCATGTAACCTACTCATACCAACATTTTAGTGCATTCCAAATGTCTATACTACCGCTGCAATTCGAACTAAATTTGAATTTGTTTCTCTATTTGAATAAGAATCTACAATCATGATTGTTGCCAACTTAAACCATCATTCGTGTATTATCTTAACAACACACCACATGATTACTATAGAGATAGATATGAACTATGTGTACTATATGAACTCGAATTCGAAACTTTGAATACACTTGATGTTGATTCCAAATAATAGTACATTTGATGTACTCACTAGATCTTCATAATCTAAACCATGTTCCATACGTACACCGTGTTTATCACACAAAGTATTTAGCCCTGAGCTGCAAAAGCCACACATTATCACAAATTATAATCAATGTTCTATATATTATATGTAGTATAACATGTTCATAACCACACCATGCCTATCACCATTATATATATTCATTCATGCATGCGTCGGTTTAAAACACTTTTATAATGAATTAGGATCTCTGTTTGTCTTTTACACCCACACAATCCTCTTCTCTTTGTAGCTAGGGCTAACTTTCTATCGTGCATGCACACGCCCGCCCCCCTCTCACCCTCCCTCAGCGTCCCCTCCATCGCCCACATTTGTTATTTCTCTTTAGGTCGTTCACCCACGCTGTGTGTAGGCCCCATGGCTCCTTCTTTCCGGCACACACCGGTCGATATACCTCTCTAGCCAAGTGTGCCTACCACAAACACAGACTTCCCCTCTTCTCTTCTCACCGTCCATGCCCCCTATGTCCAATACGGTTCCACGCAGGTGCACACTCCCGCCCATCTTTTCATCGATCTCATACTCGCATACTCCTCCCCCCTCGACATAGTAGGCCTCTCGCACCACCTCCTAGCCGCACCCCTCTCCCCCTGTCCGTCTCTTTGGACCTTATTTGCTTCTAACACATGCATGCATGTATACCTACCGATCTCCCTATATATAGCTAGGTCGACTATAATTCTTTTTCCCCATGCACCGATTGACGTACCTCACTAGTTATGTCTCTCCCTTTCTCCGACACACGACGATTGATCTTCCTATGTAGTTACGTCTGCTTACCACAACCATATTTTCCCCCTCATCATCCTTGCATACCTCCTGACCCGTCTCTCACACACACGTGCATGGACAGGCAGACATCCCCTCTCTTATTGATATTGCACTCGTACCCTCCGTTTGTCTAGCGGCCTCTCCTACCATTTGTGAGAGGCAACTCCAACACCAACCCTCCGACGATCTACCTTTGTCTCTCTCCCAACCTTATTCCTCTGCTACACATATGCATGGATGCCGATCGATCTCCGTCAATACATAGCTAGGTCTCTCTCCTTCTCCACACATATACCAGAAGATCTTACTTCTCAGATAGGTAGGTCTATGCCCCTCCCCCCCCCCCCCCACACACACACACCGATAGTCGAACGTTGTAGGTAGGTATCCATGCCACAGAGACAAACTGCACCTCTACCCTCTCACATTCTAGTAGGCCAGCCGCCCTGTATCTTTGACGTGGGCAAACACAAATTCGATGGCACTCTTTATCGATCGTGCACCCACACACTTCATCGCTATTTTTGATTCTATCGATATCTCATGCCGATGATCCCTCCACTCTCTTCTCGTGGATCGCTCCCTCTATATACGATATATCCATGACTCTGTTTCACACACATTGCATATGTTACATTTTTTTGTTTGAGATATCACCGACACATTGCCTCTGTTTCGCACAAACCATCTCTCTCACACCCACCCACATACATACCTGCACGTAAAGAAAAGGTGCACGCACGACGCACATACTCACGTCTCATTCCTGGCCATACCCGCGCGGGTACACGGTGGAGTTCATTTCTGTACGAAAAGGCAGCCCACGTGATAATTTGACGCGTGTAGCGGTTGTTTACTCGAAGGAGGGTCGTGTACCACGCGTAGACGGAGCAAAGTTCGACTTGACGCGTTAGTATTAAATAAAGTTATATTCCTGAATGGCACGTACAGAATATAAAATGATTGTCATCGGGAAAAAGGAAATCCGCTCCACTATATACAATGGAGCCTGCCTGCTGGGGTTTGTCTCTTGTCACACTATCTCACACAAGGCGGCGGTGGCCTCTCTCTCTCACCGTTGGTCACTGATTCGGCCGCATCCAGTCTGCCGGCGGAAAGGGAGGATGTGCATCGTTTCTCCGTTCGACGGTGTTGAGGCAGCATGTCCCGATATGTGGTACCCGCCGTTCTCTCTGACCAAGCTCCGGCGCGGTAGGGCCTTCGCCACTTGCTCGCTGCCGCAGTATGGGCAGATCCCGGCCACCGGCACCCTCCTAGTTACATCCCGACGACCCTCAGGTACAGCTTCCTCCGGCCTTGCTCCACTGCCCATCTTCCCACGTTGCTGCATGTGGAAAATCCTGCATGTGGATCTTCTTTAGTTCTTTGCTTAAAACGTATCTCGGCCGGCGTACTTTCCATCTTGCAATCTCGTCCTCAAACTGTTTTTGATAAACCACCATGCTGCTATCTTTCCCTTATGACATGGAATATGCTTCTTTTTTGTCGGCGTATGTGTCTTCAACTCTTGTTATTGGGCAATAATTGTTTCCTTTCTACCTCTTTTTGCAAACAGGGCTATCCATTTCACCTCGTTGCTATTGCGACCTTTTGGTGAACTACACAAATCACTTTTTTCTTAAGAGTGTTTTGTGCAGTTCCGCCAAAATGTCACACGGGCAACGTTTTTACATTTCTGTGGGACTGCAAAAAGGGAGATTGGTTTTGCTATCCTCCTCATCCAACTCCGTGCCTAATCTTCTCCAACAAGTAGTTAGTCCTAAAGAGAGATCGCAAAGGTGATCGGCTTCTATTTGTGTGTGTTATGTTTCATCATCTAGTTCCACTATTATTGTAATCATACTGACTGAATATCTTTGCGAACAGGGATGATCAGCTCGATTTTAGTGGAACTGCACAAAATGATCGGATTGTGATGTCCTCCATACACCTCTTTCTTGGCTACAGAGCTGAGTGAAACTAGCTACCAACCAATGAACGCTGTGCCCAGGAAATGGAGCCATGCCTACGAACAGCATCGATCAATTATATATTTTTCTTTATTTGTACACCTTCTCACAACTTCGTCTTCAGTTGTGATGTGAATATTTGCGCTGATCTGTGAACCATTGAGATGCATTAGCAGCCACGGTAGTTTCATTTGTATTTGATGGAATGTTGTAACGAGACAATCTTGAGGCAAGAGGACACATGAATCCTAAGTTGAAACCTTTTTTTTCTGCGGGAACCAAAGTTGAAACCTTCATAGCATCACAGTACAATTTCATTATGCTAGAAAATTATGCGTACATATAAACAAATCCTGAAAGATTGATAGCAATGCCAGAAACAATTCAACTTCGTTTCGCCGACATGTGGGACATCCTTCATCCGGCTCCACCTGCCATGTAGCAATATTGAGTGCACAACTGCAGGGGAGATTCACCCCGGTCGTTGCGCTGCAGTAATAATGACTAGTGAGCAGTCAAATCACAAAGCCCCACCTGTGCCACAGTAAGTTGCTCGGACGAAGCAACCATCATTTCTCTCTTCGTTGAATCCGCTGGTACTCCAATATTCCCAGAGTAATAAGTTGCTCGGGCGAAGCAACCATCACTTCACCTTTCCCACAGTAAGTACTACCTCCTTTTTTTATTCTAGAAACAACCACATGCGAATATTGGACGGTAGCAACACAGCAACTCAATCAAAAATCGAAAACACTAATGGTGAGCGTTTGCTAGTATCATGTACTCCATCTGTCCATGTATATAGGGCTTAATGTGTTTTCCGAGACTAACTTTGGCCCTGTTTGGATCCATGGGTTAGAGTTAGTTTGAGCTAGTTGGGGCTCAAATAGCCCTAAAGTATCCAAACATGAGGGTTAAATTGGAGCAAGTTGCACCTAACCCACCAAAAAAAACTATCCCACCCAAGAGGTGCTAATTGGAGCTAGTTCTCATTGGGCCCACTGAAAAATCACTTTTCTCTCTCTATCCCGCCAGCCAAGTGGTGCTAATTGGAGCTAGTTCTCATGGGGCCCACTGAAAAATCACTTTTCTCTCTCCATCAAGTGCATTTATTGTCAATCTAACCCTGTCATCCAAACACCTCTTTGGCTAGAGTTAGTTCAGGGTTAGTCATGAGTTAGTCTAACCTCTAGCTAAGTTAGAGTATCCAAACAGGAGCAGTATAGGACATGCAAGTTGCTCAACGCATACCGTCAAATTCGTACGTGAAAGGATCTTCGAATGATATAATTTTCAAATTATATAAAATCTTATCAATAGTCAAAGGCAACCTCGAAGAATACATTAGGCCCTATATATACGTATGGATGAAGGGAGTAGTACTAATCGCAACGCATGCATGCGTGTGGAGTACTACAGTACTAAACAAGAATGTTTTACATGCATTGGTTAATTATATCTTAGTTATGGCACTCAACAATTTAATGTACAAAACAAGAACGGTTGACGGGATTAGCAGAAAGTAAAGCACCTTTTTAGCGGGGTTTTTCATCATTCTATGAAGGTGCAAAACCAAGTGTTACTACTACACCAAACAAGTTCAAAACAAGAAACTGGACTCACTCACGGCACGGCACGCTTGTCTTGTTTGGTCCGTCGGTCAAAGCGCTTCCTCTTCTTGGCATAACAATAGAGTACAGTAATTTTTTTAGAATGCTCTTGGCATGTCGCTAATATGTGGGAGCGAGTGATGAGTTAACCGACCTCAATAGACGGCAAAATCGCCAGCCCGCCGCACTTTGAGAGAGACGAGGAGTGAGAAGCGATACGGGCTGGTGGATTATACTAGAGCATAGGTGTCGCACGGAGGCCAAGAAATATGGTGATAGCGTGGGTTGGCCATGTATGATGTAACTACACTGGGCTGCCGTGTTTCGGACTCTTCCGTCTACTGTGGAGAAGATTGGGTAGATTTTATATCGCTGAATAAAAATATTAAAGAGTCCAGACGCTTCACCGCGAGGTTTCTTGCTCCTTCTCGGTCGTCGGAAAGCGTTCTTCTAAGTTTTGCCGACACGTGGGACATCCAGCATCCAGGTCCACGTGTCATGCAAGAAAATGGAGTTAAGTATAGTAGGAGAGACTCACCAACGGTCACGAACGTAGGTGGAGTACGTGCATGAATCACCCGAAAAAAAAAGGAATACGAGCACGAAGAGAAGAGGTGCAGGCACCGACGCAGGTACTCTTTGCCTCTTTCCCTAATACTCACGCGCGGGTACACGGTGAGCTCATTTCTTTACGAAGAGGCAGCTCACCTGATAATTTGGCGAGTGTAGTAGTTGTTCATGGGAACCACACGTGGACGAATCAAAGTTCGATCATGACGCGGTGGCGCATTTTTTATAAATTAAGTTATTCTATTCGATGGCACGTACGCAACATTATTTTCTCAATGGAACATGAATCATGCACGCACTGAATGATGGAGCACGGGATGGTAGCCATGGCCATGGTCAGCCCTTTTTGGAGACTAATACACTACTTTTGATGTGTCCCGCCAACTCGCAAACGAGGAGAAGCTTTGCTTACTACTAGTATGACCTCTCCCTTGCTTACGCGTGCGCGCGGTGGCTTGCAGGATGAGGAGAAGCTTTTGCTTTACGATAGTGCGCTTAATACAGGCGGTGGACGTGCAGCAGTTCATTCGGTGTCAGATTGCCAAAAGTATCTATACTGTAGTACCATCATCATTGTTTGACTTTCGGAAGAGGCGAAGAGCCAAGCGCACGGTCACCTACTCACAGTATAACCGGCCGTGTTTGCATGAATTTTTTAATGTAGTACAATCTGAGTGGATTGCTCCAGTGGTCATCACACGTGAGACAATCGATTCACACCCTTCCGCGCTCCATTTTGTCTTGCGTTCCTTCCTCCGTCCAGCACACTAACAAGTGGGCCCCATGCTCATGTATGCCAACGTGGTAGTCAATTATTTTGCCAGAGTCAGCTATCACACCCTTTCGATGCCACGTCAATGTACCCACTAGAAACAAGTTAGACTTGTTCGGTTCAACCGCCTCCCAAGGTGTTTGGAGAGGAATTGGCCGGCGTGAGGCAGTTCTATAGGTGGGCAGGCGGCAAAAAACAGGGGAAACGCGTGAACCGAATGGGAAGGATGCAACACGCGGTCATCCGGGTACACAATAAAGGATGCGAAGAGGCTTCCTATATCGGCAAGGACCAGCTTCCGTCCCGATTGCTCATCCAATAGAACTCCCAAGTTAACTGTGTTGAGGCTGGAGTAGTCATCAGATGGGTGACCGAATGGGAAGTGGACTGAATGTTAAAACTAATGGGATGGGTTACTATAAACGTTTAATTGGCTTAAATGTATATAGTGCTCCGTCCTATTAGTTGAATCTCGAGGTCTTTGTTTTGAAATTTTTGACATTTTTTGTTTTCTGAACACATGTTAATCGAAGGTCTATCGGGTTACTTTTTGATAATTTTTGTTTTTTTAACACATGTTAATTGGCTTGAAAGAAGGTCTATCGTGTTACTTCCCGACATCTTTCCAAAAAAAGTGATATGACTTTTGTCAACCTATAAGGCATGTCTGTCAAATTAACCTCGAGGTACTTGTTCTCAAATTAACCTCTGGGTCTTGCAGGAGTACTTGTTTTTTGAACACATGTTAATCGAAGGTCTATCGCGAGGTCTTTGTTTTGTAATTTTTGACATTTTTTGTTTTCTAAACACATGTTAATGGAAGGTCTATCGCGTTACTTTTTGATAATTTTTGTTTTTTGAACACATGTTAATTGGCTTGAAAGAAGGTCTATCGTGTTACTTCATGACATCTTTCCAAAAAAAGTGATATGACTTTTGTCAAACTATAAGGCATGTCTATCAAATTAACCTCGAGGTAATTGTTCTCAAATTAACCTCTGGGTCTTGCAGGAGTACTTGTTTTTTCAAACACATGTTAATGGAAGTCTATAGCGAGGTCTTGTTTTGAATTTTGATATTTTTTGTTTTCTGAACACATGTTAATGAAGGTCTATCGTGTTACTTTTGATAATTTTTTTTGAACAATGTAATTGGCTTGAAAGAAGGTCTATCGTGTTACTTCCGACATCTTTCCAAAAAACGTGATATGACTTTTGTCAACCTATAAGGCATGTCTGTCAAATAACCTCGAGGTACTTGTTCTCAAATAACCTCTGGGTCTTGCAGGAGTACTTGTTTTTTGAACACATGTTAATCGAAGGTCTCTGCGAGGTCTTTGTTTTGTAATTTTTGACATGTTTTTAACACATGTTAATCGAAGGTCTATCGCGTTACTTTTTGATATTTTTTGTTTTTTGAACACATGTTAATTGGCTTGAAAGAAGGTCTATCGTGTTACTTCATGACATCTTTCCAAAAAAAGTGATAGACTTTTGTCAACTATAAGGCATGTCTGTCAAATTAACCTCCGAGGTATTGTTCTCAAATTAACCTCTGGGTCTTGCAGGAGTACTTGTTTTTTGAACACATGTTAATCGAAGGTCTATCACGTTAACTTTTTGATAATTTTTGTTTTTTGAACACTGTAATTGGCCTGAAAGAAGGTCTATCGTTTACTTCACGACATCTTTCCAAAAAAAGTGATATGACTTTTGTCAACCTATAAGGCATGTCTGTCAAATTAACCTGAGTACTTGTTCTCAAATTAACCTCTGGGTCTTGCAGGAGTACTTGTTTTTTCAACACATGTAATGAAGGTCTATCGCGAGGTCTTTGTTTTGTAATTTTTGATATTTTTTGTTTTCTGAACACATGTTAATTGAGGTCTATCGGTTACTTTTGATATTTTTTTTTTGAACACATGTTAATTGGCTTGAAAGAAGGTCTATCGTGTTACTTCAGACATCTTTCCAAAAAAAGTGATATGACTTTTGTCAACCTATAAGGCATGTCTGTCAAATTACCTCGAGGTACTTGTTCTCAAATTAACTCCTGGTCTTGCGGAGTACTTTTTTTGACACATGTATGAGCTATGCAGTCGTTGTATTGACATTTTTGTAACACATGTTAATCGAAGGTCTATCGCGTTACTTTTTGATATTTTTGTTTTTTTGAACACTGTTATTGGCTTGAAAGAAGGTCTATCGTGTTACTTCACGACATCTTTCCAAAAAAGTGATATGACTTGGTCAACCTATAAGGCATGTCTGTCAAATTAACCTCAAGGTACTTGTTCTCAAATTAAAACATCTGGGGTCTTGCAGGAGTACTTGTTTTTTGAACACATGTTAATCGAAGGTCTATCACGTTACTTTTTGATAATTTTTGTTTTTTGAACACTTGTTAATTGGCTTGAAAGAAGGTCTATCGTCTTACTTCACGACATCTTTCCAAAAAAAGTGATATGACTTCTGTCAACCTATAAGGCATGTCTGTCAAATTAACCTCGACGTACTTGTTCTCAAATTAACCTCTGGGTCTTGCAGGAGTACTTGTTTTTTCAACACATGTTAATGAAAGGTCTATCGCGAGGTCTTTGTTTTGTAATTTTTGATATTTTTTGTTTTCTGAACACATGTTAATTGAAGGTCTATCGTGTTACTTCACGACATCTTTCCAAAAAAGTGATATGACTTCTGTCACCTATAAGGCTGTCTCAAATTAACCTCGACGTACTTGTTTCTCAATTAACCTCTGGGTCTTGCAGGAGTACTTGTTTTTTCAAACACATGTTATGAAGGTCTATCGCGAGGTCTTTGTTTTGTATTTTTTGATATTTTTTGTTTTCTGAACACATGTTAATTGAAGGTCTATCGTGTTACTTTTTGATAATTTTGTTTTTTGAACACATGTTAATGGCTTGAAAGAAGGTCTATTGTTACTTCACGACATCTTCCAAAAACGTGATATGACTTTTGTCAACCTATAAGGCATGTTCGTCAAATTAACCTCGGTACTTGTTCTCAAATTAACCTCTGGGTCTTGCAGGAGTACTTGTTTTTTGAACCATGTTAATCGAAGGTCTATCGCGAGGTCTTTGTTTTGTAATTTTTGACATTTTTTTAACACATGTTATCGAAGGTCTATCGCGTTACTTTTTGATATTTTTTGTTTTTTTGAACACAGGTTAATTGGCTTGAAAGAAGGTCTATCGTGTTACTTCACGACATCTTTCCAAAAAACGTGATATGATTTTTTGTCAACCTATAAGGCATGTCTGTCAATTAACCTCAGTACTTGTTCTCAAATTAACCTCTGGGTCTTGCAGGAGTACTTGTTTTTTGAAACCATGTTAATCGAAGGTCTATTGCGAGGTCTTTGTTTTGTAATTTTTGACATTTTTTTAACACATGTTAATCGAAGGTCTATCGCGTTACTTTTTGATATTTTTTGTTTTTTGAACACATGTTAATTGGCTTGAAAGAAGGTCTATCGTGTTACTTCATGACATCTTTCCAAAAAAAGTGATATGACTTTTGTCAACCTATAAGGCATGTCTGTCAAATTAACCTCGAGGTACTTGTTCTCAAATTAACCTCTGGGTCTTGCAGGAGTACTTGTTTTTTCAACATATGTTAATGAAAGGTCTATCGCGAGGTCTTTGTTTTGTAATTTTTGATATTTTTTGTTTTCTGAACACATGTTAATTGAAGGTCTATCGCGTTACTTTTTGATATTTTTTGTTTTTTGAACACATGTTAATTGGCTTGAAAGAAGGTCTATCGTGTTACTTCATGACATCTTTCCAAAAAAAGTGATATGACTTTTGTCAACCTATAAGGCATGTCTGTCAAATTAACCTCGAGGTACTTGTTCTCAAATTAACCTCTGGGTCTTGCAGGAGTACTTGTTTTTTGAACACATGTTAATCGAAGGTCTATCACGTTACTTTTTGATAATTTTTGTTTTTTGAACACTTTTTAATTGGCTTGAAAGAAGGTCTATCGTGTTACTTCACGACATCTTTCCAAAAAAAGTGATATGACTTCTGTCAACCTATAAGGCATGTCTGTCAAATTAACCTCGACGTACTTGTTCTCAAATTAACCTCTAGGCCTTGTAGGAGTGCTGCAATGTGTCAGCGTCAATTGCAAGATGAGCCAGCACGCTAGCAGTGGAGTTGCCAACATGCTCAAAGTGCATGCAAAATTGAGTAGAAAGAAGCATGCCCAGGAAATTAATGTGTGCTTAGGGAGGCCTTTGCTCAAAGATCAAGTGTATACAAGGTACAGTCGGCAGGCTATAAGGACGAGGAGCGAGAAGCGATACGGGCTGCTGGATATACTATAACTAGGTGTCCCACGGAGGTAACATTCAAAGTTATTCTCACACTATAGAATGGTATAGGAATGTGGAGAGATTTGGTTGATTTTATATAGCTGAATAATATAAAATATTATGAGTGCAGACGCTCCACCGCGAGGTTCCTTGCTCCTTCTCGGTCGTCGGGAATCTATGTTCTTCCACTCTTTTTTTTACGTGAGCTTTGTTCATCCTTTTGCCAACACGCGGAACATCTAGCATCAAGGTGCACGTGTCATGCAAGAAAATGGAGATAAGAGCGCGTAAGTGAGTCGTGCACTTCGATGGCACGTACTACGCAATATTTTTTCTCCTCGATGGCACGTGAATAGTGCATGTACTCAATGATGGAGCATGGGATGGTAGCCATGGACATGGTCGGCCCTTTTTGGAGAGAGTACTAAATAACTTTGATGTGTCCCGTCAACTCGCAAAACGACGAGAAGCTTGCTTACTACGCCTTCTGCCTTGCCCACGCATGCGCGGTGGCTCGCAGCACGAGGAGAAACTTTTGCTTAAAAGCGGTGTACGTGCAGCAGTTCATTTGGTGTCAGATTGCCAGAAGTACTACTGTAGTACCATCATTATTGTTCGACTTCCGAAAGAGGCGAAGAGCCAAGCGCAAGGTCACCTACTAACCTAGTACAGTATACTATAGCCAAAGCTGGTCCACCTTTTTAGAGCATGGTTAATTAATATAGGCGGCTCTTGCAGCGGCACATCATTTAGAGCAAGTACTCTCTTCGTAGGAACTTAAAACGCAGGAATAGGAAAAATAAAGGATTGGAGTGGCATGTCCACTTGAATCCCATAGCATTAACATAGTGTTCCCCTAAAAAAACCAGAGTGTTTGACACAGCAAAAACAAAGGAAGTGAAAAAAAGTTGGAGTGGATGCTAGAATGCCAATTAACACATGATTTCATAGAAAAAAAATCCTATAGCATTCTATCCTATGAATCAAATGACCAATGTAGGAAAATTATGAGGGGGGTCTCTCCAACAGTGTTCCTCGGCTCGCACCTAGCATCACGGTGGTCGAACTTGGAGTCATTGATCTGGTACATGTGGCATCTCAGATCTGGACACAAGGTGACGTACACCGTCAGGCCTTGTTTGGTACTAGTGTATTTTAGAGAATTGGTGGGGATTATCCTGGTCAAACCCCTAAATCCCCACATATCCCAGAACACCATTTGGTTCTAGTGTATTTGACATGTTTCATCCCCACTTTTCCCCACAAATCCCCAAACTCTAGTGCATTTTTCTCAATACCCAATACACTACTCCTACCTAGTGTATTGGGGATAAATGGGGATTTGAAGGGATTGGGTGAAGGTTGGGGTTTCACCCAATCCCTATGGGGATTATCCCCACCAATCCCCTCAAAAACCCTAGTACCAAACAAGGCCTAATGGACCTTGACGGTGTATGTCACCTTGTGTCCAGATCTGAGATGCCACGTGTACCAGATGAATTACTCCAAGTTCTACCACCGTGATGCTAGGTGCGAGCCGAGGAACACTGTTAGAGAGACCCCCCTCATAATTTTCCTACATCGGTCGTTTGATTCATAGGATAGAATGCTATAGGATTTTTTTTCCTATGAAATCATGTGTTAATTGGCAATCTAGCATCCACTCCAACTTTTGTTTCACTTCCTTTGTTTTTTCTGTGTCAAACACTCTGGTTTTTTTTAGGGGAACACTGTGTTAATGCTATGGGATTCAAGTGGACATGCCACTCCAATCCTTTATTTTTCCTATTCCTGCGTTTTAAGTTCCTACGAAGAGAGTACTTGCTCTAAATGATGTGCCGCTGCAAGAGCCGCCTATATTAATTAACCATGCTCTAAAAAGGTGGACCAGCTTTGGCTATAGTATACTATACGGTTAGTAGGTGACCTTGCGCTTGGCTCTTCGCCTCTTCCGGAAGTCGAACAATGATGACTGTACTACAGTAGTACTTCTGGCAATCTGACACCAAATGAACTGCTGCATATCCACCGCTTGTAAGCAAAAGTTTCTCCTCGTGTTGCAAGCCACCGCGCACGTGTGGGCGAGGGAGAAGGCGTGGTAAGAAATCTTCTTGTCGTTCTGCGAGTTGACGGGACACATCAAAGTTATTTAGCACTCTCTCCAAAAAGGGCCGACCATGTCCATGGCTACCATCCCGTGCTCCATCATTGAGTACATGCACTATTCACGTGCCATCAAGGAGAAAAAATATTGCGTAGTACGTGCCATCGAAGTGCAGGACTCACTTACGCAATGCTTATCTCCATTTTCTTGCATGACATGTGCACCTTGATGCTAGATGTCCCTCGTGTTGGCAAAAGGATGAACAAAGCTCACGTCAAAAAAAATAGTGGTAGAACATAGATTCCCGACGATCGAGAAGGAGCAAGGAACCTCGCAGTGGAGCGTCTGCACTCATAATATTTTATATTATTCAGCGATATAAAATCAACCAAATCTCTCCACATTCCTATACCATTCTATAGTGTGAGAATAACTTTGAATGTTACCTCCGTGGGACACCTAGTTATAGTATATCCAGCAGCCCGTATCCCTTCTCGCCCCTCGTCCTTATAGCCTGCCGACTGTACCTTATATACACTTGCCCTTTGAGCAAAGGCCTCCCTAAGCATGCATTAATTTCCTGGGCATGATTCTTTCTACTCAATGTTGCATGCACTTTGAGCATGTTGGCAACTCCACTGCTAGCTTGCTGGCTCATCTTGCAATTGACGCTGACACATTGCAGCAGTCCTCGTCCTGCAAGCCACCGCGCGCGCGTGAGCGAGGGAGAGGTCGTACTAGTAGTAAGAAAAGCTTCTCCTCATTCGTGAGTTGACGGGACACATCAAAAGTAGTGTATTAGTCTCCAAAAAGGGCTGACCATGTCCATGGCTACCATCCCATGCTCCGTCATTCAGTGCGTGCATGATTCACGTTTCATTGAGAAAATAATGTTGCGTACGTGCCATCGAATAGAATAACTTAATTTATAAAAATGCGCCACCGCGTCATGATCAAACTTTGATTCGTCCACGCGTGGTTCCAATGAACAACTACTACACTCACCAAATTATCAGGTGAGCTGCCTCTTCGTACAGAAATGAGCTCACTGTGTACCCGCGCGTGAGTATTAGGGAAAGAGGCAAAGAGTACCTGCGTCGGTGCCTGCACCTCTTCTCTTCGTGCTCGTATACCTTTTTTTCGGGTGATTCATGCACGTAATCCACCTATGTTCATGGCCGTTGGTGAGTCTCTCCTACTATACTTAACTCCATTTTCTTGCATGACACGTGGACCTGGATGCTGGATGTCCCACATGTCGGCAAAACTTAGAAGAACGCTTTCTGACGACCGAGAAGGAGCAAGAAACCTCGCGGTGGAGCGTCTGGACTCTTTAATATTTTTATTCAGCGGTATAAAATCTACCCAATCTTCTCCATAGTAGACCGGAAGAGTCCGAAACACGGCAGCCCAGTGTAGTTACATCATATATGGCCAACCCACGCTATCACCATATTTCTTGGCCTCCATGCGACACCTAGCTCTAGTAATCCACCAGCCCGTATCGCTTCTCGCTCCTCGTCTCTCTCAAAGTGCAGCGGGCTAGCAATTTTACCGTCTATTGAGGTCGGTTAACTCATCACTCGCTCCCACATGTTAGCGACATGCCAAGAGCATTCTAAAAAAATTACTGTACTCTATTGTTATGCCAAGAAGAGGAAGCGCTTTGACCGACAGACCAAACAAGACAGGCGTGCCGTGAAATGAGTGGGTCCAGTTTCTAGTTTTGAAATTGTTTGTGTCAGTACAACAAACCCTGGGTCTGTTGCCCAGACTGTGCACAGGCCTAAAAGAGCAAGGTTGCAACATCCAAGTCTAGACCAAGCAAGGAGAGATGGCTCTTTGAGGAATCAAAGGGCAGAGCAAGAAGGCCAAGAAAGCTAAATGAGCAAGACACTGCTAAGGAAAAACCTCCCTTGCCGGGCAGGCGAGCCTGGCGAGGATGAGGTGGCCCCGAAGACAAGCCTCGAGACTGTCTCGGCAGGCCTGCCGGGCACTGCGAAAGCAAACTACCCCGCCAAGGTTTCACCGCTCCACCTCACAGCGACGCAAGTCATCGATCGGTGCGGTGTCAAGACCCCAAGTGACTAAGTGTCTGTTATTCGACACATGGCAGCCATTTCCAGAGGGAACCACCTCCAAATGACACCCGTCCAGAGACGTGTCAGGCAGACAGGCGAGAAGATGGCCAAGCAGCCCGGCAAGGCTTGCCGGGCAGGCTACGATGTGACACTAAGTGGCGCATTTAATGCGCTCTGCTCTGCCTGCAGAGTTAGGTATGATAGCAATGTTTGCTATCTAATCAGTACACAATGACTGATTTGCCACTTTGGTAACCCCTTGATCTATAAAAGGAGGGCCATGGCAACCGGAGAAAGGGTTCGGAACCTTGTACACTTGTACGCGCGTAGCTACTCTCGCCACAAGGCAACCCTGCTGGGCAAGAGCGCTGCATTTCCACCACAATCCACCATCAATCCACCAAAGCAGGAGTAGGGTTTTATGCCTCGTGGCAGTCCGAACCTTGGTAAAAACTGCCGTGTGATCTCTGCCGTGCTGCGCTACGTTTCTCCGCTCTTTGTGCAATGCGCTCAGCCCCCCTGCCGAACCAAAAGGGGCTGATGGCCCCCATAGGTGGCCGTGGTTTCCCATGACATCTTTGGCGCGCCAGGTAGGGGACTGCGCTTGCGCGAACCCGAGAAGCGTACGCAGCGCGTCATCTTCATCGACGGCTCCATCGTTCATGGCGCCCAAGAAGAAGCCCGGTGCTGCAGCTCGCCCGTCCATTTCGAAGGCCCCGTCGCACGCGGCCGCCGACGCCGCGGGGGCTACGAGGATGCACGGAGACATGGACGCTGCGGGGGACGTGGCCGACGTAGGCGGCGTTGTCACCACCTCCCCTGCGGTAGAAATGAGAACAGAAGGCACCAGGGAAGCACAGCACCAACAGCATCCCAGCGGCCACGCTCCACAAGGTACGGGTGGAGAAATCATTCAGTCTGCACCTCTCCACCCGGCCGAAAGGCACAGCCGCAGCGGCGGCTCTCGCTCTGGGGCGAATCGCAACTCTCCGGCCGCTCCCGCTACGGGCGCGGCCGCAGGGCATGCGCCACTCCCGGAGCGGGCCGACCCAGTCGATGCGCCAAATGGAGCTGCTGGCCCTCAAGCGCCTCCACCTCGTCATCACGCCACCATGGTCACGGGCTCACGACAACGAGAAGACGGCGCAGCTACTACTGGCACTGTAAGGAGCCAGGCGACGCAACGATCTACATCGTCATCCATGCCAAGCACCGCTTCGGAGGCTATGGCACGGGCCCAGCTGCTATTGAGATTTCTGCCGGCGGCCGATCAGATGGATGAGTGGAGGGCCACCATTCAAAGCCTGATTGGTTTCGTCGAGGCGGGAGGATCACAGCGAGCTGGCCCGCCACGGCCTCCCCAGGCGACGACAATGGCCCGCGCGGCTGGCCATGCCGAGGGGGCTACCCCCATGGTGCAGTCCCCTCCGCGGTAGCCCGCGCGAGGGCCACAACCAGAGCCACGTGATCAAAAACCCGACGACGTCTCGATGGCTTCGTCCGGCCCTTGAGCGCGTTGGGACCAGTGGCAAGCCCAGGAAGACAGGTGAGGGGAAGGCGTGCGCGTCACCATCGAGCGACGCCACGACACCCACCGCCAGTCTGATAGGCGCAATGGCACCGACGTCGACGAAGCCTGCGCCCGGTGAGGGTGGGTGCCTACCTTTCGAGGTTGGGTGCCCCTCCTTCACTCGCGGGCTGCGGCAAGTCCGTTGGCCGTCTTCCCGCACATTCAAGCTGGAGATACCAGAGAAGTACGATGGGAGATTGAACCCGGCAGAGTTCCTGAGCATCTACACCATCGCTGTTCAGGCTGCCAGGGGAAGAGGCGAGAAGGTGTTCGCCAACTACTTCCCTTTGGCACTCAAGCCAAATGTGAGGTCTTGGCTGATGCACCTGCCGGAGAACTCCATTTCAACTTAGGCTGGCCTGTGCCATGAATTTGTTGGTGCCTTTACAGGTGGCCATCAAGAACCAGGGCAGCCCAGCGATCTACAGCTACTCCCGCAGAAAGAAGGGGAGACCCTGCGGAAGTACATGCAAAGGTTCAGTCGAGTGCACAGGAACATCCCAGATATCCACCCGGCGGCTGTGATAGCTGCATTCCAGTCCAACGTGCGCAACCGCAGGATACATTCCAAAATGAACGTGCGGCTGCCCAGAACTATGAATGAGTTATACACACTGGTTGATAAGTGTGCTCGCATAGAGGAGGGAAGGCGACTTCCTGGCGAAGAGGACGGCGTTGACATCGATTCAGACAATGACGATGATGCCACCAGCCAAAAGAAGAACAAGAAATGCAATAAGAAGCGCAAGGAGAAAGTTGTGATGGCCGTCGAAGGATCAAGCACACCTAGTACCGGCAAGAAGGCCAAGGCCAAAGCCCCCAGCAAGGAGGTTGCCGCGTGCACTGACTGCCGGACGGCTATGGCTATCGAGAAGGCCGGGAAAGGTGAGGGGCCGTATTGCAAGATCCATAGGACCAAGGGCCACGACCTTCAGCAGTGCCATCAGGTTGAGCAGCTCGTCAAGAAACGGAGGGCTGAGTATGAGAAGCGTGATAAGGAGAAGAATCAGGATGGTGCTGGTGGAAAGGGCCGCGGCGGCGGAGTAAGCCGCCCTGGCAAGGCTCCTCAGAATCAAGGGAAACCCGCCAGAGACCGTGAGAAGAAGGATTGCAATGATGAGACCGATGAGGGAGATAAAGAGGAAACCAGCGAGCGGGAATTCCAGAAAGCCACTGACGCCTTGTGCGTTGACGGGGGTGCATCTCTGCACTCCTCTCATCGCCAACTTAAACAGTGGGCGCGTGAAGTCAATGCCATGGAGCCAGCGACAGATTCTCGGAAGCCGCTCAAGTGGTCCCGCACGCCCATCATCTTTGACGAAGAGGATCACCCTGACCGCGCCACTGCGGTAGGGTGCTTGCTATTGTTGGTCTCGCCAACAATATGCAACCTCAAAGTCACAAAGATGTTGGTTGATGGCGGGGCCGGGTTGAATCTAATATCTCTAAAGGTCATCAGCAAACTTCAGATAGCAGATGAGGAGCTCAAGGTTACTGGCACGTCCCAAGGAATCAACCCCGGTAGGAGTCGTCCTAAAGGAAAGATCACGCTGCCGGTGACGTTCGGGGGGGAGTTAAACTACCGGACTAAGAAGATCGTGTTTGACGTGGTTGACCTCCCCTTGCCGTACAACAGAATCCTTGGTCGCCCAGCTCTGGCCAAGTTCATGGCGGCATCCCACTATGCCTACAACACCTTGAAGATGCCAGGGTCGATAGGAGTCATTTCCATTCCGTCAGATCAGAAAGACGCAGTCATATGCGTGGACAAGATGTACCGGGAAGCAGTCGCGGCGGAGGTCGCGGAAGCCAGTGTTCCCGCCAAGGAAAGTAAGAAAATGAAGAGAGCTAACAAGGATGCCAGCAAGGAATCCGGGAAGCGTGCCTCTCCGGGGTACGCTGCGCCTGTCGATGACTTGCCGGAGAGTTCCAATAGCAAGAGATCCAAAGCTGTTGCAGCTGCTGTGAAAAAGGTCCCGGCAGGGCTCACTGGCGCTGATGGTATCTTCACTATCAGTGCCACCCTCGATGGCAAATAGGAAAGCGCACTTGTTGCCTTCCTATGAGGCGAATGTCGATGGGTTTGCCTGGCAACCATCTGGCATCCCCGGTGTTCCCAGGGAGGTAATCGAGCACCACCTTGCTGTCTGCCCACATGCCCGGCCCGTCAAGCAGAAGGTCCGGAAGCAAGCTTTGGAGCGGCAACAGTTTATTGCCGAGGAGATCAAGAAGCTTGAAGCAGTTGGTTTGGTCAGGGGAGTGTTGCATCCCACATGGTTGGCAAATCCAGTGGTGGTGCGCAAGGCGAATGGGAAATGGAGGCTTTGCATAGATTTTAAGGATCTGAACAAGGCATGCCCGAAGGACCCGTTCCCCTTGCCGCGCATCGGCCAGATTGTGGATTCCACTTCCAGATGCGATCTGCTTTCCTTTCTGGATGCCTACTCCAGATACCACCAGATCTTCATGTCTAAGGAAGACGAGGAGAAAACCGCGTTCATAACCCCGTGTGGCACGTACTGCTTTGTACGGATGCCCTTCGGGCTCAAGAGTGCCGGATCCACCTTTACAAGAGCAGTACAGATTAGCTTCGAGTCCCAGTTACACAGAAACATTGAAGCTTACATGGATGATATTGTGGTCAAGACCAAGGACAGATCGTCAACCCTCATCCAGGATTTGGAAGAAACCTTTGCCAATCTGCGTAAGATCAACTTGAAGCTTAACCCGGAGAAGTGTGTGTTTGGTGTCCCCTCCGATAAGCTACTTGGCTTCTTTGTGTCCCATCGAGGGATAGAGGCCAGCCCCGACAAGATCAAGGCTATCGAGCAGATTCAAGCACCCAAGACAATCAAGGACGTGAGGCGTTTGACAGGATGCGTGGCTGCACTGAGCAGGTTCATTTCCAAGTCTGCCAAACGCGCCTTGCCGTTCTTCAAAATCTTGAAGAAGGCAGGACCTATGGAGTGGACCCCAGAGGCAGACGCCGCTCTGCAAGATTTGATGACCTATCTTTCCTCTGTGCCCACCTTGGTCGCTCCCAAACCACAAGAGTCGTTGCGGCTATACTTAGCGGCAACCAATCAAGTGGTCAGCGCGGCACTGGTGGCGCAGCGGGAAGTGGATGATGTGGCAACCACGACCACTGTCCCCTTTGGGGAAGAAAATGGACCTATCCCGACAAGGCCAGAGTCAGTTCAGAGTGAAGAAAGGCAGGGCAGCGGAAGCGGTTCTCTAGTCACGGCAAAGAAGAAAGTGGTGCATCGCCCGGTGTACTTCGTCAGCTCCCTGTTATAGGGGGCTAGATCGAGGTACTCTGGCGTGTAAAAGCTGATTTTTGGCCTCATCATGGCCTCAAGGAAACTGCGCCACCACTTTCAAGCCCACGAGATCACAGTTGTCACCCGTTTCCCCTTGCAACGCATACTCCAAAACCCTGAGGCCACAGGCAGCATTGTGGAATGGGCTTTGGAGTTGTCCAGCTTTGGTTTGAAGTTTGAAAGCACGTCAACCATTTAGAGCAGAGCACTAGCAGAATTCATCGCAGAGTGGACACCAACTCCTGATGAAGAGGTATTGGAAACAGTCATTCCCGGCAAGGAAGCGCCCCAAGAAAGGATCATGTATTTTGATAGTGCCTTCTCCCTACAAGGTGCAGGGGCTGGCATGCTTCTTGTCGCTCCCACTGGGGAGCACCTTAAGTACGTCCTCCAGATGCACTTTCCTCGGGAGAGGGCTACCAACAATACTGCAGAGTATGAAGGGCTCCTTGTCGGGCTCAGGATTGCAACAGAACTGGGAATCAAGAAGCTGATCATCCGCGTAGATTCACAACTTGTGGTGAGACAAGTCAACAAGGATTATCAAAGTCCATTGATGGAGGCATACGTTGAGGAAGTGAGAAAGTTGGAGGAGCGCTTTGACGGATTGCAAACAGAGCACGTACCCCGTGCGGAAAACAACATCGCTGATCATCTGTCAAAGTGCGCTGCGCAAAAACTCCCTGTGGAACTAGGGACTTTTGTTCTCCATCTGACTCAACCCTCCGTATCCCCGGCAAAAATGGCCAGAAAGAGGAGAAAACTGGACTCTGGCAAGCCTCACCCGGCAGAGCCTCCCGAGGCTCCCGGCAGAGAGCTTGGCGGGAACAACTCCCTTTTGATCAGCGAGCTGCACCATCCCGCCAGACCACCGGTCCCTGCGGTCGAGAAGTGCGCACCTGCGAATGAGGAGGTGCCGCTGGTCCTTGTTGCAAAGCCTCTGGCCCCAACTTGGGCGCGGCACATAGTCCATTTCCTCCAAACTGGAGAACTCCTCGAAGAGCAAGAAGAAGCTGAAAGAGTAGCCCAGAGGGCCAGTATGTATCAGTTTGTCGACGACACACTATGTAGAAGGAGGCCCAACGGTGTGAAATTGAAGTGCATTTGCCGGGAGGAAGGAAAGGAACTGTTGGCAGAGGTACACAAAGGTATGTGTGGCTCACACATTGGATCAAGGGCTCTGGTTGGAAAAGCCTTCAGGCAAGGTTTCTATTGACCCACAGCCCTCCAAGATGCAGTTGAGCTCGTCACCAAATGTGAAGCCTGCCAGTTCCACTCCAAGAACATTCATCAGCCTGCCCAAGCTCTTTAGACGATCCCTTTATCATGGCCCTTCTCGGTCTGGGGGCTCAATATCTTGGGCCCCTTCCCCCGTGCTACCGGGGGCTTTGAGTTCTTGTTCGTTGCTATCGACAAGTTCACAAAGTGGCCAGAGGTGGAGCCCGTGAGAAAAAGTGACCACTCAGTCAGCTATCAAGTTCTTGAAAGGATTGGTGTGCCGCTTTAGAGTCCCTGCCCGGATCATCACTGACAATGGCACCCAATTCACGAGCCGCACCTTCATGCAATATGTTCATGCCCTCAGAAGCAAGATCTCGTTCGCCTCTGTCGCCCATCCCAGAAGCAACGGACAAGCTGAGAAGGCGAACGCTGAAGTGCTGCGAGATCTCAAGACAAGAACCATTGATAGACTGCAGAAGTGTGGCAGGCGATTGATCGACGAGCTGCCGGTGGTTCTTTGGTCCCTCAAAACGACACCAAATCGAGCTACCAGGCAGACTCCCTTCTCCCTAGTCTATGGGGCAGAAGCAGTTATCCCCACGGAACTAATATTCGGGTCTCCTCAAGTGCTTGCCTATGATGAAGTAGCACAGGAATGGCACCGGCGTGACGACACTGTGCTACTTGAGGAGAACCGTCTCCGGGCCGCTACGCGTGCTGCACGCTACCAGCAAGCCCTGCGTCGCTATCACAGCCGCAGGGTTCGTGCCTGGGGTTTTGAGGAAGGCGACCTTGTCCTTAGGCATGTTTAGTCCACCAAGGGTACCAACAAGTTGACGCCAAAGTGGGAAGGCCCTTACCGGGTAGTACGAGTCACCAGACCTGGCGCAGTCCGTCTGGAGACCGGAGGTGGCATTCAATTGCAAAACTCATGGAACATTGAGCATCTCCGTAAGTTCTACCCGTAAGGCGCGGCTGTCGGGCCCTGCCCGGCAGCCACCCTTTTGTACAGGCCTTGCCTCTGTTGCATGTAACCCCTTGTATAAAGCCAGGCGCAGACCCTGAGCAATAGAAATAAACGAAGCGCTGGGGGGCCCCAAAACTTGCATGCATGCATAAGCATAGCATGATCATGTAGATAAGGTCGCATGAGGCATTGTTTTAATCTGCATTAAGTTGCAGGGTTCTTGCCGTGGACTCGGTCCGAAAAGAGAAGAAATGAAGACAAGCCTATGTGATGATCCTCGGCAAGCCAAACAGATAAGTTCTCTTCTTATCCTTATGTGTTCTGTAAGTAGAAACTTGTGCATATGAAAACCCAGTCTCCTTCAAAACTTAGGTGCTCCCATCCTTTGACTCAAACATTGCTTCGATCAGGATGGTCGCATTGGCCTTTGGCAGAGAAGGCTTGGCGGGGGGCTGGTCCCTCTTTGTGATTTGTGCCCGGCAGGCTTAGCCCCACGGCAACAATTTGAGGGCACAGGCAGGATAGCTTGCCGGAGATAACTTGTTTACTTGAACGTATAGAGGCATTTCACCTCTGCATGGGTATGATACATGCACAAGTGCCCGGCAAAGCTTGTCTTTTTCATTAATATGCTGATGAACAAGTACAGATCTTACAGAACACAAACAAGGATAAAGAAGATTACATTATTTAGACTAAAGTTTGGCAAGTGCCTACATATTTTAGATTGAAAAAAGATAAGTGCCCCGTGATGCCCTTTCTTGCCCTTCTCCTCCCAGGTACTGTGGCAAGAGGAGAAGAGGGCAAAAGGAGCGCCTGGGCAGAAGCCCAGCCTGACCCCGTCAGGCCCCTTGGCGAGGGGCCTAACAAGGGCGGGAGAGCGCGGGCAAAGGTGATGGTGAAGAGAGCGGTGGAGACGACCCATCAGCCACCGCCAGCAGGATGTGGCAGGGCAAATGGAACTGTAGCCTACGAGGAAGCCTGTCGGGGTCCAGCTGGAAGGCTACTGGAGGAGCCCGGGACGCCATCCACACCTCTGCATCCAACTCCCCGGCAAATCACCTTGCCGGGAACGGGGTGCAGGTGCAGATATTGGTGCCCCGGCCTGACGGTGACGGCGCGGCTGGTGTTCAGCCAGAGTCAGAGTAGTTGTCCTCCCCATCGGCGCCGTCGTCATCACCGTCACTGTCCTCCTCGTTGCTGTCGCTCGAGGAGGAGCTTTCGTCATCGGTCGAGCTCTCCGTGCAGCACCCTAAGCGAGCACCCGAAGACCTTGACGGAGAGCAGGTCAGCCTCCATTAACTTGAAATGGAGGATGTGCCCCTCTGGCAAGCTATGGGCGCGTGCAAAAGTCTTCCAGCCGCGTCAGAAGGACATGACATGAGGGGCGGGGAAATCCACATCCACCCGTATGCCACCATTCCTGCAACCCCTCATGTGCAGCTTCAATGCGCACGGTTGTTCGAGGTCCATTGCCCTTGCGAATGGAGTAGGGAGATGGAGGCGGCTGCGCGGAGGCTTGTACAGTCTGATGATGAACTCCAGGGGTTGATCTCCAACATGGCCTTCCATCGGGGGAGGGGCGGCCGGTGAGGGTGAAATCAGAGCATCGCCCCATCCTCCTCGGCCCCGGACGCCATGATGACCTCGACCTTGCCCCCTCCCCCCTCCTCTCGCGACGGGCTCCACCCTCGCATTTTTGGAGGGAGGAGGGAGACGCTGCCGAGCAGGAGTTCTCGTTGCCGCTACTGGAGCAACACCGCATCCCCGACCTTTCGCCATGGCGGGCGAGAACTACTGCATGAATGGAAGGAGAAGGATGCGTGGGAAAACACCTTGCCCCACGTTCCCTTTTATAGGCGAGCGGGGCAGGGGGCTGGATTTCTCGATGAAGGTGGCCGCCCCATTCAGCCAGTCCGGCTCCTCCTCGCCACTAACGGCTCGAGAAATCAAGGCCGACCCCCTGCACCAATCTACGACTCCTGGCCTTCTGCCACAGCGCTCATTCCCACGCCCTCCGCATCTGCCACCAACCTTGCGCAGTGCATGCAATACACGTGGCGGAGGCACTTGGAGCGGGAAGGATAATGGGGTGACGGTTACCGCCCCGTGAACGTGGGACGTGGGTACCCCATGGATCGTGGCCCATTATCTCCCCTACTGCAATTGGCGTTACACGACGTGCGAAAGAACCGGAAACTGACCTGGACTCAGGTTAATGAAGAAGCAAAGAAGATCTCAAAAGGCAAAGCAACTGCTACCATCTTGCCTATGCACTGGATAGGGCCTACCCTGACGACACCCGGCAGCGCGTTCGGGCTAGGCCCGGGGGCTCCTGTCGGTACAACAAACCCTGGGTCTGTTGCCCAGACCATGCACAGGCCTAAAAGAGCAAGGTTGCAACATCCAAGTCCAGACCAAGCAAGGAGAGATGGCTCTTTGAGGAATCAAAGGGCAGAGCAAGAAGGCCAAGACAAGCTAAATGAGCAAGACACTGCTAAGGAAAAACCTCCCTTGCTGGGGCAGGCGAGCCTGGCGAGGACGAGGTGGCCCCGAAGACAAGCCTCAAGACTGTCCCGGCAGGCCTGCCGGGCACTGCGGAAGCAAACTACCCCGCCAAGGCTTCACCGCTCCACCTCACAGCAATGCAAGTCATCGATCAGTGCGATGTCAAGACCCCAAGTGACTAAGTGGATGTTATTCGACACATGGCAGCCATTTCCAGAGGGAACCACCTCCAAATGACACCCGTCCAGAGACGTGTCAGGCAGACAGGCGAGAAGATGGCCAAGCAGCCCGGCAAGGCTTGCCAGGCAGGCTACGATGTGACACTAAGCGGCGCATTTAATGCGCTCTGCTCTGCCTGCAGAGTTAGGTATGATAGCACTGTTTGCTATCTAATCAGTACACAATGACTGATTTGCCACTGTGGTAACCCCTTGATCTATAAAAGGAGGGCCATGGCAACCAGAGAAAGGGTTCAGAACCTTGTACACTCGTACGCGCATAGCTGCTCTCGCCCCAAGGCAACCCTGCCGGGCAAGAGTGTTGCGTTTCCACCACAATCCACCATCAGTCCCCCAAAGCAGGAGTAGGGTTTTATGCCTCGTGGCGGCCCGAACCTGGGTAAAAACTGCCGTGTGATCTCTGCCGTGCTGCGCTACATTTCTCCGCTCTTTGTGCAATGCGCTCAGCTCCCTTGCCAAACCAAAAGGGGCTGATGGCCCCATAGGTGGCCGTGGTTTCCCACGACAGTTTGGTGTAGTAGTAACACTTGGTTTTGCACCTTCATAGAATGATGAAAATCCCCGCTAAAAAGGCACTTTGCTTTCTGCTAATCCCGTCAACCGTTCTTGTTTTGTACATTAAATTGTTAAGTGCCATAACTAAGATATAATTAACCAATGCATGTAAAACATCCTTGTTTAGTACTGTAGTACTGCACACGCATGCATGCATTGCGATTAGTACTACTCCCTTCATCCATACGTATATATAGGGCCTAATGTATTCTTCGAGGTTGCCTTTGACTATTGATAAGATTTTATATAATTTGAAAAATTATATCATAAGAAGATCCTTTCACATACGAATTTGACGGTATGCTTTGAGCAACTTGCATGTCCTATACTGCTCCTGTTTGGATACTCTAACTTAGCTAGAGGTTAGACTAACTCATGACTAACCCTGAACTAACTCTAGCCAAAGAGGTGTTTGGATGACAGGGTTAGATTGACAATAAATGCACTTGATGGAGAGAGAAAAGTGATTTTTCAGTGGGCTCCACAAGAACTAGCTCTAATTAGCACCACTTGGCTGGCGGGATAGAGAGAGAAAAGCGATTTTTCAGTGGGCCCAATGAGAACTAGCTCCAATTAGCACCTCTTGGGTGGGATAGTTTTTTTTGGTGGGTTAGATGCAACTTGCTCCAATTTAACCCTCATGTTTGGATACTTTAGGGCTATTTGAGCCCCAACTAGCTCAAACTAACTCTAACCCATGGATCCAAACAGGGCCAAAGTTAGTCTCAGAAAACGCATTAGGCCCTATATACATGGACAGACGGAGTACATGATACTAGCAAACGCTCACCATTAGTAGTAGTTCATTGGTTGGTTTCGATTTTTGATTGAGTTGTTGTGCTGCTACCGTCCAATATTCGTGTGTGGTTGTTTCTAGAATAAAAAAAGGAGGTAGTACTTACTGTGGGAAAGGTGAAGTGATGGTTGCTTCACCCGAGCAACTTATTACTTAGGGAATATTGGAGTACCAGCGGATTCAACGAAGAGAGAAATGATGGTTGCTTTGTCCGAGCAACTTACTGTAGCGAAGGTGGGGCTCTGTTATTTGACTACTCACTAGTCATTATTACTGTGGCGCAATGACCGGGGTGAATCTCCCCTGCAGTTGTGCACTCAATATTGCTGCATGGCAGGTGGAGCCGGATGAAGGATGTCCCACATGTTGGCGAAACGAAGTTGAATTGTTTCTGGCATTGCTATCAATCTTTCAGGATTTGTTTATATGTACGCATAATTTTCCAGCATAATGAAATTGTACTGTGATGCTATGAAGGTTTCAACTTTGGTTCCCGTAGAAAAAAAAAAGGTTTCAACTTAGGATTCATGTGTCCTCTTGCCTCAAGATTGTCTCGTTACAACATTCCATCAAATACAAATGGAACTACCATGGCTGCTAATGCATCTCAATGGTTCGCAGATCAGCGCCAATATTCACATCACAACTGAAGACAAAGTTGTGAGAAGGTGTACAAATAAAGAAAAATATATATTTGATCGATGCTGTTCGTAGGCATGGCTCCATTTCCTGGGCATAGTGTTCATTGGTTGGCAGCTAGTTTCACGCAGCTCTGTAGCCAAGAAAGAGGTGTATGGAGGACATCCCAATCCGATCATTTTGTGCAGTTCCACTAAAGTCGAGCTGATCATCCCTGTTTGCAAAGATATTCAGTCAGTATGATTACAATAATAGTGGAACTAGATGATGAAACATAACACACACAAATAGAAGCCGATCACCTATGTGATCTCTCGTTAGGACTAACTACTTGTTGGAGAAGATTAGGCACGGAGTTGGATGAGGAGGATAGCAAATCCAATCTCCCTTTCTGCACTCCCACAGAAATGTAAAAACGTTGCCCGTGTGACATTTTGGCGAAATTGCACAAAACACTCTTAAGAAAAAAGTGATTTGTGCAGTTCACCAAAAGGTCGCAATAGCAACGAGGTGAAATGGATAGCCATGTTTGCAAAAAGAGGTAGAAAGGAAACAATTACTGCCCAATAACAGGAGTTGAAGACACATACGCCGACAAAAAAGAAGCATATTCCATGTCATAAGGGAAAGATAGCAGCATGGTGGTTTATCAAAAACGGTTTGAGGACGAGATTGCAAGATGGAAAGTACGCCGGCCGAGATACGTTTTAAGCAAAGAACTAAAGAAGATCCACATGCAGGATTTTCCACATGCAGCAACGTGGGAAGATGGGCAGTGGAGCAAGGCCAGAGGAAGCTGTACCTGAGGGTCGTCGGGATGTAACTAGGAGGGCACCGGCGGCCGGGATCTGCCCATACTGCGGTAGAGAGCAAGTGGCGAAGGCCCTACCGCGTCGGAGCTTGGTCAGAGAGAACGGCGGGTACCGCAGATCGGGACGTGCTGCCTCAACACCGTCGAACGGAGAAACGATGCACATCCTCCCTTTCCGCCAGCGGACGGGATGCGGTCGGATCAGTGACCAACGGTGAGAGAGAGAGAGAGGCCACCACCGCCTTGTGTGAGATAGTGTGACGAGAGACAAACCCCGGCAGGCAGGCTCCATTGTATATAGTGGAGCGGATTTCTTTTTTCCTGACGACAATCATTTTATATTCTGTACGTGCCATTGAGGAATATAACTTTATTTAATACTAACGGGTCAAGTCGAACTTTGTTCCGTCTACGCGTGGTACACGACCCTCCTTCGAGTAAACAACCGCTACATGCGTCAAATTATCACGTGGGCTGCCTTTTCGTACAGAAATGAACTCCACCGTGTACCCGCGCGAGTGTGGCCGGGAACAAGACGTGAGTACGTGCGTCGTGCATGCACCTCTTCTTTACATGCAGGTACGTACGTGGGTGGGTGTGAGAGAGATGGTTTGTGCAAAACAGAGGCAATGTGTCGATGATATCTCAAACAAAAAAATGTAACATATGCAATGTGTGTGAAACAGAGTCATTGATATATCATATATAGAGGGAGCGGTCCACGAGAAGAGAGTGGAGGGATCATCGGTGTGAGATATCGATAGAATCAAAAATAGGGATGAAGTGTGTGGGTGCGCGATCGATAAAGAGTGCCATCGAATTTGTGTTTGCCCACGTCAAAGATACAGGGTGGCTGGCCTACTGGAATGTGACAGGGCAGAGGTGCAGTTTGTCTCTGTGGCATGGATACCTACCTACAACGTTCGACTATCGGTGTGTGTGGGGGGGGAGGGGCAGAGACCTAACTATAGAGAGGTAGATCGACTGGTACATGTGTGGAGAAGGAGAGAGACCTAGCTATGTATTGAGGGAGATCGATCGGCATCCATGTGTCGGAGGGATTGTCCACGGGTAGCCTCACCAGCACCCCATTGCATTTCAAGACAGCAGGGCAAGCCAAGCCCCTTGCGCCTCCCGGACGTGTGGCCGGCTCCCTTGGGCCGGCTGGCCCAAGAGGCCGACTCCCAGATGGCGGTGTACCCTCAGAAGGCGGCTTCGGGGGAAGCCGGGTCCTAGCAAACGGCCCCTCCTTCCCTCGGAGTCTGCGCCCATTCAATACGATAAGATAGGGCGTGGCTACAGGGCCACCTGTACCCCCAAATCCCGGCGGGGCGTGGCTACAGGGCGGGCTGACCAAGCGGACACCCCTCTGCCAGGCGTGGCACTGTAGCCATGTGGCCCATGACGCAGCCCCCGTCAGCAGGGCCATGCTCCCACGACGGACGGTCGGTAAGGCCCACAGCCGGCGGGCCCTACCTGTCCGTGAAGCAACTGGAAGATGGCGCATCTCAAGAAGGCGGCCTCAGCGACAGACCGGCTTCCAGCAGCTGGCCTCTCCCTCCACTCGGAGTCAACGCGCCGTTACTCCAATGAGACGGGGCGTGGCTACAGTGAGCACCCACCAGGTGGCGGACTGTAGCCATGCCTCCCTCGACGAGGCCCTCGTCATCAAGGGCGAGGCTACAGCAAAAGGCAATCAGCGTGGCCCGCAGGTGGCGGGCCCCACCTGTCGGCCGAATCCTCGGCAGCTGGAGGGACCCACCAAGCGGCGGGCCCCAGCAGCCGGCGGAGAACCCGGCGCCCATAGACGCTGACATCCGGGTCCTACACCCGGCCCAATTACCATTGTACCCCTGGGGGTAGGATTATATAAACCCCCCAGGTTCGCCCATGCAAAGGGTTCAGCTCATCTTCCACACCATTATACACACACATAGCTAGAGAAGCACTAGGGCTAGCCTGGCCCTTTTCCTTCCTCTAGCAAATAGCTCAAGGAGCAAGCTTGTAGCTACGAGATTCATCATAGTCATCATGCGGAGACCCCGCAGAGCAGGACTAGGGGTGTTATCTCCTCGGAGAGCCCCGAACCTGGGTAAGACTCGTGTTCGTTCGAGATCTCACTCACTCCCGCTTCCAGGGCCCGACGACGTACTCCTGTCCCCATCCATGATAAGCCACCCCCTGGCATATGTCGTGAGATTACCCCGACATTTGGCGCCCACCGTGGGGCTAAGCGCACCGTCGGCCGGAGACATGTTCTGGACGGGAACCATCTTCTGCTCCGACGAGCACGTCGCGCCCGGCCTGATCAGCCAACCCGGCACGCCCGTTGGCGCATGCATCAGCGTGCCGCTTGGCGCGGCGGCGGCCTGCCCCATGAGCTGCCTTGCCGACCTGCTCGGCAAGGCTAGCCCCTCCGACGAGCCCGCTCCCGGCGCAGGAGCGGCGTCCCCTGCGAGCTGCCTCATCGACCTCTTCGGCAAGCTCGGCATCACCAACGAGCCAGCCTCCGACGCGGAGTCCGTCGGCTCCACCGACCCCTCCATTGAGCCTGTCGCAATGTTCATCGACTCTGACGTGGCCTCCACCAACGAATTCGCCACCAATGTGGTGGTCATCGACGATCCGCTTCCCCTTGTCGCCAGCACACCGACGCCAGCACCATCGCAGAGGTGCTGGTCACTGGCCGCGGTGACGATTCCACTGGGGCTGCCCAGGACCCGCTGAGAGCGGCCATGCAGGGCCTGGCTACCCCAGTGGCTGCTAACGCTGACGGGGCGACACTGGAGGCATTCCGTGTCTCACTCCTTGAAAGTGCCAACAAGATGGCGGCCATGAGGCACCGCGCTGAGGCCTGCCAGCGCGAGATCGACCGCATAGCAAGCGGCACGCCGACTGCTGCCGAGCCCAGCAGAGTCGGTGCCGTTCGGCAACGCGGCGCGGCCATAGCCAGCATGCTGGGAGTCGGATGCCTAGTCTACGCCACTCCCATGGAGAACCTGCGCGCCGCCCAGGCGGCAGCAGACGAGCTGGATAACCTGGAGGGCGACGAGCATCCCAGCCAGATGGCATGCCTCCCGGAGCTCCTTGACGCTGCGACCACGCAGCAAGACGCGCCGCATCGCGCGATGACAGCCGGCAAGCAAGCCGAAGACCATCCCCCCCCCCCGCCGTGAGCATGGAGCGACCTCCCGGTCCCCAGCAGGCGGAGACCGCGGTCAGCAAGACCCAGAGCCGGCTGCTAGCCGCAGCCGGCGAACTCGCCTTACGGTTGTGCGCAGCCATGACGGCCGCCCACGAGTGGAGCACCGGCGGGACGAGCGTCCGCCTCCTCCTCGCAGGGAGAGGCTGGCCTCTCCGCCACCTGTGGACCACCCGACTCTTGGAGGTCGGCTTGGCCCCCATGAAGGAGTCGGAGAGAACGACGCGCGCCACCGGATCGAGCGGCTTGCTCAGTCCCTAGCCTTAGAAGAAGAAGATGCAATCGGCCCGGCCTGTTTCGGCCCCCGCATTCGCGACGAGCCCTTCCCCAAAGGGTTCTCGCTTCCCCGAGATAGTCCCAAGTACAACGGCTGTGTGAAGCCGGAGGACTGGCTGGTCGACTACTCCACGGCCGTCAGCATAGCAAACGGCAACAAGCGCGTTGCCGTGACGTACATTCCACTCATGCTCCAGGGCACGGCCCGGACATGGCTAAATAGCCTCAAGCCGTACAGCGTCAACAGCTGGCTAGACTTCGCCGATGTCTTCATCCGCAACTTCACCAGCACCTACAAGCGGCCCCCCAAGCCACGCCAACTCTCTGTGTGCGTTCAGGGCCCAACCGAGTCCACACGCGACTACTTGACGCGCTGGGCCGAGTTGCGCAACTCCTGCGAAGGGGTGCACGAGGTGCAGGCCATCGAGTACTTCACCGCCGGGTGCAGAGAGGGCACCTTGCTCAAGCACAAGCTCTTGTGCGACGAGCCGGCTACACTGGACGAGCTCCTGGTCGTGGCCGACAAGTACGCCACCGCCGACTCCTCCATGAAGTCGGAGATTCGAGTGGACGCGTCTGGCAAGATGCTCCCGCCGGCTCCTCACACACCGGCTGGTGACACCAACCGGCGCCAACATCCGAACGACAACAAACACAAGGCCCAGCAGCCGGCTTCCAACAGCCGGCAGGTGGCAACAGTCGAAGACCAGCAGCCGGAAGAGCAATCCGGCCCCAAGCGTCAGAAGGGCGGCAAGGCCGCTTGGTTGCCCGCCTTCTCCTTCGAGCAAGCACTTGACGCCCCGTGCAAGTTCCACAGCGACATGAAGCCGTCCAACCATACCACTCAGAAATGCCGCTGGCTCACCCGAATTGCCAAGGGCGAAGGCCTGCCGGCCCACCCGTTCCGCCTCCTCAGCAGCCGGCGTCCCGTCCAGTCGGCATGCTCCAAGATGAGTGTCGGGTGTTGGGTGTGACATATGCCAAGGGATGGCTTATCATTGTGGGAGCTAGTAGGACGTCGCCGGTGCCTGGAAGTGGGATGTGGCGTAGACACGATCGCCAGCGCGCTTTACCCAGGTTCGGGGCTCTCCGGGGAGATAACACCCCTAGTCCTGCTCTGCGGGGTCTCCACATGATCACTAAGGCACTAGTGAGTACAATGGTGCTCCTTGAGCTGTATGCCAGAGGTAGAAGAAAGCAGGGCCGACTCTCTCCTCCCTCTGAGTGAGTCTAGGTCTAACTGGTCTCTGAACCCCTTGCATGGGTGCCCTAGGGGGGGCTTATATAGGCCTACCCCCCCCCCCAGGGGTACAATGGTAATCTGGTCGGGCGTAGGGCCCGGTCGTCGGTGTCTCTGGCCACCGGCTTCTCCGCCGGCAGCTGGGGCCCGCCGTCGGGTGGGCCCCGCCGACTGGTCCGGTACGTGGCCGTGACGTTGGTGACGTAGGCTTGGTCAGGGGAGCGTGGCTACCGTCCCATCCACTGGCGGGAGATCACTGTAGCCACTCCATGTCCCATCTGGTTAATGGCGCGCAGACCCCGAGGAAGGTGATGGCCGCCTGCTTGAGGCCGGCCTCCCTCAGGTCCGACTGGTCAGACTCCCGCCGTCCTCTGGGCTCTCACTATCTGGTAGGGCCCGCCGCCTGCAGGCCGTACTGACAGGCCATCGTGGAAACAGGGTTCTGCCTGTCAGGGGTGACGTCAAGGGCGGAGTGGCGACAGTGCCACGCCGGGCGGAGATCTCCGCCCGTACGGAGCACCGTGGCCATGTCCTGCTCTGCATATAGGGGGGATGTGCTTCACTGTAGCCTCACCCTGTCTCGTCTCCTTTAATGGAGGCGCAAACTCTGAGGGCGCCGTGGGCCAACCGCCAGGAGCCGGCCTCTCTGGAGGCCGCCTGGGAGGAGTCGGCCTGTCTTGATGCCGTCTTCTGGAGCTCGGCCGTCCTCGGGTAGCCGGCTGCCTGGGACAGCCGGCTGTCAGAAGGCGGCGCCTCATCTTGGTCGTTCGTGGGCGTAGCCGGCCCAATGTCTTGAACAGCTCAGGGACTTGGGTTAGGCTACCCATGGCCCATTACTCTGACAGTAGTCCCCGAAGCTGATGAGGCGTCGCGGCTGATTAGTCGAGAAGCCTCAGCAGTTTCCTTCTCAGAGTGCTCTTCTTGAATCCGACCCCTGGCGCGCCGCCTTGTCGGGGGGTCGGACGCGCCTGGGCGGCTATGGGTGATGTTTTCGAAACATCAGGAAGGGAACCAAGTGGCGTGCTTGCCAAGCCTCTAGGACAGCCACCCGCTGCAAGTACGCCACGTGGCGCTAGCGAGCTGGGCCTGCCTGCCAGCCCACGCTCACGATGGGACGAGACAGCAGGCTGGGCCCGCCACTACCGGGCCTCGGCGCGCAGGCGGATCCGCCGCGGCTGAGGCGAGCGGTTACGATTCCCGAGGGAGTTACGGCGCAGTAACTTTGCAAAATAAACGCGGGGTCATGGGGTTGCGGGCGCAGTTAATCCCACGACCCCACGCCACGCCCCCTCGGCTTCGTAGCCCGGGGGTTATAAGTAGGGGAGGAGGGGGAGCGGCAGAGCACGCGTGCACTTCTCCCCCATTTTCATCTTCTTCCTCCTCTGCTGCTGCCGCATCTCCACGCCCAGCCGAGGCGCCGCCGTAGCTCGTTGCCGCGCTTTCTCCGTCAACCTCGCCTCCATGGCGCGCTCCGGTGCCTGGGATGGCTCCATCGTCCACGAAGATCACATCGAGTTCCTCCGCCAGATGCGGCGGCTGCCCGGCAAGGATTACGTGAAGGTCTGCCTTGCGCCGGAGCGGGAGATCTCGCCGGCGCCGGAGGAGGGCGAGCGGGTCGTCTTCCGCTCGCACTGCCTGCGCGGCCTCGGCCTACCGGCGAGCGGCTTCTTCCGGGCCTTCCTCGAATTCTACGACCTCCAGCTGCACCACCTCACCCCGAACACGGTGGTGCTGCTGTCTGCCTTCGTCACTCGGTGCGAAGGTTTCCTCGGCGTGCTCCCCACCATCGAGCTCTGGGGGGAATTCTTCTACACCAAGCTCAGTACCGTCACCGCGGGCGTGCCAGCTCAATGCGGTGCCTTCATCGCGGTGCGGAGACCGGCAGCCGACAATCCATTTCCTGCCATCACGCTGATCCAGTCGGTGAAGATGTGGCAGTGGTCGTACTTCTACGTGAAGAGTGTCTTCGCGGAGGGCGACTGGGTCAACCTACCGGCTTACGTAGCTGGCCCGCCGGCGAGGAGGCGGCCCACCTGGTCGTATCGGGCCAGGACGCTATCGCCCTCTGGAGCCACCGCCATCGCGCGGCTCCGTGTGCTGACACAGTCGGAGGGCCTGACCGGGCCCGACTTGTTGGCCGCCTTTGTGGCACGGCGGGTGCTCCCGCTCCACGGCCGCCCTCATATGATCTGTCAGATGAGTGGGCATTGGGACCCAAGCCGGCTGTGCTCCAAGGAGATGCCTCACGCTGAGGTGGCTCATATGGTGAACTATCTTGCGAACTGCAAGCTCACGGAGGAGTGGCGGTTCGGGAAGGAGCCGTACTCACGCGCCGACCCCCCGCCTATGGTAAGTTTCCTCCCCTTCTCTTTTTTCGTTGCCAAGTTCTGTTTGGTCGACTCGATCAATCTGCTTTTCGAACAGAGCCCCCTCCTCCAGCCGGCGGCCGGCGCCGCGGGGCCGGAGCGTCGATTTCTCCCCGACCGGGCGGAGAGCGATGTGGACGACCCCGACTTGGGGGCGGCCGCCTTGGACGACGACGCCGTGGGAGGGGACGGTGAGGCAGGCGGCTTGGGGCTCGGGGCCGGCCTCGAGGACTGGCCGGACGACGACGCGGAAGAGGTCACCCCGCGCCGCCAGCCGGGGCCCGATCAGCAGGGCGCGAGCTCGTCTGCCGCGCCGGTTGCCCGAGGCGGTGTGCAGAAGCGCCGGACCGCGCCGAGCCAGTTCAGCAGCCGGCCGAAGAGGCCCAAGGGCTCGGTAGCAGTGACCAGGCGGGACAAGGCGGCCGCGAAGGCCGTCCGCTTCCGCAAGGCGGTGAAGGAGCCGCGGATGGTTTCCGCGTGAGTACCGACTTCCTCACGTACTTTTCCCTTCCTTTATGCCAATATTCTTCTAATTTCTCTTTGTCTTGCGCAACGTAGATCTCCGCTTTCTCTCGAGCGGTCCGACGCCGCGTCCGTCATTGGGTCGGCGGAGACTTCCACCACCACCCGGCGAATCGATCCGGCCGCCGACCTCCGGGAGGCGCAGGATCGGAACGCGCGAGGAGCTGGAGGCCGCCCGTAGGGAGAAGGCGGGGGCGGACAAGGTGGAAGCCGCTGCGCTGGAGAAGCCGGCGGAGGCCGAGGCTGCCGCCGCGGTGAAGGATCGGGCCGAAGAAGCCGTGCGCCGCCAGTCGGCGTTATTCGTCATCCCCCTGAGCTCCGCGCCACCACCACCAGAGTACGTGGCGCCGACAGGGGATGCCGGTGATGAGCACCCGATCATGGAGAGGGAGGGCAGCGATGTCGTCATGCCGGACATGGTCGTGCCTCCATCATCGTCGTCAGGGGGAGCGCGGGACACGCGGCTGGCTGACCCACCAGCGCCGCCAACCGAAAGTGAGGTGGGGACAGGCCCGACTCCCGAGGTTCGCATACCAACGCGCCGCCGGCCTGCGAAGGCGGCCTCGGCACCACGCCCGCAGGAAGTCGGCACCGCGAGCTCTTCGATCCCGGACGCCGAGGCGACCAGCGCCCGCCCGCTGGTTGGGTGCGGGTAGGCGGGACGGGCCCTCTGAACACGGCGATCCTGGACGTCCAGGCCAAGTTTCGAGTCGAGGCCGACGCTCTTAGGCATTGTAATAATGCGTTCTTGGAGTCGCCAGCGGCCGTCCGGGTATGCTTCTCGCTTCTCCATCTTTAACTTTTATACTTCTCTCGTGGGGGCGCGCTGACGCACCCACTGGGTGTAGTCCCCAAGTTTCGGGCCGGCTGTTGAGCAGGCGGCCCGAAACTTTAATTGGCAAGCTCCGAGTACTAACATCATCTGATGTCTTCATTGTAGGATTATCGCAACCTCCGTGCGACCATCTTCAACTCCAACGTCCAGGAGTTAACTCAACGGACCGCCGACCTGTCGGAAAGCCGGCGTAAGTCTTTGTTTTCTTTCTCTGCGGAGGCGCGCTGGCGCACCCGCGGGCTGTAGTCCCCGAGATTCGGGCCGACTGCTGAGCAGTCGGGCCGGATCTCCCCGGTAACTGTGCTTCTTTCCTGCTGACTATCGGTATCTTTTTGTTTCTCCCTTCTTGCAGGGGCCACCGCCACCCTACAGCAGCAGTTGGGCGAAGCCAACACCGCGCTGCGTGTCAAGGAGGCAGATTGCAGCAACCTGGCCGAAGAGCATGACCGACTGGTCACACAACTGGCAGAACAGGCGAAGCTTCTCAAGAAGACCCAGAGGGAGGCGGAGGACAGGGAGGCCAGTCTCCTTGCTGAGTTCGAGACCGAACGCTCCGCCTGGACTGATAAGGAGGTGATGCTGACTGCCGTTTTCGGCGAGATTTAAGACATGGTTGACGGTGAGCTTCCTTCTTTATTCTTTCTTCGAGCTACCGGCTTCTGATCAGGCCGGCTTCTTGTTTCTAATTTTGGCTTTTTGCTTTTTTGCTTTCTGTTTGAGCAGACTTCTTCCCTGGTCACTCTGGTGCTGCCAATCAGGCCATCGAGGCCGATCACGAAGGGCGGAGGGCGGAAGGCGCGACGATCGCCGTGGACGCCCCCCGGACCCTTAGCGAACGACTTCTCAGCATCCAGGCCCGTCTTCGGCCGGCTCATCGGATGCTGCGCCGTCTTCAGCGTGTCGGGGCCCAAGCGATCTCCGCCCTTTGGCCGGACATGCCGGCTCCGCGCACTCCCAGTCGTACTGCCGACTGGCTGGAGGTGGCGGCTGGCCGACTCGAAGCTTGGAAGGGTTCCTCAGCCCGAGCTGGCGCGCGCCGGGCATTGGAATTCGTCAAGGCGTGGTACCCTGGGCTAAATCTAGCCCAGTTGACCACGTTTCGGCAGGAGGCCCAAGAGGAGCTGGTGGCGGTGGAGCGTGATCTTGTCAGACGGGCAGCGGCGATCGCTGAGTACACCAACACCGAATCTTTGTTCCCGAGCTGGCTGAGGATGGTGCCGAGGCACCGCCGGAGTGGTTCGGGCTGAACCCGGAGGACGACGAAGACTCGGCCGAGATGATCGACTCCAGCGACGAGGGGGAAGGCGAGGAGGACGGGGAGAGCGAAGAAGATATGCCGGAGGTCGGGGCGGACGACCAGTCTCCGCTTGATCGTGCCTCAAACAACGAGCCGCGCTCAAGTGCACTGACTGCTGCTGGAGGCGACCAAGTGGAGACTGACCAGCCGTCCGCTCCACCAACCGGCACTACCAACTCCGCACACCAGTCGGACCCCTCTGCCGTTCCCTAGGCCGCCGGCTTGTCTTTTATTTTTCCGTTTTATCAGTCTCGACAAACTTTGTTAAATTCACACAATTCCACCCACGGGGTGTATTTCAAACTCTGTTGAATGCTGGCCAAGGGCCTATTGACATGTAGATGCTCTCCTACATAAGCTGCGCTCTCGTCGAGATCTGACTTTTCTTGCCTACCGCTCCTTGGCTTTTTTTTTCCTTTGCCGCCCTCCCTTGGCTGCTGTCTTGCCAGCCAAATAGCCGTTCTGCAGACTGCGGCTGGGTCAAGTACTTAGCCACTTTCAGGAGAGCAAGTACTTAGCCGAGTAGAGCGTTAGTAAGATAAGTAAAAGCCGGCCGATGGCTGCTTCGCAGCCGGTCAATGAGGCGGAAGCCGGCCTGAACTATGTGCGTGCTTTGGGTCCTTAGCCATTTTTCATGCGGATACCTTTTCTACTTTTAACCCCTGCCCACCGGACAGTCGCTCTGCGAGCTGTGGTTTGGGTAGGAGAAAGTTGAGGTGCCACCGCACTACTTGTCCGGCTGCAGGAAGCGCCACATAGTACAAGGCGACGAGCCCCCGGGCCGACTGGTCGAACCCGGTGCCAGGCGAAAATAAAGAAATGACACATTCATAGGCGTAATATTCATTACACAGGTAAAAGAGGGTAGTCCCCGAGTTCATCTCGGGGGACCCGGAGTCTCTGTACTTAATACGAAAGGTAGCGTGGTACATACTGTATCAACTGTAAAAATTTCGAAGGAGGTTTGCATTCCACGGCCGCTCTGTCTCCTTGCCAGAGTCGTCTATCTTGCGTGCTCTGGGCTTCTGAGCATCGATCAGGTAGTAGGAGTCGTTGCCCAAAACTTTGCTGATGATGAAGGGGCCTTCCCAAGGTGCCGAGAGCTTGTGCTGGCCGGCTGTTCGCTGGATCAGCCGGAGCACAAGGTCTCCCTCTTGGAAAGTTCTTGGCTTGACCTTCCGATTGTAGTATCGGCGCAGACTCTGCTGGTAGATGGCGGACCGACTGAGTGCCAACAGCCGGCCCTCTTCCACCAGATCGACGCCGTCTTCTCGTGCTTCTTTTGCCTCCTCCTCAGTGTACATGGTGACTCGAGGGGAGTCAAATTCTATGTCCATCGGGATGACGGCTTCGCCATCGTAGACGAGGAAGAAGGGCGTGAAGCCGGTTGACTTGTTTGGAGTTGTACGCAGGCTCCAGAGGACGGCCGGCAGCTCATCGAGCCAACAGCCGGCCGATCGCTCCAGAGGCTCGACCAGCCGGGGCTTGATGCCGGACAAGATGAGGCCGTTTGCTCGCTCCACCTGGCCATTTGACTGCGGATGGGCGACGGACGCTAAGTCCAGTCGGATGCCCTGCGTCGCTCAAAAGCGAGCCAAGGCACCCTTGGCGAAGTTTGTGCCGTTGTCGGTGATGATGCTGTGTGGTATGCCATACCGGGTGGTGATATCTGCGATGAAAGTCACAGCGGTTGGACCATTCAACTTCTTGATTGGTTTGGCTTCTATCCACTTGGTGAACTTGTCCACGGCGACAAGTAGATGAGTCATGCCGCCGCGGGCTGTCTTGAATAGTCCGACCATGTCCAGCCCCCAGACGGTAAAGGGCCAGGCGATGGGGATGGTCTTGAGTGCCAAAGCTGGCAAATGTGGCTTGGAGCGGAACTTCTGGCACCCCTTACATTTCTGGACCAAGTCTTTGGCGTCTTCTAGAGCAGTTGGCCAGAAAAAACCGTGGCGGAAAGCTTTGGCAACAAGTGATCTTGAAGCCACGTGGTGACCACACTCGCCTTGGTGGATATCTTTGAGGATTGCTTGGCCTTTCTCCGGCTCCACGCAGCGCTGGTACACACCAGTGACACTATGCCTCACAAGTTCTCTGTTAACAACGGTGTATGCTGCTGCCCGACGTTGCACTTGTCGGGCCGAGATTTCATCGGTCGGCAGCTCCTTGTTTATCAGAAAGTTGAGGATGGGCTGTGCCCATGATGGTGCTTCGACTTCATCCACCGTCATCACGGCCACTGATACTAGGGCGGTTGGGTTGGGAGGTGGCAGGGTGGAGCCAACGGCATCTTGCTGTGTTGTTGAAGTCCCCGGGCCGACTGCTGCAGCCCTCGGGCCGGGTTGTGGAGTCCCCGGGCCGGGTGCGACTGCTGCAGTCCCCAGGTCGCTTGGTGAAGTTCCCGGGCCGACTGCCGCAGCCCCCGGGCCAGGTTGTGGAGTCCCCGGGCCGGGTGCGACTGCTGCAGTCCCCAGGTCGCTTGGTGAAGTTCCCGGGCCGACTGCCGCAGCCCCCGGGTCGGGTTGTGGAGTCCCCGGGCCGGGTGCGACTGCTGCAGGGGTCCTCCAGTCGAATCCGTCTCCCTTGGGGGGAGTTGGCACGAAGATGGAGTCTGATTCTAGTGACGGCTTGATAGACGGCTTGAGGAGGCGTTGTAGGGCGACGCCGGCTGGTATTGCTTGTCGGGTGGAGCCGATCCGTGCCAAGGCATCGGCTTGCTCGTTGTCGTTTCTTGGCACATGGAGGAACTCGCACCCTTCAAAGTATCCACTGAGTTGCTGGGCGAGGAAGCAGTAGCTCGCCATGTTTGCATCCTTGGTGTCCCAGTCGCCTGACGACTGCTAGACCACCAAGTCGGAGTCACCGTAGCACAGGATCCGGCGAATGCCGAGTTCCTTGGCAAGCCGGAGCCCGTGTAAGAGTGCTTCGTACTCGGCCATGTTGTTGGAGGCGACGAAGTGGATTTGCAGCGTGTATCTGAGCTTGTCGCCTTTGGGAGAGGTGAGGACGATGCCGGCTCCCAGACCGGTGCGCATCTATGAGCCATCGAAGTGCATTCGCCAATGGGTGGAGTCTGGAGCTGGCGGCAGGTACTGGGTCTCGGCCCAGTCGATGAGGAAGTCGGCCAGCGCCTGGGATTTGATGGCGGTGCGAGGCTGGTAGAAGATGGTGTAGGGGGCCAGCTCGATGGCCCACTTGGCCACTCGGCCCGATGCATCTCTGCTGCCTATGATCTCCGCAAGCGGGGCGGTGCAAACAACCGTGATTGGATGTTCTTGAAACTATGGCTTTAGCTTCTTGGCGGCGAAATGCATGCCGTAGCACATCTTCTGATAGTGAGGGTAGTTCTGCTTGGAGGCGGACAATACTTCACTCAGGTAATACACCGGCTTCTGGACTGGCAATGCTTTGCCGTCTTCTTTGCATTCCACAACTATGACTGTGCTAACCACCCGGCTGGTGGCGGCGATGTAGAGAAGCATTGGCTCTTTAGCGGTCGGAGCTGCTAGGACAGGCGGATTGGTCAACATCTTTTTGAGCTGGAGAAAAGCTTCGTCCGCCTTGTCATTCCACTCGAAAAAAGTGGTTTTCTTCATGAGTTGGTACAGGGGAAGAGCCTTCTCGCCCAACCGGCTGATGAAACGGCTGATGGATGCCAAGCAGCCGGTGAATTTTTGCACATCCAGCAGTCGGGTGGGTGCCTTCATCCTCTCGATGGCTTTGATCTTCGCAGGGTTGCACTCGATGCCGCGCTCTGAGACCAGGAAGCCAAGAAGCTGGCCGGCCGGTACTCCAAAGACACATTTCTCTGGGTTGAGCTTGATTTGAAAACGTCGCAAGTTTTCAAAGGTTTCCTTAAGGTCCTCCAGCAGGGTGCCACGCTTCTCTGTCTTCACCACAACGTCGTCCACATAGACATGGGTGTTCTTGCCGAGTTGCTTCAGGAGACACTTCTGCATGCAACGCTGAAACGTGGCGCTGGCATTTCTCAAGCCGAACGTCATGGTCAGGTAGCAGAAGGCTCCGAACGGTGTGATGAAGGCGGTCTTCAGCCTGTCGGCCGGGCTTAGTTTGATCTGGTGGTACCCTGATTATGCATCCAAAAAACTCAACAGCTCGCATCCGGCTGTGGAGTCTATCACTTGGTCAATTCTTGGCAGAGCAAATGGATCTTTGGGGCAAGCTTTGTTGAGGCTGGTATAATCAATACACATGCGCCACTTTTTATTCTTTTTCAGCACAAGGACGGGGTTGGATAACCATTCTGGGAAGAACACTTCCATAATGAAGCCTGCTGCTAGAAGCCAGGCTATTTCTTCTCCAATGACTCCTCTCTTTTCTTCTGACAGGCGGTGCAAGGGCTTCCTGACTGGCTTGGCACCAGGTCGGACATGTAGCTTGTGCTCGGCGAAATCTGTCGGAACACCCGGCATGTCTTTAGGGGACCATGCAAAGATGTCCCGATTCTCATGGAGGAAATCGACGAGCTCGCTTTCCTATTTGCTGTCAAGGTTTGCACCAACGACAGCATACTTCTCCGGGTGCTCCGGGTCCAGGGGTATCTTCTTTGTTTCCTTGGCCGACTAGAACGAGCCCCCAGCTTCTGACTCCTTAGGTTGTGGCGACATTTCCGGCTGCTTGCCTGCCATTGCCACAACCCGGTCAAGGAGGTGCTTCTCGGCAGCAATCACAAGGGACTCGGCCAGCCGGCTGCTGGCAGTGGCACAGGCGACAGACTTCTGGGGTTGCCAGCTATGGTGATAATGCCCTTGGTGCTCGGCATCTTCATCTTGAGGTAGGCGTAGTGGGGGACCGCCATGAACTTGGCCAGGGCGGGCCGGCCAAGCAACGCGTGGTAGGGGCTTTCAAGATCAACCACCTCGAACCAGATTGGCTCTCGGCGGAAGTGATCCTTGTCCCCGAAAAGGACATCTATCTTGATTTTGCCGATCGGCGAGTAGGACAGGCCAGGCACAATGCCATGGAAGACAGTCCGGCTGGGCTGGAGCTGTTTCTCTTTGATGTCCAACTTCTCCATGGTGTCACGGTAGAGGATGTTGATGCTGCTGCTGCCATCTATCAGAACTCGGGAGAAACGAGCAGCCTACCTTTCCGTTGCGAAGGTGGCATCCAGCACCAGGGCATAAGAGCCCGGAGCGGGCATCACCTCCGGGTGGTCAGATCGGCTCCAACTGATCGGCCTCTCCGACCAGTGCATGAATTCCGGAGCTTTAGAAGCGACAGCGTTCACTTCCCGGTGCTGCTGACGCTGGCTGCGCCTCTCGTCAGTCACGCTGGTGAAGACGACGTAGGCTCCGTGCTCTTCAGGGAACTCGTCTTGGATCACTCCGACTGGCCGAACCGCCGGCTGCTGGGGAGGAGGAGGCGGCGGGCCGACAGGCGGAGGAGGCAGGAGTCTGTCGCCCTTGGCGATCCTGGTGAGCCAGTGGCACTTCCGAGTGGTGTGGTTGGACGGCTTCGCGCCGCTATGAAACTTGCAAGGTGCATCGAGAGTCTGCTCGTATGAGAAGGCGGGCAACCAGTTGGGCTTGCCGCCCTTCTGGCGCTTGGGAGGAGGCTGCCCTTCCGGCTGCTGGTCTTCGACTGTCGCCACCTGCCGGCTCATAGAAGCCGGTTGTGGCGCCTTGCGCTTGTTGTCGTTTTGCTGCTGCCGTCGACTGGAGTCACCAGCCGGGGCTCGAGGAGCTTGAGGAGCCACTTTGCCGGATGCATCAACTTGAATCTCCGCCTTCATGGAGGAGTCGGCCATGGCGTACTTGTCCGCTATGATCAGCAACTCGTCGAGGGTGGCCGGCTCGTTGCAGAGGAGCCGATGCTTGAGCAGGGTGCCCTCTCGACACCCGGCGGTGAAGTATTCGATGGCTTGCACCTCATGAACCCCCTCGCAGGAGTTGCGTAGCTCGGCCCACCGCGTCAAGTACTCGCGGGTGGACTCGCTCAAGCCTTGGACGCACAGAGAGAGTTGGCGGGGCTTGGGAGGCCGCTTGTAGGTGCTGGTGAAGTTGCGGATGAAAACTTCGGTGAAGTCCAGCCAGCTATTGACGCTGTAGGGCTTGAGGCTGTTCAGCCACGTCCGGGCCGTGCCCTGGAGCATGAGCGGAACATACTTCACGGCGACACGCTTGTTGCCGTTCGCTATGCCGACGGCTGTGGAGTAGTCGACTAGCCAATCTTCTGGCTTCACAGAGCCATTGTACTTGGGTGTATCTCTTGGGAGAGTGAACCCTTTGGGGAAGGGCTCGTCACGGATGTGGGGGCCAAAGCAAGGCGGACCCAATGCATCTTCTTCTTCTAGCGCCAGGGACCGGTTGAGGCGGTCGATTCGGTGGCGGGCATCGTTCTCCCCAACTCCTTCTCGGCGACCAAGGCGGTTGCCGAGTGTCGAGTGGTCGACAGGCGGCAGGGAGGCGCGCCTTTCCCGACACGGGGGAGGCGGACGACCATCCCGCCGTTCCACTGCTCGTGGGCGGCCGTCTTGGTCGCGCTCAATAGAGATGCGGGTGCGGCTGCGGCTAGCAGCCGGCTCTGGGTCTCTTTCGTCGCGGGCGCCGTTTGTCGGCGTCCGGGAGGTCGCGCCGTGCTCTCGGCGAGGGGGAAGGTTCCCGGCCGGTAAGCCGGGTTCCATCATGCGGCGGCCAGCTTCTCGCTGCGCGGCGGCCACATCGATAAGTTGTTGGATGCGCTCCGTCATGCAGCGCCGCTCGTCGCCCTCTAGGTGGTTCAGCTCTTCTGCCGCCGCCTGGGCGGCGCGCAGGTTCTCCATTGGCGTGGCATAGACTGGGCGGTCGGCCCCCAACATGCTGGCGATGGCCGCACCACGCTGTCGGACCGTGCCCGCGCGGCTGGGCTTGCCGGCAGCCGGCGTGCCACAGACGGCGCGGTCGACCTCGCGGTGGTAAACCTCGGTGAGGCGTCTCATGGCCGCCAACTTGTTGGCACTGTCGAGGAGCGCGACACGGCACGCTTCTAGCGTTTCGCCGTTCGCACCGGGTGCTACGGGCGCGGACAGGTCCCGCATTGCCGCCTGCAGCGGGTCCTGGCCACTTCCGCCAGAGTGCTCACCATGCCCGATGACAAGCACCTCCGTGACGGTGCCTCCGCCACCGTCCGCGCGAGCGAGCGGCTCGTCGTAGACCACCACGCTGGCGGGGAATGTGTCGAGCGACGCCGTGTCGGAATCGACAAGCATCGGGTCAGAGGAACCAACTGACTCCAAGTCCGCAGCAGGCTCGCTGCCGACGTGGAGCTGGTCGAGGAGGTCGACGAGGCAGCTCTCGGGGTCATCCGCGCCTGCGTCAGATACGGGCTCGTCGGGAAGGCGGATCCCGCCAACAAGATCGGCGAGGCAACTTGCCGCGCAGACGACCTCCGCGCCGCGCAGCGCATCAGCGTAGACACCGTCTGGCGTGCCGGGTTGGCTGCGCTCGCCAGGAAGGAACAAGGTTCCCGTCCAGAATAGATCTCCGGACGACGGTGCACCTAGCTCCACGGTGGGCGCCAAATGTCGGGTGTTGGGTGCGACATATGCCAAGGGATGGCTTATCATGGTGGGAGCTAGTAGGACGTAGCCGGTGCCTGGAAGCGGGATGTGGCGTAGACATGATCGCCAGCGCGCTTTACCCAGGTTCGGGGCTCTCCGGGGAGATAACACCCCTAGTCCTGCTCTGCGGGGTCTCCGCATGATCACTAAGGCACTAGTGAGTACAATGGTGCTCCTTGAGCTGTATGCCAGAGGTAGAAGAAAGCAGGGCCGGCTCTCTCCTCCCTCTGAGTGAGTCTAGGTCTAACTGGTCTCTGAACCCCTTGCATGGGTGCCCTGGGGGGGCTTATATAGGCCTACCCCCCCCCAGGGGTACAATGGTAATCTGGTCGGGCGTAGGGCCCGGTCGTCAGTGTCTCTGGCCGCCGGCTTCTCCGCCGGCAACTGGGGCCCGCCGTCGGGTGGGCCCCGCCGACTGGTCTGGTACGTGGCCGTGACGTTGGTGACATAGGCTTGGTCAGGGGAGCGTGGCTACCGTCCCATCCGCTGGCGGGAGATCACTGTAGCCACTCCGTGTCCCATCTGGTTAATGGCGCGCGGACCCCGAGGAAGGTGATGGCCGCCTGCTTGAGGCCGGCCTCCCTCAGGTCCGACTGGTCAGACTCCCGCCGTCCTCTGGGCTCTCACTGTCTGGTAGGGCCCGCCGCCTGCAGGCCGTACTGACAGGCCATCGTGGAAACAGGGTTCTGCCTGTCAGGGGTGACGTCAAGGGCGGAGTGGCGACAGTGCCGCGCCGGGCGGAGATCTCCGCCCGTACGGAGCACCGTGCCCATGTCCTGCTCTGGATACAGGGGGATGGGCTTCACTGTAGCCTCACCCTGTCTCGTCTCCTTTAATGGAGGCGCAAACTCTGAGGGCGCCGTGGGCCAACCGCCAGGAGCCGGCCTCTCTAGAGGCCGCCTGGGAGGAGTCGGCATGTCTTGATGCCGTCTTCTGGAGCTCGGCCGTCCTTGGGCAGCCGGCTGCCCGGGACAGCCGGCCGTCAGAAGGCGGCGCCTCATCTTGGTTATTCGTGGGCGTAGCCGGCCCAATGTCTTGAACAGCTCAGGGACTCGGGTTAGGCTACCCGTGGCCCATTACTCCGACAATGAGTTCCCCGAGCTCAATGCCACATACGTCGTCTTCACCAGCCAAGCCGACGACAAGCACAGTCGGCGGCAACAGCACCGCGAGGTCAACGCTGTCGCTTCAGAGGTCCCCCCATTCATGCACTGGTCCGAGAAGCCCATCAGTTGGAGCCATGAAGACCACCCGGCCGAGATGCCCTCGCCGGGTGCTTATGCGATGGTGCTGGACTCCACCTTCTCAACAGAGAGGCGGGCTTGCCGCTTCTCCCGGATCCTGATAGACGGCGGCAGCAGCATCAACATCCTGTACCGCGACACCATGGAGAAGCTGGGCATCAAGGAAAAGCAACTCCTGCCCAGCCGAACCGTGTTCCATGGCATAGTCCCTGGGCTTTCCTGCTCTCCAATCGGCAAGATCAAGATTGATGTCCTGTTCGGCGACAAGACCCACTTTCGCCGCGAGCCAATCTGGTTCGAAGTGGTCGACTTGGACAGCCCCTACCACGCGCTCTTGGGCTGGCCTGCACTAGCCAAGTTCATGGCGGTGCCGCATTACGCCTACCTGAAGATGAAGATGTCGGGTCCCAAGGGCATCATCACCATTGTCGGCGACTACCAAAAGTCGCTCTCATGTGCCGCCGCCAGCAGCCAGCTAGCCAAGTCCCTCATCATCGCTGAAGAGAAGCGCCTCCTTGACCGGGTGGTGGCCATGGCCAGCAAGCAACCGGACATACCATCCGACCCCAAGGACGCGGACACCCAGGGCTCCTTCCAGCCGGCCAAGGAAACCAAAAAGATTGCCTTGGATCCGGCGCACCCGGAGAGATTTGCTGTCGTGGGGTCAAACCTCGACGGCAAATAGGAAAGCGAGCTCGTCGATTTCCTCCGTGAGAATCGGGACATCTTCGCATGGTCTCCCAAAGACATGCCGGGTGTTCCGACGGATTTCGCCAAGCACAAGCTAGATTGTGAGGCTGGATGCTAAACCGGTCAAGCAACCCCTCCGCCGCCTGTCAGAAGAGAAGAGAATGATTGTTGGTGAAGAGATCGCCCGGCTTCTGGCAGCCGGCTTCATCATGGAAGTATTCTACCCGGACTGGCTTGCTAACCCAGTCCTCGTTTTGAAAAAGAACAACAAGTGGCGCATGTGTATCGACTACACTAGCCTCAACAAAGCCTACCCCAAGGACCCTTTTGCCTTGCCCCGGATAGATCAAGTGATCGACTCCACAGCCGGATGCGAGCTGCTGTCTTTCCTGGACGCCTACTCCGGCTACCACCAGATCAAGCTGAACCCGGCCGATCGGCTGAAGACCACCTTCATCACACCATTCGGAGCCTTCTGTTACCTGACCATGACATTCGCCTTGAGAAATGCCGACGCCACGTTTCAGCGTTGCATGCAGAAGTGCCTCCTCAAGCAACTTGGTAGAAATGCCCACGTCTATGTAGACGATATTGTGGTGAAGACGGAGAAGCGCGGCACCCTTCTGGAAGACCTCAAGGAGACATTTGACAACCTGCGCCGCTTTCAGATCAAGCTCAACCCGGAGAAATGCGTCTTCGGAGTACCAGCCGGCCAGCTCCTTGGCTTCCTTGTCTCTGAGCGCGGGATCAAGTGCAACCCCATGAAGATCAAGGCCATCGAGCGGATACAAAGGCCAACCCGGCTGCGGGACATCCAGAAGTTCACCGGGTGCTTGGCATCACTCAGCCGGTTCATCAGTCGGCTGGGCGAGAAGGCCCTCCCACTGTACCAACTGATGAAGAAGACCACCTGCTTTGAATGGAATGACCAGGCGGATGAGGCTTTCCTCCAGCTCAAGCGGATGCTGTCCACGCCGCCTGTTTTGGCCGCTCCGACTGCTAAAGAACCCATGTTCCTCTACATCGCCGCCAAAAACCGGGTGCTCAGCACCGTGATCGTGGTCGAGCGCCCAGAAGACGGCAAGACCCAGTCTGTCCAGAGGCCAGTATACTATCTAAGTGAGGTATTGTCCGCCTCCAAGCAGAACTACCCCCACTACCAGAAGATGTGCTACGGCGTGTACTTTGCCGCCAAGAAGCTGAAGCAGTATTTCCAGGAGTACACCATCACGGTCGTCTGCACCGCCCCCCTTGCCGAGATCATAGGCAACAGAGATGCATCTGGCTGGGTGGCGAAGTGGGCCATTGAGCTAGCTCCACACACCATCCTCTACCAGCCCCGCACCGCCATCAAGTCCCAAGCGCTGGCCGACTTCCTAGTCGACTGGGCTGAGACCCAGTACTTGCCGCCAGCGCCGAATTCCACTCATTGGCTTATGCACTTTGACGGCTCAAAGATGCGCACCGGTTTGGGAGCCGGCATCATCCTCACCTCTCCCAAAGGCGACAAGCTCAAGTACATGCTGCAGATTCACTTTGCCGCCTCCAATAACGTGGCCGAGTACGAGGCGCTCGTACACGGACTCCGGCTAGCCAACGAGATTGGCATCCGCCGGATTCTGTGTTACGGCGACTCGGACTTGGTGGTCCAGCAGTCGTCTGGCGACTGGGACACCAAGGATGCAAACATGGCGAGCTACCGCTTCCTCGTCCAGCAGATCAGCGGGCACTTCGACGGGTGCGAGTTCCTTCACGTGCCAAGGGCCGACAATGAGCCAGCCGACGCCCTGGCCCGAATCGGCTCCACCCGGCAAGCCATACCAGCCGGCGTCTCACTCCAGTGCCTGCGCAAGCCATCTATCAAGCCTTCACCAGAACCAGAGTCCATCTTCGTGTCGGCTAACCCTGGAGCAGTCAGATCCGGCTCGGGGACTTCAGCAGTCGGCCCGGGGACTTCGGCAGGTGGCCCGGGGGCTGCAGCACTCGAACCCGGCCCGGGGACTGCAGCAGTCGGCCCGGGGACTTCAACGACGCAGCAAGCAGCGGCCGGCTCCGACCCGCCGCCTCCCAACCTGACCGCCCTGGTACCAGTTGCTATCATGACAGTGGTAGAAGCACCATCTTGGGCGCAGCCCATCCTCAACTTCCTGGTGAGCCGAGAGCTACCAGCCAACGAGGTCTTGGCCCGGCAGGTGCAACACCGGGCGCCAGCCTACACAATAGTCAACGGAGAGCTTGTCAGGCGCAGTGTAACTGGTGTCTTTCAGCGTTGCGTGGAGCCGGAGAAGGGCATGGCAATCCTCAGAGATATTCATCAAGGCGAGTGCGGCCACCACACCGCATCCAGATCCCTTGTTGCCAAAGCTTTCCGCCATGGATTCTTCTGGCCGACTGCTTTGGACGACGCCAAGGAGTTGGTCCGCAAGTGCAAGGGGTGTCAGCGCTTCAGCTCCAAGCAACACCTGTCGGCCTCTGCACTCAAGACCATCCCCATCACTTGGCCGTTTGCCGTCTGGGGATTGGACATGGTGGGCCCGTTCAAAACAGCACGCGGCAGCATGACCCACCTGCTGGTCGCTGTGGATAAGTTCACGAAGTGGATCGAAGCAAAGCCAATCAAGAAATTGAATGGTCCGACTGCTGTCACATTCATTGCGGACATCACCGTCCGATACGGCATTCCGCACAGCATCATCACCGACAACGGCACAAACTTCGCCAAAGGCGCCTTGGCCCGTTTCTGCGCGACGCAGGGCATCCGACTGGACTAAGCGTCCGTTGCCCATCCGCAGTCAAACGGCCAGGTGGAGCGAGCAAACGGCCTCATCCTATCCGGCATCAAGCCCCGACTGGTCGAGCCACTGGAGCGCTCGGCCGGCTGCTAGATCGGGGAGCTGCCGGCCATCCTTTGGAGTCTTCGGACTACGCTCAACAAAGCAACTGGCTTCACTCCCTTCTTCCTCATGTACGGGGCCGAGGCCATCATCCCAACTGACATGGAGTTCGACAGAACTCGCGTCACCATGTACATGGAGGCAGAAGCAAAGGATGTGCGAGAAGACAGCATGGATCTGCTGGAAGAGGCCCGGCTATTGGTACTCATCCGGTCCGCCATCTACCAGCAGAGCCTACGCCTCTACCACAACCGGAAGGTCAAGCCGCGTGCTTTCTGCGAAGTGGACCTTGTGCTCCGGCTGATCCAGCGAACAGCCGGCCAGCACAAGCTCTCGACCCCTTGGGAGGGGCCTTTCATCATCAGCAAGGCCCTGGGCAATGACTCCTACTACCTCATCGACGCACAAAAGCCCAGGGCACGCAAGAGGGACGATTCCGGTAAAGAGATGGAGCGCCCATGGAACGCAAATCTTCTCCGCCCGTTTTACAGTTGATGCAGTGTATGTACCACGCTACCTTTTGTATTAAGCAAAGACAACAGGTCCCCCGAAGCACACTCGGGGGCTACCTTTTTATCTATATGATAAGCTTGCCTATGAATGTATTATTTCATTTTTTTGCCCTGCACCAGGTCCGGTCAGCTGGCCCGGGGGCTCGCCGTCTTGACCTAAGCTGGCACCACCCGCAGTCGGCCAAGTAGTGTGCTGACATCTAAGCCCTCTCTTGCCAGAAGCCGCAGCTCGCAGAGCGACTGTCCGGCTGGCAAGAGCTAAAGGCAGGAAATGATGTCCACACGAAAAACGACTAAGGAAGAATGCCAGTGAAGGCCAAGACGGCTACTCGCCTCATCCGTCCGGCTGCCCAGCAGCCGGCCGGCCGGCTTCTAGCTTGACTAGCTACGCTCTAGACGGCCGAATTAACTTGCCTATCCTAAACGGCCAAGTCTCTGACCCGGCCATAGACCACAGAGCGGCTGTTCGGCTAGCAGGGCGGCAGCCAAAGGAAGGCAGCAAAGGAAAAAGCCAAACAGAGCAAAAAGCAAAACCAAGCTGGAACCCGGCAAGAGCACAAGCAAGTGTGAATTAAATTATTTACATAGCAGAAGGCCCGTGGCCAGCATTCAACGGAGTTTGAATTACACCCCCAGCGGGTGGAACTGCGCGTAATTAACTTGTTTGTTCAAAGCATAAGACACAAAAAACTTGAAATATAAGCGGCCGCCTAGGCCAAGGGCGCTGCAGGCGGCGTGGACAGGTCGGCGGAGGCAGAGGCGTCGGCTGGTGGAGCGTCCGACTGGCGGGTGTCGGCTTGGTCGGCATCGGCAGCAGTCGACGCGGTCTCCCACGGCTCACTGGTCGAAGCCCGATCGGGCTGAGGCTGGCCGATCGCTCCGCCATCCGGTGCGACGTCCTCGCCTTCCTCGTCTTCATCATCCTCGCCTTCATCGCTGGAAGCGATCTCCTTCGCCGAGTCCTCCTCCTCCGCCGGGTCCAGCCCGAACCAGGAAGGCGGCACCTCAGCGCCGTCCTCGTCCCGCTCCGGCATAAAGACGGCGGTGTTGGAGTACTCGGCAAGGGTCGCTGCGTGTTTGACGAGCTTGTCGCGCACCGCATCCAGCTCGGGTCCGGCCTCCTGACGGAAGGTGGCCAGCTGGGCCAGCTCCACCCCCGGGTACCAGGCCTTGACGAACTCCAGTGCCGTCTGAGTGCCCGCTCGAGCCGCAACGCCCTTCCAAGCCTCAAACCGTTCGACCGCCACCTCCAGCCAGTCGGCAGTCTGACTGGGAGTGCGAGGAACCTGAGCGTCCGGCCAGAGCCCGGCCAGGACCTACGACCCGGCGCGCTGAAGACGGCGAAGCAGACGGCGCGCTGGCTCAAGGCGCATCTTGATGGCCAAGAGCTGCTCGCCCAGGTTGCGGGGCGCATTCGGCGGAATGTCAGCACCCGTCCTCCTCCGCTGTTCGCGTCGTGCCTCGATGGCCTGGCAGATGGCGACGGAGTGACCAGGAAGAAATTCTGTCCAAAAGAAGACCGAGAATTTAGAAGCCGGCCAACCGAAGCAGTCGGCGACTAAGCAACAAAGAAAGAAAGGACATTACCTTCAACCATGTCCTCGATCACTCCGTAGCCGTCCGACAGCAGCTTCTCCCTCTCGACCCAGTCCAAGCGCTGAGTCTCGAACTTGGCCTTGAGGAGCGTTTCCCCGTCCTTCGGCTGCCGGACCTCCGTCTTGTGCTTCTCCGCCTGGTCCGCCAGCTCCTTCGCAAGCTGGTCGCACTTCTTGGCGGCTTGGCTGCGCTCCTGCTCCTTGGCACGGAGCTCAGTCTTGAGCTCCCCCACACGCGCCCGCAGCTGAGCGGCGGCCCCTGCCAAGACAACAAAGAAACATCAGCATCAACCAAAAACAAGAAGTTTCCGGAAGATCCGGCCCGACTGCTCAGCAGTCGGCCCGAATCTCGGGGGCTACACCCAGCGGGTGCGGAAAGACAGCCGTACTCACCTCGGCTCTCGTTCAGGTCGGCAGTCCGCTTGGCCAGCAGCTTGTTCTGGGAGTTGAAGGCGGCCGCGCGCAGATTGTGATAGTTCTGCAAGAAGAGCAACACTTTAACATTTGGAAATACACCTTGGAGTTCCAACCCGCCTGCTCAGCAGCCGGCTCGGAACTCGGGGGCTACACCCAGCGGGTGCGCTCGCGCGCCCCCACTGAAGACGCAAAAAAGCAAAAAGGATAACTCAAGCATGTACCCGGACAGTTGCCTGCATCGCCGTCAGCTCTTTCCCCGCCTGCAGGAGGGTGGCGCCATGGGCCTTGAACGAGTCAAGGACGTCCTGCACCACAACGTTGAGGACACCCGAGCTGGCCCCTGACATCCAGTCAGGCGGAGCGGCGCTGGTGGCCTCGGCGTCAGGCGCCGATGAGCTCATAGCCCCAACTTCCATCGGCCTTGGCGCGGAGACCGCCCGCGCTGGGCGCTAGCGCGCAGGGACGCGGGTCGCCACCGCACGGCTCACCGCCAGCTCACTGCTGGATGGCGGCACCTCCGGCACTTCGGGCCGGCTGCCTTGCTCGCCTGCAGTCGGCGCGCGTAGAGGCACGCCCATCTCCGGGATGACGGGGTCAGCCCTTCCCGTCTCCAGGGCCGTCTGGTCGGCCCCAGCTCCTCCGGTCGGTGCCTGGCCCTCCACCACCGGGCTTGGAGGGGCAGCACCCGGCGTTCGACGAAGGCGGCCAGCAAATCCGACGCCCTGAGGCCCTCTGACTCCGTCATCTCTTGGAGCCGGGTGAGGGCGGTGGTGATGGCGGCCAACGACAACTTCGGCCGAAATTTTCAGTTGCTCCGAGGCTCGAGCGGCGGGCCGGCTGCATAAGTCGGCAGGTTGACGTAGTCCTTCGACTCGTGGATGTTCCGGACGTAGAAATATGACTTCTGCCAGAGTTTGGTCAACTCCAGCAGAGCGATGGCCGGGAAGCGGATCCCGGAGCCGGTGCACCACACCACCACGCAGGCCCCGCACTGAGCCGCCTTGCCTTTGACGGCGGTGCCGAGCTTGAGGTAGAAGAGCTCTCCCCACAGCTCGAGCGTGGGCAAGACGCAGAGGGTGACAAAGGCGGAGAGCAGCACCACCGTATTCGGCATGGGGTGGTGAGGTTGGAGATGGTAGAAGTCAAGAAAAGAGCGGAGAAATCCGCTTGCCGGCAGGCCGAAGCCACGGAGGAAGTGGGTCCTGAAGACGACGCGCTCATCGTCCCTCGGCGCCGGCGAGATCTCCCTTTCGGGGGGAACACGCACCTCCATGTTCGCCGTGTGGGGAAGTCGCCGCGTCTGACGGAGGAACTCAAGGTGGTCGTCGTGGATGTTCGAACCATCCCAATCGCCTAGTGCCATGCTTTATGGGTGCTAGGTGGCGGCGCAGCGAAGTCACGCGAGGCGAGGCCGCGGTGACGCAGAGAAGTCGAGCGATGGCGAGCTACAGCGGTGCTTCGGCGGTGGAGTGGCGCGGCGACGCAGCCGCAGCGAGGAAGCAGAAGAGGAAGAAGGTGGAGAACGAGGAGGATGCGCGTGCGTTCTGCCGCGCCCTCCTCCCCCTACTTATGGGCCTGCGGCGGCGGAGCCGAAGAGGCAGGATGTGGGGGACGTGGGGATTAACTACGCCCGCATCCCCGCATGACCCCGCGTTTCTTGCACCTTCAAAGCGCACATTCATTGCGCATGGGAGGGCAACCGCCCACCTCGGCCGCAGCAGATCCGCGCGCGCGCCGAGGCCCTGTAGTGGTGGGCCTAGGCCTGCGGCAATGTCCCGCCGCACGCGTGGGCTAGCAGGCCGGCCTGGCCTGCTGGTGCCACATGGTACGCGAGCAACGGGCGGCAGGCGCGCCACTCGGCGCATGTGACGACTATTCGAATTCGACAGGCGGCTGGCCTAGCCTTGGCCGGCTCCTGACAGACTGCTTCTGCCAGACGGATGAAGCAGGAGATACAAGACCTCTCGGAGTAGGAAACTGCTGAGGCACTCCGGCTTGAGCCACGGCGCCTCACCAGCTTCGGGGACTACTGTCGGAGGGATTGACCACGGGTAGCCTCACCAGCACCCCATTGCATTTCAAGACACAGGGCAAGCCAAGCCCCTTGCGCCTCCCGGACGTGTGGCCGGCTCCCTTGGGCCGGCTGGCCCAAGAGGCCGACTCCCAGATGGCGGTGTACCCTCAGAAGGCGGCTTCGGGGGAAGCCAGGTCCAAGCAAACGGCCCCTCCTCCCCTCGGAGTCTGCGCCCATTTAATACGATAAGATAGGGCGTGGCTACAGGGCCACCCGTACCCCCAAATCCCGGCGGGGCGTGGCTACAGGGCGGGCTGACCAAGCGGACACCCCTCTGCCAGGCGCGGCACTGTAGCCACGCGGCCCGTGACGCAGCCCTCGTCAGCAGGGCCATGCTCCCACGACGGTCGGTCGGTACGGCTCACAGGCGGCGGGCCCTACCTGTCCGTGAAGCAACCGGAAGACGGCGCATCTCAAGAAGGCGGCCTCAACGACAGACCGGCTTCCAGCAGCCGGCCTCTCCCTCCACTCGGAGTCAACGGGCCGTTACTCCGATGAGACGGGGCATGGCTACAGTGAACACCCACCAGGTGGCGGACTATAGCCATGCCTCCCCCGACGAGGCCCTCGTCATCAAGGGCGAGGCTACAGCAAAAGGCAATCAGCGTGGCTCGCAGGCGGCGGGCCCCACCTATCAGCCGAATCCTCGGCAGTCGGCGGGACCCACAAAATAGTGGGCCCCAGCAGCCGACGGAGAACCCGGCGCCCATAGACGCTGACATCCGGGTCCTACACCCGACCCAATTACCATTGTACCCCTGGGGGGTAGGCTTATATAAACCCCCCAGGTTCGCCCATGCAAAGGGTTCAGCTCATCTTCCACACCATTATACACACACATAGCTAGAGAAGCACTAGGGCTAGCCTGGCCCTTCTCCTTCCTCTAGCAAACAGCTCAAAGAGCAAGCTTGTAGCTACGAGATTGATCATAGTCATCATGCGGAGACCCCGCAGAGCAGGACTAGGGGTGTTATCTCCTCGGAGAGCCCCGAACCTGGGTAAGACTCATGTTCGTTCGAGATCTCTCTCACTCCCGCTTCTAGGGCCCGACGACGTACTCCTATCCCCATCCATGATAAGCAACCCCCTGGCATATGTCGTGAGATTACCCCGACACCATGCATATGTGTAGCAGAGGAATAAGGTTGGGAGAGAAACAAAGGTAGAGTGTCAGAGGGTTGGTGGTGGAGTTGCTTCTCACAAATGGTTGGAAAGGCCTTCTAGACAAACGGAGGGTACGAGTGCAATATCAATAAGAGAGGGGATGTCTGCCTGTCTATGCACGTGCGTGTGAGAGACGGGTCGGGAGGTATGCAAGGACGAGGAGGGTGGATGATACGATTGTGGTAAGTAGACGTAACTACATAGGAAGATCAATCGTCGTGTGTCGGAGAAAGGGAGAGACATAACTAGTGAGGTACGTCGATCGGTGCGCGGGGAAAAAGAATTATAGTCGACCTAGCTATATGTAGGGAGATCGGTAGGTATACATGCATGCATGTGTTAGAAGCAAATAAGGTCCGGAGAGACAGACAGGGGTGCGGCTAGGAGGTGGTGCGAGAGGCCTACTATGTCGAGGGGGGAGGAGTGTGCGAGTATGAGATCGATGAGAAGGGGGGCGGGAGTGTGCACCTGCGTGGAACCGTATTGGACATAGGGGGGCATGGACGGTGAGAAGAGAAGAGGGGAAGTGTGTGTTTGTGGTAGGCACACTTGGCTAGAGAGGTATATCGACCGGTGTGTGCCGGAAAGAAGGAACCGGGGGGCCTACACACACCGTGGGTGAACGACCTAAAGAGAAATAACGAATGTGCGCGATGGAGGGGACGCTGAGGGAGGGTGAGAGGGGGTGGGCGTGTGCATGCACGATAGAAAGTTAGCACTAGCTAAGAGAAGAGAATTGTGTGGGTGTAAAAGACGAATAGAGATCAAAATTCATTATAAAAAAGTGGATTCGGATATTTGAATAAGATATCATAGTGTTTTAAACCGACGCTTGCATGAATGAATATATATAATGGTGATATGCATGGTGTGGTTATGAACATGTTATACTACATATAATATATAGAACATTGATTATAATTTGTGATAATGTGTGGCTTTTGCAGCTCAGGGCTAAATACTTGTCATAATGTAGGGGGCGGGGCACTATACTTTGTGTGATAAACACGGTGTACGTATGGAGCATGGTTTAGATTATGAAGATCTAGTTAGTACATCAAATGTACTATTATTTGGAATCAGCATCAAGTGTATTCAAAATTTTGAATTCGAGTTCATATAGTACACACAGTTCATATCTATCTCTATAGTAATCATGTGGTGTGTTGTTAAGATAATACACGAATGATGGTTTAAGTTGGCAACAATCATGATTGCAGATTCTTATTCAAATAGAGAAATGAATTCAAATTTAGTTCGAATTGCAGCGGTAGTATAGACATTTGGAATGCACTAAAATGTTGGCATGAGTAGGTTACATGCATTATACAGCCAGCGAAAAAATTTAATTGGACATAACATGGATTCATAGCTTTGAATAGCATTTGTACAGTAAAACGGGACAAGACTCTCTCTTTGTGTGGTGTGAATAGTTTTATTTTTTTCGTTTTTTTCATTGAGGGAAGTGCGAATTGATTTGGTACGTACAATATTACACGTTAGGCTTGTCCCTAAAATTCAACCCGCGCCTTGTTATATCCCGAAAATTCAGATATCATGCTCCCAAAACTCGCGCCTTCACAACCCGCGCCTTGCTATCCCAAAATTACAACGCGCGTGAAAACTCCCTCCAGCTGCCAAATCCCGACACGCGAAATCCCCCTTCTAACCCTAAGCCGAAAGAGCCGCTAGTTCAAATCGATGGGGGTACTTTTGTAACACACCCTACATTTTGGACAAGCGCGCCCTAAGTCATGGTTCCCCCCTCCCATCACCTCCTTTTGGCCATTCGAAATCCCAGGCCGCCATAACCTCTCTGCTCCAGCCACGAAACCCCACCCTCCTCCGTCCGCCACCCCACCGCTGCCCAGCCGGAGCCTCTTCCCCGACAACGTCGTCCACCGCAACAGCCCGACGTCCCTCATCCACCTCCCCAGATGAGGATCCGTCATCGATCTCGTCGTCCCACCGGTTCAGCCACCCCGTCCTCCACCTCCAAGGAGCTGCTCCGATGATCGCCTTGTCTATCGCGGTTGATCCATCCCCCCAGCGCCGCCTTAACCTGCTCCACCGGAACCGCATCATCCTCACCGACTCCTCGAACGAAGCCGAGGCCTACTCGGCACCACCAAAGAGGTTGTACACTCATCGCATCGCACCTTCTCCTTAACTCGACCTCCCGGCGCCGATGGTGCTCCATCCCGCATCCACATGCGCTCCTACCTTGAAGCCGGCGCCGCAGGCGACATCTCCACGGCAGCTCTCCCCCAGTGCGAGGCCCCTTCAGCAGCGGCATCCATACTAGCCAGATCTGCTGCTGCTGCTCCGGCTCTCGCTCGCTCGCGTTGCTGCTGCTGCTCCGGCTCTCGCTCGGTCGCCCTGCTGCTCTGCTCTCCCCCTCGCTCGTGTTGCTGCTCTGCTCTTGCTCTTGCTCGCACTGCTGATGCTGGTACACGGGCTGTTGCAGCTACATGAGTTGCTGCTCTGGCTCTAGTTCGCGCTGCTCCTCCAGGCACTGCTACTCCGGCTGCTATCTGCTACTGTGTTCCTCGTCGATCGCCTGCTGATTTAGATCACTGTTTCTCTACTACTAGTGCTCAAGCGGCCTAAACTACATGTGAAGTGCCTCTCTGCTACCAGTGCGTTCAGTTTCGACAGTAACATTTAGATTCCATAGTAAATTTCAATTTCGACAGTTAAGTTCATAGTCAACAGTTTTTACCTCATCTGTTGTAGTCAGGTGTTTTTTGGTGATGTAAATTTTACATCTATCACTTTTTGGTAATGTATTTTACATCATCTATTGGAGATGCTATTAGAATCCCACTTGAGATTAACGATGTCTGTCTTGTACTGCTTCAGCCTCGATGTCTTACGGCTCGCCGGAGCTGCTCCAATGACGGAACCATCCATCACAACAGAGCAGTGCCCTGGACGCCATCTACAGATTCCTCAGATCTTCCTCCACACCTCCGACAGCCACCTCTGCTGCAACTTCTTCAGCGACCAACCCAATGATGTTGAGGTCGACATGGCTACGGCAAAGAGGTTGTACACTTGTCGCATCACTTATTACTCTACATTCATGTCGATCCATTAGGGCTATTTTGGTTCAAAGGAAAAAGTGAAGGAAAAACATAGCAATAAAAAATTTTCCTATGGCACTCTACTATTCAATTATTCATGCATTTTGTTGAAAGGAATGGAGCAAAACATCCACCTGGACCTACTTTTCAAAATCCTATGCATGAAAACAAGACCAAGTGCATTAGTGGCGGAATAACATTCTAACTGTACACGCTTTCATATGGTTTCACTTTAATTTGGCCATGTTTCTTTGCATTCCTCTGCTCTTCCAATTCCTGTGAACCAAACACCCAAGTTGACAGAAATCATGTGTTTACAAATGCTCTATTTCCCACGTGCATTCCTATCCTATTCCGGTGTTTTTCCTATCCTTGCGTTTTTAGAATCCTGCAAGCCAAAGGAGCCCTTACAGAATTACTTCAGTTACAGGTAAGTGTCGAAGAAAACTTTGTGTGGTTTGTCCTGCTCCTGCCACGACGGCGTCCACCTCACCTGAGCTACTCCATTGACAGAAGCATCCACCAAACCAGACATCACGACTCATGTCCGTCTTTCGCCGCCTCAGATCTCCTTCCCTGCCGCCGGCACCCACTGCAACTGCATCACCATCATCGACTCAGCAGAAGAACCTGAGTACACGGGTCCACAAGAGAGATCGCACTCTTTTGTTTCTGCTTATGTTATGCATTGCTTAATATTACCTGCTACTTTATCGTCCTATTCACCTCTTAGACTCCAAGTTAGGTCCAAATTAATGTTCAAACTTGAGTTTTAAAATTACTTGTGAGGCACATATCGAGGCAGCAATGAATAGTATCTCTGTCTATTATCTGGTTCACCTAGGGTATGCCTATGTTGTTCATCTTGGGTGGGAAACAAATAGTAAAGCAATCATCATCTGTCTTTTTATTAAATTAAAGCTATCATCAGCCTGCTATCATTATTCTTGGATCCATCCACTTGTTGTTACCATCACTCTAGATTTCTGCATGCTCTCCTTACATAATCTCACTATATTTTTTTCATATGCGTGTCAGATATTGTACACAGTCATGCTGAACATGTAGAGAAAAAGAGAAGAGTTTTGCGCGGCAATACAATGTCATGCAGACATCGCTCCATGGTGGGTTCAATGGCAAACCCTCCCCCCCTCTCCAGATTGTAATCCAGAGGAAGATATCTGTTCTGAGGCGGATTCAGACACAGCTGACCACTCCTATTTACCCCCCAAGGTGTTTGCTCTAACTTGGCATGATGATGTTGGTCATATCATGCATATGTTGCCTTGCAGTGCCTACTTTCGACATCATATATGTCATCTGCTTAGTTTAGACATGTTCTGTAATGCCACCTGTTTAGTTTCTATATCATATATGGGAATTATGCAGTCTCATCTCTTTTAGCCAGCCATAATATATGTGAAATATGCAATGCCATCCTATTTAACTAGGTATCATATATTTGAATGATATCTTGCCCATCCTTTTCTTCATTACATTTCCATTTGTCGACAATGTTTGTACATTAATTAAACTGCTCTTCCTATGAATCAGCCATTTGAGTGGGTGATGGAAAAATCTGGAGTGAAAACAAGGTCTTCAGAGCAGACAGTGCTACCTGTCGAAGCAGATCTCTTGCTGGGTCCTGATAGCTCCTCAGAGATGGATTCAGAGATAGATGACCAATCCTATTCCCCCACCGAGGTGTATGCTCTAACTTGGCACGGTTATACTGCTCATATCATGTATATGGTGTCTTGCATTGCATAGTTTAGACATCATATACACAATATTCAACACCATGTTCTTAGTTCAGACATCATATATGCGAATGCCCTCTGCTTAGCATATAAATCACATATGTGAATTAAATCATGCGATCCTGATTACTTAGATAACATGTATGTGAATTATGTCATGCGAACCTATTTACTAAAGACATTATATAATTATCTCATGCCATCCTGTTTAGTTAGTCATCATATCTTTGAATTATGTCATGCTATGCTATCCAGTTTAGATAGACATCATATATGTGAAATTATGTCATGCTATCCTTTTTAGTTAAACAATATACATGTCAACTATTTCATGCCCTCTTTTTTCCACACTATCTATTGCATCTGTCTCTCATACAAGGTCTGTACATTCAACTATGTTTCTTGTTTATCAGCCATTTGAATTGGAGCGGGTGATGGCAGTATCTAGCGGAGTAAAAACACGGTCTTCAAATAAAATAGTGCTAGATAGCACCCCGGTTGTACATGCACGAGAACCAGCCCTACCAAAAATAACCCAGACTCACGCAGATTGTACCCCTACTGCGATGGACAGAGAACCAGCTTCACCCAATCTAACCCCAACCCCAGCAGATAGTAACCCAGTTCCTGTTGACACAACACCATCTCCACCCCAGAGCTCCCAAACAAGAGAAGATAGTAAGGCAGCTCCAGTGCCCAAAGCGCTAGTACTACCACGCCGAACCCCAACTCCACCAGTTAGTACACCTATTCCTGTGGAGGAAGCACAACCAGCCATTCGGAGTTTAGCATCTATCACATTTGATGTTGTTAAATCCTATGTGCGTATCTTCCCATCATGGAAATATTATACTGAAGATGAAGGAAAATGCCAGTTGCAGGTGTTCGTCCAGGAGTTATGTGTAAGTAATGTTATTCATGGCAATTACTTTGCTTTGTCCCATACATTCTACCTCCATGATGGTTATAATACAGCAAACTTTCCCATTTTTCTCTATAGAGAAGGACCGATTTGGAAACTCAGGATGAGGTAACATGTGCTAATACCTCTGCTATCTTCAAGAATGCTTGGTGGCAATATCGGAATTACCTGAAGAAAATGTACTTCACTGGCAAAGAAACTCATCAAATTCCCTTACGTTCTCCTGAGACACATTTACTGGACGATGACTGGGAACGCCTTGTTCTGTACTGGTCCCGAAGCAAGAATGTGGTAAGGTCTATGAGCTCATTTTTTATTTTTAAGTACTATATGCTTGCGTCTTACTGTAATCTGTTCATGTAGAACAAGTGCTTAAACCTGAAGAACAATTGTTCTCATTTAAGATTCCATTGCTATCATGCATACTGCTTTGCTCTTGTATCACTGTATTTACTCATACAAACTTATTTTTAAATTGAAGGATCTAATCAAAACTCCAATGGCACAACAAGTATGTTTACGCATGTTTCTTTAACAGGTTTGCTCTTATAAATAGCTCTGTTGATTTCAATTTCAATTGTGTATACAGTTGACTTCTCATATCATGCACATTATTAGCATCACAGCAGAGCCAATAGTGTTGTTGTACATGTAGACCCGTGGTACCCATCTGAAATCTTGTTGTGCCGTGTACTTTCCCACGCTTTGTATTCTTTTAGTGCTGCTTTGTCTTGAACTGATATGATTTGAACTGTGTCTCTATTTTGGTTTGGCAAGACAATGCAGTGGCCATAGGACATAGATATATGTTTGTTTGATGCTTTTATTATGTACTACTTGGCAATAGAAGACTTGGTAGTTTAATCCTGTCCACCTTACTAATGAACTGGTTCACCGAAATGAGTTTCATATACTAGTACATGCTAAACCTGTTATGTGTCTGCTTATTTCTTCTTTAGAATGCTGATAGAATATTGGGGAAGAGTGCCTTATTAAGCAATGGTAAAGGAAGTAATGCAGATAAGGTTTAGGATAGTGAGACATCCTTGTTGGTCTCCAACAAAGCTGATAAAACAGCTAAGGAAAACTATCTTGAAGACAGTGAGACAACCCCAAAGTCCTGTCTTGGTGTAGTGTTCGAGTTACTGGCCACTACCGCTGGCACAAGCTATTCAAACTCGCTGTCTGAATCAGTTCGGTTTCTTGAGTCTCAACTATAAGTTGAAAGACATCGATAGTTGTGCTGCGACAAGAAGCCGAAGGACTGCAGAAGTCCCTAGAGAATTCAGATGCATACTTTCTGGTGCAACAGCAAGCTTTGGAGGATTTTAGCGCCAAACATGAGAAAGCTAATAAGCTTGCTAAGCTTATTGCCAGCATGGTGGATACTTAGGATAATGTTTCTTGAGCTCTTCTGAAGTTGTTTCAGTTATGGACTTGTTTTGCTGCCGCGTTTATTTGCACTGGTGGCCAATTTAGATGGCCAGTGTATGTAATATGCTGCTTTGTTCCCTATATTTGCACTAGTGGCGAACTTTGATGCCCAATGGATGTAATATGTGTAATAGCCGTAATAGCCTAGCGTTAGTTACTTGCTTATTTATTTCCTTATTGTCTTGTTTAGTTGTTTGCTTGTAGTCACTGCAGTTCTTTTTCCGCGTTTTTCTAGTGGCCACAATAACCTATTTTTATAACTAGGCCACAATAACCATGGCAACACACGGACTGTTGTAACCATGGTCCTGCTACCTGCTGTAGTGACCATGGGCCTCCTACGGGCCGTAGGATCCATGGGCCTTGTATGGGCCGTAGGATCCATGGGCCTTCTATCGGCCGTCTAATCAATGGGCCTTCTACGGGCCGTATAATCGTTTCGCCAAACATAGGTCGTACTATTCGTGGACCAATAACGGTCCGCAAAATGGGTCGTAAACGGGCTAGAGTGGAAATCGTCTGTTTATGGCCCGACCATAACGGGCCGTTAATAGGCCGTATTTGATGACGCTATGAAAACAGCCCAATGGGCTAAAGGGCCACAATTGGGCCGACTGTAACCACGGGCTGAATTTGGCCCACAAGCGGAACAGGCCAGTAATGGACCATAAGTAACTAAATTCTGGAAATGAGCCCAAGAATAAATGGGCCCTTAGAAGGCCGAAAGTTAACACAGGCTGGAAACGGCCGACGGAATAATGGGCCGTTAATGGGTATAAAGTGATACACTGTTCATTATGGCCCAGTTTCACCTCGGGCCTTTAATGGGCCCAGAGTTACAAAGGGCCTCGTATGGGCTGAAAGACGTCATGGGCCATACATGGGCCAGAAGTTACAACGGGCTGGAATCATATTGGATGGCCCAGATGGCGCTACTGGGCCTAATTCGGATAGGTCGTAACGGGTCGTGAGTTAGCGGGCTGTAAATGGGCTATATGCGAATAGGCCGTTAACGGGCTTTCCATGGGCCGGCCCGCTACCTTTTGACCAAGTCAAATGGGCCAGCCTTTTCACCGAAATGGGCCTCTGTTGGGTCGTGCCACGTGTCAACGTATCATAGGCGCCTTCGGTCCAATGGGTGGATGACATCTGTCCCAACGGTGAGCCGACACGTGGTTCCTCTGGCCATTGAGAATTTTACACGTGGAAAATCCCCATTGGTCCGGGCTGTTAACGGGTTATCGGATTCAAACCGGAACCCGATAGCTTAATGGTGACCCATTACGGTGGATGCCACGTGTCAATTACCCTTGACGAAAGCACTTCCATGATGCGCCATTTATCATCATGGAAGTGGACACTTCCGTGATGATAATTTTGGTATTGTCATGGAACACTTCTACGACAGCACATGTATGACTATCTTAATTCTGTCATAAAATCGACATGGATGTACATACATGATAGAAAACATGACCTACTATGACAAACATGTATCATCACGGAAGTGTATTTTTTTTATAGTGTCACCATCCCTTCGCCGAACTAGTGCACCTATACAAATTACCATTGTATTTGATGTGTTGGGGACTCAAGAGACTTTTTATTATTTGGTTGCAGGGTTGTTTGAGAGAGACCATCTTCATCCTAGGCCTCCCACAGATTGATAAACCTTAGGTCATCCACTTGAGGGAAAATTGCTACTGTCCTACAAAACTCTGCACTTGGAGGCCCAACAGGAGTCTACAAGAATAAAGTTGTGTAGTAGACATCAATGGACACCGGAGACCTGCTAGCGCGCCCAGGCTTGTAGCCACCTGGTGGGTCCCCTCTGGTATTTTCTTCGCCCAATAATTCTTATATATTCCAAAATAATTCTCCATAAATTTTCAGGACTTTTGGAGTTGTGCAGAATAGGTTTCTCAGATTTGCTCCTTTCCGGTCCAGGATTCCAGCTGCCGGTATTCTCCCTCTTCATGTAAATCTTGTAAAATAAGAGAGAAAAGGCATAAGTATTGTACCATAATGTGAAATAACAGTCCATAATGCAATAAATATTGATATAAAACATGATGCAAAATGGACGTATCAACATGATCCAGTGGGGGCACACTGAGTGCACCCACTGGGTGTAGTTCCCGAGACTACCATTGACTGGGGCAGTCGGTGGTAGTCTTAGACCTTGTGGACGTTTCGCCCTGAGGCTGTTTGTCAATTTTTTTTAGCTCATCGACGAGTCACTTTCCAGTGGGGGCATGCTGAGTGCACCCACTGGGTGTAGTCCCCGAGACTGCTATCGATTGCGGGCAATCGGTGGCTATCTTTAGAACCTGTCGCTCGACACTCGGGGTGTTCGGCAACACTCATATGTTGAAAGTTAGCCGAATGAGAATCGGCCGTAGTGTGTTGTTGTCCTCTATCTTCTTCACTGCCGACTCTGAAGTCAGCTGAGAGAAGGCAGATTAGAGGGTACTTCAAGATCTGGTACTGATCAAGCTTGTTCCACCCGGTAGTGCACGGTCGACTCGGTAGTTAGAGGGTACTTGAGGATCTGGTACTGGTCCAGCTTGTTCCCTCAGGGGGTGCTTGGCTGATCCAGTAACCAGAGTGTACTTGAGAATTTGGTAATGGTCAAGCTTGTTCCTCTTGGGGGGCATGACCGAGTGGGTAGCCCAAGGGTACTTCAGGATCTGGTACTGATCCAGCTTGTCTCACTCGGTAGCGCACATTCGACTCGGCAGTTAGAGGGTACTTGAGGATCTGGTACTGGTCTAGCTTGTTCCTCCCGGGCGGCTAGGCCGAGTGGTAGTGGATCAGCGCTTCGGTTTTTCCTTCGTATTTTCCGACTAATTATTTCTTGCATGCTGCAGAGGACTTGTGAGCTGGGGTCCCACTATGCTGCGATGGAGAAGGAGGTGATATCCCTCCGACTAGACCTGGATGTTGAGAAGCTCAAGAGTGCCCGACTGGAGACGGAGAAAGCTGCTCTGGGAGGTGAGACATTTCCTTCAATTGGTAATTGCATTTTGTTTTTCATCTTTGATCCGAGTCACTCTGCCTCGACAGATGTTCATAGCGAGAATACCCAACTCATAATGAGGCTCAGGACTTCTATTTCTTTAGAAACCATGAAGTAGGCTTTGGAGAACAAGGACAAGGACCTGGCGTTGGCCCAGAAGGAAGTCAGAACTAAGACCAAACTCGCTGACGAGAAGCTGGCTTCAGTCGAAAAACTATAAAAGGAGATCAAGGATCTCAAAGCTGCTATCGTCACTGCCAAGGGCGAATCTTCCAAATGGGAGAAGAAATGCAAAGATCAAGCTGACGCCTTCACGCAGGAGAAGCAGACGCTGGAGGAGAAAGTCACGCAGCTGACTGAAAAAAAGAATGCCCTGGAAGCACATATTGAGGAGGTTTGCGAGGAGTTCAGCGAGAAGCTTGCTGGTAAGTTCTTCCTCGATCGAGTGAAATCCATATGCCACCAAATCTTCCTCAATCATTCGCTTATGGATTGTCTTCTTCCAACTAGAGCATTGCTACAACAAAGAGCTGGAACTGGAAAGGCTTGAGAGGGATCTGGATCCTTCCAGGTGTCTCGTCGCCGACAAAGCGGCCCTCGCCATCCTCCGACTGGAAGACCATTTGGAGAATGCGCTGGGCTATATCACTCGAACAAGGGGTGCTTTGGGTCGAATTGACAAGGAGCTGCAGCCTGGCGAGGAGACTCATATGGATCTGGAGTCGGTCATGACGCGGCTAAACGAAGTCCCTGCTCGGGTGAAGGCTTGGAAGAAGTCGGCTGCTCGGAGTGGTGCTGACATGGCACTGTCACTCATCTGCATTCATTGCAAGAACGTAGATGAGGAGAAGCTGAAGGGCCTCCGAGTGATGAACAAGAAGAACCTCAAGTTTGAGGATTTCATGGAGACCTTTGCTGAAGCCGCCACTCACATTGCCGACGGGATCGACCTGGAGACCTTCGTCAACCCAGCTAGCCCTCCGCCTGAGGCTTAAAACACTTGGTTGAATTTGCCCCAGAATGCCAGGTGGTTGATGTAACAACATACTTTGTCGAGCCTGAGGCTCGTTTTACTTTTGCTCGAAACATTTGGACGGATCGAATACTTGATTTGTGTTCTTTCGAGAACTTATTTGCTTCCTATGCTTTTGTTTGACTAAGCGAAAACTAGTTCGCAGCTAAACCCCCGAGTGTGGAGTAGATCCTCACTCGGATTGTTTTTTAACTTAGGTGAAAGCTAGTTCGCAGCTAAGCCCCCGAGTGTGGAGCAGATCCTCACTCAGATTGTTTTTTAACTTAGGCAAAACATGGTTCGCAGCTAAGCCCCCAAGTGTGGAGTAGATCCTCACTCGGATTATTTATTAACTTAGGCGAAAGCTGGTTCGCAGCTAAGCCCCCGAGTGTGAAGTAGATCCTCACTCGGATTGTTTTTTGACTTAGGCAAAAACTGGTTCGCAGCTAAGCCCCCGAGTGTGGAGTAGATCCTCACTCGGATTGTTTATTAACTTAGGCGAAAGCTAGTTCGCAGCTAAGCCCCCGAGTGTGGAGTAGATCCTCACTCAGATTGTTTATTAACTTAGGCGAAAGCTGGTTCGCAGCTAAGCCCTCGAGTGTGGAGTAAATCCTCACTCAGGTTGTTTTTTGACTTAGGCAAAAACTGGTTCGCAACTAAGCCCTCGAGTGTGGAGTAGATCTTCACTCAGATTATTTATTAACTTAGGCGAAAGCTGGTTCACAGCTAAGCCCCCGAGTGTGGAGTAAATCCTCACTCGGATTGTTTATTAACTTAGGCGAAAGCTGGTTTGTAGCTAAGCCCCCCGAGTGTGGAGTAGATCCTCACTCGGATTGTTTATTAACTTAGGCGAAAGCTGGTTTGCAGCTAAGCCCCCGAGTGTGGAGTAGATCCTCACTCGGATTGTTTTTTAACTTAGGCAAAAACTGGTCTGCAGCTAAGCCCTCTCCTCTCTTCACCCATTGGAGGTGTGTTAGTTTCCGAATGCAGTTAGTCACCTGAGTGAAATGCGACCGTAGGTCAAACTAGACGATATATGGGAAAAGAAAGACTTTTATTCATCTAAGTTCATTCAGACTAACTATTACAAAGGAGAAATTTTATTGTAAGTGTAAAACTTGCGGAGTAGATCCGCATTCCAAGCTCTGGGCTCTTCTGATTCTTTGGTGAAGTTGTAGAGTTTGTATGCTCCGTTGTGTAGGACCTTCGATATGGCGAATGGCCCCTCCCAAGGGGGTGCCAGCTTGTGAGGCTTCTGCTGATCCACTCGGAGGACCAGTTCTCCTTCTTGGAAGGCACGTCCTCTGACGTGCATGTCGTGGTAGCGCCGCAAGTCCTGTTGGTATAACGTCGATCTTATAAGCGCTAGCTCACGCTCCTCTTCCAAAAGGTCGAGGCCATCCTGCCTTGCCTCTTCAGCTTCGGCTTCTGAGTAAAGATCCACTCGGGTAATTGTGGAGCAGGTCACTCGGTAAAACTGCTTCTGACCCGTACACCATAAAGAATGGGGTGCGATTGGTGGATAGATTCGGGGTCGTCCGCAGGCCCCAAAGGACTGACGGTAGCTCGGTCACCCAGGCCCCTGCCGCGTGAGTTAGGTCGCGCATGAGGCGAGGTTTCAATCCTTGGAGTATGAGCCCATTCACTAGCTCGGCTTGCCCATTTGACTGTGGGTGCGCCACAGAGGCGTAATCGATCCGTGTGCCTTGCGTATAGCAAAACTCACGGAACTTGTCCGAGTCGAAGTTTGACCCGTTGTCGGTGATGATGCTCTGAGGGACTCCGAATCTGAAGATTATCTCTTTGATGAACTGAATATCAGTGGCCGAGTCCAACTTCTTTATTGGCTTGGCCTCGATCCACTTGGTGAACTTGTCCACTGCCACCAACAGGTGCGTGAAACCACTCGCCCCGGTCCGAAGAGGGCCGACCATGTCAAGCCCCCAGACGGCGAATGGCCAAGTGAAGGGAATAGTCTTCAGAGCGGACGTCGACTTGTGCATCTGATTCGCGTAGAATTGACACCCGACACACTGATCCACAATATCTCGGGCAGCTTCATTGGCGCAGGGCCAATAGAACCCAGCTCGAAATGCTTTGGCCACCAACGTCCGAGAGGATGCGTGGTGCCCACATGTTCCCGAGTGAATCTCTTGCAGAATTTGCTGCCCTTCTTCCGGTGATATGCATCGATGAGGGACTCTGGTGGTGCTTTTCTTGTACAACTGGTCTCCCATGATGGTGAAGGCTTTCAATCGTCGGATGATCTGTCGAGCCTCCACTTCATCCTCTGGAAGTTCCTGTCTGAGCAGATACGCCAGATACGGTTCAGTCCATTCGGGAGTAATCACAAGGATTTCTTGGATGAGGTCGATCACCGCGGGGATGTCTATTTCAGTCGGATTGGACGGACCGACTGGTTGTAGGGGCTCCTCCACGAAAGGGTCTTCCTTGATCGTGGGCGAGTGTAGGTGTTCTAGGAACACATTCTAGGGTACTGTCTTCCGAGTGGAGCCCATCTTAGCCAGATTGTCAGCCACTTGGTTTTTGAGTCATGGCACATAATGTAGCTCCAATCCTTCAAAGTGTTTCTCCAGCTTTCTGACTACGTTGTAGTAACCAGTCATCACCGGACTACGGATATCCCATTCCTTCATGACTTGGTTCACCACTAGGTCCGAGTTGCCATAGACCATCAGTCGGCGAATTCCGAGAGAAATTGCCATTCGCAACCCATAGAGGAGGGCTTCGTATTCGGCTTCATTATTGGAGGAGTCGAAGTGGATCTGAAGCACATAACTGAGTCGGTCGCCTTTAGGAGACACCAAGACCACACCGGCTCCGGAGCCGTGGAGCATCTTGGAGCCGTCAAAGAACATCGTCCAGTGCTCGGGGACACTCGGGGCGGGTTGCTCTTGCTCAACCCACTCGGCAAGGAAATCTACCAGGGCTTGCGATTTGATGGCCTTCTTGGCTTCAAACTTGATGTCCAGCGGAAGGAGCTTGATGGCCCACTTCGCCACTCGGCCTGTGGCGTCTATATTATTCATGATCTCGGATAGAGGGGCATCACTTATCACCGTGACTAAGTGCTCTTGAAAATAATGCGCCACCTTCTTCGCAGTTAGATAGATCCCATATACTAGCTTCTGATAATGCGGATATCTTTGCTTGGAAGGCTCAGGACTTCAGAGATGTAGTAGACCGGCCATTGGAGCTTAAAGGCCTTGCCTTGTTCTTCCCGTTCCACAGTGAGAACCGTGCTAACAACTTGGCTCGTGGTCGCGATGTATAAGAGCAAAGGCTCTTTGCTGCTCGGAGCAGCTAGCACCGGCTAGGTGGAAAGCAGGGCTTTGAGTTTCTGGAACGTAGCCTGCGCTTCGGGAGTCCACTCGAACTTGTTAGACTTCTTCATCAATCGGTAAAGCGGCAGGGCTTTTTCACCGAGTCTTGAGACAAACCTGCTCAGGGCTGCCAGGCAGCCTGTGAGGCGCTGTACATCGTGAAGACGCTCTGGTTTCTTCATTCGGATGATGGCCCCGATCTTCTCAGGATTGGCATCGATCTCACATTCGGAAATGAGGAAACCGAGTAATTTGCCTGCGGGTACACCGAATGTACACTTAGCTGGGCTGAGCTTGATTCCAAAAGTGCGCAGATTTGCGAAGGTCTCGGCGAGGTCAGTCAGGAGGTCGGAACCTTTCCTGGACTTGACCACGATGTCATCCATGTAAGCCTCCACGTTCTGACTGATCTGTTTCCGCAGGCACTTCTGAATCATACGCTGAAACGTGGCTCCAGCATTTTTCAATTCGAATGGCATAGTGATATAACAAAAACACCTGAATGGGGTGATGAACGCTGTTTTTATTTCATCAGGACCATACATTCGGATCTGGTGGTACCTAGAGTACGCATCTAGAAACGACAACCGTTCACACCCGGTAGTAGAATCTACTATCTGATCTATGCGAGGGAGAGGAAAATGATCCTTCGGGCAGGCCCGATTGATGTGCTTAAAGTCAATACACATTCGGAGAGAATTATTCTTCTTCGGTACCATGACGACGTTGGTGAGCCACTCGGAGTGGTACACCTCTCGGATGAACTCGGCAGCTAAGAGCTGCGCTATCTCCTCGCCAATCACCTTGCGCTTCTCGGTGGAGGATCATTGAAGGTGCTCTTTGACAGGCTTCATCGTCGAGTCGACGCGGAGTCTGTGCTCGGCCAGCTCCCTGGAAACACCCGGCATGTCGGAAGGCTTCCATGCGAAGATGTCCCAGTTCTCACGAAGGAACCGGATGAACTCGCCTTCCAATTTGCTGTCAAGGGTGGTGGAGATGTTGGTCGGAGCAGCAGTCGGGTCCTCGGGGTGGATGTGTACTGGCTTCGTCTCTCCTGCCGACTGAAAAGCGGATTCCACAGTCGGCTTCTTGGACTTCAGCAGCTCGCTTGAATAAACCGCCTTCTTGTACTAGTCTAGCTCGGCCATCACCATCTGTTCGTCAGTGATCTGAGAACTCTTCTGGAGAAACTCTTCGGCCAACTTCTGATTGCCCGTGATAGTGATAACGCCTTTCGGTCCTGGCATCTTAAGCTTAAGATACACGTAGCATGGTCGGGCCATGAATCGTGTGTAGGCTGGCCTACCCAGGATAGCGTGGTAAGCACTCCGGAAGTCTACCACTTTGAAAGTCAGCCGTTCCTTTCGGAAGTTCTTCTCTTTGTCGAATACGACATCGAGGGCAATCTGTCCAAGTGATTTGGCTTTCGTCCCAAGGATTACCCCGTGGAACTGCATGTTGCTCTTGCTGAGCCGGGTCATCAGAATGCCCATTGCATCCAGCGTGTCGGCGTAAATAATGTTAAGCCCGCTGCCGCCGTCCATTAGGACTTTACGCAGTCGGACTCCACCAACGACCGGGTCAACCACCAAGGCCTGCCGCCCGGGGGTCGGTATGTGGGCCGGGTGATCCGACTGATCGAAGGTCACTGGCGTCTTGGCCCAGTCGAGGTACTTGGTGATAGTCGGAACTGCCATGTTGACCTCTCTATTAATGACTTTGAGGCGACTCTTGCTCTTGACGTCGGCGAAGATCATCAAGACATTCTCGATGTTGGGGGTACCTGGAGGTACCCTTGCCTCCGCCATCGTCATCTTCATCTTTGTCCCCAGAGGAATCTTGCCGCATCTCTTGCTTCAAGAGTCGGCACTCCCGAGTGGTGTGCTTGGGCAAAATCAAATTGCCCTCCTCGTCTTTCTTCGTATCGATCTGGCAGGGTTGGTCGAGGATGTCACTCTTCTGGGCGACTTGCTTTTTCCCCTTCCAGTCCTTCTTCTGCTTTTGGGAGCCTTTGCTTTTGCCTTGGCCGACTAGAGCCGCAGCCTTGGTGCTCCCTCTAGCGTCCGCCTTTCGCTTGTGTTTCTTGCCCTTGTTGTCTGACTAATGAGCATCGCCTGCTCGGCTTTTGCCGCTCCTCAATCGGTCTTCCTCTTCACCGTTGGCATACCGGTTGGCTATCTCCATAGCCCGACTGAGAGTCAGGGTCTTAGTTCGGCCGAACTTCATGTTCAGCTCCCGGTATCTAACTCTGGCCTTGAAGGCGCATATTGCCTGGTGCTCGGTGACGTTCTCCACCGTGTTGTGCGAGGTGGTCCACCGCTAAATGAACTCACGGAGAGTCTCATTCTACTTCTGCATGCAGTGCTGCAGCTCGGCTAGGCCACCCGGTCTCTTGTAAGTGCCTTCAAAAGTTTTGACGAATACTCTCGCCAAGTCATCCCAACAGAATATGCTACCTGGAGGGATCTGTGTAAGCCAGGCCCAAGCGGAACCTTCTAGCATCAGCGGCAAATGCTTCATGGCCACATTGTCGCTGCCGCCGCCGGTCTGGACTGCCACTCGGTAATCTTCCAACCATATCTCAGGCTTGGACTCGCCAGTGAACTTGCTGATTCCCGTGGCCAACCTGAAGTTGTTGGGGATCTCAGATGCTCGTATGTAACGGCTGAAGCACTCGGGACCTGATGGTACAGAACCACTCGGTACATCGTGATCTTGGCCTTCTCACAGGGCCCGGCCTTTGTCGACCAAGCTCTGAGCGAGAATTGATCTTGCGTTGAACTGTGGGTCTTGAGTATCCCTCGTGGGACGAGCGGGACTCGGCCTGCGATTGCCGCCGTGTGTCCGCCTATCGTCGTAGGGCTGGCGCTCATACGCGCCATCTCGTGGTGGAGGCATCAGGGCGCGGTCGTAGTCATCATGATGTTGGGGCGACGCAACTCGATCACGCCTCCAATCTTCGTGATGATCTCTTGAGGAGGAAGTGACTCGGTGCCTGCCGGAGCCGAGTGGGCTATGAGCCGACTGAACGGTCTTCGCGCGCACTGACGCGCTGTGGATCTGATCTCTGGACTGGGTCACCACCGCATTTTACGTCAGCGTCGTCTTGAGGAGCGCCTGGATCTGCCGAATCCCTTCTCCGGCCGTAGAGCTGGAGGGTTGGATGGAATCCGTGATTCGGGTGGCAGCCGCCAGATTTTGCAATGGAGTACTGAGGACTTGATACTTATGAGGCTGGTCACTCGAGTAGAGCCGGCTCTTGTGCTGACTGGAACTGGGTTGACGATGTTCACATTCGTCCAGCTCCCTCTGAAGCCGTTCAAGGCGATCGCGCTCGGCCAAGGTGGCCAGGCGAGTTGACTCCATGGCCAATGCCTCGGGGGTTGTTCCGGTGATGGGGGTGTTCAGGAGCTGATCGTTCCTGCGACGGAGCTCGTCCCGCTGCTCCCGAGTGAGAGGTTGAGGCACGTATGGCTCGTGGTCCGCGGTACCACCGTCAGTGTTGCCGCGTGACACCCCCACACGGTCGCCCTGAGCGTCCGTGAACCCGGGGGGCGCGTGGCGCTCGGAGTTGTCTGCCATGAGAATTTCGGCGGTCGACTCAACGCTTTCGCACTCGGACTCCTCAGAGGAATTGCCGAGCGACCCACTAGAGAGGTCGAGGATGGGCTCATCGAACTCGAGAGCTGCCACAAGTTCTGCCGTGGCCTAGATGGCCACAACATGCTTGATCCAGCGCTGCAGCCGCGAGCGCCCGGAACACTTGCGGCGACGCGCGATGGTAGGGTGAATGGCCACCCGGTACGGAGCCAAGGGCTGCCGGAGAAGGACTTCGTAGGATGATGTGCAGAAATGCGTCGCGTCGCGGACGGGCAACGCCTCCACGTCCAACGGTGAAAGAACATGCGGTGCCCCCATGTTTGGTTTTGGTAATTGATGACAATCTCTATGGACTAATGGTTGCCTTGAGTTATATTTGAAGGGTTTATCCGTAGGCTTTTCTTGGAGTCCATTTGTTGGTTTCAAGGAGAGTTTGAGTTGACCAAGGTGCTATTAAGGAATTATCCAAAGATTGGTCATGTGAGTGTTGAGCTTATTGCAAGCATGTCTTGAAGAAGAAGATTGTGTGATCATTCATGTTTACCTTCAAGACATCATCCAAATGAAGTGAGTTGGAAAGATTCAAGGTTGATCAAGACTAAGTCAAAGAGTGAATCAAGTTGATCAACACACAAAGCGTAGAAGATGTACCGAGAGGGATCAAGCGATCCCATGGTATGGTAAGCATTGTCAATTATGCTTTGTGTACTAACCCATGGTCTTCGTGAGAGTTCTTTGTGGGGTTAGGTTGCGGTGTGCAAGTTCAAGTAGATCATCATGAAGAGATCATATTCTTGAAGCTTGCCGTCCATTGTGGTGGCAATGGACTTGTGAAGATGTGCCAAAGAGTGGCTCTCCGATAGTGGCGTATGGGGGAGCAATCAACTAGTCTTCACCGAGCCAACGCAATCAAGAAAAGTGGTCCAACTTGAGAAAGTCAAGATCATCATCATCTAGCTCAAGTGGACTTTGTGCAAGGCAAAGGTTTGCCCTTGATAGGTTTTCTATTTTACCGGTCTCATGGTGGTAGTTGGGAGACCGGGTTATAGGATCAATTGCCGTACTATCAAGGGGGGCTCTCGATAAGTAGCTTGATCGTATCGTTCGTAGAGAGCTCAAACCATTGCATCCTTGCATCATCTTTCTTGGTTCTTGTTTGGTGTTTCTCTTTGTGAGTTTTATAGCTTGGTCATCTTCATGACAAGCTCGAGTTCATCGAAAACGGATTCACGTTTGCATCTTCTATGATGTTTTCGATGTTGGGGTTTTTGCCGGTTCTTTATTCTAGAGGTTTCACATCTCTATACCTTTGGCATTTCTTCTACTGCTTCTTCTTTCTGTAACCACTCATTGTTGGATAGTTTTCGTCGTCATCTATCCAACAAGCTTGGGTTTGCTCAATTCGGAGCTCATTTGCAGTAGTTTTGTCTGTTCTGGTTTCTGCCCTTGCGGTTGTACCGTGGGCCCGAGCGGTTGTACCGCCCTAGGGGGTGATACCCCAGAGTTGCAGTCTCCAGGAGTTTTCCAAGCGGTTGTACCACTGCCCCTGGGCGGTTGTACCGCCTGGTGCCTGGAAAACTCTAGGTCTGCGGCTAGGCGGTTGTACCGGCCCACTACCGCCCTACCACCGGACTGGGCTCTGTCGTGGGGCAGCTCTTGGGCGGTGGTGACCCGGTTGGTCTGGTCAACTAGTTTTGAGCGGAACTACCGGTGTCCGAGGCGGTTGTACCGCTCGGGACTTGGCCACCACCCGTGCTCGGTCCTAGCAGTTGCACCGGTGCAACCACCGTCTCAACTACCGCTCGGGGGTGACTCCTCTCTGTTTTGAAGCGGTTGTTGAGTGGTGGTGGAGCGGTTGTTCCGGTTATTCATTTCAACCGGTACTACCGCCCACGCCACCGGTTGTACCGCTCAGTAGGGTTGCTGCAGGGTTCCCGTGTTTTCCGGTTGTACCGCTACTCCTAGCGGTTGTACCGCTCCTGTGCTTTCTGCAACATAACGGGCAGATTCGTGGGGACCTACAAAAGGGGATCTTCTTCCCCATTGGACCCCATCCTTTGAGCTCATGTTCTTCCCCCATTGTTGACCTTCTTCGAGTTTGCTTTCTCTCAATCCCTCCATGGATTCTTGCTAGTTTTGGGGGGGAAAGAGAGAGGAGATCTAGATCCACACTTCCACCAATCACTTTCTCCTCTATGTGAGGGGAACCCCTTGGATCTAGATCTTGGAGTTCTTGGTGTTCTCCTTCTTGTTCTTCCTCTCATTTTCCTCCATAGCTTTCGTTGCTTTGGTGGGATTTGAGAGTGAGGGACTTGGGCACTCCGTGTGCCCTTTCCATTGCATTTGATGCATCGGTTTGAGTTCTCCACGGTGATACGTGGAAGTTTCTAGTTGAGAAGCTTATTACTCTTGGGTGCTTGGTGCCCTTGAGCTTGTTCCTCTTGGGTGCTTGGGCGCCCTAGACGGTTGGTGGTGTTCGGAGCTCAATCATTGCGGTGTAAAGCTCCGGGCAAGCGTCGGGGTCTCCAATTAGGTTGTGGAGATCGCCCTGAGCATTTTGACGGGTTCCGGTGACCGCCCCCAAGGGTTGCCAAAGTGTACGGGTTTGGTGACCGCCCCCAAGGGTTGCTATTTGTACGGGTTCGGTGACCGCCCTCAAGGGTCCCTTAGTGGAATCACGGCATCTTGCATTGTGTGAGGGCGTGAGGAGATTACGGTGGCCCTAGTGGCTTCTTGGGGAGCATTGTGCCTCCACACCGCTCCAAACGGAGATTAGCATCCGCAAGGGTGTGAACTTCGGGATACATCATCGTCTCCGTGTGCCTCGGTTATCTCTTACCCGAGCCTTTTACTTATGCACTTTACTTTGTGATAGCCATAGTGTTTCATGTTATATATCTTGCTATCACATAGTTGTTTATCTTGCTTAGCATAAGTTGTTGGTGCACATAGGTGAGCCTAGTTGTTGTAGGTTTTGTGCTTGACAAATTAACCGCTAGGTTTATTCCGCATTTGTTCAAGCATATACCATAATTATTTTAAAGCGTCTATTCACCCCCCCCCCCCTCTAGGCGACATCCACGATCTTTCAATTGGTATCAGAGCCTCATCTCTCTTTATATGGCTTAACCGCCTAGAGAGTAAGGATGTCGACTAGGGGCTTAGGATTCTCTGACACTCTTCATTTCGATGGCACAAATTTTGATGTTTGGGTAATTCGCATGCTTAATCTCTTTAGGGTCATGGGCCCAAATTTAGAGCGAATTGTAGATATGTGTTTTTCTCCTCCAAAGGATCCCCAAAGATTATCTTTAGAGGATGAGATAAACTCTTATCTCAATGCTCAAGCTTCTAATGTGCTTTTCGATGCTTTGAGCAATGTAGTTATCTTTCAACTCATGCCGTTTCGGGATGCTCATGAGTTGTGGACAAAGCTTCAAGATAAATATGGCGTGTCCAAGATTTGTGGGGATGATTGTCCTCCCTCCACCTCCGGTCGTATAGTCTTCTCAACTTCTTCTACTTCACCTACATGTGGTTTGCCATAAGGTAACGATATGATGAGTAGTGTTGGTCATTGCAATGATGATAGTATGCTTATTGTGGATGATCCTTCATCACTATCTTATTGCAATGCTCCTTCTTTGGGCTTTAACACTTTGAGCACTCCAAATGTTTCACATGCGTGTGTTGATAGTCCTTGCATATCATGTAGAAATTACTTGACTAAATCTCATGATGATATGCTTGCTATGTCTTGTTGCCATGATAAAAATGCATCTATTTCCTCGAATTGTTGTGCTAACAATGTAGAGGAAACCCAACACTCCATGGAACAAGATGTGGTTTTTAATGGTGCTTCAAGGGATCCTACATTATCATCTATTGCGTTTTGCCTTATGGCCAAGGCTTCAAAGGTATCTCCTACCTTGAACCCCAATATGTCTCTTGATGATGATGTTGATGCTAATGATGATGAGGATAATGATGAAGAGAATGATAATGTTGCCTCCTTAAAAACTAAGGGGGAAATGTTTTTTAAAGCTCTTCATAAAAATAAAATTGCTTGTTCCAACTTCATGGAAATCATGTCCATTGCCATTGAGGGCAAGAAATGTATTGATGAGTTGGAATCTCGTCTTGAGGATCATGAGGTCACCATTGAGAAAATGGAAGGTCATGAGCGTGATTACGCTAATGAGATCGCGGACCTCTCTCAAGCTCTTGAACTTGAACAAACCACAAAGGAATCTCTTGAGGTGACCTTTGCTCTAGAATTATCTAGAATAAAAGAATCCAGTGATAGTGCTCTCGAGGTGGCTAATGATTTCAAAAATAAAATTGCTAAGCTTGAAGTTGCTCATGCTAAACTCCTTGAGGACTTTAAGCACCTCGAAAATGGCTCAAGGGTCATTAAGAATGAGCTCATCGAACTCACCGAGTCTCATGCTCAACTTAAAGCTTCTTATTCTAAAGAGCTTGCCAAGTTGCCTTCTCCTCTTGTTGTTAATGATGATGCTTGTGCTACTAACTCTATTTCTAGTGAAGCATCCATTTTGAAGGAGAATGTTGAGCTACGGGCTCAACTTGAGTTGCTATCTAGCAAATATGAGAAGTTGGAAGAAAATCATGTAAAGCTCACAAGCTCTCATGATGATCTTCTAGTATCCCATAATGTGCTAAAGATAGCTCATGAGGCTATGTCTAAGGTAACATCTAGTGAGTCTCATGTGGATACTAGCACTACTTCAAGTCAAAATGCTATCTTGCCATGTGCTAGTCCTTGTAATTCTTCTACTCATAACATTGGTACTTCTTGTGATGAATTACTCTCCTTGCCTTGTTGCTCTAACGATGAAGCATATACTTCCTCTAGTACTTGTGTTGATACTAACCATGTAGAGGAAATTAAAGAGCTCAAGGCTCAAGTCACTTCTTTGAAGAAAGACTTGGAGAAGTGTCATGAAGGGAAGTCCACACTCAACAATATCTTGAGTGTGCAGAAATCCCCCAATGACAAAGGTGGACTTGGATTCAACTCCAATAATAAGAAGAAGTCCAAGAGAAACAAGAAGAAGGGCCAAGAACAAGTCAAGAATTCGGCCAAGATTATTTGCTTCAAGTGCAAAATTGAAGGGCATCATGTTAGATCTTGCCCATTGAAGAAGAAGCCCATTAATGACAAGCAACAAGGGAAGTGGCAACAAGTTCATTCTCATGCTCAACCTCAAGTTGAAGAAAGGCCTCTTCCCAAGAAGACTCAAGCTAATGCTTCTCAAGTTGAGAAATCAAGTGAGAAGAAAGTGAAGAGTAGACGTTGCTACTTATGTCGTGAGAAAGGTCACGTCGCTTCTTCATGCACTAGTGGTAACTTATCCAACCCAATTATTATTGATGATATTTATTCTCTTGGAAGGATAAGGTTGGCAATGTGTTTGCCAAGTTTGTTGGTACTCAAAGTGGTGTCAAGAAAAGAACCATTTGGGTAGCCAAGCCTATTGTGACTAACCTCTTAGGACCCAACTTGGTTGGGGACCACCAAGCTCAAACTTGATCAATAGGTGTTGTTGGAGGGTATTGGAGACTTGGCTACATTATGAAGAGTTAAGGGGTCTTCATCATTCATATTGTCTCAAGCCAAGTCATTCGGATTATCAAGTTTCTATCTTATATCCAATGTTCCTCCTTGCGGTAACTCGTGCTTAAATTGTTTACATTGAAAGTTACTTGCCCCTTTTGCATGTTTTGGTTTTGTACCATGCATGTGTTTGTATGTGTTGTGACTCCAATTTGCTTATCTTGAGAAATCAAGTATGTGTATGTTGGTCTGCACATCATGTACATGTGTGTCGTGCATTGAGCCTTTGTTCATCATGTTTGTATCGTAGTCGGCTCTTGTGAGAGATTAATGGAACATCCCATTTTGGGGGAGTGATGTGCTTTGTGCACTTCACAATCCTATAAAATGTGTGTACATGAGGAATACCACCTAGTATTGATATTACAAGATTATCTAGTCTCTATGTGGTATGAATTCTCATGAGAAATTCAAATTCTAAATATTCCATTAATTATCTCGTGCATTTCATTTGCCTCTTGTTAAGTTTTATTTGGTATCACATTATGGGGGAGTAATGTGCTATGTGCATATTACAATCCTAGAAAATGTGTACATTTGAGATATTGTCACCTAGAGTTGATATTGTAAATTATCTTGTTCCTAGGTGGCATGTTAGCTCTACAAGTTGCAAATTTGCTTATGTGTTTGGTGTGAAGATGATGTTGGATATCTTTGCAATCTACCACCGGGAATTATTTCCAAATACTCCTTGTCTCTTGACAATTGGTAATCATTTATGTGGTAGAAATTATTGATCATCCTTACCTTGGTTTTTGTTTTTATGTGCCCTTATTTCTTGCCTAGATTGTGTCAACTCCCATTGCCTTCCGTGCCACTTGTGGATCTTGTTATTTTCTTGATCTTGCCTAGTGTTTTCTAGACATAGTGAAAGTGGTGATCCCATCTTGTGCATGTTGTATTCAAATGTAAATTCTCTATAATGCACAACTCTTGGGGGAGCTATCCTATGTTCTATAGAACACTCATCTTGTGATCCATTTCAAGCGTGTGGTGGTGGAAGGTAAGCCGTTTCTTTTTGGTACGTTGTGCCATCATGAAACTTTATAGAGGGCTTGGTTTGTTTGGAACCATCCTCTCTTTTGGGAGTTCGATATCTTTCATTTTGCGTGTTTCATTGGATATCTCATTCCTTTATGTATCTTTTAATGATATCTTCCAAGTGATGATTTCTCCATTTAGTATTCTATTTTCACTTGGTATTTCTTTTTCATTTGGTTTCGGTCCTTGAAAGTCTTGAGCATGCATAATTACTTCATGTATTTTATTTGGCATGCTTTCTTTCTTTGACCCAATATATAGGGGAAACTCCACTAAGTCTCAAAATGGTCCCAATGAGTTTGGGTACCATTTTGTTTGTGTTGTTGTTCTAGGAACAATTGGAGATGCATTGGATGCTCGGCTCACTCACAAGGAAGGTGTTGTCACCATGTGCTTATTGGAGTCAAGCTAGGATGATCAAGAACTACTATCTACCTTCGATTGGTATCTCTGCATCCTTCCATTTCTATCTTGGTAACAAGTATCATCATCTACTTCATGCACACATTTCTTGCATCAACCTTGTGTAGGTTGTATCATGGCATGTAATTATTTCTTTCTTGTAATACTTGTTTCCTTCCTCAAAGCATCTCAACGAAGATCTCTTGTTGCTAGTTGTGATGTCTTTGATGGATGTGTGGTAGGAATTCATTTATATACAATAAGACCATATCTAGCCACATGCTATGCTTTCAAGCAAATATCTTATTGGTATATGTATGGATTCCTTGTGGATATCTTGTTCTTTCCTTTTGTAACTATTTCGTGTGTACATCCTTCTTTGTGGATTGATATCATCATGATCTTCATCTACCTAGAATCTTATACACTTGAGACAGGTTGCATATCTAGTTGATATCCCTTTCCTTCACGTCCACCATTTCATTCTTGTGTTATTTCTTTGGTGGCTCCGTGAAGGTGTGTGTCTTGAGTGCGGGTCTTATATCGTTGCATCTTGATGCACTCTTTGGTGGTGAAGATCATTTTCCTCATAATTGTCTTGACAAGGCTCCGCCATCTGATTGGTATCCCTCGTCTTGATGAGGCTTTCTTTTTCTATCTTCACCATGGGTTGTCACAAGCTTGGTTGATATTTCTCTTTTTTAGTGAGCTTGTGAATCCATTTGCTAGTTGTGTGTGGGAATGACAGGCCTTGCACCGTGTATCTCATTCATTCAAGACTATATTGATGCTTAATGCTCATCCGTACATTAGTCTTCTCAAGTGCATTGCCTTGACTCACACACATCGGTTTTGGTTGAGCCTATTCCTAAGTTGCCTCTTTTACATGTTGCTCAACCATGTGTTTGGTGCAAGTGCTAGGCTTAGTTTCCTATATGCTCACTTGCTCTTTGTTGTGAGTTTCTATTGATTTTGGGGGAGTGATGATCCTATTTTGTGCCCATTGTATTCAAATACAAATATTTTTATTTGTGCACAAATCATGGGGAGCTTCTCTAGTCTCTTTAGAACACTCCTTTGCTCATATCATAATATCTTATTCATGTGGCTCGTAGGAGCATTGGTCTAGTTAGTTCAATTGGTATCTTTTGATAGCTTGTTTCAATTGGTATCTTTTGATTGCCTGATTGCTTGTTTCTCTCTTTGTTATGTCTTTGTGGCATATCATTCTTTAGCAATCTTTGAGCCTCAATATATTTTGTCTTCCTCCAAGTATTTACCTTTGGATATGTGTAGTGCATTCCACTCTCTTATTGAGAAATACACAATTTATATTGTCCTTCTTAGCTTCTCGCCCATTTTGGCAATCGATGCCAATGGGGAAGAAGTTTCAAAGAGTTTTGTGGAAAAGTTTAGAGAGTCATCTCTTCTTGCTTTGGTTTTCTTCCTAAGCTTTTGCATCTCATACGCATGCATTATTGGTTGGTGCATTGCATGGTGATGCATAATTCCTTGTATAAACTCTCTTGAAAGTGATTGTCATCAATTACCAAAATGGGGGAGATTGAAAGAACATGCGGTGCCCCCATGTTTGGTTTTGGTAATTGATGACAATCTCTATGGACTAATGGTTGCCTTGAGTTATATTTGAAGGGTTTGTCCATAGGCTTTTCTTGGAGTCCATTTGTTGGTTTCAAGGAGAGTTTGAGTTGACCAAGGTGCTATTAAGGAAGTATCCAAAGATTGGTCATGTGAGTGTTGAGCTTATTGCAAGCATGTCTTGAAGAAGAAGATTGTGTGATCATTCATGTTTACCTTCAAGACATCATCCAAATGAAGTGAGTTGGAAAGATTCAAGGTTGATCAAGACTAAGTCAAAGAGTGAATCAAGTTGATCAACACACAAAGCGTAGAAGATGTACCGAGAGGGATCAAGCGATCCCATGGTATGGTAAGCATTGTCAATTATGCTTTGTGTACTAACCCATGGTCTTCGTGAGAGTTCTTTGTGGGGTTAGGTTGCGGTGTGCAAGTTCAAGTGGATCATCATGAAGAGATCATATGCTTGAAGCTTGCCGTTCACTGTGGTGGCAATGGACTTGTGAATATGTGCCAAAGAGTGGCTCACCCATAGTGGAGTATGGGGGAGCAATCAACTAGTCTTCACCGAGCCAACGCAATCAAGAAAAGTGGTCCAACTCGAGAAAGTCAAGATCGTCTTCATCTAGCTCAAGTGGACTTTGTGCAAGGCAAAGGTTTGCCCTTGATAGGTTTTCTATTTTACCGGTCTCATGGTGGTAGTTGGGAGACCGGGTTATAGGATCGATTGCCGTACTATCAAGGGGGGCTCTCGATAAGTAGCTTGATCGTATCGTTCGTAGAGAGCTCAAACCATTGCATCCTTGCATCATCTTTCTTGGTTCTTGTTTGGTGTTTCTCTTTGTGAGTTTTATAGCTTGGTCATCTTCATGACAAGCTTGAGTTCATCGAAAACGGAGTTCACGTTTGCATCTTCTATGATGTTTTCGACGTTGGGGTTTTTGCCGGTTCTTCATTCTAGAGGTTTCACATCTCTATACCTTTGGCATTTCTTCTATTGCTTCTTCTTTCTGTAACCAGTCATTGTTGGATAGTTTTCGTCGTCATCTATCCAACAAGCTTGGGTTTGCTCAATTCGGAGCTCATTTGCAGTAGTTTTGTCTGTTCTGGTTTCTGCCCTTGCGGTTGTACCGTGGGCCCGAGCGGTTGTACCGCCCTAGGGGGTGATACCCCAGAGTTGCAGTCTCCAGGAGTTTTCCAAGCGGTTGTGCCGCTGCCCCCGGGCGGTTGTACCACCTGGTGCTCGAAAAACTCCAGGTATGCGGCTAGGCGGTTGTACCGGCCCACTACCGCCCTACCACCAGACTGGGCTCTGTCGTGGGGCGGCTCTTGGGCGGTGGTGGCCTGGTTGGTCCGATCAAATAGTTTTGAGCGGAACTACCGGTGTCCGGGGCGGTTGTACCGCTCGGGACTTGGCCTCCACCCGTGCTCGGTCCTAGCGGTTGCACCGGTGCAACCACCGTCTCAACTACCGCTCGGGGGTGACTCCTCTTTGTTTTGAAGCGGTTGTTGAGCGGTGGTAGAGCGGTTGTTCCGGTTATTCGTTTCAACCGGTACTACCGCCCACGCCACCGGTTGTACCGCTCAGTAGGGTTTCTGCAGGGTTCCCGTGTTTTCCGGTTGTACCGCTACTCCTAGCGGTTGTACCGCTCCTGTGCTTTCTGCAACATAACGGGCAGATTCGTGGGGACCTATAAAAGGGGATCTTCTTCCCCATTGGACCCCATCCTTTGAGCTCGTGTTCTTCCCCCATTGTTGACCTTCTTCGAGCTTGCTTTCTCTCAATCCCTCCATGGATTCTTGCTAGTTTTTGGGGGAAAAGAGAGAGGAGATCTAGATCCACACTTCCACCAATTACTTTCTCCTCTATGTGAGGGGAACCCCTTGGATCTAGATCTTGGAGTTCTTGGTGTTCTCCTTCTTGTTCTTCCTCTCATTTTCCTCCATAGCTTTCGTTGCTTTGGTGGGATTTGAGAGTGAGGGACTTGGGCACTCCGTGTGCCCTTGCCATTGCATTTGGTGCATCCGTTTGAGTTCTCCACGGTGATACGTGGAAGTTTCTAGTTGAGAAGCTTATTACTCTTGGGTGCTTGGTGCCCTTGAGCTTGTTCCTCTTTGGTTCTTGGGTGCCCTAGACGGTTGGTGGTGTTCGGAGCTCAATCATTGTGGTGTAAAGCTCCGGGCAAGCGTCGAGGTCTCCAATTAGGTTGTGGAGATCGCCCCGAGCATTTTGACGGGTTCCTGTGACCGCCCCCAAGGGTTGCCAAAGTGTACGGGTTCGGTGACCGCCCCCAAGGGTTGCCATTTGTACGGGTTCGGTGACCGCCCTCAAGGGTCCCTTAGTGGAATCATGGCATCTTGCATTGTGCGAGGCGTGAGGAGATTACGGTGGCCCTAGTGGCTTCTTGGGGAGCATTGTGCCTCCACACCGCTCCAAACGGAGATTAGCATCCGCAAGGGTGTGAACTTCGGGATACATCGTCGTCTCCGCGTGCCTCGGTTATCTCTTACCCGAGCCCTTTACTTATGCACTTTACTTTGTGATAGCCATAGTGTTTCATGTTATATATCTTGCTATCACATAGTTGTTTATCTTGCTTAGCATAAGTTGTTGGTGCACATAGGTGAGCCTAGTTGTTGTAGGTTTTGTGCTTGACAAATTAACCGCCAGGTTTATTCCGCATTTGTTCAGGCCTATACCATAATTATTTTAAAGCGCCTATTCACCCCCCTCTAGGCGACATCCACGATCTTTCAAACGGGGCCTCGCAAAGCCACGCTGAGTCGTCGGCGATGAAGGAGAGTGCCCCCGAAACGGATTTCGCCACCGACTGACATGATGATGAAGAAATCCACCTACGCCGTGAAATTTTGATAGACGCCTAGCCCCACGGTGGGCGCCAACTGTTGGGGTTATGATCCTGACAATGAGTACTAGGGGTACAAATAAGGGGCAGAACCTAGCTACGGCACAGGTGTAACACTCGGTGTTTAACGAGTTCAGGCCCCTCTCGGCGGAGGTAAAATCCCTACGTCTCGTGCCCCGAGGCTTGTTTTGATTTGATGGGTATGGTTACAAAGATTGCTCGTGCTTGGCTATGGAGTGGGGTGCGGCTTATATAGAGTGCGCTGCAGCCCCATGTCTCCCACGCCGCCGAGGCAATTAATGACATCGAATGGGTCAGTTACTAGTATAATGAACCTCTACTACAGCAGTTACATGTAACGGTAGCTATGACTCTATTTAGTGGATGACTTAGGATTCCTCGACCGTTGCAGCTCCCACGACGTCCTCCTGCTTTCTATGTCCGAGTGGTGGTCCATCAGCCGAGTGGCGTGTGGTCGTCCGAGTGCCGTCGAGCTGTCCGAGTGAACTTCCTGATGTGTGCATCTGAATGTTGGCATGGTCTAGGGACTTGCCTATGATGGTGATGGGCCCCATGTGGGTCCCAAATGATGGGTCCTTGACCCTACCTGTAATAGGTGATCACATCAGTTTCTTCACAACTTCATGATCAGTGATGTCTTTCACGCCGAGACCTTGTAGCTCATTTGCGATGTCACTCAGACGATCGAACATTTGCTGACAGCTTTCATTTCCGATTCTCTTGAACAGATTGAATTTCGCTCGAAGAGTATCAATGCGAGCTTCTTTCTGAGTTGAAACACCCTCATTAATCTTCTCAAGAATGTCCCACAATTCCTTCGCTGTTTCACACTGACGATAGCGAAGAAATTGAGCACGAGAGAGATGGCCACCAATTTCATCTTTGGCTTGAGCGTCCAACTGAATGAGTCTCTTCTCGCGGTCAGTGGGGACTTGGGGTACTTTAATCGTGACTCCATTCTGCACCACATTTCACATATCATCATCAATAGCTCGAAGATTGATCTTCATCTTCTATTTCCAGAAGAGATAGTCTGTCCTATCGAAGATGGGAATCTTGAGATGCGACTTGTAGCTCACTGAAGACATACTTAAACTCCAAGGTGGTTAGACCAAAATGAGCAGAGTCAAGGAGTACCTTGCTCTGATACCAATTGTAGGAACGAAGTATGTCTACCAGAGGGGGGGTGAATGAGAGTTTTAAAAATTCTTTCGAAAATATCAAAACTCTCGTAACGCAGCAGCGGAGCGAGTGAAAATAAAGTACAGTGAGCGAAAACAAACTATCGAATGGAAACTACTAGCATGCTTCGAGACAAATAACATGATTGAAATAGTACGAATGTAAAGAGGTGAAGTAGATGTAACCAGTGATTGCTCGATGGCGACAAGGAATTTGTTCGACCAATTCGTCCTTCTACACAAGGACTACGTCTGGTTGGAGGGATTGTGATTTAACACAGAAGATAAACTCTCTTCGCCCTATTCTCCTCGATAATTGGTTCGTCAACCAATGCTGATTACTCATGGTAGATACTTGAGGCGATCTCCAAACCTTTATAGACTTCTTCTTCGAGAACCACAATTACTCTTGGTCTCTGAAGAACTTGACACCTAACCATCTAGAGAGTTTGCAGCTCTCAAGAGTAATAGGCGGAGCGTACTGGACTTAGATTCTAGTGATGCTGAATCATTATCTAATTTTTCGGCTCTAGGGGTTTTCTCTCGGTGGATTTTAAACTCAAATCACTCGGAGAGGGGGTTGCTCAACAATCTTCTCAGAATCAAACGCAGCAGCCACCGGACAAAGCCGGTGTGGGGTGGCTATTTATAGCCGCAGCCTTCCCTGGTGGGAATGACCATTTTGGACTCGTGGTCCAGCCAATGGCCAACTGACACGTTCTCAACGGTCGGATTTTGGAGCAACGGTAACATTACTTGAGGAATAAGTAATGCTAACTCCTTGGTCAGAGACAAATCTCTCGCAGTGAAGAAGATCACAATTTCTTCCTGGCAAGTATTTGCTCGGAACACAAAAAGATTTCTCTCACAACTTTCATAGGATTTGGGTTTAGCATCAGAGAATCAAAGTTTCAAACGCTACACCCCTCTTAATAGTACGAAGGTCCTGTGACTCAATAAAGAGAAGAGAAACAACGAAATAAATGCTACGTCTTCACTTCGTCTTCAAACTTCTCGGTCGCAGTCACTTCTTTTGGACAAGCACCGAACCAATTGCTTCACGTAAGCAATTTTTGAGGGATCACTCTTGTTATCATGATCTTCGGTGATAACCTTCGCTGGTACGCAGGGGATTATCTTCGTCGTTTGAATCAAACTCCTCTTGATTCCAGGGACCTGTTACTCTGTGTGCACTAGCAAACACATAAGTCCCATACTGTTTATGTTAACAAACTCCAAAACATAAGGAGGCAAATCATTGCACCAACAATATTGTCTTTGGAGGCCGAGCTCCATGGAGCTCGGTTTTGAAAAATTAGTTAAATTTCATATTTTCTACGTTTCATTTTTTTTGAAAAAAACAAAGATATACATGAAGGCATAACACACATGTGTGTAAAATTTCAGGCAAAATACGTTGAAATAAGGGTTGTGCAAAAAAGACAAATGTGAGGCTTTTTAACAAAAGATACTATTTATCCTCCGAGGCCATGAATTTGTCTTTTTTGTACAGGTCGCATTTCAACGTTTTTCATCCTGAAATTTTACACACATACACATAACATCCTTATTTACTTGCACAACTCTTTTCAGATTTTTTTGAAACCAAAAAGTTTGAAATTTGATTTGTTTTCAAAAAAAGGCATCCATGGAGGCCGAGAGCCAAACGTCCGTTCCCGCCTTCCAATTCTTTTTGTTGCATGCATTCCAATCTACACGACATGACATGCGTATATAGCAGAACAAATGCTCTTATTCGTTATTCCGTCTGCGTCTATATTGTATTTTTCAAAAAAGAAAAAACATGATGAATAATTGTTAAAGGCTTTCAAATCTTTACACAGCTATATATATAAAAAATCCAATTCCATACACTACTCTTTCCATCCGATGATAGTGCGGAGCTGAAAGAGCCGTCGTTGGAGGACATGAATGCGGCTTCATCCACTATATACTCCATCATCACTAGAAACATGCGGCGATTTTTTTTCCGGTGCAACGCACGGGCACATTTACTATCCGTTGCCTTTCGGCTTGCAAAATCTTAAATTGGATGAGTTTTTTTTTGTGATGATCAAGGATTTCACACAATGAGGCTTTGGTACGAAGTTCTTATATTCTGATTTCATGATTCACATTCTACTTGCATGCAGATTTAGGTTTCGGCCTTAGATGGGCATGCAAGTTGAATAGTAACATGTACTTAAGAAGTTGAGCTTGCACTTCTCCTATGATTATTGGGATAGGGGCGTGTGTGTACGTGGCGCCTCTCGATGTCCATCAATGAATGATGGGTGTGTGTTTACCAGCCGGCAGAGGCTTTTTACTCAGGAGAAACATAGGAAAGTTTTTTATTAACAATGGGGAACGGGAAGATGTGTGCGTGCGGTTTCTGTGTATTTGTTTTAGACAAAGAGCCCTTGTTGTGTATGTGAAATGTTTATGTTTGGGACTTTGGGTCAAGTTCAAATAGTGCAAAAAAAGGAACATAATCTTGTAAACCAAACAACCAACATTCTCTAAAAAAATGAACGTAGTAAAACACCGCTTGCGTTCGAATATAATAAAATCTATAGAAACAATCCCACTTCGATCCACCACTACTCTTTCACCCGATGATAGTGCGAAGCTGAATGACACTTCGTCGGAGGACATGAATGCGGCTTCGTCAATTTTTATAAATTGGGGACACTAAAAATCATACCATCATCAACGGCGGTAGCGAACATGAATGATTCACAAGAAATGTTCGATGATTTTTTCTACCATTGCAATGCACAGTCACATTAAATTAACGCATGCAAAGGTTTAAATGAAACTTTTTTTAAAACATTGTATAGATGTCGACGCTCATAAACACGTACATACACTCAGCCCTATGAACGTATGCACGCATATCATACCCCTATAAGCACCGAGTGACTTCACCGACGGGTTTTGAAATTGATGAAGTCATCACAAGCGCCTCACATTGACGAGAACGTTGCTTCCAACTGAAAAATATTCCGCCTTAATGAGACACCAAAGTGTCAGACCTGGTGTTTAATCCCTCATTGGATTGGGGTACCACTGTCCTACTAACCATTCAGTCAAATGTTGGTTGTCATGGTTAAATCGAAACTGACCAATCCAAGTAACCTTCCCTGTTTATTCGGTGTTCACGCATTCATGCCCTGTAGTAATTGACATTAAAAGCATGATTTGCATTTCTTTTTTTTTTTGAATGCATGATTTGCATTTCTTCTATACCTTGGCATGCACACCCCTAACCCATCATGATGTTCTGATGGGTGTTTTGATGGACACCTCAATTTTATCTCCCGTTGCAACGCACGGGCACGTATTTTATCTCCCGTTGCAACGCACGGGCACGTATTTTATCCCCCGTTGCAACACACGGGCACGTGTGCTAGTCTATTATTATATAAAAATAATTTTACACTACTAAACGGAATTTACACGCTTATTTTTTAGCAACATTTACACGTTTTTTGTGGAAATTTACACTTTTTTTTTGAGACAGTGGAACTCAGGAGGCATGGACCACAAACAAAATTTATCCAATTCAGCCCAGCCCAGACCAAAACACCGCCCACGAAAGCCGGCCGTTCGATCTGGAACCCCTAGATCCAACAGCTCATATTCTCCCGCCAACTTATACTTATATAAAACGCCAGACTCTTCCATACCCTAGCCTCCATTCCACCCCGCCGCCCGGCCCAAACCCAGCCCCCCCGCCGCCACTGCCGTCGCCGCCGCAGCGCGCGGAGGCGACCACCCCACCGCCGCCAAGATGCAGATCTTCGTGAAGACCCTGACGGGCAAGACCATCACGCTGGAGGTGGAGTCCTCGGACACCATCGACAACGTCAAGGCCAAGATCCAGGACAAGGAGGGGATCCCGCCGGACCAGCAGCGCCTCATCTTCGCCGGCAAGCAGCTCGAGGACGGCCGTACTCTCGCCGACTACAACATCCAGAAGGAGTCCACCCTCCACCTGGTACTGCGTCTCCGCGGTGGCGCCAAGAAGCGCAAGAAGAAGACGTACACCAAGCCCAAGAAGCAAAAGCACAAGCACAAGAAGGTGAAGCTCGCCGTCCTCCAGTTCTACAAGGTCGACGACGCCACCGGCAAGGTCACCAGGCTCAGGAAGGAGTGCCCCAACGCCGAGTGCGGTGCTGGGACCTTCATGGCCAACCACTTCGACCGCCATTACTGCGGCAAGTGCGGCCTCACCTACGTCTACAACCAGAAGGCTTAGAGGTGGCTTGCGTTTGCTCTGCTCTTTTACCTGTCGAGAATCGAACTCTTTTATATGTGTCCCTGTTTGTATTTGAAAACTGAAACCTTGGAGTATTATGTTTCCTAGAAATTTGATCACCTATTGCTGAGATGCTATGCGAGCTTAAATTTTGGTCATTCTTAATGACGTTTATCTATCTAATGGCAGCTATCGTATTTTATGCTTTGTTGATCTGATGGTGATGCGATCATGGAAACAATTATGTTGTTGGTACATGTGTTCTTGAGCTTAACCCTTTATTGCAGGTGTTACTAGCCAATAGCTATGCATGGGTTCACATGTACATGAATATTTTGCTATTGCCGTTTTGTCATGTGTTGATTGTTGAGGGGTGTGATCTTTGTCACTTGCAATTAGAATTCTGTTCATTCCAAGGGATTGTGTAGTTTGTTTGTTCTAGTTATATTTGTTAGTTCATACCTAGATTTGCCTGACTGTGAATAGGTCACCTAGCTGTAGACAGTGGCAGTGCGATGATTGCTAGTGTGGAGCATAGTGCTGCCTTGTTGTTTAGCCATCAGTTTTGTGTGTGGTAACCATTGCCTTGCCTACCTGTGGTGGTACTTTTGATTGGGTCTATCATACCATATGTCTGTCAGTTTGCAGTTGTAGTTGAGTTTTGCTCTTCTCATTTTGGTTTGTTCTTGGGTTGTGATAAGTCATTTTACACGCGCTGAAGATCTTTGTTTTATAACTAGTACAGAAGGCGGCTTTGATGCATTGGACCTAAAGCACACATTGTCACTAATCTTATGAGAATAAGCAAAAAGTGCAAAAGCAATTCGGTTGTTTATTTTTCATGGTTGTTGCAACAAGGCAGTTCAGCTATTGGAATTCTCATCGACAGACATTCAGTTTATTCTTTATGCCTCGACAAATGCCCATTTGATGTGGTTATCAAATATGTACATTCATGTAGCCATGATCTGCATTTTAATTTTGCATCCGTATTACCCAAATTCATCTCTGAAGAAATGCAGCAAAGTCCTGCCCTGTGGTTTATCCATCTGTTTTGTGTTCCATCAATCATTGCCTGCCTTGGGTTCCGGAAATCGTGTGGTCATACCATATCTGTGTATGTGTTGACAACCTTAGATCTGATGTATTGTTTGTCCTGAATATTTTTCTGAATGTGGCATTAGTTTGCATATGCTGAATATCTATAATTGCAAGTGTGGTAGTAACTGGACATGTTTAGAAACTAGCTTAGTGTAAGTCTTTCTGGAATGGTTCAATACTATTTGCATTTGGTGACCGTTTTCCAGTTATTGTGGTTTGTATTTGCCATGCCTTGCCAGTGATCATGCAGCTGGAATTTACTGTTTGCTGCCGACATAGTTGTGAGATTACTGTTTGACTGCTGTCAGTTGTGCTTGTATCTTTATTTGTGGTGAGCTTAGAACGTTGTTTATAGTGTTGGGTATTTCCACTCAGTCATACACTATGTGGCCCTGGTACATTAGGCGAAAGCATGGCATGCACTAGTTACATCATCCTTCATGCATATTTGGAATTGTTTGTCTCAAGACTGCATATTTAGAATTTGATTGTCTCGACAGACATGGTTATGTTAGGAGATAATAGTTACACTCCCGAACAACTATACCCTCTTGGTGTGGATCTAAACCCATATTTGCCCAGAATGTTGTCACTAAGTAACAAACCATTAGTGATGGTTGTCACACGGTGGAATCAAATTGCATGGCACCGTTTGGGCACCCTAACACCACTAAAATTGGGACGAAAACTAAATATCACTTGGGCACCGTTTGAGTGTTGATATTGGGGTTTACAATTGGATATTGGCATTGGGACACCCTGAATGTTGTTTGGATGGTTGTGGTATTCGTGATTGGAATTGAAGCCGAATATTGGGCAACTCCCGGCAACACCCCCACGTCCCTTCTATAATTTGGACCGTCCCCGCTTGGTTTTCATAGGAATTTAGGACTGTACATCTCACTTGCCTGTAAAGTTCAAGGCTCTCTCGGAAAAAGAACAGAAGCGACACCGCGCCACTCGTAACCAATGTTTAAATTTGTAGAGCCTTGTTTATACTTTTAAATTGCGAGTCCAATTCTTTTGCTGGACAAGATATAAAAATTATGTTTAATATTATATAGAAATAGTTTGCACTAAATTGAAATTACACGTTTCTAGGGGTAAATGGAAATTACACTATTTTTGTGTGAATGGAATTTTTTATTGACTGCGGAACGAATCCTCACGAGGCATCGGCCGTAAGCAAAATCAATCCGATCCAGCCCAGCCCAAAATAGCGTCCACGAAAGCCAGCCGTCCGATCTGGAACCCCTAGATCCAACAGCTCATATTCTCCCGCCTATTGTACTTATAGAAAGCCAGACTCTTCCTTCACCCTAGCCCCCATTCCGCCGCGCCGCCCAACCCAAACCCCACCGCGCCGCCGCCACCGTCGCCGCCGCAGCGCGCGGAGGTGACCACCCCACCGCCGCCAGGATGCAGATCTTCGTGAAGACCCTGACGGGCAAGACCATCACGCTGGAGGTGGAGTCCTCGGACACCATCGACAACGTCAAGGCCAAGATCCAGGACAAGGAGGGGATCCCGCCGGACCAGCAGCGCCTCATCTTCGCCGGCAAGCAGCTCGAGGATGGCCGTACTCTCGCCGACTACAACATCCAGAAGGAGTCCACCCTCCACCTGGTGCTCCGCCTCCGCGGTGGCGCCAAGAAGCGCAAGAAGAAGACGTACACCAAGCCCAAGAAGCAAAAGCACAAGCACAAGAAGGTGAAGCTCGCCGTCCTCCAGTTCTACAAGGTCGACGACGCCACCGGCAAGGTCACCAGGCTCAGGAAGGAGTGCCCCAACGCCGAGTGCGGTGCCGGGACCTTCATGGCCAACCACTTCGACCGCCACTACTGCGGCAAGTGCGGACTCACCTACGTCTACAACCAGAAGGCTTAGAGGTGGCTTGCGATTGCTCTTCAAATTGAACTCATTTATATGTGTCCCGTTTGTCTTTGAAAACTGAAATCCTGGAGTATTATGTTATGTTTCCTGGATATTTGATCGCCTATTGCTGAGATGGGATGCGAGCTTAAATTTTGGTCATTCTGAGGACGTTAATCTATTTCATGTCAGCTATCATATTTTATGCTTTGTTGTTCTGATGGTGATAAGATCATAGAACATGTATGTTGTTGATACATGTGTTCTTTAGGTTAACGCTTTATTGCAGGTTTTACTAGCCAATAGATATGCATGGGTTCATATGTGGATGAGTATTGTGCTATTGCTGTTTCTTAAGTTGTGTGATCTTTGTCACTTGCAATTAGAATTCAGTTCATTCCAAGAGATTGTGTGGTTGGTTTGTTGTACATATGTGTTATTTCATTCCTATATGTGTCTGAAACTGTGAATATATCTGGTTACCTTGCTGTAGACAGTGGCAGTGCGATGATTGCTGGTGTGGAGCATGGTGCTGCCTTGTGGTTTAGCCATCAGTTTTGTGTGTGTTAATCATTCACCATTGCTTTGCCTACCTCTGGTGGTAATTTTGGTTGAATCTGTGAATATATCTAGTTTCCTTGCTGTGGACAGTGGCAGTGCGACGATTGCTAGTGTGGAGCATGGTGCTGCCTTGTGATTTGGCCATCAGTTTTTTGTGTGTTCACCATTCACCATTGCTTTGTCTACCTCTGGTGGTAATTTTGGTTGAATCATTGAATATATCTAGTTTTCTTGTTGTGGACAGTGGCAGTGTGATGATTGCTAGTTTGGAGCATAGTGCTTCCATGTGGTTTAGCCATCAGTTTTGTGTGTGTTCACCATTGCTTACCTTGTGGTGGTAATTTTGGTTGAATCTGTGAATATATTACCTTGCTGTGGACAGTGGCAGTGCGATGCTTGCTAGTGTGGAGCATGGTGCTGCCATGTGGTTTGGCCATCAGATTTGTGTATAAACCATTCACCATTGCCCAGCTCTGGTGGTAATTTTGGCCGTTGAGTTTTGCTCCTCTTTTTGGTTTGTTCTTGGGTTGTGATAAGTCATTTAACATATGCTGAAGACCTGTAATTTAGAACAGTACAGAAGGCGGTTTCGATGCATTGGCGTAAAAGGCCCACTTGTTACAAATCGTATGACCTTATGCGGAAGTGCAACAGCAATTCAGTTGTTTATTTTTAATGTCTGTTGCAGCAAGGCAGTTAAGTTACCTGTTTGAATTCTCTCATCTACAGACATTCAGTTGATTCAAATGCATTTCTATTTTTGCATCCCTTGTATTAGGGGTCTGTTCCACAATTCATCTCTGAAGAAATGCAGCATCGTCCATTTTCTCAAGGACATATCCTATTATGGTCTCTATAATCAGTATCTTCTGAACCAACAGCTGTGTTCTTCAGAAAAAAGGGATGTGTTATTATCATGGTCCGAAGAACAATTTTGGATGTATTTTTTTTGTTGGTTCTCATATCCAGCATGGCAGTGGCAGAGATAAGAGAGGTCTGTGTTTAGCTTAGCCTGTGTAACAAAGGTATCCATGATTGTGTTCAAAAAGGTATCCATGATTACACAGTAATTCAGTTTGGATGCAGATGCAAACGTAAGTGTTGAATTTTAGCCTCAAACTTAGGTACATGTGAATCAATAGTATCAATCTGCAATACACATTTAGGAATAACCAATTTCTTCCTCAACCTTGCAAGTACCCAGGACACTTCCAGTTCATTTGTTTATCTTGCTGTAGAATGTAGAAACTAATCCAAATAAACATCTCGGCTTCTGAATTACTTGTACTTGCACTTTGCAGGTAAATCAAACGCGCTGCACATGTGACTGAGTATATGAAACTATCGTGATGTATCTTTTTGTTTCTTGGGATACCATTACTGTGATAAGGTTGAACCATGTGCACAATTTGTTGGAAATACTAATTTCCACACTTACATGCTACCAAAAATACAAAACCGAGCATGTTTCTCTTGATATAAGTTGGCCCTATCTATCTATTGGTTATGTTCAACTCACTTGTAGTCATCGCTAGGTGGTCTACGGATCTGGATGTAATTATTATTATTTCTGATGTTTGTTGTATTGCCATGATTGAAGATGAATATATCCGAAGTTTTCTCGCAAAAATAAAATAAAAATAAAGATAAAAGCTTCTCTGTAATACTGAAAAGATGCGTCTTTAAAAATGAACATTTGTTGAATCCTTCACCAAAAATACAAAACAATGTTAGCATGAGTTCCTGGTCTGCAAGTATCTCGTCGATCTAACTATACATCTCGAAACATAGCTACAATTTCTGATGCTCGGCTCAGTGGCGCAGCGTGCAGTCCCAGAGCAAATGGGCATGATAAGGGTGTGTTCTTCAGGAAAAAGGATGTGTTCCTGTTATGATCTGAAGAGCAATTTTGGATGTATTATTGTTGTTGGTTGTCATATCCAGCCTTGCAAAGAGAACAGACAGTTTGTAATAGGTGGCCACAAAATCTTCCTAATTGCAAGAAGACACAGGTAAGATCTACCAGGACAGAAATGTAAGGTGACATATCTTGATTAAACTCTCTGATCCACATTTTAGAATGAAAAGAATGTAAACACATAAATATATACCTATTTATTGGCCATTTTTTTATTGGATCACAACTGATATGATTATGCCAAATCAGGCAAACTTTAATTACAATGGTATCAGAACTAACAGGTAGGTGCTGGTATCCCCCTAGTTTGGATTTAGGTTAGCCTGTGAAACAAAGGTGATCATACCCACTGTTGGGGATACACGTAACAGGTAGGCCCGCGAAGGGTCAAGATATCATAAAGCATGGAGTCCACATAGCATGTGGGTCCAGATAAATCTCATACAGACGTACTATCCACTCGGACATATCAACGTACCGTCCACTCGGAAGACAGTCAACCACTCAGTCGTATGGCTCACTCGGATATGCGAAGACCAAAGAGTCGACAAGGCAGTCGGAGCATCATTCTCATAGTGGAGGTTTCGTAGTGGGCTGACATTATGGCATTTATGCCCCTCTTTGTAACATAGGAGGTGAGGGGGTGGCGCACTCTATATAAGCCACCCCCAACACTAGACTTGGGGCTTTTTTAGGCTCTCATTCTTCTCCTTTGGCTTTCTCGCCATTAGTCTCAGGACTTAGCTCAGGCATGGGGATCCGTTCCTCTCTCTCACACACATTGTAATCTCCGTATAAATACTCAGATAAAACAAAGCCTCTCCGGAGCACGAGACGTAGGGCAGTTTGTAACACCCCCAGTGGTTTGCCACAGTAATCACCCTTTTGATTATGTCATGTCATCATGATCAACAGTGCTTAATCATCATTAGTATCATATCTCTTTTCAAATTCAAATTCAAATGGAAATTCAAACTAAAAGTGAAAATAAAAGTTGTCCAACCCAGAAACTAAAATGTTCATTAAATAGCAAATAATTTGGAGGCAATGATAAAATTATAACCAACCTTATTGAAATTGGATAACTGGCTTAAACATCCTCAAACAGTAGTTGAAAACAATATTCAATAACCTATTAATTAATATAATATAAATATGAAATGATAAATACCCCAAACTAATTTTTGGTGATAGGGTATGTTGCACTGTGATTTATGGACTAGTTCATATATTTTACAAAATTCATTTGGGTGCCACACATTTTGCAAAACAGAAACTAAAAAGAAAACAGAAACAGAAAAGAAGAGAAAAAGAAAAAGCCCACTGTGGCTGGGCTCAAGTCACCCGCGCAGCCCAGCCCACCTCGCCACCCTGTCCCCTTCCTACTCCTCATGTCAGGGCTCGCTGTCGAGCACCTGGTGCGCGCGCGTTCGCCGCACCCCCTGGCCCCCCTCCCCGCGGTCGACAGCGGCCTCGCCTACGCCGCGCGGATAAGAGCACCCTCGCGGACACCTCTGAGCCCTCCCTCGCCTCACTCTCCCCTCGCCACCACCTCTCCTCTCTCCCCAGTGCGTATCCATGGCGCCGCCGCCGTAAACCTCGCGTCCACCGTGCCCTGATTGCCGCTCCACCATGCCCGAAGCGTTCCCCGTCCTCGACTGCATCTCCTGCGCCTCTCCATTCGAGCTCGGAGCCACCGTAGCCGCCTCCCCGAGCTCTTCCTCCTCGTACGGGCTCCGGTGATCGCCGCGTCGATTCGCCGTCGTCGAGCCCTCCCCGAGCACGCCTTGCACCTCTACGGGCTCACTGTGAGCTCCGCCTCCTTCTCCCTCTCTTCCCGTGCTCTCCTCTACACCGTACGCGCCACCCCCTTCTCGCCCGAACATGCCACCGCGTGAGCTCATCGCCGGCGTAGTCACGGCGACCGTTGGGACCAGTGCTGCTGCCCATCGTGCTCGCCACGGCCCTCCCCAGCCGCTTCATTTGCTCATCCGCACACTTCAGCCCCGAGTCCATGCGCCGGCCGTAGCCACCGCCGCCAACCGCCGTCGCCGGCGTCGTTCCGGCCACCCCCGCGTCCAACCGATGGCACCGATCGACGCGCGGGCTTGCTAGCTCTCGAACGCGACCGGCCGCGATCCAAATGGACCCCCACAAGCGAAACCCGAGCCTCTCCGGTGAAGTGCCGCCACGGAGGGCTCGCCGGAGAGATTCCGGCGCCGGCGTCCTACGTGGACTGACCGGTGGGCCGCCCTGAGCCACTGGCAACTGGGTCCCACGGACCCAGCTGACCAGTTGACCTAGTCAACCTGCTGACGTGGCAACTACAGCCGCTGACCAGTGGGCCCCCCTCGTCAGTTAGTTAGTTAGGGACTAATCACATTTAGTTAGTTAATCTGTTAATTAGCACAGGCGCTGACAGGCCGGGCCCACCCATAGATTAGCTATTAAATTAAAAGATAAGCTATTGTTAGCCTCACTGCAGCTGACAGGTGGGCCCCACCTGTCAGGTTTGACTCTGGTCAGCCAGAGTTGACTACTGACGTCATCTTTTCGTCATGCTGATGTCACCGTTTACTGTTCTGGATAATTCGAATTTGAATAATTAAATAAAATTCAAAAAAATCAATTAAACTTTAGAAAATCATATCTATTAAACCGTAACTCCGATGAAAATAATTTATATATGAAAAATGACCAGAAAAATGAGACGAATCCGAATACGCTACCCACATACCTGTTAGATGCCTCTAACTATCTGAACCTGCAACTCTTTGCCTGTTTTCGATAAATGAATATTGCCTGGCTTTTATAAAATAAATCCAAACAAATTTCAAAAATAACTAAATGACTTGGACATGTCTTTAGGCAACCCTGCACTGCACGTTAGCATAGCCTGCTTTGTGTTGCTCATGTTTGCTGTGTATTTATACTATTTCCCCCTCCCCCCCCCCTCTTCTCTCTCGTTAGACCCCGACGCAGTTCCCGGTACCGACGCAGCTCCGGAGACCGACGACACCATTGACGACCTTGCCCTTGCTGCCGAGCAACCATGCAAGCACCCCCCCTTGAGCATACCGATATCGCCTATTCTTTCTCTCTCATGCTTGCATTAGAATTGCTGCTGCTACTGCTTTACCTATTCTGATGCATAGCCTGTTTATTGTAACCTGCTATTGAAACCTTACCTGCTTATCCTAAACTGTCTAGTACAGGCTGGGTAGAGACCTATCAGTGACCCCACTTGTTTCGATTGCCCCGCTGGATTAACAGAAGACCCGATCGACAGGATCGAAGACAGGCCCCGGCACCGCACTTCACCCCCTTAGTTGTAACGACACTGCAGCGTTACTATCGTGTGCCGAGGGTGATACCTCGTGTAGCACTTCAGATGTTAACTCTGTAGAGTAGCTATTTGGTCATGGTCATCGAGGGTGATTCCTCCTTCACCACTTCCGATAACGACGCCGTCGTACAACACCTCAAGTGTGAACCCATTGAGGGTGATTCCTCCGAGTTCACCTTGACGGATACATCGAGTAGGAATCCAACGAGGGTGATACCTCGGATTCCCCTGATGTTATGGACACACAGATACTTGGACTGTACTATTGTTACTTGGAAAGGCGGGTCGACCCTGAGGGGTACCCGCGTGTGATGTGAAGACGGGTTGCCTGGATGGTGCCCGAGTGAGAATACGAGGCGTGGCCGGGTATTCTTGGCCCTTGCCGCAAGTCCTCGAGACGGGGCGACGGGGTCACATCGATCGTGAGTCTCTGCTCGTTACCGCACCCCTAAGGTACTAACGATTTGGATATTTGATTCGAGTGGGCCTCTTGCCCGATAGCACTAACCATCACGCGGGAATAAATATGGGTACTCTACATCGTGGCATCAGCCGAAAGTTCTGTCAGACATCCAGTTCAGCATTGTGGCACGGTCGGATCGTACCGACCATCCGAGGCGGTGCTGGTATCCACCCTGCACACAACGACCCGGAGTGCATAGGGCGATGGCCAAGACCCTGAGCGCTTAGGTTGTAGACCGGCGGGGACCTCTCTGCTGAGCTTTAGGTAGGGCTGCGGTGTGTCGTTTGGCCGAGGCCGGGCATGACCCGGAAAAGTGTGTCCGGCCGGAGTTAATCGAGCGTGTTGGGTAAGTTGGTGCACCCCTGCAGGGAAGAACTAAACTATGCATAGCCGGATCCTCGGTAACTGACACTCGGAGTTGTATCCCGGTCGATACAACTAGAATTGGATACTATGGCTCTGGGATTGCTTCTCGCAGGGAGTCGAGAAGGGATCTCAGGACGAGGTTGATGACTGTATGGCTCTGGGATTGCTTTCTCGCAGGGAGTCGAGAAAGGATCTCTGGGTGAGGATGAGACTTAATGATACTACTACTTTATACGGTACTAATCTACACTCTTCTAATGCTGCAAGACCTCTGAAGATGCTAGTCTTCGATAGGACTAGGCCTTCTCTCTATTCTGGCATTTCTGCAGCCCAGTCCACATATACAGCCTCCCTTTGATAATGTTGCATATGTAGTGTAGATCCTTGCTTGCTGAGTACTTCGGATGAGTACTCACGGTTGCTTTGCTTTCTTTTCCCCCATATCCTTTTGATGCAACCAGATGACGGAGCCCCGGATACAGCTGCCCTCGTCGACGATCGCTACTACTACCCCGAGGTTGGATACTTCTACGAGCTTGCCGACGACCAGGAGTAGGTTCGGAGGGTCCCAGGCAGGAGGCCTGCGCCTTTCGATCGTAGTGTTTTATTTTGCCCCGCCTATCTAAAGGCATCTTTGTTTTCTTTTATATCTGTACTCAGATATCTGATGCTTCCGCTGACGCTTGTATGCCATCGATCTATGTATTCGAGCCCTCGAGGCCCTAGCTTGTAATATAAAGCTTGTATGACTTTATTTATGTTTTAGAGTTGTGTTGTGATATCTTCCCGTGAGTCCTTAGGGTTGATCGTGTGCATTTGCGTGTATGATTAGTGCACGATTAAGCCGGGGGCGTCACAAGTTGGTATCAGAGCCGACTGCCTGTAGGAACACCCTTTCCAACTCCTTGGCCGAAGTTGAGTCTCGAAACCAAAAACTGTTTTACTAACTTGGCTGTGTGGCTTACGGGCCCACGTCGCCAATTGGGTGGTATTAGGATCTTTTACTCCTCGACATTTACTCTGGGACTTTGACCTCTCTTCTATTCGGGTTAAATAAATTTTACTAACACCGACACTTAGGATCTCGTAAATCTCGTCTACCCGGAGAGCTGGATATCTGTACTTAATTCCTTACCATTGATCTGATTAGTCTGATAATCATTTTCCTTTCCATTGTTTTGTTTAACCTTTCTCTCTGAGTTGTATTATACCTCTCATTGTCTTTTGACAATCCTGAATTTCCTCTGTTTCAGATGGATCGTTTGTTTCCACCACGCCCTACGACGCAGCTTGTGCTTCGCACTTGGGCTCGTGGTGCCCCTGGTTTTCCAGCTGTCCTGATCTCCCTCCTGACCAGACTTGGCTACCGCTGGTACCCCGAGTACATGGTCTACGAGGATTACCGCGAGTTCAACCAGGAGCTGATGTTCGTATCTATGATCAGCGCGATGACTCAGACACTGAGCTGCATCTTTTCCATGGTATCGGCGTGACGATTGAGATGGCAGTACATGATGCCGCCTACTCTGCTGTCGCACGTCTCCGAGGAGAGTTTTGCGATAGCTTGGATGCCTCTGAGTTCCGATACATTCTGTATGCCCCTGCTGGAGATGCTACTGGATACTACACAGCTATCTGTGCCCCGTACGAGCGTCGTCGATACGACCCGCACGTTCTGATTCAGTGCACTCAGGCTCTGGATCGCACTGTTCGGGCTCTTGCCGTCGAGTTGGTTGCCACTCGAGCACGCCTCTACGATGCTATGACGCAGTTGCTACCAGCTGTTCATGCAGGGATATATCCAGAGTACATGCTGGTATTGATTGGCCTGCTGTTGGAGGTCACACACCTGTACGTGGACCTCTCCTTTCAGCTCGAGACCGGATTCTGCATCAGAGTGCACATGGAGCGCAGGATCCTTCCGCGACGAACATTCATCGTCCGCACGTGCAGCTACCCCCTTTCAGTGGATCTTCCCGACGTTGATGTAACCTTTGCTATGTCTCGTGGTGTACTCCCTTACCGCGTGCCTGCGCGCCGCCTACCATATCTAGCTTTTGAATTTGCGTCGTTATGCTATTCGCATGTAACCGACTCTGTGTATGGATCTGTATGTCTTAATTGACTACTGTTATGTATCTGTTACACTCCTTAAATAGTTGTCGAGTTACATCATGCTTGTCGCTAAACACTTGCAAATTTCTTTTGCTAAACTACCCCTGTTGATACTTAGCAGGATGGTTAGACCAGGTGGTCGTGGTCGTGCCCCTGAACGCCCACCACCGCCAGATTATATGGCAGCTATGATGCAACAATTCGAGCTCAACCGCCAGTTCATGACTAGGATTACGAATCAGTTCCCGCATCTGAACAACCAGAACCAGAACCCTCCTTCAATAACTCTGCCGGAATTTATGCGTCTTAACCCCACTCAGTTCCGCAACTCTGAGAAGCCACTGGATGCTGATGATTGGATTCGCGATATCACTCACGAGATGGAGTCTGCAAATGTCTCCCCTGCCAACTTTGTCGCCTTCGCTTCCTTTTTCCTAAAGGGTCCCGCTGCTCAATGGTGGGACACCCACAAACATACACTGCCTGCTGGAACAACCGTTACTTGGTCTGAGTTCCAGGCTGCTTTCCGTGCCCGATATATTCCTCAAGGAATCATGGACCGGATGAAAACCCAGTTCCGCAACCTCACTCAGGGCAATAAGACTGTCGAAGCTTATCAGCGGAAATTTCTTGAATTGTCCCGCTATGCTGAAGAAGACATCGCCACGGATGCCCGTAGACAAGAGAAGTTCCGTAATGAACTCCACGCAGACATCGAGCTTCAACTCGCTGCTCAAGATTTCACCGACTTTACTACTCTTGTGAACAAGGCTATTCTGCTTGAGACTGCTCAAATGAAGCATAAGGAGTCGCAGAAGCGCTATCGTGATGTTGGCTCATCTTCGGGCTCAACACAGAAGCGAAAAACATATGGTCGTGGACACGCTTACAACATTGATATTATACAAGTCCAGGATCAACCTGCCACCAAAATGGGTACCTTTCCCGTTAACTCAGTACCTGCTTCTGTTTTATTTAATTCAGCAGCATCACATTCATTCATCTCTGGAAAAATTTGCAGTCATGCATGACCCTCATTATGAGTAAATGAATACTCCGTTAGTCAGCTGGGCTAGTGAATTACCGTGCCCAGACAACTGAAAATGCTGAGACTAAAATATATACCTTGAATGCGATGAACGCTTCTCCGCTTGAGGGGATCGAAAACGTTCCAGTCGTTCGAGATTTTCCGAACGTTTCTTCGGGAGAACTTCCAAGAATACCCCGATTTTTTCCCCTTCTACCTTCTAATTCTCGGAACGAGAATTCTTATTAGTGGAGGAGACTTGTAACACCCCCAGTGGTTTGCCACAGTAATCACCCTTTTGATTATGCCATGTCATCATGATCAACAATGCTTAATCATCATTAGTATCATATCTCTTTTCAAATTCAAATTCAAATGGAAATTCAAACTAAAAGTGAAAATAAAAGTTGTCCAACCCAGAAACTAAAATGTTCATTAAATAGCAAATAATTTGGAGGCAATGATAAAATTGTAACCAACCTTATTGAAATTGGATAAGTGGCTTAAACATCCTCAAACAGTGGTTGAAAATAATATTTAATAACCTATTAATTAATATAATATAAATATGAAATGATAAATACCCCAAACTATTTTTTGGTGATAGGGTATGTTGCACTGTGATTTATGGACCAGTTCATATATTTTACAAAATTCATTTGGGTGCCACACATTCTGCAAAACAGAAACTAAAAAGAAAACAGAAACAGAAAAGAAGAGAAAAAGAAAAAGCCCACTGTGGCTGGGCTCAAGTCACCCGCGCGGCCCAGCCCACCTCGCCACCCAGTCCCCTTCCTACTGCTCATGCCAGGGCTCGCTGTCGAGCACCTAGTGCGTGCGCGTTCGCCGCACCCCCTGGCCCTCCTCCCCGCGGTCGACAGCAGCCTCGCCTACACCGCGCGGATAAGAGCACCCTCGTGGACACCTCTGAGCCCTCCCTCGCCTCACTCTCCCCTCGCCACCACCTCTCCTCTCTCCCCAGTGCGTATCCATGGCGCCGCCGCCGTAAACCTCGCGTCCATCGTGCCCTGATTGCCGCTCCACCATGCCCGAAGCGTTCCCCGTCCTCGACTGCATCTCCTGCGCCTCTCCATTCGAGCTTGGAGCCACTGTAGCCGCCTCCCTGAGCTCTTCCTCCTCGTACGGGCTCCGGTGATCGCCGCGTCGATTCGCCGTCATCGAGCCCTCCCCGAGCAGGCCTTGCACCTCTACGGGCTCACTGTGAGCTCCGCCTCCTTCTCCCTCTCTTCCCGTGCTCTCCTCTGCACCGTACGCGCCACCCCCTTCTCGCCCGAACACGCCACCGCCTGAGCTCATCGCCGGCGTAGCCACGGCGACCGTTGGGCCCAGTGCTGCTGCCCATCGTGCTCGCCACGTCACGTAGGCCCTCCCCAGCCGCTTCATTTGCTCATCCGCACGCTGCAGCCCTGAGTCCATGCGCCGCCCGTAGCCACCACCGCCAACCACCATCGCCGGCGTCGTTCCGGCCACCCCCGCGTCCAACCGATGGCACCGATCGACGCGCGGGCTTGCTAGCTCTCGAACGCGACCGGCCGCGGTCCAAATGGACCCCCACAGGCGAAACCCGAGCCTCTCCGCGAAGTGCCGCCACGAAGGGCTCGCCGGAGAGATTCCGGCGCCGGCGTCCTACGTGGACTGACCGGTGGGCCGCCCTGAGCCACTGGCAACTGGGTCCCACGGACCCAGCTGACCAGTTGACCTAGTCAACCTGCTGACGTGGCAACTACAGCCGCTGACCAGTGGGCCCCCCTCGTCAGTTAGTTAGTTAGGGACTAATCACATTTAGTTAGTTAATCTGTTAATTAGCACATACGCTGACAGGCCGGGCCCACCCATAGATTAGCTATTAAATTAAAAAGATAAGCTACTGTTAGCCTCACTGCAGCTGACAGGTGGGCCCCACCTGTCAGGTTTGACTCTGGTCAGCCAGAGTTGACTGCTGATGTCATCTTTTTATCATGCTGACGTCACCGTTTACTGTTCTGGATAATTCGAATTTAAATTATTAAATAAAATTCAAAAAAATCAATTAAACTTTAGAAAATCATATCTATTAAACCATAACTCCGATGAAAATAATTTATATATGAAAAATGACCAGAAAAATGAGACGAATCCGAATATGCTACCCACATACCTGTTAGATGCCTCTAACTATCTGAACCTGCAACTCTTTGCCTGTTTTCAATAAATGAATAGTGCCTGGCTTTCATAAAATAAATCCAAACAAATTCAAAAAATAACTAAATGAGTTGGACATGTCTTTAGGCAACCCTGCACTGCACGTTAGCATGGCCTGCTTTGTGTTGCTCACGTTTGCTGTGTATTTATACTGTTTCCTCCCCCCTCTCTCGTTAGACCCCGACGCAGTTCCCGGTACCGACGCAGCTCCGGAGACCGACGACACCATTGATGACCTTGCCCTTGCCGCCAAGCAACCAGGCAAGCACCCCCCCCCTTGAGCATACCGATATCGCCTATTCTTTCTCTCTCATGCTTGCATTAGAATTGCTGCTGCTACTGCTTTACCTATTCTGATGCATAGCCTGTTTATTGTAACCTGCTATTGAAACCTTACCTGCTTATCCTAAACTGTCTAGTATAGGCTGGATAGAGACCTATCAGTGACCCCACTTGTTCCGATTGCCCCGCTGGAATAACAGAAGACCCGATCGACAGGATCGAAGACAGGCCCCGGCACCGCACTTCACCCCCTTAATTGTAACGACACTGCAGCGTTACTATCGAGTGCCGAGGGTGATACCTCGTGTAGCACTTCAGATGTTAACTCTGTAGAGTAGCTATTTGGTCCTGGTCATCGAGGGTGATTCCTCCTTCACCACTTCCAATAACGACGCCGTCGTACAACACCTCAAGTGTGAACCCATTGAGGGTGATTCCTCCGAGTTCACCTTGACGGATACATCGAGTAGGAATCCAACGAGGGTGATACCTCAGATTCCCCTAATGTTATGAACACACGGATACTTGGACTGTACTATTGTTACTTGGAAAGGCGGGTCGACCCTGAGGGGTACCCGCGTGTGATGTGAAGACGGGTTGCCTGGATGGTGCCCGAGTGAGAATACGAGGCGTGGCCGAGCATTCTTGGCCCTTGCCGCAAGTCCTCGAGACGGGGCGATGGGGTCACATCGATCGTGAGTCTCTGCTCGTTACCGCACCCCTAAGGTACTAACGATTTGGATATTTGATTCGAGTGGGCCTCTGGCCCGATAGCACTAACCATCACGCGAGAATAAATATGGGTACTCTACATCGTGGCACCAGCCGAAAGTTCTGTCAGACGTCCAGTTCAGCATTGTGGCACGGTCGGATCGTACCGACCATCCGAGGCGGTGCTGGTATCCACCCTGCACACAACGACTCGGAGTGCACAGGGCGATGGCCCAAGACCTCTGAGCGCTTAGGTTGTAGACCGGCGGGGACCTCTCTGCTGAGCTTTAGGTAGGGCTGCGGTGTGTCGTTTGGCCGAGGCCGGGCATGACCCGAAAAAGTGTGTCCGGCCGGAGTTAATCGAGCGTGTTGGGTAAGTTGGTGCACCCCTGAAGGGAAGAACTAAACTATGCATAGCCGGATCCTCGGTAACGGACACTCGGAGTTGTATCCCGGTCGATACAACTAGAATTGGATACTATGGCTCTGGGATTGCTTCTCGCAGGGAGTCGAGAAGGGATCTCAGGACGAGGTTGATGACTGTATGGCTCTGGGATTGCTTTCTCGCAGGGAGTCGAGAAAGGATCTCTGGGTGAGGATGAGACTTAATGATACTACTACTTTATACGGTACTAATCTACACTCTTCTAATGCTGCAAGACCTCTGAAGATGCTAGTCTTCGATAGGACTAGGCCTTCTCTCTATTCTGGCATTTCTGCAGCCCAGTCCACATATACAGCCTCCCTTTGATAATGTTGCATATGTAGTGTAGATCCTTGCTTGCTGAGTACTTCGGATGAGTACTCACGGTTGCTTTGCTTTCTTTTTCCCCCATATCCTTTTGATGCAACCAGATGACGAAGCCCCGGATACAGCTGCCCCCGCCGACGATCTCTACTACTACCCCGAGGTTGGATACTTCTACGTGCTTGCCGACGACCAGGAGTAGGTTCGGAGGGTCCCAGGCAGGAGGCCTGCGCCTTTCGATCGTAGTGTTTTATTTTGCCCCGCCTATCTAAAGGCATTTTTGTTTTCTTTTATATCTGTACTCAGATATCTGATGCTTCCGCTGACGCTTGTATGCTATCGATCTATGTATTCGAGTCCTCGAGGCCCTGGCTTGTAATATAAAGTTTTATGACTTTATTTATGTTTTAGAGTTGTGTTGTGATATCTTCCCGTGAGTCCTTTGGCTTGATCATGTGCATTTGCGTGTATGATTAGTGCACGATTGAGCCGGGGGCGTCACACTGTTATCTCCACCGCGAGAGGCCCGAACTCGCTAAAACCACCGTGTCACCCATATGTATCTCGATAGATCATGCTCCTTTATCCTAACCCTTATTATTGTCGGAATCGTTCCCACGACAGTTGGCGCCCACCGTGGGGCATGGCATCTATTGAGCCATGATGCAAAAGGTTTTTTCTTCAATCTTCGGCAGCGGATCAACGACCATCGCCAGAGAAATTGGCCGCTAGATGTCTGGCCATTGCGCCATTCGTACAAACAAAACGATTAGGGAAGTATCCAGTCGATCTAATCTTTTTACAATAAATCGTCTAACAATGAGTTTGTCTTTTGCTCCTGTAGGATCAGACACACCCATGCATGATCGATCATGAAGCAGAAAAGAAGAGAAAAGGACAAGTCGTTCCCCATATTTCGTGCCTTCTCACAGGATCATCATCAATGGCAACCACCACAAATGACCACCGTCGAGCGGTCCATCCCATCGTCTCCGGCCTCGTCTACGATGCAGTCGGCGAGCTCGTACAAACGCCCTCCGGCGCGGTCCGCCACGTCGTCTCCGGCTTCGTCTACGACGCCGTCGGCGAGCTCGTACAAACGCCCTCCGGCGCGGTCCGCCACGTCGTCTGCGGCTTCCTCTACGACGCCGTCGGCGAGCTCGTACAAACGCCCTCCGGCGCGGTCCGCCGCTTCGTCTCCGGCCTCGTCTACGACACCGTCGGCGCACAGCCTCCTCCTCTCGCCGGCGTCAATCGCTCGGCGGCTGGGCTTGCGTTTGGCACGCATACATGCAGACTCCTCTAATCACATATTCCACTTGCATGCATGTTACAGAAGGAGAAGAAAGGAAATTACTTTGATTGACAAATCAATGACAATTAGTGCGCGGCCAACAGAAGAAAACTGCCATTGCATGCAGCTGGCGTTGGCGTTAATTGAGCCAGAGTTATTGCATGCCGTGAATGAGCCATGATTCTGGACGTGTGTAACTCCTACATCAAGGCATTGGGGCATTTCGATCCAGCAGCAAAAAAGCATCTTCGTGGCCCCAGCACCGAGTAGCTCCGCTCTCCCTCCTCGGCACTCGACCGAGATGAAAGCAAAGGAAACGTCGTCCACAGCCACTCGGGAGAAAAGATTCGGCACTCAGACAGAGATGAAATCAAAGGAAACGTCATCCATAACCAATCAGAAGAAAAGATTAAGGACATTCGGCTACCTGTCGCTCGGACGCTCCGTGCATCGTCACTCCACGGGACGCGTCTACTTCACTCGGACGTCCCGCGCGTCGTCACTCCGCGGGACGCGTCCACTTCACTCGGACGCCCCGCGCATCGTCACTCAACGGGACGCGTCTACTCCACTCGGACGCCCCGCGCATTGTGACTCCGCGGGACGCGTCTACTTCACTCGGACGCCCCGCGCATCGTCACTCCGCGGGACGCGTCTACTTCACTCGGACGCCCCGAGCGTCGCCACTCCGCTGGACGCGTCTACTTCATTCGGACGCCCCACTCGGCCGCCCCGCGCGTCGCCATTTGGTTGGTCACCTCATCACCACTCGGCCGCCCCGCGCGTCGCCATTCGGTTGGTCACCTCATCACCACTCGGCCGTCCCGCGCGTCGCCACTTGGTTGGTCACCTCATCACCACTCGGCCGCCCCGTGCGTCGCCATTTGGTTGGTCACCTCATCACCACTCGGCCGCCCCGCGCGGTCCACTCGGTTGGTCACCTCATCCCCACTCGGCCGCCCCGCGCGTCGCCACTTGGGTGGTCACCTCATCACACATCGGCCGCCCGCGCGTCGCCACTCGGTTGGTCACTCATCACCACTCGGCCGCCCGCGCATCGCCATCGGTTGGTCACCTCATCACCACTCGGCCACCCCGCACGTCGCCATCGATTGGTCACCTCATCACCACTCGGCCGCCCGCGTCGCATTGGTTGGTCACCTCATCACCACTCGGGCCCGCGCGTCGCCACCTCGGTTGGTCACCTCACACCACTCGGCCGCCCCGCGCGTCGCCTCTTGGGTGTCACCTCATCACCACTCGGCCCCGCGCGTCGCTCTTGGTGGTCACCTCATCACCACTCGGCCGCCCCACGCGTCAACATCGGTTGGTCACCTCATCACCACTCGGCCGCCCCGCGCGTCCCATTCGGTTGGTCACCTCATCACTCGGGCCCACGCGTCGACTCTGGTTGGTCACCTCATCACCACTCGGCCGCCCTGCGCGTCACCACTGGTTGGTCACCTCATCACCACTCGGCCGCCCCGCGCGTCGCCATTCGGTTGGTCACTCATCACCACTCGGCCGCCCCCGGCGTCGCCACTTCGGTTGGTCACCTCATCACCACCGGCCGCCCGCGCGTCGCCACTTGGTTGGTCACCTCATCACCACTCGGCCGCCCCGCGCGTCGCCACTCGGTTGGTCACCTCATCACCACCCGGCCGCCCCGCGCGTCGCCAATTGGTTGGTCACCTCATCACCACTCGGTCGTCCCGCGCGCCGCCATTCGGTTGGTCACATCATCACCACTCGGCCGCCCCGCGCATTGCCATCGGTTGAACACATCTTCACCACTCAGCCACTCGCGCGCCTTCAGACAGTTAAGTCATTCTACATGCACTACATTATGTTATTTCCGTGTTCCCGAGTATCCTGTAATTCACACATCACGTTCACTCGGAGGCCACGCCACCGAGTGTACCTCTACGCTCGGCTGCTTATTTTCACATACTTGCTTAGTACTGGTTATGTGACTCCCGAGTCCAACTTCCATTTTTTCGCATACATCATTCACGAACACCATGTGTTCTGCATTTCGAGTTTGCATCGGTCCTCCGGAGCTGCAACTCAGTCGAAACACTACACTTCCGTTTTATTTGAGCCAGTACTCCAACGAGTTCAGTCGGATCCTTCACTTCGACAAGTTCGAACCGATCCTTCGCTCTTTCAGACTCTTGATGGTTAACCAGCAAAAGCCCCTTGCACTCCCAGCGGGTGTCTATGGGTGTTATTCACACAAATTATTTCAGCACACATCAAATTTCCTCGAGAAATTATTACGTTGGCTTGTGCTATTTTTCATACACAAGTTACGCGACCACTCGACGGCCCTATGCGCCAACTTCATCGCTACTCAGACTCGGTCACCATACCGGTCTTAGCGCACCACAACACCGACCTTGTCGCTCTGTTGACTTCAAACACATCCGGCCGACCCCTCTGTGGAATCCTCTTCATCGTATCAATGATATAGACCTCGTCAGGCATGAGACAGATAAGTCACTTTTGTAATCAAACTGCACACTTCACTCCTTTGCGAGTTTGCCTCTTTCGAGCATCACTCGGAAGCTCCTCCTCACCTTTACCCAAGTCCGACTCGATGAATTACAATTTATCCATTCAAAACTATATTAATCATGTTCCGACAGGACCGCGGTCGAAGCCTATAGTATGCTCGGGGGCTGCAGCTCATTCAGAATCACACTCTCCTGAGTGGTCGAGTACTTCGACACCAGTCAGATCCTTCACTTCAACGAGTGCACTCAGATCCGCCTCTTTGTTAAGTTGCATGATCACTCAGGCGCTCTGCGCGCCATCTCCGTTCCTACTCAGAATCAGTTGGCACACCGGTCTTCTCGCACCGCAACCACGTTACACCGACCTCATCACTGCATCAACTTCGAAAGCATCCGACTAACTCCTCCGAGGACCATTTTCGCCGTTCGGTGGCACACGCCTTCGCCTTAGCCTCCCCGCGCCATCACTCAGCCGCCCCACGCGTCGCCACTCGGTTGTGCACGTCTTCACCACTCGACCGCCCCGCGCGTCACCACTCGGTTATGCACGCCTTCACCACTCGGCCGCCCCGCGCATCGCCACTTGGTTGTGCACGTCTTCACCACTCGGTCGCCCCGCGCGTCGCCACTCGGTTGTGTACGTCTTCACCACTCGGTCGCCACGCGCATCGCCACTCGGTTGTGCATGTCTTCACTGCTCAGCCGCCACGCGCGTCGCCACTCGGTTGTACCCATCCTCGCCCCTCGGCCGCCCCGCGCGTCACCATCAGTTGGACATGTCTTCACCACTACACCCCAACACGGGAGCGACTAAGTTACTCATATGATCAAACCTCATATCGCACTCTGTAGCAAGCATACCTCTTTCGAGCATCACTCGGGGGCTCCGCCCAGCCGTGGGCCATGCCACCCTCAGGGGTTACGCCCATTTGATCAATTTGTTGATCACATCAGGAATATTTTTCTGACCATACATGCTCGGTCCGCCGAAGATCTATGAGGGTAGCACCGTCCACTCGGACGATCGCCCAAATCATTACCTGGAGTCATCTTCAGGGCTGCAAAAGGGTGAAAAAGACGCTCCTCTACGGATACACTTGGGCCTTCTTCTAGGCTCCAAGGCGTCAGTTTCACAAACTTGGACTCGGAGATGTCATGTGCTGGTGTTCCCCCGGGATAATGAGTGGCCTCTCTCCGGAGAGTCAGTGTTGGAAATATGCCCTAGAGGCAATAATAAAGTGGTTATTATTATATTTCCTTGTTCATGATAATTGTCTATTGTTCATGCTATAATTGTGTTATCCGGAAATCGTAATACATGTGTGAATACATAGACCACAACATGTCCCTAGTGAGCCTCTAGTTGACTAGCTCGTTGATCAATAGATGGTTACGATTTCCTGACCATGGACATTGGATGTCGTTGATAACGGGATCACATCATTAGGAGAATGATGTGATGGACAAGACCCAATCCTAAGCATAGCACTAGATCGTGTAGTTCGTCTGCTAAAGCTTTTCTAATGTCAAGTATCATTTCCTTAGACCATGAGATTGTGCAACTCCCGGATACCGTAGGAATGCTTTGGGTGTATCAAACGTCACAACGTAACTGGGTGACCATAAAGGTGCACTACAGGTATCTCCGAAAGTGTCTGTTGGGTTCGCATGAATCGAGACTAGGATTTGTCACTCCGTATGACGGAGAGATATCTCTGGGCCCACTCGGTAATGCATCATCATAATGAGCTCAATGTGACTAAAGAGTTAGCCACGGGATCATGCGTTACGGAACGAGTAAAGAGACTTGCCGGTAACGAGATTGAACAAGGTATAGGGATACCGACGATCGAATCTCGGGCAAGTATCATACCGGTAGACAAAGGGAATTGTATACGGGATTGATTGAATCCTCGACATCGTGGTTCATCCGATGAGATCATCGTGGAACATGTGGGAGCCAACATGGGTATCTAGATCCCGCTGTTGGTTATTGGCCGGAGAGATGTCTCGGTCATGTCTGCATGGTTCCCGAACCCGTAGGGTCTACACACTTAAGGTTCGGTGACGCTAGAGTTGTTATGGGAAATAGTGTGTGGTTACCGAATGTTGTTCGGAGTCCCGGATGAGATCCCGGATGTCACGAGGAGTTCCGGAATGGTCCGGAGGTGAAGATTTATATATGGGAAGTCATCATACGGTCATCGAAAGTGTTCGGGGGTTTTCCGGTATTGTACCGGGACCACCGAAGGGGTTCCGGGGGTCCACCGGGAGGGTCCACCTGCCCCGAAGGGCCCTATGGGCTGTATGGGGGAGGGAACCAGCCCCTAAGTGGGCTGGGCGCCATCCCCCCTAGGGCCCATGCGCCTAGGGTTGGGGGAAACCCTAAAGGGGGGCGCCCCCTTGGCTTGGCGGGCAAGCCCCCTCCCCCTGGCCGCCGCCCCCCTCTAGATCTGATCTAGAGGGGCCGGCCCCCTTCCCCCTTGCCCTATAAATAGAGGGGAGGAGGGAGGGCAGCAGCACCTCATCCAAGGCGCAGCCCTCCCCCTCTCCAACACCCCCTCCTCCTCCGTTGAGCTTGGCGAAGCCCTGCCGGAGAACTGCCAACTCCACCACCACGCCGTCGTGCTGCCGGAGTTGTCTTCTCCAACCTCTCCCTCCTCCTTGCTGGATCAAGGCACCGGAGACGTCACCGGGCTGCACGTGTGTTGAACGCGGAGGCGCCGTTGTTCGGTGCTTAGATCGGAATCGACCGCGATCTGAATCGCTGCGTGTACGACTCCTCCAACCGCGTTCTTGCAACGCTTCCGCATCGCGATCTTCAAGGGTATGAAGATGCACTCCTCTCTCTCTCGTTGCTAGTCTCTCCATAGATTGATCTTGGTGATGCGTAGGAATTTTTTTTGATTTACTACTACGTTCCCCAACAGTGGCATCATGAGCTAGGTCTATGCATAGTTTCTATGCACGAGTAGAACACAAGTTGTTGTGGGCGTCGATTTTGTCAATTTACTTGCCGTTACTAGTCTTATCTTGATTCGGCGGCATCGTGGGATGAAGCGGCCCGGACCGACCTTACACGTATGCTTACGTGAGACAGGTTCCACCGACTGACATGCACTAGTTGCATAAGGTGGCTAGCGGGTGTCTGTCTCTCCCACTTTAGTCGGATCGGATTCGATGAAAAGGGTCCTTATGAAGGGTAAATAGAAATTGGCATATCACGTTGTGGTTGTGGCGTAGGTAAGAAACGTTCTTGCTAGAAACCTATAGCAGCCACGTAAAAAAAATTGCAACAACAATTAGAGGACGTCTAACTTGTTCTTGCAGCATATGCCGTGTGATGTGATATGGCCAAAAGGATATGATGAATGATATATGTGATGTATGAGATTGATCATGTTCTTGTAATAGGAATCACGACTTGCATGTCGATGAGTATGACAACCGGCAGGAGCCATAGGAGTTGTCTTAATTTATTGTATGACCTGTGTGTCAATGAAAATGCCATGTAATTACTTTACTTTATTGCTAACCATTAGCCATAGTAGTAGAAGTAATAGTTGGCGAGACAACTTCATGAAGACACGATGATGGAGATCATGATGATGGAGATCATGGTGTCATGCCGGTGACGATGATGATCATGGTGCCCCGAAGATGGAGATCAAAAGGAGCAAAATGATATTGGCCATATCATGTCACTATTTGATTGCATGTGATGTTTATCATCTTTTTACATCTTATTTGCTTAGAACGACGGTAGCATAAATAAGATGATCCCTCGCTAACATTTCAAGAAAGTGTTTCCCCTAACTGTGCACCGTTGTGAAGGTTCGTTGTTTCGAAGCACCACGTGATGATCGGGTGTGATAGATTCTAACGTTCGAATACAACGGGTGTAAGCCATATTTACACATGCAAAACACTTAGGTTGACTTGACGAGCCTAGCATGTACAGACATGGCCTCGGAACACGGAAGACCGAAAGGTCGAACATGAGTCGTATAGAAGATACGATCAACATAGAGATGTTCACCGTTGATGACTAGTCCGTCTCACGTGATGATCGGACACGGCCTAGTTGATTCGGATCATGTATCACTTAGATGACTAGAGGGATGTCTATCTGAGTGGGAGTTCATAGAATAATTTGATTAGATGAACTTAATTATCATGAACTTAGTCTAAAATCTTTACAATATGTCTTGTAGATCAAATGGCCCACGCTAATGTTGCCCTCAACTTCAACGCGTTCCTAGAGAAAACCAAGCTGAAAGACGATGGTAGCAACTACACGGACTGGGTCCGTAACCTGAGGATCATCCTCATAGCTGCCAAGAAAGCTTATGTCCTTGAAGCACCGCTAGGTGATGCACCTATTTTTCCGGCAACTCAAGATGTTATGAACGCCTGGCAGTCGCGTAGTGATGATTACTCCCTGGTTCAGTGCGGCATGCTTTACAGCTTAGAACCGGGGCTCCAAAAGCGTTTTGAGCAACACGGAGCATATGAGATGTTCCAAGAGCTGAAAATGCTTTTCCAAGCTCATGCCCGGGTCGAGAGATATGAAGTCTCCGACAAGTTCTACAGTTGTAAGATGGAGGAGAATAGTTCTGTCAGCGAGCATATACTCAAAATGTCTGGGTTGCACAACCGCTTGTCTCAGCTGGGAGTTAATCTCCCGGATGACGCGGTTGTTGACAGAATCCTTCAGTCGCTTCCACCTAGCTACAAGAGCTTTGTGATGAACTTCAATATGCAGGGGATGGAAAAAAACCATTCCTGAGGTGTATTCAATGCTGAAATCAGCGGAGGTGGAGATCAAAAAGGAACATCAAGTGTTGATGGTGAATAAAACCACTAAGTTCAAGAAAGGCAAGGGTAAAAAGAACTTCAAGAAGGACGGCAAGGGAGTTGCCGCGCCCGGTAAGCAAGCTACCGGGAAGAAGCCAAAGAATGGACCCAAGCCTGAGACTGAATGCTTTTATTGCAAGGGAAACGGTCACTGGAAGCGGAACTGCCCCAAGTACTTAGCGGATAAGAAGGCCGGCAATACCAAAGGTATATGTGATATACATGTTATTGATGTGTACCTTACCAGCGCTCGTAGTAGCTCCTGGGTATTTGATACCGGTGCGGTTGCTCATATTTGTAACTCAAAACAGGAGCTGCGGAATAAGCGGAGACTGGCGAAGGACGAGGTGACAATGCGCGTCGGGAATGGTTCCAAGGTCGATGTGATCGCCGTCGGCACGCTACCTCTGCATCTGCCTACGGGATTAGTTTTAAACCTCAATAATTGTTATTTAGTACCAGCTTTGAGCATGAACATTGTATCAGGATCTCGTTTGATGCGAGATGGCTACTTATTTAAATCCGAGAATAATGGTTGTTCTATTTATATGAGAGATATGTTTTATGGTCATGCCCCGCTGGTCAATGGTTTATTTTTATTGAATCTCGAACGTGATGTTACACATATTCATAGTGTGAATGCCAAAAGATGTAAGGTTGATAATGATAGTCCCACATACTTGTGGCACTGCCGCCTTGGTCACATTGGTGTCAAACGCATGAAGAAACTCCATGCAGATGGACTTTTGGAGTCTCTTGATTATGAATCATTTGACACATGCGAACCATGCCTCATGGGCAAAATGACCAAGACTCCGTTCTCCGGAACAATGGAGCGAGCAACCAACTTATTGGAAATCATACATACTGATGTGTGCGGTCCAATGAGCGTTGAGGCTCGCGGTGGTTATCGTTATGTTCTCACCCTCACTGATGACTTAAGTAGATATGGGTATGTCTACTAAATGAAACACAAGTCTGAGACCTTCGAAAAGTTCAAGGAATTTCAGAGTGAGGTTGAGAATCAACGTGACAGGAAAATAAAGTTCTTACGATCAGATCGTGGAGGGGAATATTTGAGTCACGAGTTTGGCACGCACTTAAGGAAATGTGGAATTGTTTCACAACTCACGCCGCCTGGAACACCTCAGCGTAATGGTGTGTCCGAACGTCGTAATCGCACTCTATTGGATATGATGCGATCTATGATGTCTCTTACCGATCTACCGCTATCATTTTGGGGTTATGCTTTAGAGACTGCCGCATTCACTTTAAATAGGGCTCCGTCAAAATCCGTTGAGACGACACCGTATGAATTATGGTTTGGGAAGAAACCTAAGCTGTCGTTTCTGAAAGTTTGGGGATGCGATGCTTATGTCAAGAAACTTCAACCTGAAAAGCTCGAACCCAAATCGGAAAAATGCGTCTTCATAGGATACCCTAAGGAAACTATTGGGTATACCTTCTACCTTAGATCCGAAGGCAAGATCTTTGTTGCCAAGAATGGATCCTTTCTGGAGAAAGAGTTTCTCTCGAAAGAAGTAAGTGGGAGGAAAGTAGAACTTGATGAGGTACCCCCTCTTGAACCGGAGAGTAGCGCAGCTCAGGAAGATGTTTCTGTGGTGCCTGCACCGACTAGAGAGGAAGTTAATGATGATGATCATGAAACTTCGGATCAAGTTGCTACTGAACTTCGTAGGTCCACGAGGACACGTTCCACACCAGAGTGGTACAGCAACCCAGTCCTGGAAGTCATGTTGTTAGACAACGGTGAACCTTCGAACTATGAAGAAGCAATGGCGGGCCCGGATTCCAACAAATGGCTTGAAGCCATGAAATCCGAGATAGGATCCATGTATGAAAACGAAGTATGGACTTTGACAGACTTGCCCGATGATCGGCAAGCCATAGAGAACAAATGGATCTTTAAGAAGAAGACAGACGCGGATGGTAATGTGACCATATATAAGGCTCGACTTGTCGCTAAGGGTTATCGACAAGTTCAAGGGGTTGACTACGATGAGACCTTCTCACCCGTAGCGAAGCTGAAGTCTGTCCGAATCATGTTAGAAATTGCCGCATTCTATGATTATGAGATATGGCAAATGGACGTCAAAACGGCATTCCTTAATGGTTTCCTTAAGGAAGAGTTGTATATGATGCAACCGGAAGGTTTTGTCGATCCTAATAATGCTGACAAGGTATGCAAGCTCCAGCGCTCAATCTATGGGCTGGTGCAAGCATCTCGGAGTTGGAACATTCGCTTTGATGAGATGATCAAAGCGTTTGGGTTTACACAAACTTATGGAGAAGCCTGTGTTTACAAGAAAGTGAGTGGGAGCTCTGTAGCATTTCTCATATTATATGTGGATGACATACTATTAATGGGAAATGATATAGAATTCTTAGAAAGCATAAAGGCCTACTTGAATAAGTGTTTTTCAATGAAGGACCTTGGAGAAGCTGCTTACATATTAGGCATCAAGATCTATAGAGATAGATCGAGACGCCTCGTTGGTCTTTCGCAAAGCACATACCTTGACAAGATATTGAAGAAGTTCAATATGGATCAGTCCAAGAAGGGGTTCTTGCCTGTATTGCAAGGTGTGAGATTGAGCACGGCTCAATGCCCGACCTCGGCAGAAGATAGAGAAAAGATGGGTGTCATCCCCTATGCCTCAGCCATAGGGTCTATTATGTATGCCATGCTGTGTACCAGACCTGATGTGAACCTCGCCGTAAGTTTGGTAGGGAGGTACCAAAGTAATCCCGGCATGGAACACTGGACAGCGGTCAAGAACATCCTGAAGTACCTGAAAAGGACTAAGGATATGTTTCTCGTTTATGGAGGTGACGAAGAGCTCGTCGTAAAGGGTTACGTCGATGCTAGCTTCGACACAGATCTGGATGACTCTAAGTCACAAACCGGATACGTGTATATTTTGAATGGTGGGGCAGTCAGCTGGTGCAGTTGCAAGCAAAGCGTCGTGGCGGGATCTACATGTGAAGCGGAGTACATAGCAGCCTCGGAGGCAGCACAGGAAGCAGTCTGGATGAAGGAGTTCATCACCGACCTAGGAGTTATTCCCAATGCGTCGGGCCCAATGACTCTCTTCTGTGACAACACTGGAGCTATTGCCCTTGCTAAGGAGCCCAGATTTCACAAGAAGACCAGGCATATCAAGCGTCGCTTCAACTCCATTCGTGAACATGTTCAAGATGGAGACATAGATATTTGTAAAGTGCATACGGATCTGAATGTCGCAGATCCGTTGACTAAACCTCTTCCACGAGCAAAACATGATCAACACCAGAACTCTATGGGTGTTCGATTCATCACAATGTAACTAGATTATTGACTCTAGTGCAAGTGGGAGACTGTTGGAAATATGCCCTAGAGGCAATAATAAAGTGTTTATTATTATATTTCCTTGTTCATGATAATTGTCTATTGTTCATGCTATAATTGTGTTATCCGGAAATCGTAATACATGTGTGAATACATAGACCACAACATGTCCCTAGTGAGCCTCTAGTTGACTAGCTCGTTGATCAATAGATGGTTACGGTTTCCTGACCATGGACATTGGATGTCGTTGATAACGGGATCACATCATTAGGAGAATGATGTGATGGACAAGACCCAATCCTAAGCATAGCACTAGATCGTGTAGTTCGTCTGCTAAAGCTTTTCTAATGTCAAGTATCATTTCCTTAGACCATGAGATTGTGCAACTCCCGGATACCGTAGGAATGCTTTGGGTGTATCAAACGTCACAACGTAACTGGGTGACCATAAAGGTGCACTACAGGTATCTCCGAAAGTGCCTGTTGGGTTGGCACGAATCGAGACTGGGATTTGTCACTCCGTATGACGGAGAGGTATCTCTGGGCCCACTCGGTAATGCATCATCATAATGAGCTCAATGTGACTAAAGAGTTAGCCACGGGATCATGCGTTACGGAACGAGTAAAGAGACTTGCCGGTAACGAGATTGAACAAGGTATAGGGATATCGACGATCGAATCTCGGGCAAGTATCATACCGGTAGACAAAGGGAATTGTATACGGGATTGATTGAATCCTCGACATCGTGGTTCATCCGATGAGATCATCGTGGAACATGTGGGAGCCAACATGGGTATCCAGATCCCGCTGTTGGTTATTGGCCGGAGAGATGTCTCGGTCATGTCTGCATGGTTCCCGAACCTGTAGGGTCTACACACTTAAGGTTCGGTGACGCTAGAGTTGTTATGGGAAATAGTATGTGGTTACCGAGTGTTGTTCGGAGTCCCGGATGAGATCCCGGACGTCACGAGGAGTTCCGGAATGGTCCGGAGGTGAAGATTTATATATGGGAAGTCATCATACGGTCACCGGAAGTGTTCGGGGGTTTTCCGGTATTGTACCGGGACCACCGAAGGGGTTCCGGGGGTCCACCGGGAGGGTCCACCTGCCCCGGAGGGCCCTATGGGCTGTATGGGGGAGGGAACCAGCCCCTAAGTGGGCTGGGCGCCATCCCCCCTAGGGCCCATGCGCCTAGGGTTGGGGGAAACCCTAAAGGGGGGCGCCCCCTTGGCTTGGGGGGCAAGCCCCCTCCCCCTGGCCGCCACCCCCCCTCTAGATTTGATCTAGAGGGGCCGGCCCCCTTCCCCCTTGGCCCTATAAATAGAGGGGAGGAGGGAGGGCAGCAGCACCTCATCCAAGGCGCAGCCCTCCCCCTCTCCAACACCCCCTCCTCCTCCGTTGAGCTTGGCAAAGCCCTGCCGGAGAACTGCCAACTCCACCACCACGCCGTCGTGTTGCCGGAGTTGTCTTCCCCAACCTCTCCCTCCTCCTTGCTGGATCAAGGCGCGGGAGACGTCACTGGGCTGCACGTGTGTTGAACGCGGAGGCGCCGTTGTTCGGTGCTTAGATCGGAATCGACCGCGATCTGAATCGCTGCGTGTACGACTCCTCCAACCGCGTTCTTGCAACGCTTCCGCATCGCGATCTTCAAGGGTATGAAGATGCACTCCTCTCTCTCTCGTTGCTAGTCTCTCCATAGATTGATCTTGGTGATGCATAGGAATTTTTTTTGATTTACTACTACGTTCCCCAACAGTCAGTCCACGCACTAGCCTCGCCACTCGGGTTTCATGGCACGTCCACATCGGACCACTAGTCTATCTCCTCCGGGAGACATACGAGTGCCACCAAGTTTTTCCTCACAGTCAACATACCCCGATCAGTCGGGAAACACGTCCACTCAGACAAATACCCCATTCATGCTAAAGGGTAAAATCTTCACTCCTCTACGGATACACTTCGTCCTTCTTCTAGGTTCCAAGGCGTCAGTTTCGCAAACTTGGACTCGAAGATGGCCTGTGCTAGTGTTCCCCCGGGATAATGAGTGGCCTCTCTCCGGAGAGTCGGTCCACGCGCTAGCCTCGCCGCTCGGGTTTCATGGCGCGTCCACATCGGACCACTAGTCTATCTCCTCCGGGATACATACGAGTGCCACCAAGTTTTTCCTCGCACTCAACACACCCCGATCAGTCGGGAAGCACGTCCACTCGGACAAATACCCCTTTCATGCAAAAGGGTGAAACCGGCGCTCCATCTGATTGACTCAATTTCAGACTAAAATATATTTGCCATGTCGACTGCATGGAGGCTTACCAGGAGACTTAAACCCTCTGCCAGACTCATCTAGTCCGACAGAGGCTCGGGGACTACACCCAGTGGGTGCACTTAGCGTGCCCCCACTGGAAGAGAACTCAGAAAGAAACATTTTGCTCGGTCAAGTCCAACACCAACATTCAAGTGCAACAAACCCTATAGACTACAACCGACTACCGAGTCGAGGCGGAACAAGCTTGACCAATACCAGATCCTCAAGTACTACTCGACCTCCGAGTCGGAGAGGAACAAGTTCGATCAGTACCAGCTAAGAAGATTTTTAGTTCTCTCAGACCCCGGCCGACTGCCCGCAGTCGACGGCGGTCTCGGGGACTACACCCAGTGGGTGCATTCAGCGTGCCCCCACTGGAGTAATCTCCACTCGGTCCGGCCTGACCGGTCCGAGTGACGAACAACAAACAAACAAGTTCTAAGACTCCCGTCGACTACCAAAAAAAAATTCCTACAAGGTGAGTTTAATGCTCCTCAGTGGACCTGTTTTGAGCCTTCTTCTAGGACTTAATGCGTGAAACTCACAAGTTTGGATCTAGAACCGACTCGTATTGACGTTCCTCCGGGATAAGAATGGCATCTCTCCAAGAGAGCAATCCATGCGTCAATCTTGTTGCCCAGATTTAATGACACACCCATACTCAGATCACGAGTTAACCTCTTTCGAGAGATGAACGAATGTCACCAAGTTGCTCCTCACGGGCACTTACCCCGGATCAGTCGGGAAGCACAGCGCCAGAATCCATTGAGATTTTGTTCAAACCTTGGTTGTCTGAGAGCACGATGACAGGTACCGAGTATTTCCGTAATCACTCGGGCCAAATTGTGTCTTTCACAAACTCATTTTGCAAAATCTCAACCGATTCGGGGGCTAATGTTGGGGATACACGTAAGAGGTAGGCCCACGAAGGGTCAAGATATCATAAAGCATGGGGTCCACACAGCATGTGGGTCCAGATAAATCTCATACAGACGTACTATCCACTCGGACATATCAATGTACCGTCCACTCGGAAGACAGTCAACCACTCGGTCGTATGGCTCACTCGGATATGCGAAGACCAAACAGTCGACAAGGCAGTCGGAGCATCATTCTCATAGTGGAGGTTTCGTAGTGGGCTGACATTATGGCATTTATGCCCCTCTTTGTAACATAGGAGGTGAGGGGGTGGAGCACTCTATATAAGCCACCCCCCACCACTAGACTTGGGGCTTTTTTCGGCTCTCATTCTTCTCCTTTGGCTTTCTCGCCATTAGTCTCAGGACTTAGCTCAGGCATGGGAATCCGTTCCTCTCTCACACACACATTGTAATCTCCGGATACATACTCAGATAAAACAAAGCCTCTCCGGAGTACGAGACGTAGGGTTGTTATCTCCACCGCGAGAGGCCCGAACTCGCTAAAACCACCGTGTCACCCATATGCATCTCGATAGATCATGCTCCTTTATCCTATCCCTTATTATTGTCGGAATCGTTCCCACGACACCCACTTCTCAAATATATGCAGGGAACTCATTGGTGTAAAAAAAATGGTGTACTAACCACTGAATGGTTGCACAATAATTCAGTTTGATGCAGATGCAAACGTATTCTCCAAACTTTGAATTTGAGCCTCAAGCTTTGGTATATGTGAATGAATAGTATCGATCAGCAATATCACATTTAGGAATAACTATTTTCTTCCTTAACCATGCAAGTACCCAGGGCACACTTCCAGCTCATTGGTTATTTTGCTGTAGAAATACTTGATCCAAACAAACATCCCGGTTTTTGAATTATTCAGGCTACACATCTTTATTTTCTCTACCTGCATGCTCTTGTTCTGTTTGACTGGATGTCCAAAACATTTTCGTCTTAGTGCTGGCCAAGGAATTCAGATCGTTGTCCACTAGGTGATCTCTATGTTAGTTTCAAGTTCAGCCTCTACAGTCAGTGGGAGGTTTATCCTTAATAAAATGTTCATGTGGAAAACGAAAAATATATTAGATCTTGGTTGTTTAATTAAGCAGTATCACGATTTGAAGGCGAGAAGTATTTAATTCCAAAGTTGTACTGCGTGTGTCCAGGCTTACCCGAGTGCAATGACTATGTATGAACATGATTTTCAAAATCCAGTAAGCTCGGAAATGTTACAATGATTGCCCAGAGTAAGTTTTGCATTGCAGTTATACTGTTAGTACATTGGCATGTAAAATATTTTTTGTTGTGATGGTTGAATTAAATCACCTTTCTTTCCTCTTCTGCTGCATTGAAAGGTTCAAAGATTCCTGAGAAGTGACCGGAACAAATGTTCAGTGAAACTGTTGGCTGCTCTTGTGGAAAGTGTTGCTGAAGAATCAAAGCGTGTTACTCAATCATGGGCCATTAATTACCTTGACCATGTTATATTTCTTCTGATTTCTTCGGTTAAAAGGTCATCCATTGATGAATTGTGTCTTCTATGCTACACTGCCTTATGACCTGTATATCAGTAAATGCAGACAAACGAATTCCACAACCTTGATTTTTTTCTAGTTGGGTTTTTTCTGTTAACGGTACAACTTTGGGCTTGGGACATGTAGTCATAGTGACAAAGTATGACACTGGAAGCATGGCTTGATCGCCCTAACCAGGTACGGCATGCCACCAGTCTGCATTTTCACGCTGGATCTCGTCCTTAGTTACCAACCTGTCTCTAGAATTCAGGTGCAATGTAACTAATCTTGACTACAGTGCATGCAGATTGAAGCAGGAGCGAGCAATGGCTGCTGAAGGATGGCTCGAAGAGACGGTGAAGTTGTTGGGTTTCTGGGTATTCCGGGCAGTGGCGCTTTCAAGCTTAGCCATGCATCTTGCCCTCGCCATCTTCTCTGAGAGCCGCCGGCGTGAAGGCCACAGGTGGAAGAGGCGGTTCCTATGGGTGGCGTATCAGGTGACTGAGTGGGGCCCGATGTATGTCCTCGGTAACCTTTACCTGGACACCACGCCGCAAGAGAAGCTGATTGTTGCGTTCTGGGGGCCGTTCCTTCTGCAACACCACGCACGCCCAGACAACATGAGCGCCTATGCCATGGAGGACCATGAGGCCTGGGCGCGCCGGATGCTGCTGGTTCCCATTCAGTCATTCGGAGCCATATATGTTTTGTACCGGTACATACTTGAAGACTCTGCCACGGGAAGCCTGCGCCAAGCGTCCTGCATCATGTTGTTCTTGGGCATTTTCAAGTATGTTGAGAGTGCGGTGTCGCTGCAGAGAGGTGACTTGGCCGTTGTCCGAAGCTCATTCAAGCAACTGCCAAGTAGCTTGGTCGATGACATTTTGGTGAAGTCAAGTACCTGGAGCTAGATGATGAGAAGGCCCTGTTGGTTGCTCACAGCCTGTTTGACATCTGCAAGGGTACATTCTCTGATTACCCGATGGAGTACATAGATCGTGATGCCATCAGAAGCATCTTTGCTGGTATATGGAAGACTATGTTCAAGGTGGTGGAGATGAAACTCTCCCTCATGCACGACATCCTTTACACCAAGGCATCTGTGGTCCACACCTGGGGTGGCTACGCCATACGTTTGGCCTCGCCGCCCCTCACCGCCGCAGCGCTACTGCTGTTTTGGCTCCACTATGAAGTGGACTTGGAGCGGATAGACACGGTTATCACTTACACATTGCTTTGAACGGCCCTTCTCCTTGACATTGTATGGCTGCTCAGAGCACTAGTGTCAACCTGGAGTCCTGGACATACTCATTCTTCAAAGTTAGGCAACACAATTGGTTGAAACATGAACTTTTCTGCCAGGGGAGATGGCACAAGATCCGTGGCTTTGTCGTCTCTCTCGGTCTTTCCAAGCTCTCCTCATGGTTGTGGACATGTACATGTAGCAAGGAGCCCAAAAGCTACAGGACTTGGGCTGGAACTATTGGGCAGCATAACTTGTTGTACCAGTGCACTCATGGACTGGCAAAGAAGATTGAATCGAAATACTCCCTCCGTCCCAAAATTCTTGTCTTAAATTTGTCTAGATACGGATGTATCTAACACTAAAACATAACTAGATACATCCGTATTTAGACAAATTTAAGACAAAAATTTTGGGACGGAGGGAGTACCACTCAAGGCACCTTGAGATTCCAGAGAATGTCAAGAAGCTGGTGTTCAAAAATATATGCAGACGTTCTTCGGTCTTCCCTCAAAGCCTCTGACCGGTGCGGATGAGAAAAAATAAGCAAACTGTGAAGGCCAGGACTAGTCCTGGCCATGGGCAGCCCGGCCCGAAAAAGCCCGACCCGGCCTGACCTGACCTTGCTCACGGGCCGGGCCTGGGCCTAGATTTTGAGCCCAATGGCCGGGCCGGGCCCAGACCCATCGTATTCGCCGTTTAAGGAAGAGGCCCGGCGGGCTTTTAGCGTGATGGGCTGGGCTTGGGCCCGACGGCCGGGCCGGGCCGGGCTCGGGCCTGGTTTTTTTTGCATCGGGCTTTGGTAGGCCCGGCCCGACAGATGGCCAGGTATAGGCGTATAGCCAGGACCGAACCCGGCAAGCCTAAGGAGTCAGGCGGGGATAGGAGGTTCCTTCCTGAATTTCAAGAGGTCATTCTCACCTGGCACATCGCCACGGACCTTTTCTTCATGAGCATCACCGGTATCACAGAAGCAGCGTCCCAAGAAACATGTGAAGGTGATCAAGGTGTTGTCCGATTACATGATGTTCCTCGCCACCGCACGCCCCCACATAGTACCGGGCCTTGACCGCAGCCTGTACGCGATTACCCACCGTGCTCTGGAGGAGGTGAGGAGCGCCATGGAGTTGGAGACCAATTCCAGTAGATCCAATGGGTATACTAGTTCAACTGAAGAGTTTGCCGAGTGGATGCTGCATAGGTTTATGCCACATAATATTGCACATACTACCATCTGGGAAGGAACTGACCTCGCCCTGGGGCTGCTAAGGCTACTGAGCAAAACTACCGAAAAGGACAAACCTACCATGACCATGAAAAGGTTTGCACACTGGATCCCAGGTTTGGAGAATCCTCCTGCAAGTGATATAGGGGACATTTTGGAGTTCATCTTTGATGCCTGGGTGGGTCTGCTCGTCCAGGCATCTATCCGGCGCAGCAGGGAGTCCCATGCCAAGCAACTCGGCCGTGGCGGTGACCTAACAACCATCGTGTGGATGATGGCGAAACACGCAAGAGATTAGTACGGTCAAATCAAGTATCCTATCCTTTCCTCTGCAAGAACTTTGTTGTGATGCTTCTCATCTCACTAGCTGGTAAATCTGTACCCTCTTTCTGTCCGAAGTTGTACTCGTGTATCTCTGGCTTGGCCGTCCTATGTTGTTATGCTTGCCTCTGCATTATGATATAACTAGTTTGATGTGTCTGAACCTTGAGTTACTACAACAATTCACTAACTGATCCACTCCGCTCAGTTGTACTACTTAATATTTTGACCCTCTATCCCCATACTTATTCTTGTTTGTGGCCGAGGCTCTTTCCTTACTCTTACAAAATGCGTGTACTAGTGGATCTCTGCTGGAGTTCAAGGTTAACAGACAGGCTCCGGGTATTTCACATCTCTTGTTTGCCGATGACTGTGTTATTTTTCAAGGGGTCCATTGACCAAGCTTTGACAATCAAAAATGTTATTGTGACTTATGAGAAGGGGACGAGTCAATTACTGAGCCCTGATAAATGCTCTATCTTGTTCGGTAAGAATTGTAGTATGGAGGTCCAAGTGGCTGTTATGGTAATTCTATGCATCACTTCGGAGGGTTTTAAGGATAAATATCTTGGGCTCCCGGTGCCACAAGGGAGAATGAAGGCTGGTAAATTTCAATCCACGAAGGAAAAAGCCCTCAAAATTTTATCGGACTGGATAGAAATATATGCTTCATGTGGGGCGAAGGAAACCTTGATTAAATCTGTTCTACAGGCACTCCGGTGTACGCTATGGGTATTTTTAAATTCCCGGCATCACTTTGCGAGGAGCTGTCACAGATCATAAGGAATTTCTGGTGGAGTGATGAGGAGAATAGGAGGAAGACTCATTGGCTGGCTTGGGATAAGTTGACTAGGCCTAAAGGTGTGGGTGGTATGGGATTCCGGGACCTCAGATTATTTAACCAGGCACTCCTAGCTAAGAAGGCTTGGTGGTTGGTGGTTAATCCTGATTCTCTGTGCGCCAAAGTGATTAAGGCAAAATATTATCCCCAGGGACATATCCTTGATACGGTTTTCCCGTAGTCAGCTTCACTTACTTGGCAAGGTATTCTACATGGGTTGGATCTGCTTAAATCCGGAGAGTGTGTGATGGGTCTAATATTAATATCTGGAGAGACAACTGGCTCCCAAGATCTTCTGGACTTCAAATTACTGCCAGAAAGAATAGGACAAGAGTCAAATGGGTATCAAACTTGATGTTGAGCGGTCCTATGAGGTGGGATGATAATTTGGTTAGGCATCTGTTTTATCCTTATGATGCGGAGGAGATTTTAAGGTTGCGTATTCAGTCTAATGGGGATGGTGATTTTGTTGCATGGCACTTTGAAAAAATAGGGATGGGTTAAAAGTGCGTACAAGCTTGCGCTTACCTTGAAGGATAAAAGAGAGGACGAGGGGCAATATAGTGATACTGTGTTGGGGGAGAGGAAAATTTGGGATGTCATCTGGAAGGCTAATGTCCCTCAGAAGGTTCGCATTTTTGTGTGGAGGGTTGCGTCCAATAGCTTGGCTGTCCAGGTTAATAGAGTGGTGCATCACCAAGCGTCTGTTAGTATGTGCACTATTTGTGGAATGGAGGATGAAAGTACTTTTCATGCGCTTGTCATGTGCCCGAAGACTTCGGTTGCGTTGCGTATGGCCATGAGGGACATATGAGAGTTGCCTGCGGAGGACGTCTTCAGATATACCGGGTATGATTGGTTTATTGTTCTTCTAAGTCAGTTGAGCCCTGTTATGCTCGACAAAATTATATTCATTTTCTGGAGAGGATGCCACTTGAGAAATGACTTGATATTTGGTAAAGGAAAGGAATCAGTCTCAGCTTCTGCTAGCTTTGTGGAGAATTATTGGGTGTCTTTTGTCGTGTGTCACTTTGTGCCTCCGGTGGACTCGAAAAATAAAGGAAAAAGTCCATTGGATGGATTAAGAGGGGTTCCTAATAATGCGGCAGCTAAGACGGCTTGGACTCCCCTTCCTGCTGGTTATTTAAAGATTAATGTAGACACCAGCTTTGTGGAGAGTATTACAGCAGCAACTGTGGGGTGGTGGTTAGGGACGCGGCTGGGAATGTCATTGTTTCTTCTTGGGACTTCATTGAGTCGTGTCAGAGCGTCGAGGAAGCGGAGCTTAGGGCGTGCATTGCCGGTCTTTACATAGGTATACCTCTTCACAACCCTATAATTTTAGAGACTGATTGTGCGTTTGTAGTGGCGACTCTTGCAACATAAAGCCTTGACAGGTCAGCGTTGGTTGATCTGAAGAAGGAAGCTTTGAGCTTATCTAAGCTGATAAATAATTATCAAATGGCTAAGATTAGTCTGTCGGCGAATGTGGTGGCTCATGTAATAGCAAAGTTTAGCTTCGACAATAGATCCGATGGTATTCTAGTTAATGGTGTTCCGCCATGTGTGGTGAATTTTGTATCGAACGATTGTAAGTTTATCGTTGATTAATTAATATAAGTTGGTGTTCAAAAAAAAATTCTTTTGTGAAAAAATTTAGCCACAAAATATGCAAAAACGGGTATAAAGAAATCTAAAAATAGACAAAACTATTGGGGTTATAATATTCCACCACAATATCAAATGCAGCCTTAATCCATTATCCTTTTTGGATAGTGTAATTTTATTATGTGCTTACCGGTATTTAGCTCGGCAAGGGATGGTCACACAAAATTTTCCCCGGAAAACCAAATCACTGAGTCGGTAAATTGAGTTATTGCTGTGGCAGGTGAGGGGGCCTACATAGTGTTTGAACATATGGTCTACAAGCAAAGATGAAGAAAACATAGTGTTCGAGTTTACAGCAATTTACAGAAAAAACGAAACTGCTAAGAGATACATAGTGTTCCAGTTTTTCATCATCTTTGCTTAGCAGTTTTGTTTTTTTGGTTCTTGTGGTTGATGCTGTTCTTGTGGTCAGGATTCAAAGCAGGGCTCGACTTGAGGCTTCGTTCTAAAAACAACTTATTGCTGTGGGAAATTACAGTAAAACAGATGACGGGATATTCTACTTAGAAAATAAGTACTACTGAGGGTACCTGACTAAACAACGACCAATTATACTGGAAAACAAATGGCAGTTTTACACGTCTCATGGACCCAAACGAATGTGATGCTTACTCAACCAAGCAATATTTCGATCGACACACACACTTGAACTATAGCAAACGAACAGACAACCAAACCGAGTGGAGCGGCAGTGGAGAGACCTCCCTCTCACGGTTCCACTGTTCAAACTTCGCCCTGCTCTTTCGCCCTTTATGCTGCCGCGTAGTGCGATTGTTCCATTTCATCTTGAAATTGGCTCTTGCGCTGTTGCTTTCCAGGAAAGAAAACATCAACCGGAAAGTGATGATATATACTGATTCCGTGTAGTACCAGAACCGAAAATGGCTTACCTATATGGTGGACAATATAAGATAGATGTTCTATTCCAAATGAGAAAACGAAACCATATAAGATCAAACCAACAAAAGCAGAACACTGTAAACTTGTCAGATAATACGAGAATCCTGCAGATAAATATTGAGCACAAATAGCAGCTTACACGCCTCTAATAGAATCCTGCACTTGACAGGCCACTCAAGCAATAGTACTACATCAACCCATGTCTGACAGCAAACCAACAGACTCAACATAGGAGCAAACCAACGACACATGAATGAAAAGGTAAATAACCCTTGCGGTTCCACTACTCACGGTTCATCACTTCTTCTCCTCCCGCTCACGGTTCCACTGCTCGATCTTGGCCCTGCGCTCCTCACTGTTCTCCCTTGCTGGAGGGCTCCTTCCACGCCGTGGCGGACTGCCACCATACCTGCGCCTTGGTCCATCATCATACCTGTCATGCCTGCCACCACCACCACCCCTCCCACCACCACGGTAACCGCCGCCGCCGCCACCACCACCACGGTAGCCACCCCCATCACCTCCACGGTAGCCACCCCCATCACCTCCACGGTAGCCACCACCACCGCCCCCGCCACGGTAACCGCCACCATCACCTCCATCGCCTCCACGGTAACCGCCACCACCGCCCCCACCACGGTATTCATCCCGGCCATCACGGCGGAAGTCACCACCACGGTCACGATTGTCCCTCCTGTGCTGCGGGCTTGGGCTGCGGCTCCTCCCGTGGCTCCTCCTGGAACGCCCACCATATAGCTTCCTCCTGAGCTCCCTACCAATCTGCTTGACATGCATGAAGTTGCAGTAGCCACCGCGGTTGCAGCTGTTCTCCTCAAACTGCCTGCAGGTCGCCTCACGGAAGTCCGTCACAGGGGAGTACTCCACGATGATCGGGCGACCAGAGTAGAAGCGGCCTTGGAGGGCATTGTGAGCAGCCACTGCCTGCTCTTCCTCCCTGAACTGGACATAGACATTCCCGATCATGTGGTCAGCAAGGTTGTCACACACGTTCAGGGTCTCAACCTCACCAAACTTGCTCAGCTCCTCGTAGATATCCTCATAGAAGTCCTCAAAGTGCTCCTGCATCTTCTCTGGAGCAATAGCCACACCTTGGGCATCAACTCCAGGGGTGATCATATCAGGCCGCTGGTACATGTTAGCAAGCACAATAGTTGGCGATGTGGTTGGCCTGTTGTGCAGGCGGGAGCAACGATCCCCATGACGGCAAGCTCCAATCTTGAAGTAAAAGGGGCAGTTGACCCTATCCTTCTCCGTGCCAAAAATTGAAGCCAAGTGCTCCGCCATTGTTTTGGGAGCACTTCAGATGATGCTGAAGCTGCACAAAACAAAGATAAGAACAGCATCAGAAATTCTTATCCCGAACAAAAGAATCTATGTGCTTACAAATACATTATTGGGTTCTCTGGCAAGAACAGGGAGCAAGGAATACTGGAATACCTCGATTAAGGTCGTCATAGTGCATTACAGAAGACAAAATATCGAAGGGAACATATAGGATTAAACCAACCAGGCTCACAAGACCTATGTATCTTTTTTAATATCACCAACATGTACAATTCCTGTGAAGTTACCCCTGTAACGGTCACTGTTTGGTTGGAACATTATAAAGCACAAGCTATTCCCAGTCCATTTTTAACCTAATCTGCACACTTATTCAAAATCGTTAATATTATAACAACAAGCTCAATAGAAAGAAGACCAGAAGAATCATGATCTACTTCAGGCATCATCAGGACTAGATCTGCTCCTAGTAAACTGATCAATTTTTTAACCTAAATCTGCACACCGTTGAAAAACGGTTAAAACCAGAAATAAAGAGATGAAGTGTTCCTCCCACTAGAATGTTAGTGTTTCTCCCCCTGCAACTGCAAAAAGAGACCAAACAACATAGCACAAAAGAAATAACTTTTTGCCTGTTGCACGAGGGCACTCCTTCTGGGTTGCAGGCCTTGTTATATCCGCCAGACAAAGATTACTATTCGATCCATTTTAAAACCTAATCTGCACACCGTTTTAGAATATTAATCTTTGATTGAAGAGAACAACCCGAAACAAACAAAAAAGAAGTACCAACCAGAACGGCATAGATGCACACATAATTTAGAGCAGATTGCTGCATACATGTTCACAAACCTCTTGTAATCCAGTAAAAGGTGTGTCTAAATCATAAACCCCAAGCTCCACTAAACAAGGCCACTGGTATACACCTGACCTAAGAACCACCCAGGTATCCCGTCAAACAAGCACTTCTAGCCGCACAAAAGGATACAACAAAGAGCACACAACAGCAGCAGAGTAGGCCAGCAACAGCTGTTGCAGCATAGATGGTAAGAATATAGCTTCAACATCCTTAACCTGACAAATTTTCAGCATCTGCTTCTGACCATAAATTTAGTCCCCCCTTATTACCATCAAGGGTATTTCAACATAGAATTTGCATAGCCCTACATTCAATCCCCATATTAGTTAATCTTCCCTACTTATACTACCCAGTCCCGACCCAGCAGCAAAATTTGGGGAGCGATTTATTCTACAAATTGAATATAAATTCAGTTTCCCCTGCACTATTAAGTAGTTAATATAAACAACAAAGAATTTGCAGAACCCTAGATTCAATTAGGATGATATTTACAACAGAACTGAGTGATCGATTTATTTGCTCTAGGAATCTCATGGGGGGCACCTACCAGTTAATAGCAACAATCTTCCGGCACAGGAATTGCAAAACCCTAGATTCAATTCCCCTATCGCTTAACCTCGGGTTATTCCCAGCCGAAATCTCCCGAACCAATTAGGGCGCAACGATCTATTTGCTCCCGAGAGACATGCAAAAACTACTGCATCCGACATCTACCAGGCGCAAATCGACAAATCGTCCACCGAGAACGCGGAAAAATCTAGCGCGAAACCTAGATCGGCCGCCGAGAGGAAGACGGGGACAGCAGACAATCTGGGGGTCGGGCGGACACGCACCTCGGGAGCGGGAGAACGGCGGCTATCGTCTCGATCGATCCGGCGGCTTCGCTGCCGCGGGCCGGGGTGGACGGTGGAGGCGCACCTGACCTGGCTGAGGCGGCGCAGCGGAGGAGGCAGAGAGGGGTCGGGGTGTGGATGGGGAGGGTGCGCGTAAATATAGCCCTGGTGGAAGGGAGCGCACGAGCGGCGGAGCGCGTGGCTGGTCTCGGGTCGTACGATCGGGGACCGATGGCTGACGTTGGCGGATGGGTTTGTCTTTATTTTCTTCTTCTTTTTCTTCGAGTGGGTGAATGAAACCATCTTCGACCATTATGCCGCAAGAAAGAAATTCCAGGGGCTTGTTTTTCTCATCATCATTCATCAAAGGAAACGAAGTGAAAAAGGTACCCCCATCCTCTCATCGTGGATTCCTTGTTCCCCATACTCCAATACCCCGATGACACACTAAGAGCAACTCCAACCAGGCGACCCGTTTTGTTTGGGATATAACCCCACGGTGTAACCCGCTCTGAAAGGGCCGGGTTAGGCTGTTGGCGACTTAACAGTGGAGCCTTAGACAGGCCCAAGAGACCAAGACATGAAGCCAGGGAGGCGACTTACAAGGTGGGCCGGATGGAGGCCCAAGGCCAGAAGACGGTGCGTGTAAGCCGCCCGATGGCGACTTGCCAGAGAAGGCAAGCCGACTTAGAGTCAGGATCGGTTACGAAGGATAACCCGACCCGGACTCTTGTAAACCAAGAGCCTCGACCTATGTATATAAAGGCGAGCCCATGCGGCGAGTAAACTTAAGTTATAATCAATCAATAGCTAGGTCAAGCGAAACCGCTCCCTTGTAATCGATATTCAAGCAATACAACACAAAGCAGGACGTAGGCTTTTACCTCGATCGTGAGGGGCCGAACCTGGGTAAACTCGTGTCTTTCGTCCCGCTCAACCCCTTCAAGCTAATCATCGTAGCGATGGCCTCGCGCCTAAGTCCTTTCACTAGGGCATCTGCCGTGTTAACCCCACGACAGTTGGCGCCCACCGTGGGGCAGGCGCACGATGGTTTTGAGTTCTTGAAGGGCTCTTTCCCAGGGATCGAGGAATACGCCGTTGGCAGGATGACCAAGAGTCACCACGGCAAGCTCTATATCGACGACGCTGGCTGGGGCCCCGAGGCCGACTCAATCGAGTACGGATACCGGGCCCCCTTTGGCGGAATTCACATCTTCATCGAAAAGATCGGCGGATCTGAGCCTGAGCCGGACACCTGCACCGACCTCATCGAGTCGGCTCGGCGCACGCAATCCGCCCGAATTCAACCTGGTCGGAAACGTGTCTTTGTTGGATTCGTGCAAGGCATGGAGCTTGCGGAAAACTCTACGTCTGGAGGAGAGACTCTCATCTACTCAGGAGATGTGTCCTCGACCGGAGAGACGGAATCAATTTACCAACTTCAAGACGGCGGGCTTGGGGGCTATTCCAATGGCAACAGTATTCCGGACCCCTACGAGCCGCCGTGCAGAGCTGCTATCTTCATGGCTGGCACAGGGCCGACTCTCAATTCGTCAACCACGGCAGCGATGACATCTAACTCGACCGCTGCAGCGGCTGGTGTCGGCAGCTCAGTTAGGGTTTAGTTAGGCCGCCGGCTCAGGTTTTATCAGATCTCTTGGGCACTTTGACAACTTTATTAGCGACAGAGGCCACGGCGGCGAATTAGGCAAAGCGCAACGTGGAAATTGCCAAAATTCGTGAAGAGATAACCAAGGCCCAAGAGGATATCGCGGCCGAGAATATCCAGGCAGCTGCGCTGAAGGCTCAGATTGACGCAGAGGCGGAGCGTGTGAAGGCAGAAGCATGGCGCTTAAGTCTGGATCAGAACGCATCTAATGCAGTGTTCCAAAGAAGGTACCAGAGTCGCCTGCCATCGACGTATGACCCGAGGCGTTTGTTTAACACTCCTAGAGCGGGTCCGAGTACTCCCGATGCACGGGTGAATCCTCAGTTGAACCCGGACTTGCCAGGAAGCCGGGCGGCTCAACCTCGTCAGTCTGAACCGGCGCGGAGGGAGGAGCCGGCACCTAGCCCGCCCCCAATCAGACCCCGCCTCAGCGTTTTTCGACACCGCTGGGTCATTTTTCTAACCCGGTGGATAATATGATAGCAGTAGTCACCCGACTTAACGCTCTCCCAATCACTGGTGAGTCGCCTGTCGCAGTAGAAACACGGAACGCCATCGAGCTTCTTCAAACAGTTGTGGCGCAGCCACTGTTCAAGATATCTTCCGATATTGCGATAAATCGTCCGATTTATCGCTTACCGTTGTCTGACCGATAAGATAAATCGGCCGATAAATCAGCCGATATGGCGATAAATCAGCCGATATGCCGATAAACTGGCCGATTTACCCCTTATCATGGGTCGACCGATAAGTTCCCGATAAGAGATATCCCCAACATTGGGCGCAGCAAGAGAAATACTCGTACAGTCGTGAACGGGTGCATTCAACTCCCCTCCCAAGCCGTAGTTACAGTCGGCATCTTGAGTCGCCCGCAGTCTCCAGTAGTGAGCGACGACGTAACCCGCCCCTTAACCCACGAGCGGATTCTCAGGCGATTGTGGATGAGGGCAGAGCCCGCCATGAGGCGGCAGCAGCGGCGGCGGCTCACCAGGGGGCTCATCAGCAGCCTCCGGTGACCCCTTCAGCCTCGGTGGGAGCCGGGACAACTTCCAGGACTGTTGGAGTATCGTATTTAGTGCCGGCTTTGCGTAACAAGCGTCTGCCCAAGGATTTTAAGGGTCCTCGCAAGGTGCCCAATTACGCAGCAGATCTCCCTCCTGAGGCTTGGATTGAAAGTTATGAGTTAGCCATGGAGATGTTGGATGTCAATGATGTTGTCTGTGCCAAATACTTCACTATGATGTTGGAAGAACCAGCTCATACATGGTTAAAAGGCCTACCTCCTAACTCTATCAATTCGTGGCCAGAGTTGAAGGCGCGTTTTATCAAGAATTTTCAAGAGACATGCAAGCAGCCTCTGACGATTGTGGATCTGGATCACTGCATGCAGCGTGAGGATGAGTCGGCCCACCATTGGGTCCGGCGGGTCTCCACTATTATTCACTCATATGATAACATCACAACGGCTCAGGCGGTCCTGATTTTAGACAAGAACTGTCACTTTGTACCTCTCAAGCAGAAGCTCGGGCGGCTCAAGTGCACTTGCCAGGACATGGGTGAGCTCATGGCGGCTCTTACTAAATATGCAGATTCTGATAGTATAAAGGACCCTGGTTCTGATGACGAGAAATCCAACAAGGGCAAGAAAAATAGCAACGGTAAGGGTCAGCAGCAGAATGTGGCAGGGAATAATGGCAACAACCAAGGTAATGGTGGTAAGCGGAGACACCCCGATGGCGGGTCAGATCTAGTAGCTAACGCCAACACTGGGTATAAGAACCAGCGCCGCAATGGTAATGGTAAGCCGCCCTTTGGTGGAGCAAAGCCTTTCAATCTTGAGGCAATGCTTAATGACCCTTGTCCGAAGCATAGTTTTCCCAACAAGCCGTCTACTCACGCTTGGAAGGATTGTTATATTATGAGTGAGTTCATGAATCACAGCCTTAATCAGCATCATGGTAATGGCAATGGGCCGTCCGGCGGGTCAGGATCTGGCTCTCAAGTGTCCTACTTTGGTGGTGGCAGCTCAAATTCTGGTTATCAGGGTCAAGTTAACCATGGTGGTTATCATCAGCAGTCTGGTCAGGGTAACCAGCAGCAAAAAAATCAGTCAGGGTATCAGAGTAATCCAAAGCAGCTCAATGGAGGCCAATATCATGTTTTCACTACAAGTCTTTGCAAACGAGATCAGAAGGTTCATAAGCGGGCGGTTCATACAATAGAGCCGGCTGTTCCGCAGTATTTGAGGTGGTCTGAACACACGATATCGTGGAGCAGGGCAGATCACCCGCCACGGGTTGATAACCCGGGTCACTTAGCCCTTGTGGTGGCCCCTCAGGTAGGTGTCTATAAGTTCACGAAAGTGCTTATGGATGGTGGTAGCAGCATCAACATATTATACTACGATACCTTCCGATGCATGAATCTGACAGATAAGAGTCTCAAGCCATCTTCTACAGTCTTCCATGGAGTGGTGCCTGGTAAGTCGGCATATCCTGTGGGCAAAATTTCCCTGGAAGTAGTCTTTGGTGATGAGAATAATTACGAGGGCAGAGACACTGTGGTTTGAGGTGGTCAAGATCAAGAGTCCTTATCATGCCTTATTTGGACGGCCGGCTTATGCTCGGTTTATGGCCCGCCCTTGCTATATTTACCTGCATCTTAAGATGCCAGGGCCAAAGGGGACAATTACGGTACATGGTGATCGAAAAGTCGCCCTGGAGTGCGAGGAAGGAGATGCAGCTTATGCAGAGTCGGCTTGTGCTACTGAGGAGCTCAAGTTTTATAAGGATAATGTTGACCCGGCTGATATGACCCCTCTGAAAAAGCCTACCACTGAACAAGACCCTTTATTGAAATTTAAGTCGGTTGACGATACCAAGCAGGTGGATTTTGTCCCTGGCGACTCATCTCAGTAGTTCACTGTGGGGGCTAACATGGATCCCAAATAGGAAAGCGCGCCCATTGAGTTCATCCGTGAGAATCGGGACATCTTTGCATGGAAACCTTCTGACATGCCGGGTGTACCGAGAGAATTCGCTGAGCACCACCTTAATGTGGATCCCAAAGTTAAGCCGGTCAAACAGTTCCTCCGTCGCTTCAATGAGGAGCGAAGTAAAGCTATTGGAGAAGAGGTCGCTCGGCTCTTAGCGGTCGGGTTTATCGTGGAAGTTTTCCACCCTAAGTGGTTGGCTAACCCTGTGCTTGTACTTAAGAAAAATGGCACGTGGCGTATGTGTGTTGATTACACAGATCTCAATAAGGCTTGTCCAGCTAATCCATTTGCTCTCCCCCGCATCGACCAGATTATTGATGCAACGGCGGGTTGTGAGAGTCTATGTTTCCTGGATGCTTATTCTGGTTATCATCAGATCAAGATGGCAGTTAAAGACCAAGAGAAGACGTCTTTTATCACACCTTTTGGGGCTTTCTGCTATGTTTCTATGCCTTTTGGACTCAAAAGTGCTCAGGCGACTTATCAGCGCTGTGTCTAGAACTGTTTCCATTGTCAGATCGGACGCAATGTTCATGCTTATGTGGACGATATTGTGGTCGAGTCAAGGAAGCAGGAGACTCTACTTGCTAATTTGAAGGAAGCTTTTGACAACCTCCGGGTCTATAAGATGATGCTTAACCCGGCCAAGTGTGTCTTTGGTGTGCCTGTAGGTAAACTGCTGGGGTTTTTGGTCTCATAGCGGGGCATTGAGGCTAACCCGGAGAAGATAAAGGCCATCACTTCACTTTCTAAGCCGGCGTGTGTCAATGACGTTCAACGCTTGGCGGGTTGTATTGTCGCTTTAAGCCGGTTCATAAGTCGCCTGGGAGAGAAGGCACTTCCTTTATATCAGATGATGAAGAAGACAGATCACTTTGTCTGGAGTGATGCTGCTGATGAAGCGTTTGAGGCACTTAAGAAACAGTTGGTTGAGCCGCCCATCTTGGCTGCTCCCATAGAGAAAGAACCTTTACTCCTATACGTGGTGGCTAATAACAAGGCAGTCAGTGTAGCAGTTGTTGTGGAGCGCAAGGAGGCGGGTAAAGAGTACCCAGTCCAGCGGCCGGCTTATTATGTCAGTGAGGTCCTGACTGAATCTAAGCAAAGATATCCACATTGGTTGAAGCTGGTGTTTGGGCTGTTCATGGCGAGTCGCAAATTAAAACATTATTTCCTTGGGCATCCTATTAGGGGATATTATTCAAAACAGAGAGGCCACTGGCCGGGTTGCTAAGTGGGCAATCGAGCTTGGACCTCATAATCTGAAGTATGTGCCAAGAATAGCCATCAAGTCTCAAGCTTTGGTGGATTTCATCAATGATTGGACAGAATTGCAAACACCTGAGGAGAAGCCTGACAACACATACTAGATAATCCACTTTGATGGGTCCAGGCAATTGGTAGGCTCGGGGGCTGGAGTTATTTTGACTTCCCCACGAGGTGATAAATTTTGTTATGTTTTAAGGCTAATGTTTCCTTGTACTAACAATGCAACTGAGTATGAAGCTTTGCTCCATGGGCTTCGTATGGCCAAGGAGATGAATTTAAGCCGGGTCAAATGCCTAGGTGACTCAAACCTAGTGGCTCAGCAAGTACCAGGCAAGTGGGATTCTAAAGACCCGCTTATGGCGGCTTATCATCAGGCAGTTGACAATATTGCTGGTCACTTTAAGGGTTATCAGGTGGATCACATTGATCGACGAAAAAACGAGGCGGCGGATGCACTAGCCCGGGTTGGGTCTCAACGTAAGCCCATGCCCCCTAATGTGTTCCTTGATGTGTTACACAACCCTTCGGTTAAGTTACCTTCTGAGGAAGATCTTGCTATACCTGACCCGGAAGGGCAGTTGGTGGCGGCTCTTCGTGCTATTCCTGATTGGACGCTCCCTTATCTGGCTTATCTTGCTTGGGACGAGTTACCAGAGGATGAAAATTTGGCGCTGCAGATCACACGGTGTTCTAAGTCTATGACTATCATCAATGGCGAGTTACATCGATGCAGTGTGACTGGTGTTTTCCAATGTTGTGTTTCTCCTGAGGAGGGCCACGAGATTTTACAAGAGATACATGCAGGCAACTGTGGTCATCATGCCGGCTCACGTTCTTTGATGGCCAAAGCGTTTCGTCATGGATTTTTCTGGTTGACGGCTCATGCAGATGCCGAGGATATTGTTAGTAAATGTGATGGGTGTCAGAAATTCGCAAGACAAGCTCATGTGCTGGCTCAAGAGTTGCAGATGATCCCCATAACTTGGCCGTTCGCGGTCTGGGGGCTTGATATGGTTGGACCATTCAAGAGATCTAAGGACAAGAAGACCCATCTTTTGGTGGCGGTGGACAAGTTTACCAAGTGGGTTGAGGCAGAGCCAGTTAGCAATTGTGAGGCAGCGACTACAGTTCAGTTTGTCAAAAAGCTGATCTTCCGCTTTGGTTATCCTCATAGTATCATAACTGATAATGGCACAAATTTGTCTAAGGGTGCTATGAAGGAGTTCTGTCGTAGAGAGCACATCCGCCTTGATGTGTCTTCCGTGGCTCATCCACAGTCTAATGGTCAAGCAGAACGTGCTAATCAAGAAATTTTGCGAGGGGTCAAGCCCCGGCTTATGGTTCCTTTGGAACGAACGCCGGGTTGTTGGGTTGAGGAGCTTCCTTCAGTCCTTTGGAGTATCAGTACCACCCCCAACAGATCAACAGGCTACACGCCTTTCTTCATGGTTTACGGTGCCGAGGCGGTTCTCCCAAGTGATATTCGTCATGACTCGCCCAGGGTGGCGGCTTACGTTGAAACTGATAATGAGACGGCACGTTACAACGCACTTGATGCTTTGGATGAAGAACATGATCTCGCAGCAGCCCGATCAATGATTTATCAACAAGACCCGCGTCGTTATCATAGCCGCAGAGTTAAAACCCGGATGTTCCAAGAGGGCGACTTAGTGCTCCAACTGATTCAAGATTAGACATGCATGCATAAGCTATCACCGCCTTGGGAAGGACCTTTTGTGGTCAGCAAGAATCTCAACAATGGGTCATATTATCTCATTGATATACATGAGCGCAAGAAATCACGTACTTCTGAGGAGGAGACCAACAGGCCGTGGAACATTGCTCATCTTTGGCCTTACTACACTTGAGTCATTGGCTCTCATCATTGTACATACCTTTGTCAATGTTTATATCTTTTTATGATCAACATAATAAAGCCGGCATGCCCAAATTCGGGGCCTCTGTCGTTTCATCTCATATTTTCTATGCATGAGTCTTTATTGGTTGATCGTAAGGTCACTTGGGGGCTTCCAAATCACCGAGTTTAGCTTTCATACCCTCTTGACCGGCTTTATATGCCATATATGGGTTAAACCTGCCTGTTTGCAACTTGCTACTCCGCCAGGTGACCCGCCGTACTCTTGACAGTCAATCTTTATATGGCCCTGAACTTGTCAAGGTTAAAACGGCGGCTTTTGTCACGTGAGAGCCGGCTTACAGAGAGCTAGGATAAACTCACCTGTCTGCTTGTTGCTTCTCCGCTATGTGGCCCATCGTACTCTTAACAGTCAATCTTTTTGCTAAGACCCTAAACTAGTTAATGTTAAAACGACGGATTTATGTCACGAGAGAGCCGGCTTACGGGATGAAAGGCTATCGTGCCAAGCTTCTTTGAAGCAAAAAACTTGAGTTTTTCAAAAAATCAAACAGAGCTGGTCTCTTTTGGTCGTGCCTTCAAAGCCGACTTACAAATATTTGAGATATACATGTATATATTCTCTGTTCCTTGTTTTTACAGGAATTTTTTCATCATATGAAGGCTATAAGTCCTTGGATCACAGAAGGTCCGGGGTAGCATTGCTCGTAAATTGAGCTTATAACGGTCATGACCCGCCAAGGGGATTGTTCAAATATTTTAAGACCATGAGTCATTGGGTTATTAACTCGCCCTGGATTTTGATTATAAGTCGCCAGTATAAGAGTTGATGGGTCTTTCATAGATTATATATCAAGACCTCAGAAAATTTCAGCAATATTGCAAGACCACATATGCATATATATGACAAGATCACATATATTAAGCTGCTGGAGCACAAGTTGATCAAAACATGCACGAAGGCATGGTAGGGCAGTTAACTGTTTTAATTTCGCTATTACAAGGCTTCAGCTGAGCCCAAAAGTTTTTCAACTAAGTTTTTCAGGAGTTACATCACTCCTTTGAACCGACCTTGGAGCCGTTCGGGCTATGAGCAGCCGGGTTAATGTCATCTTGGCGCCTTATAGTAGAGGTTTCCAGGTCATCCCGTGCCGGCTCTTCATCGTTGCCATCTGGAGATTATCCGACGTCCAGTCGATGCCAGTTAACGCCTCAAATGTCGCTTCATCATTAAGGATAAGAGAAGGGTCAATATCAGGGGCAAAAATATGCTTATGCCTTTGAGGAGTTAAATCCACAATTTCATGTGAAGGCGGCTTGATGCGAGTGTTGTTGTTGTCGTAAGCCGGCTGATACTTAGTCAGATCCAGCTCGTGTGCAAGATGACATGCTAGAGGCCTCATTTCTTTGACACATCTCACAAAGTCTGCCTCGTTGAAGACAATTCCATCATCATTAAATTCTGGACACCCACCAGCCATCTCTGTTGGGTCTAGTTCTGATTGCCAAGCTTTTGCCCAGCTTAAAGCAGTGATGGCTCCTGAGCGGGCGGCTGAAAATTTTAGTTCCTCAATCTGCGATGGCACCGTTGATAGATGATCCAGCACAGTCTTGATGCATGTTGGAGGTTTCTTGCTGCTTGATATGGCTACAAGTGTTCACAGGCTTCCTGTGTATAGCTTCTTCGTTAACGAATAGACAGCTTTCAGCTTCGCCAGCATATTTTGGCCAAGGTTGGCACTCCTGGCACTTGTCATACAGTTAACAAGTCAGGCGAGTCAGATATCAAGAATTTTGAGTCACTAGGCGAGTTAAAACACCTTAACAGGTTTATGAGTGGGTTTAGTTGAATACAAGTTTAAACTCACCAAAGATGGCGGCTGTCATTCAGGAAATATGACCCTTTAAGCCGGACAACGCTTCAGTCACGGACTTAAGCTGGTTTTCTGCATCTTGCGCTCTTTTTAGTAGCGCGGCCTTTTCCGTATCCCAAGCAGCTCTTTCAGTATCAAATTTGGCTTTGATCTTTTCATTATCTTCCAAAGCAGCTGTGACGACCCCGGCTTAATCGTGCACTAATCATACACGCAAATGCGCACGATCAAGCCTAAGGACTCACTTGAAGATATCACAACACAACTCTAAAACATAAATAAAGTCATACAAGCTTTATATTACAAGCCAGGGCCTCGAGGGCTCGAATACATAGCTCGATGGCATACAAGCGTCAGCGGAAGCATCAGATATCTGAGTACAGATATATTACAGAGAGAGAGATAGGCCTTCACAGAGGCGGGGTAAAATAAAATCTACGATCGAAAGGCGTAGGCCTCCTGCCCTGGATCCTCCGATCCTACTCCTGGTCGTCGGACGGCTCCTCGTAGTAGTAGTACTCGCCAGGCGGGTAGTAGTACTGGTCGTCGGCTGGGGCGTCTGGCTCAGGGGCTCCGTCGTCTGGTGGCATCAAATGGAATATGGGGAAAAAGAAAATAAAGCAAACGTGAGTACTCATCCGAAGTACTCAGCAAGCAAGGATCTACACTACATATGCATCATTTTCAAAGGGGGCTGTATATGTGGACTGGGCTGCAGAAATGCCAGAATAGAGGGGAAAGCCTAGTCCTATCGAAGACTAGCATCTTCAACAATCTTCGACAGTCTTGCAGCAATAGAAGAGATCAGATGAACATAATGTAAAGTAGTAGTAGTAGTATCATCAACCTCGACCTGAGATCCTTTCTCGACTCCCTGCGAGAAAGCAATCCCAGAGCCGTACTATCCAGTTCTCATATCAAGTTCTAGTTGTACCGATCGGGATACAACTCCGAGTGTCCGTTACCGTAGGACAGGCTATCGATAGAAGTTTCTTCCCTGCAGGGGTGCACCAACTTACCCACCACGCTCGCTTAACTCCGGCCGGACACACTTTTCTGGGTCATGCCCGGCCTCGGCCAAACAACACGCCGCAACCCGACCTAGGCTCTAAAGAGAGGTCAGCACGCCGGACTAACCTATGCCCCCGGGGGTCTTGGGCCTTCACCCCGGGAACCCTGCACGTTGCCAGGACGTTTTGGAAGCAGACCTAGCAACCCCTTAATACAAGCGCAGTTGCGTTCCCAGTCCAATCCAAAACGGGCCGCTCCTCGCTGACGTCAATAGAGCTTCGGCTGATGTATACGACGCAGAACGCCCATACTATGCCCACGTGATGGTTAGTGCTATCGGGCCAGAGGCCCCTCGGATCAAATATCCAAACCGTAGTGGATTAGGAGCGCGCGGAAACAAGCAGAGACTCATGATCGATGTGACCCTGTCGCCCCGTCTCGAGGACTTGCGGCAAGGGCTAAGAATGCCCGGCCACGCCTCGTAGTTATCTCGCGGGCACCATCAAGGTCAACCCGACTCCACATCACTTCGCACTAAGCTCGCGCGGGTACCCCTCAGGGCCGACCCGTCTTTAGTATCATGGTTCAGTGCAAGTCACAGTATCAATGGTATCCGTGTGTCCAACACCAAGGGGGAACCCTGAGGAATCACCCTCGATGGAATTCCCGCTCGATGTTATCATCAAGGTGAACGACGGAGGAATCACCCTCAAGGTCCACACTTGAGGAGTTGCGCGACGACGTCGTTATCGGGGGTGGTGTAGGAGGAATCACCCTCGCTTACCACGACCGAGTAACTAACCTACAAGGTTAACATCAGAAGTGCTGACGAGGTATCACCCTCGGCACTCGACGGTAACCCAGCAGTGTCGGCAACTAAGGGGGAAGTGATGTGCGGTGCCAGGGTCTAGTCTTCCATCCCGATGAGCGGGTCTTCTGACATCCAGCGGGGCAGTCGGGATCAAGTGGGGGTCTCTGTTGGGACTCTACCCAGCCTATACTAATCAGTCTAGGATAACCAGTAAGGTAACAAGGCAGGGTACAATAATCAGGCTATGCAGCAGATATAGGAAAACAGTAGCAGTAGCAGTTCTAATGCAAGCATAAGAGAGAAGAGAGTAGGCGATATAGGCATGCTCAAAATGGGGGTGCTTGCCTGTTTGCTTGGCAGATGGAAAAGAAACTCCGACGGTGTAGTAGTTGATTTCCAGGTCATCATCAGCGGCCTCGGAGTCTACCGGGAAGAAAGGGGGAGAAGAAACAATATAAATACATAGCATCATATGCATGACAATACGAAACGCGATGCTAGAGGTGGCCTAACGTGGTGCTACACGGCAACGGTGAAGGAGGAGAACATCCGGGAATGTTTTCCCGAAGTCTGGCCTTTCCGGACAGATGAAACGGAGGAGGACGGTTGCAGGTTCACTATGCTAGGGACGGGTGACAGATGAACGGTCTGCGTATTCGGATGCGTCTCGCCGTTCTGAGCAACTTTCATGTTTAAAGTTTTTCGATCTGAGCTACGGATATTTTACTATGAATTTCTGAAGTTTAAATCATTTTCTGGAATTTACAGATTATTTATATTTCGAAAATATTAATTATTAAATTGCTATGGGTACACAGTGGGTGTACCCAGAGTGTTGCTTATGTGGCTGACAGTGGGCCAAGTCAACTGCCCAGTCAGCAGTTGACTGGACCGTTGACTGGTCAACTGGGTCCAGTCAGCAGAGGCTGACGGGTGGGGCCCAGTGCTGAGTCAGCAGTCACAGTCAGCACATTCTATCCATTTGAACAGTAAACGGTGGGCCCCACTTGTCAGTTAGTCATTTAATTAAACCGGTTTTTTTGTTAAACAATTTAACCTACGTGGGGCCTGGCTGTCAGTGGGGATTAACAGCGTCATTAGCGGGCTAATGACGACACGTCAGCGGGGTTAGCGCTGGCGGGGAGCTACAGTGCGCCGGCGGCAAGGCCGAGCTCCTGCGTTGGCCGTCCGGCCGTTTCCGGCGACCAAAAGGGCAACCGCGGACACGAATCGAACGGGCGCAGCATTCCGCACCCGATGGAGGTTGTGGGAGGTCGTGGGGTGGCCGGAATCGGCGGCAGCAGTGACGGCGCACGGCGGTCGGAGTTCGGAGCTCGGCGTTCTGCGGTGCTAGCGTGCGTACTAAAGGTTCAGGGAGCTTCGCAAGGCTACCCTGAGCGCGAGGGCATGCTCGTCCAGCTTCGACAGGGTCTAGGGCGCCGGCGACGAGCACGACAGCGGAGCCGGAGCTCTGGTCATGGCGGGGAAGCTTGCTAGAGCTCGAAATCGACAGCGTGAAGAGAGGGGAAAGGAGGCGGCACTCACAGCGGATGCAGGGGAGTACTCGGGGAGGCCGGGGGCGGTCGGAGATGAGCGAATCGACGGCGGCAGTGGTGGTCGGCGCCGAGGAAGAAGAGGTCGAGGGGCGTCGTCTTGGTGCTCCCCCGGGCGAATGAGCAGGCGAAGGCCATGAGGTCAAGCGCGGGGAGGTTGCCGGACCGGTCGGAACGGCGAGGGGAGGGCGGTGGTGACGGCTACACCGGCGGCATGTCCATGGCGGCGTCGAGCGAGGTAGGGAAAAGAGGGAGAGATCGGGCGAGGGGGTTCTGGGGCGCCTAGGGTTTCCAGGGCGTCGGCGTCGACTTTATCTACGCCCGGACGCCGGCGGATGCCCGACAGGTGGCCATCCACGGCAAGCGCGCGCGCGCGGGCGACACGGCGGCGGAGGAGGGCGAAGGAGCGGTGGGCTGGGCCAGCTGGGCCGTGTCCGGGGCACTGTGCACTAAGGCCCAGTGCACAGTGTCCCGTTTTTATTCTTTACTGATTTCTGTTCCCTTTTTCTTTTAACCTTTTCTGTTTTGAATTAGTTAGGCCTCTTTTGCCTTTTTGTAAAATGTGAAAGTTGGTCCAATTAATGTGATGCAATATTACCCTTCTCCAAAAACTGTTTTGGACAGAGTTGGAATCCATTTGAATTTGAAATGAATTTGAATGGATTTTAATAATCTGATTTGGGGCTGTTTCATCTTGTTAGAGTCACTTATCTAACTCCAGCCTTATTGATGATGATTTTATAAATGTTCCTGGATTATTTGCAACATCATGTACATTTTAGTTTGATTGTTAGAAGAAATATTTATTTGACTCCCAATTGTAATTTGAATTTTTAGTTGAAATATTTTCTAATGCAATTTTATTAGAGTGATCATGATGACATGGCAGGTTAAGTAGCTTAACCAGAGTGGGGTAACCTGGGGATGTTACAAGTCTCCTCCACTACAAGAAATCTCGTCCCGAGATTTAAGTGGGGAAATAAGGAGTAACTTCGAAAGAACTGATTCTCATAGGACCGTTTAGCTGGTGGACAATTTAGGGAATGCGGCAAAAGTTTTTCTCGAGTTGAAACTTAGGAAATATCGAGAGCAAGTATGAAGGTACAATAAGAAGTTTCAATCGAATGGACATTCAATCGATACCTGAACAAAGTGTGAACATGGGTTCAGGGCATCGAGGGTGGATCATCTCTCGAGGGGTGACTCGGGATAACACACATAGTCAAGGGCAAAGGATGCTTCAGAATCAAGGTTGCTACATGAGAGTCAAGTTCCGATCCTGTGGAACTGTGGAGGGGTGTCGATCAAAGTAGGGAGAATGGTGACATCTTATCGGTCACGACAACAAGGTATGTCAGAGAATAGTCTGTCATTTGTGTCGGTAACAACACCAGTACCTAGGGCGAGGGACGAAGAGAACCATTTTCCTGCTCGTTAAAACGAGGCGGACCAATAGGCAAAGTTCTCATCCATCAGTGGTTACCGGAATGTCATCAACAATAGTAACAGGATGTCACGGTTGGAGCTGTTGACCGAGGTGTTTTCATAAGCAGAGAATTTATCTCTGCCCAGACAATTTTAGATTACAGGAAAGGTTAAACAAAACAATGGAAAGGAAAATGAAATTATCGGATTCAACAGACCAATGAAAAGGATAGATGTGACTATACACAAGAATTAGGGGTATATCCATTCCAGGGAAAAGTTGAACACGATATACCTGAACAGTTCAACCGGTACAAAACCATTTAGATAAAGGGCGAGGGAGAAATCAAGATGTTACCCGCACAATGGTGTCCGGATAATAGGTCAAGAAGCATTTGGCAATGTGCCTCCAATGTTCTTGTTGATATTCGGAAGTCCACAGTCATGCTTTGTTGCAGCAATGATATGGTGTCAAGTAATAGATTGGGTTCGAAGATCTCAAGAGATACCGAGAAACATTTATAAGGGGATCTCGGGACGTAGGGAATAAACAAACACAATCAGGTTTGTGTTGGCAGGAAGTCAAGGATGTCATCGATGATATCTCAATTCATCGAGGGGCAGGGATGGTATTTCTAGCCATGAACTCAATTGATATCCTGGAAGAGCTCAGGATGTTGATGATGATCACGACACATTTGTCGAAAGATTTAAGGAAGATGAAATCGATCGGCGATGACATCTTAGCCAAAGGGGGAATGAAGCAAAAGGTTATTGAAGCCACGGATTCGACACAAGCTCGAAATCAAGCTTGTTGTTCGAGGTGAAATGATAAGATGAGGAAGATCGACATAAGCTTAGCTCATCGTCAAGAATTGTGCTTCGGGAAGCAGGGCTAGGTAGCACAGTAAAAAGTTGTCACTATAAAGGTATAGTCGATCGAGCTAGGAATGACTTGAAGGATTGTTAAACCCGTAAGCAATGAAAATTACTTAGAGTTATCAAATCGGAGTGCGGAATCGATTCACTTACCGGTGTCTTCGAGTGACAAAACAACTCAGAACCCGGGGAAAATTAGGATTGGTGATCAATAATGGTTGATGAAGTACTCACAAAAGTTAAGGGGTTCCTGTAATATTCTCGAGATACCAGGGAGTAAAACTCGAAGGTAATTCAAGATAGAGGTTGGACAGGTGAAATGATTTGCAGAAGACAAGTATTTTAACTTGTCCGGGAAATGGTATCAAGGAGAAGTATGGGCGGAACCACGATTGCAAAGGATCAATTCACGGCTTCAAGATGAAGTTGTACCAAGGAAATAATTATTTAAGAGAAGCTTCCATGATAAGTTCTGCATCGGGTCCACGGGCATGAACACGAAGGTTCAAGGTCGACTCCCACTTCTTCGATGCACAACCTCTCATTCACTTCTCGTTTTCGAAGAAATTGTAGTGCTGAGAATTTATCTGGTGAAGCACCAGAAGAGTATGACTCGCATAACCTTCGAGTTCACACGAATTAGGGAAAGCATAGGTTCAACCCATCGGGACATTTTTACGAAGCTATACAACCATCAACCAATGCAAGGGGTGCGAGTTCGAAAGCAGAGCAACAAAGTTAAAATAGATGATTCAATTTACCGGAGGTACTAAATTCCAAGGGAAGAGCTCATAAAACGTTTGAATATGAAGGATACTGTCGAATATTAATCCAACAAAAGTTCAGGTAGACGGCAAAGGATCTGAGGTGAGTAGCGGTACTCAACCAGAAGAAAAAGAATGTAACGGCATCAGATTACAGGAACATCAGAATAATCCGACGTTTAAGTACAAAGGAGTTATGGTTCAGAACAAGAGATCAGAAGCAAAAGTTCTGATCAAACGACGATTAGGTTGAGTAGAACTAGATGGACAACTTTAGTGTTCCGTCTTGCAGAGATCTCCAACCATGGTTACGTGACATGTCCTGGTCAGTAGTCAGTTCCAGGTCAATATGGAGAAGGAATGCACTACCTCTCCATGCCATGCAAGCAGGGCGGATATATAGACGGCAAGAAGTAGAGAATTCTTCAGTGCCAAAGGCAATGGCAACGGGGAAGGAACCGATAAGGTTCTTAGAATAGAGAAGAATCGGTCAGATAATTGTCCTCAAAACGAATCGAGTGACCCGTGAGAACTAACGGCGTAAGGGTTTAACAACTGGTTCCTCCTGAGAGTCCTCCTGAGGAAGGTCAGGATGAAACACATCGAATTAAGGAAGCACTTGAACAACCCAGGTTTAAAATTCGAATGGTTCACGAATTCCAAAGTCAGGAGTGACAATTAGTTCACCTGGGCAGAGGGACGAGTGTTATGTACATACTTAGTTGGACAATCAATCAATATTTGATTGGCCGAGAACCAGCTCATGTTCAGAATAAGGTCTGAACCGGAAAGATAATTTAGAACGACCAACTGATGATTGCGTGCCTTCGCACTCACGTTGAATCAATAAGACCAAAATGACGGTGTCAAAGGATACCAATGAATATAAGCAGACATATGGATTTAACCATAATTCAGGTCGGCAAGGATAATCAAGAACGATAAGCTGCAGAGGATTCTTAGGAGATCAGATAGCATTTCAAAGTATTTATAAAACGTATGAACATCTGGTGATGATCGGTTTCCCGGTAAAGGTGTGGAATTATCCGTAGTGCGAAGGAAGCCGCACGGCAGTAGGCTCAAAGGATTCCCGGATTAGCGAGAGATATTACGGGGTACGTCGTACATACATGATTGACTGGCCATGATGATACAATGGCAAGGATGTATAGATATCCACGGGAATTATCGGTGTTAGTAAACTGCAAAAGCAGTGGTTAAAGAGTCTCGGAAAACTTCGGGAAGTATCTTCGGAGTCTTCTGATGATGACACTCCATCTTTTGGAATGAGGGGGATCTCCGGGAGAAAGCGGTTACGAGAACCTAAGTGTCGGCGTTAGTAAAATCATATAACCCGAATAGAGGAGAGATCAGAGTTCCCAGAGTAAAGATCGAGAAGTAAAAGATCCTAATACCACTCAATTGGCGACGTGGGGCCATAAGCCACACAGCCAAGTTAGTAAAACAGTTTTGGACCACTAGACTCAACTTCGGCCAAGGAATTGGAAAGGGGGATACCTAGAGGCAGTCGGCTCTGATACCAACCTGTGACGACCCCGGCTTAATCGTGCACTAATCATACACGCAAATGCGCACGATCAAGCCTAAGGACTCACTTGAAGATATCACAACACAACTCTAAAACATAAATAAAGTCATACAAGCTTTATATTACAAGCCAGGGCCTCGAGGGCTCGAATACATAGCTCGATGGCATACAAGCGTCAGCGGAAGCATCAGATATCTGAGTACAGATATATTACAGAGAGAGAGATAGGCCTTCACAGAGGCGGGGTAAAATAAAATCTACGATCGAAAGGCGTAGGCCTCCTGCCCTGGATCCTCCGATCCTACTCCTGGTCGTCGGACAGCTCCTCGTAGTAGTAGTACTCGCCAGGCGGGTAGTAGTACTGGTCGTCGGCTGGGGCGTCTGGCTCAGGGGCTCCGTCGTCTGGTGGCATCAAATGGAATATGGGGAAAAAGAAAATAAAGCAAACGTGAGTACTCATCCGAAGTACTCAGCAAGCAAGGATCTACACTACATATGCATCATTTTCAAAGGGGGCTGTATATATGGACTGGGCTGCAGAAATGCCAGAATAGAGGGGAAAGCCTAGTCCTATCGAAGACTAGCATCTTCAACAATCTTCGACAGTCTTGCAGCAATAGAAGAGATCAGATGAACATAATGTAAAGTAGTAGTAGTAGTATCATCAACCTCGACCTGAGATCCTTTCTCGACTCCCTACGAGAAAGCAATCCCAGAGCCGTACTATCCAGTTCTCATATCAAGTTCTAGTTGTACCGATCGGGATACAACTCCGAGTGTCCGTTACCGTAGGACAGGCTATCGATAGAAGTTTCTTCCCTGCAGGGGTGCACCAACTTACCCACCACGCTCGCTTAACTCCGGCCGGACACACTTTTCTGGGTCATGCCCGGCCTCGGCCAAACAACACGCCGCAACCCGACCTAGGCTCTAAAGAGAGGTCAGCACGCCGGACTAACCTATGCCCCCGGGGGTCTTGGGCCTTCGCCCCGGGAACCCTGCACGTTGCAAGGACATTTTGGAAGCAGACCTAGCAACCCCTTAATACAAGCGCAGTTGCGTTCCCAGTCCAATCCAAAACGGGCCGCTCCTCGCTGACGTCAATAGAGCTTCGGCTAATGTATACGACGCAGAACGCCCATACTATGCCCACGTGATGGTTAGTGCTATCGGGCCAGAGGCCCCTCGGATCAAATATCCAAACCGTAGTGGATTAGGAGCGCGCGGAAACGAGCAGAGACTCACGATCGATGTGACCCTGTCGCCCCGTCTCGAGGACTTGCGGCAAGGGCTAAGAATGCCCGGCCACGCCTCGTAGTTATCTCGGGGGCACCATCAAGGTCAACCCGACTCCACATCACTTCGCACTAAGCTCGCGCGGGTACCCCTCAGGGCCGACCCGTCTTTAGTATCATGGTTCAGTGCAAGTCACAGTATCAATGGTATCCGTGTGTCCAACACCAAGGGGGAACCCTGAGGAATCACCCTCGATGGAATTCCCGCTCGATGTTATCATCAAGGTGAACGAAGGAGGAATCATCCTCGAGGTCCACACTTGAGGAGTTGCGCGACGACGTCGTTATCGGGGGTGGTGTAGGAGGAATCACCCTCGCTTACCACGACCGAGTAACCAACCTACAAGGTTAACATCAGAAGTGCTGACGAGGTATCACCCTCGGCACTCGACGGTAACCCAGCAGTGTCGGCAACTAAGGGGGAAGTGATGTGCGGTGCCAGGGTCTAGTCTTCCATCCCGATGAGTGGGTCTTCTGACATCCAGCGGGGCAGTCGGGATCAAGTGGGGGTCTCTGTTGGGACTCTACCCAGCCTATACTAATCAGTCTAGGATAACCAGTAAGTTAACAAGGCAGGGTACAATAATCAGGCTATGCAGCAGATATAGGAAAACAGTAGCAGTAGCAGTTCTAATGCAAGCATAAGAGAGAAGAGAGTAGGCGATATAGGCATGCTCAAAATGGGGGTGCTTGCCTGTTTGCTTGGCAGATGGAAAAGAAACTCCGACGGTGTGGTAGTCGATTTCCAGGTCATCATCAGCGGCCTCGGGGTCTACCGGGAAGAAAGGGGGAGAAGAAACAATATAAATACATAGCATCATATGCATGACAATACGAAACGCGATGCTAGAGGTGGCCTAACGTGGTGCTACACGGCAACGGTGAAGGAGGAGAACATCCGGGAATGTTTTCCCGAAGTCTGGCCTTTCCGGACAGATGAAACGGAGGAGGACGGTTGCAGGTTCACTATGCTAGGGACGCGTGACAGATGAACGGTGTGCGTATTCGGATGCGTCTCGCCGTTCTGAGCAACTTTCATGTTTAAAGTTTTTCGATCTGAGCTACGGATATTTTACTATGAATTTCTGAAGTTTAAATCATTTTCTGGAATTTACAGATTATTTATATTTCGAAAATATTAATTATTAAATTGCTATGGGTACACAGTGGGTGTACCCAGAGTGTTGCTTATGTGGCTGACAGTGGGCCAAGTCAACTGCCCAGTCAGCAGTTGACTGGACCGTTGACTGGTCAACTGGGTCCAGTCAGCAGAGGCTGACGGGTGGGGCCCAGTGCTGAGTCAGCAGTCACAGTCAGCATATTCTATCCATTTGAACAGTAAACGGTGGGCCCCACTTGTCAGTTAGTCATTTAATTAAACCGGTATTTTTGTTAAACAATTTAACCTGCGTGGGGCCTGGCTGTCAGTGGGGATTAGCAGCGTCATTAGCGGGCTAATGACGACACGTCAGCGGGGTTAGCGCCGGCGGGGAGCTACAGTGCGCCGGCGGCGAGGCCGAGCTCCGGCGTTGGCCGTCCGGCCGTTTCCGGCGACCAAAAGGGCAACCGCGGACACGAATTGAACGGGCGCAGCGTTCCGCACCCGATGGAGGTTGTGGGAGGTCGTGGGGTGGCCGGAATCGGCGGCAGCAGTGACGGCGCACGGCGGCCGGAGTTCGGAGCTCGGCGTTCTGCGGTGCTAGCGCGCGTACTAAAGGTTCAGGGAGCTTCGCAAGGCTACCCTGAGCGCGAGGGCATGCTCGTCCAGCTTCGACAGGGTCTAGGGCGCCGGCGACGAGCACGACGGCGGAGCCGGAGCTCCGGTCATGGCGGGGAAGCTTGCTAGAGCTCGAAATCGACAGCGTGAAGAGAGGGGAAAGGAGGCGGCGCTCACAGCGGATGCAGGGGAGTACTCGGGGAGGCCGGAGGCGGTCGGAGATGACCGAATCGACGGCGGCAGTGGTGGTCGGAGCCGAGGAAGAAGAGGTCGAGGGCGTCGTCTTGGTGCTCCCCCGGGCGAATGAGCAGGCGAAGGCGATGAGGTCGAGCGCGGGGAGGTTGCCGGACCGGTCGGAACGACGAGGGGAGGGCGGTGGTGATGGCTACACCGGCGGCGTGTCCATGGCGGCGTTGAGCGAGGTGGGGAAAAGAGGGAGAGATCGGGCGAGGGGGTTCTGGGGCGCCTAGGGTTTCCAGGGCGTCGGCGTCGACTTTATCTACGCCCGGACGCCGGCGGATGCCCGACAGGTGGCCATCCACGGCGAGCGCGCGCGCGCGGGCGACACGGCGACGAAGGAGGGCGAAGGAGCGGTGGGCTGGGCCAGCTGGGCCGTGTCCGGGGCACTGTGCACTAAGGCCCAGTGCACAGTGTCCCGTTTTTATTCTTTACTGATTTCTGTTCCCTTTTTCTTTTAACCTTTTCTGTTTTGAATTACTTAGGCCTCTTTTGCCTTTTTGTAAAATGTGAAAGTTGGTCCAATTAATGTGATGCAATATTACCCTTCTCCAAAAAACTGTTTTGGACAGAGTTAGAATCCATTTGAATTTGAAATGAATTTGAATGGATTTTAATAATCTGATTTGGGGCTGTTTCATCTTGTTAGAGTCACTTATCTAACTCCAGCCTTATTGATGATGATTTTATAAATGTTCCTGGATTATTTGCAACATCATGTACATTTTAGTTTGATTGTTAGAAGAAATATTTATTTGACTCCCAATTGTAATTTGAATTTTTAGTTGAAATATTTTCTAATGCAATTTTATTAGAGTGATCATGATGACATGGCAGGTTAAGTAGCTTAACCAGAGTGGGGTAACCTGGGGATGTTACAGCAGCCTTCAACTTTGACTCGGTTTTGATGCTTTCAGCCTGTTGATGTTCTATTTTTCTTTAAGTCGCCAAGCTGCGACTCCTTCAGGCTTAAAGCTTCCTGAAAGAAGGATTTGAAACCATGATTACATATCAGTATTGAGCAGATTTGTTATGATAAGACTATTCAAGTCCCAAGCACATTGCAAGCAATATACTTGGCACTTGGGGGATAATGTAGGTCATTTCAATTTATATTATGACCCGGCTCAAAGATAAGCCGGCCCTTGGGGGCTACATACTTTCTTTTATCACAAGAGATTACAAGACCCGAATTATTTCTTGAAGATAACCCGGCCCTTGGGGGCTACACAAGGTTCTTTACACAATGGTTATTTAAAAGACCTGGCTCATCTTATCAAGATAAGCCGGCCTTTGGGGGCTAGGGGAGTATATATGTGTAAGACGGAAAGGGATTAAGTTCATACCTCATATTTTTCCTTCATCATATTGACTAAGCCGGCTTCCATGTCGTGGCTTGTATGAAGGCAGCTTAGATAGCCCGCGTGCAACTCGTCTGCACTAAATTCTGCATAGCTTTGCAGATCCAGCTTTGTTTTGCCTTTTCTCCAATAAAGGCATTTCTTCTTTAGCTGTATGCTTAGCCAACACAGTGGAGGCTCCTGGCGACTTATAACCCATCCCAGTGATAGTAACATCATCAGTTTTCTTCTCAGAAGGAGCTTCTCCAGATGGCTTGACAGGGGATGAGAGAGGAATAGAACTTGGCGGGTTCTGGTTGTCTGCCGGGTTAGCATCAGCATCCATATCATCAATAGTTATTGTTTCAGTCTCTGGCGGCGGGTCATCTTGTTTATTGTGAGGTTCTTCAGGATTCTGGATCGGGACCTCAGGGGCTTTTAGCACCTCTTTCTTCGGCTCAGAGACCTCGGGGGCCTTGGAAGAGCCGCCCACCTTTTACTTCTTGCCAGTTTTTGCTTTGGCCCTGGGACAAGGATATAAAAGCTTATGAGTATATGATAACAAATGTTTTGGCAATAAATGCAAATACTTACCCCGGGTTAACAACGAAGGCGGGCAGCTAAGTTTGAGATGAGTCGCCCGAAGAAGGTGGAGACTCCTGATAATTTGAGTCAGAAGAGTTAAGAGGTTGTCTGAAAAGACCGGCTTTGGGCAAAGAAGGAGTTGGGCTATGTGCCACCTCAGCAGGCCGCTTACGGGAAGAAGGTTCATGACTTAACCCGGCCACTAAATCATTTGAGCCACCGCTTCGAGTCTGGCGTCTCATTGTTGGGTAACGTAGCATGCAATTTCAAAATTTTCCAACGCTCACGCAAGATCTATCTAGGAGATGCATAGCAACGAGAGGGGGGGGAGTGTGTCCATGTACCCTCGTAGACCGAAAGCAGAAACGTTTGTTAACGCGGTCGATGTAGTCGAACTTCTTCTCGTTCCGACCGATCAAGTACCGAACGTACGGCACCTTCGAGTTCTGCACACGTTCAGCTTGATGATGTCCCTCGAACTCTTGATCCAGCAAAGTGTCAAGGGAGAGTTCCGTCAGCACGATGGCGTGGTGACGGTGATGGTGAAGTGATCCGCGCAGGGCTTTACCTAAGCACTACATGAATATGACCGGAGGCGTAAACTGTGGAGGGGTGCGCCGCACACGGCTAACAATCGTTGGTGTGTCTTCTAGGCGCCCCCTCCCCACGTATATATAGGTGAAAGGGGGAGGGGAACAGCCTTGGGGCGCCCAAGTAGGAGGAATCCTACTTGGGCCCCTAGTCCAATTCGGCCTCCCCCCCTTCCTTTTTTTAGCCGGAGAGAAAAGGGAAGGGGGAAGGAGAGAATGAAGGGGGGCCGAACCCCTTCTCCTCCTTCTCCAATTCGGCCACATGCCTAAGGGGGGGGGGGCGCCACCCCTTGTGGGCTGGTGTGCCTCCCTCTTATGGCCCATATGGCCCATATCTTCCCCCCGGGGGTTCCGGTAACCCCCCCGGTACTTCGATATGTACCCGGTACACCACGGAACACTTCCGGTGTCCGAATATCATCGTCCTATATATGAATCTTTACCTCTCGACCATTTCGAGACTCCTCATCATGTCTGTGATCTCATCCGAGACTCCGAACAACATTCGGTCACCAAATCACATAACTCATATAATACAAAATCGTCATCGAACGTTAAGCGTGCGGACCCTACGGGTTCGAGAACTATGTAGACATGACCGAGACACCTCTCCGGTCAATAACCAACAACGGAACCTGGATGCTCATATTGGTTCCCACATATTCTACGAAGATCTTTATCAGTCGTACCGTAATGACAACATACGTTATTCCCTTTGTCATCGGTATGTTACTTGCCCGAGATTCGATCGTCGGTATCTTCATACCTAGTTCAATCTCGTTACCGGCAAGTCTCTTTACTCGTTCCGTAATGCATCATCCCGCAACTAACTCATTAGTCACATTGCTTGCAAGTCTTCTTATGATGTGCATTACCGAGAGGGCCCAGAGATACCTCTCCGATACTCGGAGTGACAAATCCTAATCTCGATCTATGCCAACCCAACAAACACCTTCGGAGATACCTGTAGAGCATCTTTATAATCACCCAGTTACGTTGTGAAGTTTGATAGCACACAAGGTATTCCTCCGGTATTCGGGAGTTGCATAATCTCATAGTCAAAGGAATATGTATATGACATGAAGAAAGCTATAGCAATAAAACTGAACGATCAATATGCTAAGCTAATGGATGGTCATGTCCATCACATCATTCTCCTAATGATGTGATCCCATTCATCAAATGACAACACATGTCTATGGTTAGGAAACTTAACCATCTTTGATTAACGAGGTAGTCTACTCGAGGCTTACTAGGGACTCGATGTTTTGTCTATGTATCCACACATGTATCAAGTTTCCGGTTAATACAATTCTAGCATGAATAATAAACATTTATCATGATATAAGGAAATATAAATAACAACTTTATTATTGCCTCTATGGCATATTTCCTTCAGTCTCCCACTTGCACTAGAGTCAATAATCTAGATTACATTGTAATGATTCTAACACCCATGGAGTCTTGGTGCTGATCATGTTTTGCTCGTGGAAGAGGCTTAGTCAACGGGTCTGCCACATTCAGATCCGTATGTATTTTGCAAATCTCTATGTCTCCCTCCTTGACTTGATCATGGATGGAGTTGAAGCGTCTCTTGATGTGTTTGGTTCTTTTGTGAAATCCGGATTCCTTCGCCAAGGCAATTGCTCCAGTATTGTCACAAAAGATTTTCATTGGACCCGATGCACTAGGTATTACATTTAGATCTCTACTTCACTCTGAAATTCTTTGAACTTTTCAAATGTTTTAGACTTGTGTTTCATCAAGTAGATATATCCATATCTGCTCAAATCATCTGTGAAGGTTAGAAAATAACGATACCCGCCGCGAGCCTCAACACTCATCGGACCGCATACATTGGTATGTATTATTTCCAATAAGTCAGTGGCTCGCTCCATTGTTCCGGAGAACGGAGTTTTAGTCAACTTGCCCATGAGGCATGGTTCACAAGCATCAAATGATTCATAATCAAGTGATTCCAAAAGTCCATCCGTATGGAGTTTCTTCTTGCGCTTTACACCAATATGACCTAAACGGCAGTGCCACAAATATGTTGCACTATCATTATCAACTTTGCATCTTTTGGCATCAATATTATGAATATGTGTATCACCACGATCGAGATTCAACAAAAATAGACCACTCTTCAAGGGTGCATGACCATAAAAGATATTACTCATATAAATAGAACAACCATTATTCTCTGATTTAAATGAATAACCGTCTCGCACTAAACAAGATCCAGATATAATGTTCATGCTCAACGCTGGCACCAAATAACAATTATTCAGGTCTAAAACTAATCCCGAAGGTAGATGTAGAGGTAGCGTGCCGACGGCGATCACATTGACCTTGGAACCATTCCCGACGCGCATCGTCACCTCGTCCTCAGCCAATCTTTGTTTAATCCGTAGCTCCTGTTTCGAGTTACAAATATGAGCAACCGAACCAGTATCAAATACCCAGGTGCTACTACGAGCATTAGTAAGGTACACATCAATAACATGTATATCAAATATACCTTTGTTCACTTTGCCATCCTTCTTATCCGCCAAATACTTGGGGCAGTTCCGCTTCCAGTGACCAGTCCCTTTGTAGTAGAAGCACCCAGTTTCGGGATTGGGTCCAGCTTTGGGCTTCTTCCCGGGAGTGGCAACTTGCTTGCCATTCTTCTTGAAGTTCCCCTTCTTTCCTTTGCCCTTTTTCTTGAAACTAGTGGTCTTGTTAACCATCAACACTTAATGCTCCTTCTTGATTTCTACCTCCGCAGCTTTGAGCATTGCGAAGAGCTCGGGAATTGTCTTCTCCATCCCTTGCATATTATAGTTCATCACGAAGCCTTTGTAGCTTGGTGGCAGTGATTGGAGAACTCTGTCAATAACACTATCATCTGGAAGATTAACTCCCAGCTGAGTCAAGTGATTATGATATCCAGACATTCTGAGTATGTGTTCACTGACAGAACTGTTCTCCTCCATCTTGCAGCTATAGAACTTGTTGGAGACTTCATATCTCTCAACTCGGGCATTTGCTTGAAATATTAACTTCAACTCTTGGTACATCTCATATGCTCCATGACGTTCAAAATGTCTTTGAAGTCCCGATTCTAAGCCGTAAAGCATGGCACACTGAACTATCGATTAGTCATCAGATCAAGCTTGCCAGACGTTCATAACATCAGCATCTGCTCTTGCAGCAGGCCTTTCACCTAGCGATGCATCAAGGACATAATTCTTCTGTGCAGCAATGAGGATAATCCTCATATTACGGACCTAGTCCATGTAGTTGCTACCATCATCTTTCAACTTAGCTTTCTCTAGGAACGCATTAAAATTCAAGGGAACGGTAGCACGGACCACTGATCTACAACATAGATATGCAAATACTATCAGGACTAAGTTCATGATAAATTAAGTTCAATTAATCAAATTACTTAAGAACTCCCACTTAGATAGACATCCCTCAAGTCATCTAAATGATACGTGATCCAAATCAACTAAACCATGTCCGATCATCACGTGAGATGGAGTAGTCATCAATGGTGAACATCTCTATGTTGATCATATCTACTATATGATTCACGTTTGACCTTTCGGTCTCCAGTGTTCCAAGGCCATGTCTGTACATGCTAGGCTCGTCAAGTTTAACCCGAGTATTCCGCATGTGCAAAATTGTCTTGCACCCGTTGTATGTGAACGTAGAGCCTATCACACCCGATCATCACGTGGTGTCTCAGCACGACGAACTGTCGCAACGGTGCATACTCAGGGAGAACACTTATACCTTGAAATTTTAGTAAGGGATCATCTTATAATGCTACCACCGTACTAAGCAAAATAAGATGCATAAAAGATAAACATCACATGTAATCAAAATATGTGACATGATATGGCCATCATCATCTTGTGCCTTTGATCTCCATCTCCAAAGCACCGTCATGATCTCCATCATCACCGGCTTGACACTTTGATCTCCATCGTAGCGTCGTGGTCGTCTCGCCAACTATTGCTTCTACAACTATCGCTAACGCATAGTGATAAAGTAAAGCAATTACATGGTGTTTGCATTTCATACAATAAAGCAACAACCATAAGGCTCCTGCCAGTTGCCGATAACATTTACAAAACATGATCATCTCATACAACAACGTATATCACATCATGTCTTGGCCATATCATATCACAACATGCCCTACAAAATCAAGTTAGACGTCCTCTACTTTGTTGTTGCAAGTTTTACGTGGCTGCTACGGGCTTCTAGCAAGAACTTTTCTTACCTACGCATCAAAACCACAACGGTGTTTCGTCAAGTTTGCTGTTTTAACCTTCAACAAGGACCGGCCGTAGTCAAATTCGATTCAATTAAAGTTGGAGAAACATACACCCGCCAGCCACCTTTATGCAAAACTAGTTGCATGCCTGTCGGTGGAACCGGTCTCATGAACGTGGTCATGTAAGGTTGGTCCGGGCCGCTTCATCCAACAATACTGCCGAATCTAAATAAGACGTTGGTGGTAAGCAGTATGACTATCACCGCCCACAACTCTTTGTGTTCTACTCGTGCATAACATCTACGCATAGACCTGGCTCGGATGCCACTTTGGGTAACATAGCATGCAATTTCAAAATTTTCCTACGCTCACGCAAGATCTATCTAGGAGATGCATAGCAACGAGAGGGGGAGAGTGTGTCCACGTACCCTCGTAGACCGAAAGCGGAAGCGTTTGTTAACGCGGTTGATGTAGTCGAACTTCTTCTCGTTCCGACCGATCAAGTACCGAACGTACGGCACCTCCGAGTTGTGCACACGTTCAGCTCGATGACGTCCCTCAAACTCTTGATCCAGCAAAGTGTCGAGGGAGAGTTCCTTCAGCACGACGGCGTGGTGACGGTGATGGTGAAGTGATCCGCGCAGGGCTTCGCCTAAGCACTATGTGAATATGACCGGAGGCGTAAACTGTGGAGGGGGGCGCCGCACACGGCTAACAATCGTTGGTGTGTCTTCTAGGCGCCCCCTCCCCATGTATATATAGGTGGGAGGGGGAGGGGAATAGCCTTGGGGCGCCCAAGTAGGATGAATCCTACTTGGGCCCCTAGTCCAATTCGGCCTCCCCCCTTCCTTTTTTTAGCCGAAGAGAAAAGGGAAGGGGGAAGGAGAGAAGGAAGGGGGGCCGAACCCCTTCTCCTCCTTCACCAATTCGGCCACATGCCTAAGGGGGGGCGCGCCACCCCTTGTGGGCTGGTGTGCCTCCCTCTCATGGCCCATATCTTCCTCCCGGGGGTTCCGGTAACCCCCCCCCCCCCAGTACTCCGATATGTACCCGGTACATCCCGGAACACTTCCGGTGTCCGAATATCATCGTCCTATATATGAATCTTTACCTCTCGACCATTTCAAGACTCCTCATCATGTCCGTGATCTCATCTGGGACTCCGAACAACATTCGGTCACCAAATCACATAACTCATATAATACAAAATCATCATCGAACATTAAGCATGTGGACCCTACGGGTTCGAGAACTATGTAGACATGACCGAGACACCTCTCCGGTCAATAACCAACAGCGGAACCTGGATGCTCATATTGGTTCCCACATATTCTACGAAGATCTTTATCGGTCGTACCGTAATGACAACATACGTTATTCCCTTTGTCATCAGTATGTTACTTGCCCGAGATTCGATCGTCGGTATCTTCCTACCTAGTTCAATCTCGTTACCGGCAAGTCTCTTTACTCGTTCCATAATGCATCATCCCACAACTAACTCATTAGTCACATTGCTTGCAAGGCTTCTTATGATGTGCATTACCGAGAGGGCCCAGAGATACCTCTCCGATACTCGGAGTGACAAATCCTAATCTTGATCTATGCCAACCCAACAAACACCTTCGGAGATACCTGTAGAGCATCTTTATAATCACCCAGTTATGTTGTGACGTTTGATAGCACACAAGGTATTCCTCCGGTATCCGGGAGTTGCATAATCTCATAGTCAAAGGAATATGTATATGACATGAAGAAAGCTATAGCAATAAAACTGAACGATCAATATGCTAAGCTAACGGATGGGTCATGTCCATCACATCATTCTCCTAATGATGTGATCCTGTTCATCAAATGACAACACATGTCTATGGTTAGGAAACTTAACCATCTTTGATTAACGAGGTAGTCTACTCAAGGCTTACTAGGGACTCGATGTTTTGTCTATGTATCCACACATGTATCAAGTTTCCGGTTAATACAATTCTAGCATGAATAATAAACATTTATCATGATATAAGGAAATATAAATAACAACTTTATTATTGTCTCTAGGGCATATTTCCTTCACTCATATCATGTTCAGCCTTTTTCAAAATAAAATTTGGGTCTAAATGAGCATCAGGGTGAGCAAAAGGAATTTTCCGGACAACCCGCCGGATCCTCGTTGGAGGTGGCGAGTCTGAGCCGGAAGATATGGAAATTACCTCAGGGTTCTCAGCCAGGTTGGAAGCACCCTCATCCTGAGAGTAAGATGCGTCAACTAAGTTGTTAAATAAGCGGCCAAGAGAGTCAAGTTTTACCTCCGACTGATCATCAATGTTCACTGACTCGCTCACAGAAGACGGCTTAGCAGCTTTGTTCTTCTTTGGCTTTGGGCCAGGCTTAGTTTTGGTCGCAGTGGTCTTTATTTTTCTCTTCCAAAAAGGAGTATTGGGCTGTTTAAGAAGAAAAGATTAACAAGTGAGATACAAACAAAATATTAAAGATGTTTAAATCGGATGTAAAGTAATGCTTACAGCTGTGGTCGGGTTGAGCTTGAAGAAGGGTTGCAGCCAAACTTTGTTACAATTCTCCTGAGATTCCCCAAGCAAAGAATTAACAGCTTCAAAAACCTCTTCAACAGTGAAGTTATCAGAACTGTACCGCTGCGGATCACTTGGCTCGCCTGAATATTCACACATTAAACTGGGACGGCGGCTTAACGGCAGAATTCTCCATGAAACCCAGCAGCGAGCTAAGTCAACTCCAGTTAACCCATTGGCTATCAAAGCTTTGATCTTGGGGTAATAATGAAGTGCCTCAGTATGCTCTTCTGGAATAAGCTGGCTGGGCGGGTTGAAATCGATGGGGAGGCGATCAACCCTGAAACCCGGCAGGGTATTCTCGTTTGCTAGGGCAGTGTTCTTGCAGTAAAATCAAGTCTTTACCTATCCTTTGGGATGACTTAGTAATTTGGCAGCGGGAAAGACACCATCCCTCCGCCTTTGGATTGAGATTCCACCCAGTTCTTGAGAAGGACCGTTAGCACACTCAGTCTGGCGGTTTAAATAAAAGAATTCCTTGAAAAGAGTAACATTGGGCTCTATTTGCAGATAAACTTCGCAATAGATTTGGAAGTGGCAAAGGTTTGTTACTGAGTCCGGGCCTATGTCTTGAGGATGGAGGTTGAAGTAGTGCAAGACATCCCGAAAGAACTTTGACCCGAGCGATGTAAAACCCCTGAGAATATGGTCAGTGAAAACTACCACTTCTCCTTCGCCAGGATTGGGGACAGATTCCCCTTGGCTGAGTCGCCAGCCGATCTCTTCTTGAGCCGCTAGAAGACCTTGATCCACATAATCTTTGAGCATCTGTTCAGTGACCAGAGAAGGGCCCCAATTGCAAAGGGTGGTTTTTGCCATGCTGACTCGCTTAAAAATGACAGAAACTGTGGAAAATAAGATAGGACGGGTTAATTAAGAGATAATAACTCGCCGTCATGACTACGAGTTGGACAGTAAAGATAAGTCGCCTTGAACAAAGGCGTATTATACGAAGAATGCGGACTAGAGTGCTGGCGGGTTAAGAGTATATTGGTAAGCCGCCCGAGATGTAATGGCGAGTTATTTAGATTCAGAAATTGCTAAGTATTGGCAAACAGGTTTCACAATCTATAGCTATATTTATGGATCTACAGGCAGTTCAAAAAGAAAACTAATTGCAAAACCTAATGGTGGCAGTGGAAAAGCTAGTGGGCTGTTTACCGATTTTGAAGGGGAAAACTACCTATGCGAGATACAGGGATGAAGGCCAAACTGCTACCGCGCTACTGTTAAAGCATTTTTGGATTGAAATACAAGTTCTGTTCAAAGGCAAGATGAACTTAGATGAACGCTAATGAACTCTATGAACTTGGGCGACCTAGTGTAGATCTGAGAAGGGAGAAACATGGTACCTGATGGTGATGAAGGAGAGCGGACGCGTGCCGCAGAGTTCCGGTGATAACAGGGTGATGCAGCGACCTCGACGGGAGCGGCTGGCGCGGTTCGACCGGTGCGGCGGAGTTCCAGTCGCGATGGCGTCGTGAGGAAGAAGAAGAAGTGGAGGCGACGGGGTAAAGTGAAAAAAAATGGACCCCCGTGCCTATTTATATGGGAAAAGTGGGAACAGTGAAACGGCATGCGCGAAAATCGAGGAGGCACGATAACTTCTATAGCAGAGGACGCCTCGATTTCTGGAATGGTGGATTTATACAAAGATCCGCTATGACGTCATAAGGATTTTTCTGAATTTATGAAGACGACTTCATCTTTTCTTATGGCGGGTTATGAAGAACAGTTCAAGGTTAAAGTACTCAGAAGAATGAAAGAAGACTCGCCAATTAAGGGTATTGAAGATTGACATGAACAAGTTCAAATCAATCTGGGGCCTAATGTTGGGGATATAACCCCATGGTGTAACCCGCCCTGGAAGGGCCGGGTTAGGCTGTCGGCGACTTAACAGTGGAGCCTTAGACAGGCCCAAGAGACCAAGACATGAAGCCAGGGAGACGACTTACAAGGTGGGCCGGATGGAGGCCCAAGGCCAGAAGACGGTGCGTGTAAGCCACCCGATGGCGACTTGCCAGAGAAGGCAAGGCGATTTAGAGCCAGGATCGGTTACGAAGGATAACCCGACCCGGACTCTTGTAAGCCCAGGGCCTCGACCTATGTATATAAAGGCGAGCCCCTGCGGCGAGTAAACTTAAGTTACAATCAATCAATAGCTAGGTCAAGCGAAACCGCTCCCTTGTAATCGATATTCAAGCAATACAACAGAAAGTAGGACGTAGGCTTTTACCTTGATCGTGAGGGGCCGAACCTGGGTAAACTCATGTCTTTCGTCCCGCTCAACCCCTTCAAGCTAATCATCGTAGCGATGGCCTCGCACCTAAGTCCTTTCACTAGGGCATCTACCATGTTAACCCCACGACAAGTTTTGTCTACCCACGTTCGTTTGGGTCGTCGCAGACGAAAACGCCGGCCCAACTGCGGACCCAAACGCAAAATATGTCCGCTTCATGTCCTCACCGACCCATTTCAGGCTCAAATTTGCGCCTAAAATGCGTCGGCGCGGACACGCCGCGTGTCCCCTCGTTGTTCGCCGCGGTCACACATGGCGGCCGGCCAACGCCCGAACGTGGTCATATTAATAGCGGCCACCGACACCGGGGCCACCGTCAGTCAATGGAAGCATCGGAGACCGTCCTTTTTTAATCCACGCGTGCGGGGGGCCGACCTCATCCACTTCTACTGCCGTCAACATCTAGTCGCCCCCGCGTGCTTCCTCGTCGGCGACAACCAAACCCTAGCTATGGGTTTCTTCAACGGCCCCGGCAAGAGCAAGGGTAAGTTCACCCCTGGCGCTCCCTCCTCCCGCGCTCTTCCTTCTCCGCTGCCGCCGGAGCCTGCCCGTCCCGCGAGGCAGCGGCTGCACATCCCGGTGCACCAAGCACGGTGGCACTGGGAGTTCATGCAACCGCTGCCCTACCCCGACGTGACGCCGTCGCTCGACTGGCATCTCGATCCGCAACGGATCCCGGTGCCGGCAGGTGGCGGTGCTGCGGTCACAGCGGGCGCACGCCGAGGAGGTGCGCAGCGCCTGGCACAGCTCACGCCGGAGCAGCGACGGATGCTGGAGTACGCGGCAGACTCTCCTCATTGGGAGGCCTGGTTTGCCCTCGAGCATGAGGAGCAACGACAGCTCGGCGTGCAGCACCACCACGTCACCCCCCGCTCCCCCAGTCGTCAAGCCGAAGGACGAGGCTGCCTACCAGGCAGTGCTGGCGGCGGCCTTGGAGACCTCCATCGAGGAGGAGTGGCTGAAGGCGGAAGCGAAGGAGGCGGACAACCAGGCGAGGCTGGCGGAGGCCATCGCCCTCTCTGCGGCCTACGGCTGTGTGGTGCTGCCGTTGCCGCCGCCGCTCACCCCCACGACGCCTACGCCCGAGCCGGCCGAGCAGTACGTCTGGACTAGCCAAGTGCGGGAGTGGGTCAGCACCCCCCCTCCCCATTTGGCTCGGCGCGACGCCGGCGCAAGAGGCCGCGTACCTCGAGCTTTGGAGGCGGCGCACGTTGGCGGAGGAGCGCGCCGACGACGAGCGGCGCATGCAGAGGGAGCGTCAGGAGGAGGAGGACCGTCTCGAGAAGGAGGAGGAGGAGCGCGCCCGCGTCGCCGCATTGCCTCCGCCGCAACAGACGCCGGAGGAGGCTGCCCTGGCGGCCTACCAAGCGGCGTTCGGGTGGGCTGGGCCGCCTCCCGTCTTCATCGACCTCACCGGCGGCGATGGCGATGGCAAGGGCAAGGGCAAGGCGGATGTCTAGGGCAGCGTGCGGTTGACCGGCGGGCGCGGACTTTTTTTAATGTTTTAATTAATGTTTAATTATGTTTTAAGTGGACTTTGACTGGCGGTTGACCGGTCACTTATGTTTAATTAAATTTCTATTACGTTTTATCTATGCCACGTGTTTATCATTTTATATTTGTTTTTTTTACGCGAGCAAATTTGTGTCTAGCTTTCATTAGATGCATCAGCCGACCCAAATGAAAAAGCGGACGCACCCATCCGCCTGGCCGACCCAACGGACAAAAAGCGGACAAACCGCGCGTCCGTTTGAGTCGCCCGATTGAAGTTGCTCTAATGCTCATAAAGGGGGATATTCAGCTACCAAGGGACAGTCATGAGGATCCTCAAAGACTTCTCCGACTACACTGATTTGCTATAGACTACTTAGCGAACAGGAAAAGAAGGACAATGATCCTCCTTTTTTTTTAATGACAGGCAACGATCCTTGTGAGCGCAGCGAGGCGAGCGAGCGGTGGCCCGTTTTGGGACGGCCCAGGCGCACGACGCGCATGCACGCAAATTTCCTTAGCCGGCGCCGAAGGCGATCACTAGGGGGAGCCCCTATATCTCGCATTCTGCGAGAGCGAGGGAATCCTGGCAAATCCTATTTGGCGCTGCACGCGCCCTCAAACTTTTTTCGTACAACCACTGCGCTACGGAGCGGGATGTGTTAAGCTTCAACTCTTGTTCTCTTTTATTCCTTCCTACTCTGTTTTCTTTTTTTCTTTTTCCTTTTTTTTCATTTCCATTTTTGTTTTCTGTTTTTCTTTTTTTTCTTCTTCTAGGTTTCCTCCCCCATCGATTCTCATGTTTTTTATCTTCGTAAATGCTAGAACTTTTTCCAAATCAATGATTTTCTTTAAATTTCGTGAAATTTTGTTTTCAAAATCAATGAACTTTTTTTAGTGAACTATTTTTAACAATTGATGATTTTTTTTCAAATTCGATGAACTTTTTCCAATTCGATGAACCTTTTTTCAAATTCGATGAACTTTCTTTAAATTTGATGAACTTTTTTTTTAAATTGATGAACTTTTTTTAAATTCAATGAACTTATTTTCAATGGACTTTTCCTCAAATTTGATGAACTTTTTTCAAATCGATGGACTTTTTTTCAAAATTGTGAACTTTTTTTCAAATTTGGTGATTTAAAAAAAATTCGTGAACTTATTTATAGTTTCGGTGAACTTTTTCAAATTCGGGGAACTTTTTTCAAATTAGATGAACTTTTTTCAAAATTCGATGAACTTTTCCTCAAATTCGATGAACTTTTTTTTGCATTTGATGAACTTTTTTTTAAAATTCTATTAGCTTTTTTTCCAAAATAGATGAACTTCTTTCAGATTTTGTGAACTTTTTTCAAAATCTATGAATTTTTTCTAATAGATAAACTTTCTTATCAAATTGGGTGAACTTTTTTCAGAAATGGTGAACTTTTCCAATTCGTGAACTTTTTTCAAAATTTGATAAACTTTTTTTCGTAAAAAATATATAAATGTCAATTGTATTGCGTAATAAATAACGCAGCTGCAATAGTTCTTTAAGTATACACGTTGGTGTTAGTCACGGTGCTCCTGTGGCTGTAGTGGTTAGCTAACCATCTTTCAAAGCAGCGACTGAGTTCGAGTCCTCGTACTCACTGGTTTTTGTGGGTCTTTTTTTCGTTGAAACAGTTTCTGCGCTCGTGGGCCGGCCCACTTGGCGTTTGTTGTAGGTGCCGGTTGACTTCTGTGGCGCTTAAAGCACTCAATAGGAGCTCCCGGGAATCCTCGCTGAAGGGGGCGAGAACATGGGCCGGCCCACAAGCGCACGAGGCCATAGCATGTTAGAAATGTTAAATGTGTATATAAAAAATATTGACCATGTATTAAAAATATGATGAAATTTTTTGATCATGTATGTAAAAATGAAAATAGAAGAAAAAATGGAGAGGAAAAAGAAAAGAAACAGTAAAATAAAAAATAAAATAAAGAACAAAGAAAAAAAAGTAAAATAAAAAACAAAGAAACAAAATGCACAATGAAAGAAAAACGGAGAAGAGAAAAAGAAAGGGAACAAAAAAAAAGGAAAAAAGAACCCGAAGAAAACCGCTCGAAAGGCATCAAGTAGTACGTGCCCCTTGTTCTTAACGTGAAAGGAACTTCGGCAGGGTGGTTAGCGCAGCTCGCGATCAACCTGGAGACCAGGGATTGACTCCTCCTTCTCGCATTTCCTCGCTTCCTTTTTATACGATTAAGCGCGCGTGAAACGGGCCAGCCCAATGCGACGCAAGGGGGGAAAGCTTTGTGTTGGCGTTTCAGACAGGCGAGCGTTGCTATTTGTTCCTGCTCACAGCTGAGGGTCTCTCATGTCTTTTGAAGAGAGAGGAGGGGATCTCCATTGGAATGAAAGTGGCTCCGGCGGCAACTGTGGTTAATCACCTTCTTTTCGCAGATGATAGTATCTTGTTCATGAGGGCTTCGGTGGAAGGGGCCACATGGATAAGGGATGTGGTGCAGCAATATTGTGATGCTTTGGGTCAGCGTGTTAACTCGGCAAAATCTTCAATCTACTTCGGTAAGGGCTGCCCAGAAACTGGGAGACAGGAGATTAACCAAATTCTTGGGGTAGTGAATGAGACCCTCAATGAGAGATACTTGGGGCTTCCATCTGATGTTGGGCGCCAAAAGAATGGAGTCTTTTCATATTTTAAAGGATCGTGTGTGGAAACGAGTGTAGGGCTAGATTGAAAAAACTCTTGCTGCTGCCGAAAAAGAAGTGCTTATAAAATCTATAGCTCAAGTTGTTCTGACATACTCAATGTCTTGTTTTAAATTGCCAAGAGGACTATGCCAACATATCACATCTCTTATTTGGAATTTCCGATGGGGTAGCAAGAAGGGAGAAAGGAAGACGACATGGGTCTCATGGGACTCCATGACTATGCCAAAGTATATGGGAGGTTTGGGCTTCCGAGATATCGAGATATTTAATTTGTGCCTGCTTGACAAACAGGCGTGGCGGCTTCTGCAAGACCCGTGCTCACTTAGCGCAAGAATCTTGAAGGCTCACTATACTACCCTAATAGCACTTTTCTCGATGCCGAGCTTGGTAGCAAGCCGTCGCAAATATGGAGGATTATATGCGACGGGCGTGACGTTCTTATGCAAGGTCTGATCACGAGGATCAGTGATGGTGCAGCGACGCGGGTAATGCAAGACAACTGGATACCACGTGATCACCTTCTTAGGCCGGTTTGCATGCAATCACAAAATCCTCCGGAGTGGGTCTGTGAGCTGATTGAGCCAGCCACAAGGAGTTGGGATATGAACAAGGTGCGAGCACATTTCTTGCCAATGGATTGTTGAGGCCATCCAGTGCATACCGATCATTCATGTACAACAAGATGACTTTTGGGCTTGGCATTTTGAAAAAAAGTGGAGTGTTCTTGGTGCGATCAGCTTACAGAATGATAATGGAGATAAAAAGAAGGCGAGAAGCATGGATTGATAAAAAAAATCAACAAGCATCAAATGTGGCAGAAGAGCAACAAGGGTGGAAGATATCATGGGGTGCAAAATTACCACCCAAGATTTGGATGTTTGCATGGCGTCTAGCTCGGTCGTCACTGCCCACGGGGGGAGGTCCAACACCATCGCCACATGGCTACGACGGCTTCATGTGTCTTTTTGTGGTGTATCAGTTGATTCGTGGCGGCATTCGTTAATGGAGTGTAACATGGCACGATGTGTCTGGGCGATATCTGACCAAGAATTGTATGCCGCAATTACAACAGACGAAACACAAGATGCTAAACTATGGCTATTTGAGTTGAGCAAGAAGCTGGACAGTGAGAAGTACGCAAGGGTACTGGTTACGTTATGGGCAATATGGTGGGTGCGGAGAAGGGCCATACATGAGAATGAATTTCAGTCTCCGCTATCCACGCATGCATTCATCAACAGGTACCTCATGGATGTCCAGGAAGAGGAAGAAGTAAGGGGCAGAACATCTACTGCTCTTGCATGCATCAGCACCTCAAGGAAGTGGATTCCACCACAGACGGGGCTGCTTAAAATTCATGCCGATGGAGGTTTATCGAAGGATGGTCGCACGGGAGCTGCTGCAGCAGTGCGCCGGGATGAGCTTGGATGCTATCGGGGAAGTTCTGCTTTACCTGCCATCCTTGAATCTTATGCTATCAGCGAAGCTCTATCTTTGGCCTCTGACCTTCAGGCGACAAGATTAATCATTGTGTCAGATTGCCTTGAGATGACCAATCATTTGAATTCAAGCAACAGATTTCCAAGCTATGGTCTTGTCCTAAAAGAAATTGATAGGAAGGACTCCAGATGGTCATCTTCGACCAAGACTAGAGAGAGATGAATAGGGATGCTCATGCTTTAGCGAAGTACTCGCCCTCCCTGTGTGGAGGTAGACACGTTTGGTTCTCCGGGCCGCCAGAGCCCTTTTGTATCCATATGCATATTGATTAATAAAGCTCTCTCGTTCCCCTAAAAAAAAGGCGAGCAGCCGAAACGACGCGATGGGCCGGCCCGTTAGCGTACCTACAACATCATCCGGTTTTGGGAACCATCTTGAACCGTTTTTTTGGTTATCCATTTTCTATTTTTTTCCCTTTTTCTTTTTCACTTTTGCTTTTATGCCCCTTTTCTTTTTTGTTTTTCAGTTTATTTTATTTTTAGAAAAATGTTTAGAAATTCAAATAATGTTGGTGGTTCTAAAAAGTGATCCAAATTCAAAAAATATTTAAAAAAAATAACTACAAAAATTAGCGTTTTTAAAAAATTGTTCGCTTATTTTTTTTCCATTTTCAACTTATTTAAAAAATGTTCTAAAATTTCAAAAAATATTCTTGCTTCTTAAAAATGATCTAAATTAAAAAAAGGTCATGTTTTCAAATTTTGTTCATAAAAAAAATCGCATATTAAAAAACTTGTTCATGTTTTTTCATAAAATGGTCGCAATGTTTCTGCCCCAAACTTTCATAACTTTTAGAAAAAAAGTCGGGATTTCAAAAAATATTCCCGTTTTAGGAAATTTCAATTTTTTAATAATGTTCAAGTTTTCATTTTTTCTGGAATTTCAAAAAATGTTCCCTCTTAAAAAAAATCAAAATTTTCAACAAAAATGTTCATCCTTTCAAATTTTGCTGGGGACTTTAGAAAATGTTCATGTTTGCACAATTTTCATTTGGATATTCCAAAAATGTTCCTGCTTTTCGAAAATGTTTCCATTTTTAAAACAATTCACAAATTTGAACAGTGTTTGCATTTCACAAAACATTCAGTTAAAAATGCATTCAAAACTCTGAATATAATTCAGATCTATGCTGTAAATTGGTTCTTAAAGATTGACGCTGCTAACTAAACAGGATCTGTCGTTAGTTCAGCCGGTTGCATCCCGTTGTCTATAGCAAGAGATCTATGGTTTGATTCCCAGTGAGGCGTGTTTTTTTGGAGCTACAAGAGGTTCGCTGGCGGTCATGGGCCGGCCCTGTCGGAGACCCGCCTGTGCGAAACAACGTCTCTTTGCCGCATAGAGCTGCACATAGGAGGTCTCAATAGCTCGCCATATATCCTGGGAGCTCCGATGTGACGCAAACTCTTCGCATCTGAGAGTCAACCTTTCGCACCTCCTATGTGCCGACTTCAAGGTGATGTGCACGCTGTGCTAGCCACTCCAACCGACAACCTCATGCGCTAGGTATGTACAAACGCGGCATTTAAAGAAACAAACAATAGCGGCAAAATCAAAACGTTCAAAAAATTCCCCAAAATATAAACACTGTAACACCAAGGACTTTGTAACTAAAATTGCAGCCCGGTGCATATGAACTACAAACCGCAACAGAGTTATAATTCTTAGAAAATTTGAAAGTTATTTACTTTTATTTTTATAAACATGAATATTTTCAAATTTGTGAACAAAATTTTAAAAACTTTAATATTCCGTGAAAACACAAACTTTTTTTGGGTTTCTGAAACATTTCTCAAGAAAACGAAAAGAATTGAAAATGAGAATACATTTTAAAATCACGAACAATCTTTTAAAAACACAAACGTTTTCTGAATAATAGGAAAAAAATTGAAACATGATTTTTTTCAAAACTGTGAACTAAATTTCCAAAAAGTGAACATTTTCTGAATTTGCAAAAAAGTTGAAAACAGAAACATTTTTTGAATATGCGAACAAATTTTGAAAAGTTTGAACATTTATTGAAATTCCTATTTTTTTCGAGTTTGTGAACAAAATTTGAAACCATGAACACTTTTCAAAACAACGAACAAGTATTTTAAAACGCGAACACTTTATAGATTTCGACAAACATTTTTTGAATTTGTGAACAAAATTTGAAAACATAAACATTTTTTGAATATGAACAAATTTTGAAAAGTTTGTACATTTTTTGAAATTCCAGATATTTTTTTGGAAATTGTTAACAAAAATTTCAAAATTTGGATATTTATCGAAATTTTGAACAATTTTTTCAGAACACTAACTTTTCAAAAATTCCCTAACATCTTTTGAATTTGATATTTTTTTTGAGAACATGAACAATTTTTTAAAATGTGAGCATAAAGCTGGCACATTTTCTGAAATTCCTGAACATTTTTTTGAAGTTGTGAACCCAAATAAAAAATGCAAACATTTTTTCAGATTCCCCGAGATGTTTTTGAATTTGCGAACAAAATTTCAAAAACGTGAAACTTTATGCAATTTGTGAACAAAATTTTAATATGGGGTTATTTTTTAAAATTCCTGAATATTTTCTAAATTATTGACCAAAAACATAAAATGCAAACATTTTTACAATTTCAAATTCTATTATTTTTGGATTTTCAAACATTTTTTGTAAAAGAAGCGAACAATATTTGAACTTCCAAACATTTTTAAATTTCTGAACAAAATTTCAAACCAGGAACAATGTTGAAAAAATGAGTAAATTGTTAATAAAGCGAAAAAAGTTAAAAAGAAAATATACTTGAAAAAGGGAAAAAGGAAAAAATAAAAAAGGAAAGAAAAGAAAAAGAGAAACAGCAAAAAACGAAAAAAGAAACAGGAAAAAGAAAAAAGAAAAGCAAAAAAGAAAAATGGTTCAGGAACCTTTCAAAAGGTTCCCAAAACCGGAAAAACCGGCTGCGAAACTTCCAGAACGTTCCTAAAACCGGGATTGGTTGATGTGCGCCTCGCTGCTAAATGGCCGGCCGTGTCGGTCAATCGATGGTTCGAACGGGTGTGCGGCGCGCTGACTATGCGTCAAACTTTTTTTTTGAGGGATGCGTCAAATAGGAAATCGCATATATCCCTCCGCCCTATGTCCCTCGGCCCTGTTAGTTACACCATGAAGCCACGTATCGCTAGACGTCTATTCGCTGGGATCCTAGATGGGGCCGGCCCAACTAGCTAACAACCGGGTTTTTTTGTTTTGTTTTTTCTCCTGCTTTTTATCATTTTCCTTTTATGTTTTTATTTTTTATTCTTCTTTTTTATACTTCCAAATACATCAACCTTTTCTGAAATCCGGGAACATTTTTCAAATCGGTGAACTCTTTTGAAATTCAAATTTATTTTCAAATGGGGGTGAATATTTTTGAAATTCAAAATATGTTCATCAAATTCAAAAAATGTTCATTATATTTCAAAAATATTTCAGATTTCTAATAAAATGTTCATTGAATTCAGAAAATGTTCTAGAATTTAAAATAAATTCATCAAATTCAAAAAAATGTTCATTGAATTGAAATATGTGCATGAAATAAAAAAAGTTCACCTAAATTCATAATATGTTCATAAAAAACCAGTTTTTTGTTCAAAAAAATTAAAAAAATGTCCATGTTTCTGAATTTGTGAACATATTTCTTAATTCATGAACATTTTTTGCATTAATGAACATTGTTTGAAATTCTAAAGATTTTTTGAATTCCCGCACTTTTCAGAATAAGCAAAAACTAAAAAGAAACGAAAAAAACAAGGGACCCCCGCCTCGCCCTGGGCCGACCCAAGTTCGAGCGTGGGGGAGCCAGGGGGTGCACACTGCACCTTTTCCCGGCGTGCAGCACGGGGAATAGGAGCTCCCATCTGTTCGTTTCCAAGCCGCTGCCACTGCTGCGATTGAGACTGATATGATACCTGTTGGCAACTCCGATCAGATCTCTCCATCGCGCCGCCATCCAGAAGCGGAGAAGGGAAGGAGATGCCGGGACAGGCAGGCGCCGTTGCGCCGATTGTTGGGGAACGCGACAGAAAACAAAAAATTTCGGTATAGCGAGCACGCCCAGGACCACTATGGAGACTGCATACAAGGTTTGATCTGATCCGTACCGACTCGAAGCGCAGCGGAAGAAGAGTCGGTGGAGATCGTTGGTGCAGATCCCCGCAGCTAGGATTTACAACCTCCCAACCGCGAGGATGTACTCCCTCGTCGGACAGCCCTTCGGGAGGCGGTCGGACAGTCCCCCGGACGATGTCGCGGACAGCCCTCCGGGAGGACACTCGAACAGCCCCTCGGGCAAAAGACCGAAACTACGACCTCTCTATGGGGTTGCACACATACGGTGTCAGCTATCCGGCAGGGCTTCGCCGTCCAGAACTAGTTCCTGCCGGAACCCAGACAGCCTTTCGGCTCTACGAAACTCTTTTCGTGGGAGGGAGAGAAGAAGCCAGATAATGCATGGCATGTGTATGAGAGCAAGGGATGAGGTTTGTGGGCAGCCCACTCTCCTCTATTTATAGGAAAACCAAGGGGTAAAGTTGGCATTCACAAATACCAAAAGTACCCCCACTTTATGTCATTTACATAAAGAATAAAGCAAAAAGGAGTGCCATGTGGAGCTCCATGGAGCTCCACCCTCCATGGCCGGCCACCCCTTGGGGGGGCCCCCCAAGGGGGCTTCCTTAGTGCCCAAGGCTTCTAGAAGCCTTTTGGGAAAATTCCCAAAAGGTGCTTTCCGTAAAAATTCCCAAAAAGCACTTTCACTATTCACGATGACATTTTTCAGCGTCCGTACGAACTAAAAATATTTATGTGGGCTTAGAACATTTCTAGTACCCACTAAAATAATTTTCAACGCGTTCTGGAACAATTCCAGATTAGTGATTTCATCTGCGAAAAAGCATCTGAAGCGGTTCCGGCAGCTCCGAAACATTTCCGGTTTTTATCCCCGAAAATTCCAGAAAGTTTCCAGAATAATTCTGGCACCCTCCAAGAATTATTAGGGGCATCCCGAAACCAATTTGACTTAATGGAATACCCCAAAACAACTTTTCAGTTTCACCGAAACTCATCCGGTGTTCTCTCTGCGGAACTTTTCCGCTGTCCAAAACTTTTTTGGTGTCCGAAACTTTTTCGGTGATTTTCTCTCAGACTCCCTGTCTAGTATTCAGCAGATAGACGACCCTTAAGCGTGTGACCCTATAGGTTCGGTGAAGTATAGACATGACCCGGAACCCCTTCCGATCAATGATCAACATCGGAGCCGTGGACACCCATATTAACCCCTATACCCACACGAATGATTATTCGAGTGAACCTCCAGTTGCTGTGTGCTATTCCTGTTGCTTCGCGATATGTCACAAACACCTGAGGTGAGATTTATTGCATCCCCGTGGATCAACAAATTTGTCCACTATGCAAGTTACCTCGTTACCGGTTTTGTTCTCTTTTCTCGTTTCCGTGTTGCGGTATCCCAGTGATCAAATCACAAGTTGTCTGGCCAGACGATGATGGATACCGTTTTACCGAGAGGGCCCGAGTATATCTCTCCATCGTCGGAGGAGCAAATCCCAATCTTGAGCTATCTCGTTACTTGCCATACTTTTCCGTGAACCCGTAAGCTGCCGTAATAGCCACCCAGTTACGGATGACGTTTAACAAACCCCAAAGTTCACGAAGCAAGTACGAAGGAACTCGATACTCTCATGGTCTAAGGAATTATGCAAACATTAACTTCCCTGTGTAAAATACCATTAACTTGTGACGAAAGTATCTCATAGCATAACATCAATTTGGGTCGATTCAACACAAGTGTTCTACCAACAATTTGTGCCCTCAAAATTGCCGGCATAGCCATGCCCATGATCAGGAAAACAGGATCATCATGCAATACTTGAGCCAGTCATAGAGGCTTGACTAGGAATACATTTTACCGTTTATTATCCCACACGTGCACATGAGTTTCCCTCCAAGCCTCGTTTTATTTGCAGACTCAAGAATCATTGCAGTTATAGCATGGAACATAAACTTTTATTACAAACCAGGAGATACAAAATAACTGTTATTACTGCCTCTAGGGCATATCTCCTACAGACTCCCACTTGCACTAGAGTCATAATCCAGTTACATGGCTTCCCTAACACCAATGGCTATTCGGTGTTGCTCATGCTTTGCTCGTGGTAGAGGCTTCGTCATCGGGTCTGACACATTCAGATCCGTGTGAACTTTGCGTACTTTCACTAAACCTTCTTCGACATGATATCGAATGAGTTTATATTTGCGTTGAATATGTCTTGTCTTATGGTGCGAACTTGGCTCCCTTGCCTGAGCCACGGCGCCACTATTATCACAATAGATCTCCACCGGGTCCAGAGCACTTGGAACCACACCAAGGTATTCAAGAAATTGCTTGATCCATACCGCCTCCTTGGAGGCTTCTGAAGCTGCAACATACTCCGCCTCCGTTGTAGAATCCGCCACAGTCTTTTGTTTGGAACTTTTCCAATCAACTGCGCCACCGTTCAATATGAAAACATAGCCTGATTGAGATTTGAAGTCATCTGGGTCAGTCATGAAGCCTGCATCAGTGTAACCACTTACAATGAGCTCTTCATCACCTCCGTACACAAGGAGTAAATCCTTGGTCCGTCTGAGGTACTTTAGAATACCCTTGACTGCGGCCCAGTGTTCCAATCCTGGATCACTTTGGTACCGGCTGCTAACACTTAGCGCATAGGAAACATCCGGTCTTGTACATAGCATGGCATACATAATAGAACCAACTGCCGAGGCATATGGAACATCATTCATTTGTACTCGCTCATCGAGAGTTCGAGGACTCTGATTCTTGCAAAGCACTGTGCCAGGTGACATAGGGAGTAGTCCTTTCTTGGAGTTCTCCATGTTGAACCTTTTCAACACCTTGTCAATGTACGTGCTTTGGCTAAGCGCTATCAGGCGTTTTGATCTATCTCTATAGATTCTGATGCCCAATACATACGCTGCTTCGCCTAAGTCTTTCATTGAAAACCTTTTCTTCAATGATTCTTTTATTTCGCTAAGAAAATTCATGTCATTTCCAATCAATAATATGTCATCCACATACAAGATTAGAAATGCTTTTGCGCTCCCACTAAACTTCTTGTAAACACAAGATTCTTCGTCATTCCTGATGAAGCCAAACTCTTTGACCACTTCATCAAAACGAATGTTCCAGCTCCTTGATGCTTGCTTCAGACCATAAATAGCTTTCTGAAGTTTGCATACCTTTCCAGCATCCTCATGAATGACAAAACCTTCCGGCTGTATCATGTATACATCCTCTTTGAGGTTTCCATTTAGGAAAGCCGTTTTGACATCCATCTGCCATATTTCATAGTCGAAATAAGCAGCAATTGCTAGCAATATCCGAACAGACCTAAGCATAGCTACGGGCGAGAAAGTCTTGTCGTAGTCCACTCCTGGAACTTGCGTGAACCCTTTCGCGACAAGTCTAGCTTTGTGGATAGTAATGTTACCATCCGCGTCCGTCTTCTTTTTGAAAATCCATTTACAACCAATCGGCTTTACGCCTTCTGGAAGTTCTTCCAAGTTCCAAACTTGGTTTTCGTACATGGATTCCATTTCGGATCTCATGGCCTTGTGCCATTCCTTTGAGCTGGGCCCCGCCATCGCTTCCTTGTAGTGCGCAGGTTCATCGTCTTCAAGAATGAAGATTTCGTTATGAAACCACTCAGGTGGCTGGATAGCCCTGCCTGATCTGCGCGGTTCAGTTACAACATTGTTTGAAGTCCCCGCATCATATGCGATAACTTCCGGCTCAGTTGTAGGGATAATTAGTGGAATCTCTTCCGGTTCCTTAGCCATATCAACGGTTGCCGAAGATTCACTAATCTCATTAAGTTGTACTGTCCTCCCACTCACTTCTTTTGCGAGAAACTCTTTCTCAAGAAATTGTCCATTTCTGGCAACAAACACTTTGTTATCGGACGGGTGGTAGAAGGAATACCCAATTGTTTCCTTGGGATAACCTACAAAGTAACATTTGTCTGATCTGGGATCAAGTTTGGTAGGTTGTAAACGTTTTACGTATACCTCACAACCCCAAATCCTGAGATGCGACAAACCGGGTTTCTTCCCGTTCCATAACTCATATGGTGTCGTCTCAACAGATTTAGGCGGTGCTCTGTTAAGTGTGTGAGTGGCAGTTTCTAGTGCATGACCCCAAAAGTACAATGGCAGATCTGTAAGAGACATCATCGACCTTACCATGTCTAACAGGGTTCGGTTACGTCGTTCCGACACTCCGTTTCTCTGTGGAGTTCCAGGAGGCGTAAGCTGTGGAACGATTCCACAGTCACTCAGATGTTGGCCAAACTCATGACTAAGATACTCGCCTCCGCGATCAGACCGCAGAAACTTAATCTTTTTGTCACGATGATTTTCTACCTCATTCTGAAATTCTTTGAACTTTTCAAAGGTTTCCGACTTATGTTTCATTAAGTAGATATATCCATACCGACTTAAATCATCAGTAAAAGTCACGAAGTAGAAATACCCACCCCGTGCGGCTGTGTTCATTGGACCACATACATCACTATGTATTATTCCCAATAATTCACCCGCCCGTTCAGGATGACCCGTGAACGGCGTCTTGGTCATTTTCCCCATCAAGCAAGCTTCACATGTGTCAAATGATTCAAAATCAAGAGACGGTAAAACTCCATCTTTATGGAGTCTTTGCATGCGTTTCTTTCCGATGTGGCCAAGGCGACAGTGCCACATGAAAGTGGTGGTGGTATCAGCCTTCTTAAGGCGTTTAGCATTCACGTTAAAGACATCATTTCCACATTCAAGGTTTAGAATGAAAAGGCCCCCAACAATGGGTGCAAATCCATAAAACATATCCTTACAATAAAGTGAACAACCATTGTTCTCAGACTTGTACGAATACCCATCGTGTACTAAACATGATCCAGAGATAATGTTTCTACACAACAGTGGAACAAAATAACAGTTACTTAGTTCCAAAATAAATCCTGAAGGGAGACGTAGAGGCATAATGCCGACGGCTTGAGCGGCGATCGCATCACCGTTCCCGATGCGCATCACGACTTCATTCCTTGCCAGCTTGCGCACCTTCTGAAGCCCCTGTATCGAGTTGCAAATGTGAGCAACCGATCCGGTATCAAATACCCAAGACTTAGAATTTTCGCAAGCAAGCAAAACGTCAATGACATTAACCCGTATAACAGTTATACCTTTCTTCTTATCTGCCATGTATATCTTGCAGTTCTTCTTCCAGTGTCCAGTGCCTTTGCAGTGAAAACACACAGTTTCAGCCTTGGCTCCGCCCTTAGGCTTGCCTTTCCTTTTGAAACTGGTAGTTTTGTTCACCAGCAACTTTTGCTGATTCTGCAGTCCTATCTCATGTGTTTTGAGCATCGCTTCATAAAGCGAGGTAAGGATCAAATCATTACCAGGTGTCTTTGGAAAATTAACTCCCTGTTCAGCCATACTATCATAATAGTTTGCTAGTTTGACACCTTGTTCATTTACTAGAGATTTCTTATGTATATTGCATTCTTCCATGGCTTCAGTCATCTCATGAACTTCAGCTAAATCCTGTTTGTGATACAGAACATTTAGTGCCTCGATCATCTCGAAGGCACTAAGTCGTTCATAACGTTTCTGTAGTACAGGATCCATGCAAGATAACATAAGTTCTTTAACAACACTGAAATCATCCTTTCGTGAGTCAAACACGTGGATGATATCCTGAGCCATTTCTGGCGTAGGGGAATCACCTAGAGGTTGATCAAGCACAAAGTCTTTCTTAGCTTCCCTGAGGACAATCCTCAGGTTACGGACCCAGTCCGCATAGTTGTTTCCAATCGCAGTCAACTTCTCTTTCTTTAACAACGGGCCTAAGTTGAACATGGTGTTGCGAGCCATTTGATCTACAACGGGAAACACAAGTTTCACTTAGACTTTGTTTATAATGAAAATGCACTAGTGAATAAATAATTTTATTCTAAAGTGCGCTCCCACTCAAATCAATATCTCTCATAATTGATTGTGAGTGATTCAAGATCCGCATTTCAATTCAACGCCATTGACGGGTTCATCACTGATGACGTGAATTTTAATCGGTAGGCCAACTTGCCAATCACATCTCTATGTGACTCTTGTTCATCTTTCGATGCATGTGTTCCGAGCTCAGGACTCTCCTGCCTGAACGTCAAGACAACCAAGTGATCATGCAGTGAGGTCTGACCTTCACCCGCCTTACACCTCTCTAATCGTTCGTGCTCATGTGTACATGGCGCACCCCGAAAAGATACGTGTTGTAGACGGTGCTACACTTGGGAGAACACTAACTACTTGATATTTTAAGTGAGAGATCACCCTAATAAAAAGCGACTACCGCGCAATCAAGAAGGGTGCATCAAGAGGGATAAACATCTCAGGCAATTCAAAATGGCATGATATGGTATAGCCCCTTCTGACGGAGAAGTCTTTCAATTCTTCATCTTCGGCATTCGCATCGGTGTTCACCTTTGCGAAGATTGCCACCACCTTGTCGATGCACCAGATAATATTGCTTTCTCCATAGCGGATAAAATAAATGCATTACTTAAGGTTGACACGCAGGTCATTAAAGTGCAATCATATGGCTCCAGCCATCATGCCGAATCATGACACGCAGGTCATGTTAATTACATCATATAGTCATCTCATACATAATCAAATTGAATATGAGACTTGCTATACCACATCACATGCAAACCATCCTGCAAAACCAAGTTAGACGCCTCTAATCGGTTTATGCAAAATTTTATTTTACGTGGCTTCTAAGGTTTTGACTTAAACCGCAGCTACCAACGTTTTATCATCAAGTATGATTATTCAAGTCGCTAGATTAACATCTCGGGGTGTATGAAACACGAGATAATTAAATCTCGAGCCCCATACTAAACTTCGTCATACGCATGACCCCCGTGCAGATCATATCTGCAATGCCCTTTCATCTGCGAATTTCATCTTTCTTCTGACTATGGCAGAACCCAAAGAACTGATAGCACTTCCATGATCAATCAGGATCATGGATTGCCAGAACTTTGTCAAATTCCACCATGCTATCTCGAGATTGAGCAAACACAAATTCTAGGGAAGCAACAAGAACATCGGGTAACAGATTTCATCTGTCACCCGCATAAATAATTTTCAGCAATAGATCTTATCTACTACCTAATTATATTATGCAATACCCATACATCTCCATGTATTCTAGATCGTAACCTGCATCTACGCATAGCACGGCTCTTGATGCCACTGTTGGGGAACGCGACAGAAAACAAAAATTTTCGGTATAGCGAGCACGCCCAGGACCACTATGGAGACTGCATACAAGGTTTGATCTGATCCGTACCGACTCGAAGCGCAGCGGAAGAAGAGTCGGTGGAGATCGTTGGTGCAGATCCCCGCAGCTAGGATTTACAACCTCCCAACCGCGAGGATGTACTCCCTCGTCGGACAGCCCTTCGGGAGGCGGTCGGACAGTCCCCCGGACGATGTCGCGGACAGCCCTCCGGGAGGACACTCGAACAGCCCCTCGGGCAAAAGACCGAAACTACGACCTCTCTATGGGGTTGCACACATACGGTGTCAGCTATCCGGCAGGGCTTCGCCGTCCAGAACTAGTTCCTGCCGGAACCCAGACAGCCTTTCGGCTCTACGAAACTCTTTTCGTGGGAGGGAGAGAAGAAGCCAGATAATGCATGGCATGTGTATGAGAGCAAGGGATGAGGTTTGTGGGCAGCCCACTCTCCTCTATTTATAGGAAAACCAAGGGGTAAAGTTGGCATTCACAAATACCAAAAGTACCCCCACTTTATGTCATTTACATAAAGAATAAAGCAAAAAGGAGTGCCATGTGGAGCTCCATGGAGCTCCACCCTCCATGGCCGGCCACCCCTTGGGGGGGCCCCCCAAGGGGGCTTCCTTAGTGCCCAAGGCTTCTAGAAGCCTTTTGGGAAAATTCCCAAAAGGTGCTTTCCGTAAAAATTCCCAAAAAGCACTTTCACTATTCACGATGACATTTTTCAGCGTCCGTACGAACTAAAAATATTTATGTGGGCTTAGAACATTTCTAGTACCCACTAAAATAATTTTCAACGCGTTCTGGAACAATTCCAGATTAGTGATTTCATCTGCGAAAAAGCATCTGAAGCGGTTCCGGCAGCTCCGAAACATTTCCGGTTTTTATCCCCGAAAATTCCAGAAAGTTTCCAGAATAATTCTGGCACCCTCCAAGAATTATTAGGGGCATCCCGAAACCAATTTGACTTAATGGAATACCCCAAAACAACTTTTCAGTTTCACCGAAACTCATCCGGTGTTCTCTCTGTGGAACTTTTCCGCTGTCCGAAACTTTTTTGGTGTCCGAAACTTTTTCGGTGATTTTCTCTCAGACTCCCTGTCTAGTATTCAGCAGATAGACGACCCTTAAGCGTGTGACCCTATAGGTTCGGTGAAGTATAGACATGACCCGGAACCCCTTCCGATCAATGATCAACATCGGAGCCGTGGACACCCATATTAACCCCTATACCCACACGAATGATTATTCGAGTGAACCTCCAGTTGCTGTGTGCTATTCCTGTTGCTTCGCGATATGTCACAAACACCTGAGGTGAGATTTATTGCATCCCCGTGGATCAACAAATTTGTCCACTATGCAAGTTACCTCGTTGCCGGTTTTGTTCTCTTTTCTCGTTTCCGTGTTGCGGTATCCCAGTGATCAAATCACAAGTTGTCTGGCCAGACGATGATGGATACCGTTTCACCGAGAGGGCCCGAGTATATCTCTCCATCGTCGGAGGAGCAAATCCCAATCTTGAGCTATCTCGTTACTTGCCATACTTTTCCGTGAACCCGTAAGCTGCCGTAATAGCCACCCAGTTACGGATGACGTTTAACAAAACCCCAAAGTTCACGAAGCAAGTACGAAGGAACTCGATACTCTCATGGTCTAAGGAATTATGCAAACATTAACTTCCCTGTGTAAAATACCATTAACTTGTGACGAAAGTATCTCATAGCATAACATCAATTTGGGTCGATTCAACACAAGTGTTCTACCAACAATTTGTGCCCTCAAAATTGCCGGCATAGCCATGCCCATGATCAGGAAAACAGGATCATCATGCAATACTTGAGCCAGTCATAGAGGCTTGACTAGGAATACATTTTACCGTTTATTATCCCACACGTGCACATGAGTTTCCCTCCAAGCCTCGTTTTATTTGCAGACTCGAGAATCATTGCAGTTATAGCATGGAACATAAACTTTTATTACAAACCAGGAGATACAAAATAACTGTTATTACTGCCTCTAGGGCATATCTCCTACACCGATCCACGGACACGTTGCCGGTTGTGGCAGTAGGCAACCCCGACACACGGCGGTTGAACGTCAACAAAAGGTAATTTATTTTCACATCGGATTAGTTCATGCCTTTAAAAACTATAGAAGTGTAACCATAAAAACTAGAGAGAAGTCCATATTACAACCTTGAACTATCACCAAAGTCTAATATACAACCCCGAACTCCAAAACCGTCCACTTTACAACCTTAAACTTTCAAAACCGGACAGAAACCAACCCTGGACTGGTTTTTGGCTGGTCAATAGCCCGGTCAGCGTCTAGTCAGCCGCCACATCATCGAACTCACTTTAAAAAAAATCACTTAAATGGCCACCACGCCATTGCCTCCCCACGCCCCACCCCATGGCCGCCGCTGCCGCTCCAGCCTCCTACTCCTCTTCTCACTCTCCCATGCTCCTCCTCCAGCCGGAGAGGAACAAGATCTGGAGGGCGGGAAAGCTGTCCTGGGGTCGACGGAGAGGATGTGCATGTTGGGGAATGTAGTATTTCAAAAAAATTCCTACGATCACGCAAGATCTATCTAGGAGAAGCATAGCAATGAGCGGGGAGAGTGTGTCCACGTATCCTCGTAGACCGAAAGCGTTTAGTAACGCGGTTGATGTAGTCGAACGTCTTCACGATCCAACCGATCCAAGTACCGAACGCATGGCACCTCCGTGATCTGCACACGTTCAGCTCGGTGACGTCCCTCGTACTCTTGATCCAGCTGAGGACGAGGGAGAGTTTCGTTAGCACGACGGCGTGGTGACGGTGATGATGAAGTTAGCGACGCAGGGCTTCGCCTAAGCACTACGACAATATGACCGAGGTGGAAATCTGTGGAGGGGGGCACCGCACACGGTTAAACAATCAACTTGTGTATCTATGGGGTGCCCCCCTCCTCCGTATATAAAGGAGTGGAGGAGGGGAGGGCCGGCCCTCTCATGGCGCCCCAAGGGGGGAGTCCTACTCCCGGTGGGAGTAGGATTCCCCCTTCCCTAGTTGGAGTAGGAGAGGAAGGAAGGAGGAGAGAGGGAGAAGGAAAGGGGGGCCGGCCCCCCACCCCAATTCGGATTGGGCTTGGGGGGGGGGGGCCCACCTTGGCTGCCTCCTCCTGTCTCCCACTAAGGCCCAATAAGGCCCATAGACTCCCTGGGGGGTTCCGGTAACCCTCCGGTACTCCGGTAAATGCCCGAACTCGCCCGGAACCATTCCGATGTCCAAACATAGTCGTCCAATATATCAATCTTTATGTCTCGACCATTTCGAGACTCCTCGTCATGTCCGTGATCTCATCCGGGACTCCGAACTACCTTCGGTACATCAAAACACATAAACTCATAATATCGATCGTCATCGAACGTTAAGCGTGCGGACCCTACGGGTTCGAGAACTATGTAGACATGACTGAGACTCATATCCGGTCAATAACCAATAGCAGAACCTGGATGCTCATATTGGCTCCCACATATTCTACGAAGATCTTTATCGGTCAAACCGCATAATAACATACGTTGTTCCCTTTGTCATCGGTATGTTACTTGCCCGAGATTCGATCGTCAGTATCATCATACCTAGTTCAATCTCTTTACCGGCAAGTCTCTTTACTCATTCCGTAATGCATCATCCCGTAACCAACTCATTAGTCACATTGCTTGCAAGGCTTCATATGATGTGCATTACCGAGAGGGCCCAGAGATACCTCTCCGACAATCGGAGTGACAAATCCTAATCTCGATCTATGCCAACTCAACAAACACCATCGGTGACACCTGTAGAGCATCTTTATAATCACCCAGTTACGTTGTGACGTTTGATAGCACACTAAGTGTTCCTCCGATATTCGGGAGTTGCATAGTCTCATAGTCATAGGAACATGTATAAGTCATGAAGAAAGCAATGGCAATAAACTTAACGATCATTATGCTAAGCTAACGGATAGGTCTTGTCCATCACATTATTCTCCTAATGATGTGATCCCATTCATCAAATGACAACGCATGTCCATGGCTAGGAAACTTAACCATCTTTGATTAACGAGCTAGTCAAGTAGAGGCATACTAGGGACACTCTGTTTGTCTATGTATTCACACATGTACTAAGTTTCCGGTTAATACAATTCTAGCATGAATAATAAACATTTATCATGAAATAAGGAAATAAATAATAACTTTATTATTGCCTCTAGGGCATATTTCCTTCAGTCTCCCACTTGCACTAGAGTCAACAATCTAGTTCACATCGCCATATGATTTAACATCAATAGTTCACATCACCATGTGATTAACACCCATAGTTCACATCGTTTATGTGACCAACACTCAAAAGGTTTACTAGAGTCAATAATCTAGTTCACATCACCATGTGATTAACACCCAATGAGTACTAAGGTGTGATCAAGTTTTGCTTGTGAGAGAAGTTTAGTCAACGGGTCTGCCATATTCAGATCCGTATGTATTTTGCAAATTTCTATGTCTACAATGCTCTGCACGGAGCTACTCTAGCTAATTGCTCCCACTTTCAATATGTATCCAGACTGAGACTTTGAGTCATCTGGATCGGTGTAAAAGCTTGCATCGACGTAACCTTTTACGACGAACTCTTTTATCACCTCCATAACCGAGAAATATTTCCTTAATCCTCTTAGGTAACTAAGGATAACTTTGACCGCTATCCAGTGATCTATCCCTTGATCACTATCGTACCTCCTTGCTAAACTCATAGCAAGGCACACAACTGGTCTGGTACATAGCATGGCATACTTTATAGAACCTATGACTGAGGCATAGGGAATGACTTTCATTCTCTTTCTATCTTCTGCCGGGGTCGGGTTTTTAGTCTTACTCAATTTTACACCTTGTAACACAGGCAAGAACTCCTTCTTTGACTGATCCATTTTGAACTTCTTCAAAATCTTGTCAAGGTATGTGCTTTGTGAAAGTCCTATTGAGCGTCTCGATCTATCCCTATAGATCTTGATGCTCAATACTTATGCAGCTTCACCGATGTCCTTTTTATTGAAAAATTCTTATTCAAGTATCCTTTTATGCTATCCAGAAATTCTATATCATTTCCAATCAACAATATGCCATCCACATATAATATCAGAAATGCTACAGAGCTCCCACTCACTTTCTTGTAAATACATGATTCACCGTAAGTCTGTATAAAACCATATGCTTTGATCACTTCATCAAAGCGTATATTCCAACTCCGAGATGCTTGCACCAGTCCATAGATGGATCGCTGGAGCTTGCACATTTTGTTAGCACCTTTAGGATTGACAAAACCTTCTGGTTGCATCATATACAACTTCTTCTTTAAAAATTACATTAAGGAATGTAGTTTTGACATCCATTTGCCAGATTTCATAAAATGCGGCAATTGCTAACATGATTCGGACAGACTTTAAGCATCGATACGAGTGAGAAAATCTCATCGTAATCAACACCTTGAACTTTGTCGAAAAACTTTTGCGACAATTCGAGCTTTGTAGATAGTAACACTACTATCAGCGTCTATCTTCCTCTTGAAGATCCATTTTTTTTCTCAATGGCTCGCCGATCATCGGGCAAGTCAGTCAAAGTCCATACTTTGTTCTCATACATGGATCCTATCTCAGATTTCATGGCCTCAAGCCATTTATCGGAATCTGGGCTCATCATCGCTTCCTCATAGTTCGTAGGTTCGTCATGGTCTAGTAACATGTTTTCCAGATCAGGATTACCGTACCACTCTGGTGCGGAACGTACTCTGGTTGACCTACGAGGTTCTGTAGTAACTTGATCTGAAGTTTCATGATCATCATCATTAGTTTCCTCACTAATTGGTGTAGGAATCACTGGAACTGATTTCTGTGATAAACTACTTTCCAATTCGGGAGAAGGTACAATTACCTCATCAAGTTCTACTTTCCTCCCACTCACTTCTTTCGAGAGAAACTCCTTCTCTAGAAAGGATCCATTCTTAGCAACGAATATCTTGCCTTCGGATCTGTGACAGAAGGTGTACCCAACAGTCTCCTTTGGGTATCCTATGAAGACGCATTTCTCCGATTTGGGTTTGAGCTTATCAGGTTGAAACTTTTCACACAAGCATTGCAACCCCAAACTTTAAGAAACGACAGCTTAGGTTTCTTACCAAACCACAGTTCATATGGTGTCGTCTCAACGGATTTAGATGGTGCCCTATTTAATGTGAATGCAGCTGTCTCTAATGCATAACCCCAAAACAATAGTGGTAAATTGGTAAGAGACATCATAGATTGCACCATATCTAATAAAGTGCGGTTACGACGTTCGGACACACCATTACACTGTGGTGTTCCGGTTGGCGTGAGTTGCGAAACTATTCCGCATTGTTTCAAATGAAGACCAAACTCGTAACTCAAATATTCTCCTCCACGATCGGATCGCAGAAACTTTATTTTCTTGTTACGATGATTTTCCACTTCACTCTGAAATTCTTTGAACTTTTCAAATGTTTCAGACTTATGTTTCATCAAGTAGATATACCCATATCTGCTCAAATCATCTGTGAAGGTCAGAAAATAACGATACCCGCCGCGAGCCTCAATATTCATCGGACCGCATACATCGATATGTATTATTTCCAATAAGTCATTAGCTCGCTCCATTGTTCCGGAGAACGGAGTCTTAGTCATCTTGCCCATGAGGCATGGTTCGCAAGCATCAAATGATTCATAATCAAGTGATTCCAAAATTCCATCTGAATGGAGTTTCTTCATGCGCTTTACACCAATATGACCTAAACGGCAGTGCCACAAAATATGTTGCATTATCATTATCAACTTTGCATCTTTTGGCATCAATATTATGAATATGTGTATCACTACGATCGAGATTCAATGAATCATTTATATTGAGTGTATGACCATAGAAGGTTTGATTCATTTAAACAGAACAACAATTATTCTCTGACTTAAATGAATAACCGTATCGCAATAAACATGATCCAATCATATTCATGCTCAACGCAAATACCAAATAACATTTATTTAGGTCCAACACTAATCCCGAAGGTAGAGGGAGTGTGCGATGGTGATCTTATCAACCTTGGAATCACTTCCAACACACATCGTCACCTCGTCATTAACTAGTCTCTGTTCATTTTGCAACTCCTGTTTCGAGTTACTAATGTTAGCAACTGAACCAGTATCAAATACCCAGGGGCTACTATGAACACTAGTAAAATACACATCAATAACATGTATATCAAATATACCTTTGTTCACTTTGCCATCCTTCTTATCCGCCAAATACTTGGGGCAGTTCCGCTTCCAGTGACCAGTCTCTTTGCAGTAGAAGCACTCAGTTTCAGGCTTAGGTCCAGACTTGGGCTTCTTCCCGGGAGTAGCAACTTGCTTGCTATTCTTCTTGAAGTTCCCTTTCTTCCCTTTGCCCTTTTCTTGAAACTAGTGGTCTTGTTAACCATCAACACTTGATGCTCTTTCTTGATTTCTACCTTCGTTGATTTCAGCATCACGAAGAGCTCGGGAATCGTTTTTGTCATCCCTTGCATATTATAGTTCATCACGAAGTTCCAGTAACTTGGTGATAGTGACTAGAGAATTCTGTCAATTACTATCTTATCCGGAAGATTAACTCCCACTTGATTCAAGCAACTGTAGTACTCAGATATTCTGAGCACATGCTCACTGGTTGAGCTATTCTCCTCCATCTTGTAGGCGAAGTACTTGTCAGAGGTCTCATACCTCTCGACACGGGCATGAGTCTGAAATACCGATCTCAGCTCTTGGAACATCTCATATGCTCCATGTCGTTCAAAACATTTTTGAAGTCCCGGTTCTAAGCCGTAAATCATGGTGCACTAAACTATCAAGTAGTCATCATACCGAGCTTGTCAAACGTTCATAACGTCTGCATCTGCTCCTGCAATAGTTCTGTCACCTAGCGGTGCATCAAGGACATAATTCTTCTGTGCAACAATTAGGATAATCCTCAGATCACGGAACCAGTCCGCATCATTGCTACTATCATCTTTCAACTTAGTTTTCTCTAGGAACATATCAAAAATAAAACAGGGGAGCTATACGCGAGCTATTTATCTACAACATAATTTGCAAATACTACCAGGACTAAGTTCATGATAAATTAAAGTTCAATTAATCATATTACTTAAGAACTCCCACTTAGATAGACATCCCTCTAATCATCTAAGTGATCACGTGATCCAAATCAACTAAACCATGTCCGATCATCACGTGAGATGGAGTAGTTTTCAATGGTGAACATCACTATGTTGATCATATCTACTATATGATTCACGCTCGACCTTTCAGTCTCCAGCGTTCTGAGGCCATATCTGCATATGCTAGGCTCGTCAAGTTTAACCCGAATATTCTGCGTGTGCAAAACTGGCTTGCACCCGTTGTATTTGAACGTAGAGCCTATCACACCCGATCATCACGTGGTGTCTCAGTACGAAGAACTTTCGCAACGGTGCATACTCAGGGAGAACACTTATACCTTGAAATTTAGTGAGAGATCATCTTATAATGCTACCGCCGTACTAAGCAAAATAAGATGCATAAAAGGATTAACATCACATGCAATTCAATATGTGACATGATATGGCCATCATCATCTTGTGCTCTTGATCTCCATCATCGAAGCACCGTCATGATCTTCATCGTCACCGGCGCCCCAGCTTGATCTCCATCGTCACCAGCGCCCCAGCATGATCTCCATCGAAGCATCATTGTCGTCTCGCCAACTTATTGCTTCTACGACTATCGCTACCGCTTAGTGATAAAGTAAAGCAATTACATGGCTATTGCATTGCATACAATAAAGCGACAACCATATGGCTCCTGCCGGTTGCCGATAACTCTGTTACAAAACATGATCATCTCATACAATAAATTATATCACATCATGTCTTGACCATATCACATCACAGCAAGCCCTGCAAAAACAAGTTAGACGTCCTCTACTTTGTTGTTGCAAGTTTTACGTGGCTGCTACGGGCTGAGCAAGAACCGTTCTTACCTATGCATCAAAACCACAACGATTTTTCGTCAAGTGTACTGTTTTAACCTTCAACAAGGACCGGGCGTAGTCACACTCGATTCAACTAAAGTTGGAGAAACTGACACCCACCAGCCACCTGTGTGCGAAGCATGTCGGTAGAACCAGTCTCGCGTAAGCGTACGCGTAATGTCGGTCTGAGCCGCTTCATCCAACAATACCGCCGAATCAAAGTATGACATGCTGGTAAGCAGTATGACTATTATTGCCCACAACTCTTTGTGTTCTACTCGTGCATATAACATCTACGCATAGACCTGGCTCTGATACTGTAAGGGAACGCGACAGAAAACGAAAATTTTCGGTATAGCGAGCACGCCCAGGACCACTATGGAGACTGCATACAAGGTTTGATCTGATCCGTACCGACTCGAAGCGCAGCGGAAGAAGAGTCGGTGGAGATCGTTGGTGCAGATCCCCGCAGCTAGGATTTACAACCTCCCAACCGCGAGGATGTACTCCCTCGTCGGACAGCCCTTTGGGAGGCGGTCAGACAGTCCCCCGGACGATGTCGCGGACAGCCCTTCGGGAGGACCCTCGAAACTCGAACGGAGACTCGGACAGCCCTTCGGGAGGACACTCGAACAGCCCCTCGGGCAAAAGACCGAAACTACGACCTCTCTATGGGGTTGCACACATACGGTGTCAGCTATCCGGCAGGGCTTCACCGTCCAGAACTAGTTCCTGCCGGAACCCAGACAGCCTTTCGGCTCTACGAAACTCTTTTCGTGGGAGGGAAAGAAGAAGCCAGATAATGCATGGCATGTGTATGAGAGCAAGCGATGAAGAGATGGCAGCCCCCATCTCCTCTATTTATAGGAAAGCCAAGGGGTAGGGCTCCTCCACTAATTACCAAAAACCCATGCATTAGGTCACACCTCATGGGCATAAGGGTAAACTTGGGATGCCATGTGGAGCTCCAAGGAGCTCCCCCTTCCTTGGCCGGCCACCCCTAGGGGGCCCCCCCATGAGGGGCTCTCATGGCCCCCCCAAGCCCTTCTAGAAGCCTTTAGCAAAAGCCCTAAAAGGTGGCTTCCAAAAAATTATCCAAAAAGCACTTTCACTATTCACGACGACATTTTTCAGCGTCCGTTCGAACTGAAAATATTTATGTGGGCTTAGAACAATTCCAGTACCCACTAAAATAATTTTCAACGCGTTCTGGAACAATTCCAGATTAGTGATTTTCATCTGCGAAAAGCATCTGAAGCGGTTCCGGCAGCTCCGAAACATTTCCGGTTTTTCTTCCAGAAAATTCCCAGAAGTTTCCAGAATGATTCTGGCACCCTCCAAGAATTATCAGGCATGTGCCGAAAACAATTTGACTTAATGGTATTCCCTGAAACAACTTTTCAGTTTCACCGAAACTCATCCGGTGTTCTCTCTGCGGAACTTTTCCGCTGTCCGAAACTTTTTCGGTGTCCGAAACTTTTTCGGTGATTTTCTCTCAGACTCCCTGTCTAGTATTCAGCAGATAGATGACCCTTAAGCGTGTGACCCTATAGGTTCAGTGAAGCATAGACATGACCTGGAACCCCTTCCGATCAATGATCAACATCGGAGCCGTGGACACCCATATTGACCCCTATACCCACACGAATGAATATTCGAGTGAACCTCCAGTTGCCGTGAGCTATTCCTGTTGCTTCGCGATATGTCACAAAACACCCGAGGTGAGATTTATTGCACCCCCGTGGATCAACAATTTGTCCACTATGCAAGTTACCTCGTTACCGGTTTTGTTCTCTTTTCTCGTTTCCGTGTTTCGGTATCCCAGTGATCAAATCACAAGTTGTCTGGCCAGACGATGATGGATACCGTTTCACCGAGAGGGCCCGAGTATATCTCTCCATCGTCGAAGGAGCAAATCCCAATCTTGAGCTATCTCGTTACTTGCCATACTTTTCCGTGAACCCGTAAGCTGCCGTAATAGCCACCCAGTTACGGATGACGTTTAACAAACCCCAAAGTTCACGAAGCAAGTACGAAGGAACTCGATACTCTCATGGTCTAAGGAATTATGCAAACATTAACTTCCCTGTGTAAAATACCATTAACTTGTGACAAATGTATCTCATAGCATAACATCAATTTGGGTCGATTCAACACAAGTGTTCTACCAACAATTTGTGCCCTCAAAATTGCCGGCATAGACATGCCCATGATCAGGAAAACATAATCATCATGCAATACTTGATCCAGCCATAGAGGCATGACTAGGAATACATTTTACCGTTTATTAACCCACACGTGCACATGGGTTTTCCTCAGAGCCTTTATGGATATACGGGCTCGGGAGCCACAGCAGTTATAGCATGGATCATAAACATTCATTACAAACCAGGAGATACAAAATAACTGTTATTACTGCCTCTAGGGCAGTTCTCCTACAGATACCACTATTGGGAAACGTAGTATTTCAAAAAAATTCCTACGATCACGCAAGATCTATCTAGGAGAAGCATAGCAACGAGTGGGGAGAGTGTGTCCACGTATCCTCGTAGACCGAAAGCGGTAGCGTTTAGTAACGCGGTTGATGTAGTCGAACGTCTTCACGATCCAACCGATCCAAGTACCGAACGCACGGCACCTCCGCGATCTGCACACATTCAGCTCGGTGACGTCCCTCGTACTCTTGATCCAGCTGAGGCCCAGGGAGAGTTTCGTCAGCACGACGGCGTGGTGATGGTGATGATGAAGTTACCGACGCAGGGCTTCGCCTAAGCACTACGACAATATGACCGAGGTGGAAATCTGTGGAGGGGGGCACCGCACACGGTTAAACAACCAACTTGTGTATCTATGGGGTGCCCCCCTCCTCCGTATATAAAGGAGTGGAGGAGGGGAGGGCCGGCCCTCTCATGGCGCGCCCAAGGGGGGAGTCCTACTCCCGGTGGGAGTAGGATTCCCCCTTCCCTAGTTGGAGTAGGAGAGGAAGGAAGGAGGAGAGAGGGAGAAGGAAAGGGAGCCCGGCCCCCCACCCCAATTCGGATTGGGCTTGGGGGGTGCGCGCCCCCACCTTGGCTGCCTCCTCCTCTCTCCCACTAAGGCCCAATAAGGCCCATAGACTCCCCGGGGGGTTCCGGTAACCCTCCGGTACTCCGGTAAATGCCCGAACTCGCCCGGAACCATTCCGATGTCCAAACATAGTCGTCCAATATATCAATCTTTATGTCTCGACCATTTCGAGACTCCTCGTCATGTCCGTGATCTCATCCGGGACTCCGAACTACCTTCGGTACATCAAAACACATAAACTCAAAATACCGATCGTCATCGAACGTTAAGCGTGCGGACCCTACGGGTTCGAGAACTATGTAGACATGACCGAGACTCATCTCCGGTCAATAACCAATAGCGGAACCTGGATGCTCATATTGGCTCCCACATATTCTACGAAGATCTTTATCGGTCAAACCGCATAACAACATACGTTGTTCCCTTTGTCATCGGTATGTTACTTGCCCGAGATTCGATCGTCGGTATCATCATACCTAATTCAATCTCGTTACCGGAGTCTCTTTACTCGTTCTGTAATGCATCATCCCGTAACCAACTCATTAGTCACATTGCTTGCAAGGCTTCATATGATGTGCATTACCGAGAGGGCCCAGAGATACCTCTCCGACAATTGGAGTGACAAATCCTAATCTCGATCTATGCCAACTCAACAAACACCATCGGTGACACCTGTAGAGCATCTTTATAATCATCCAGTTACGTTGTGACGTTTGATAGCACACTAAGTGTTCCTCTGATATTTGGGAGTTGCATAGTCTCATAGTCATAGGAACATGTATAAGTCATGAAGAAAGCAATAGCAATAAACTTAACGATCATTATGCTAAGCTAACGGATGGGTCTTGTCCATCACATCATTCTCCTAATAATGTGATCCCGTTCATCAAATGACAACACATGTCCATGGCTAGGAAACTTAATCATCTTTGATTAACGAGCTAGTCAAGTAGAGGCATACTAGGGACACTCTGTTTGTCTATGTATTCACACATGTACTAAGTTTCCGGTTAATACAATTCTAGCATGAATAATAAACATTTATCATGAAATAAGGAAATAAATAATAACTTTATTATTGCCTCTAGGGCATATTTCCTTCAGTGCAACCCGTGTAGCTTGACGGGTTTGGTGCGGTCCAGCCCTCCTGTGCTCCTCTCCGTTCCTCCAACTGGCCTGGCCTGAGCTCTCACCTCTCCTCCGTTCCCCCAACCGGCCGACCACGGAGCGCGTGGGCGACCGGCTGTGGGCGCGCGGGCGTGGTGCAAGGGTGTGTAGGCACACGCGCGTGCGGCCAGGGAAGGCGCGGGGTGGATGGGGCCGGACCGAGCTCTTCGAGCTCGTGGCCATGGCCGGCTGGCGACGATTCACTCGGGTACGACGGCCACGGCAACGGAAAAGGAGGGAAAAGAGAGGGGAACGAAGGAGGGCTCACCGGGGAGCTCAGGGAAGCCGGGGGAGGACCATGGCGGTGGGAGTCGACGGCGGACGGCGGCAACCCGAGGCGAGGTCAGAGAGGAAGAGGACGTCGTAGCCCATGGAACCGGTACGGAAGGAGGAGAAAGGAAGAGAAGAGGGCGGCGCGGCCGCGCTTCGATGGTGAGGTCGCCGGCGCGAGCGGCTGGCGTGCGTCTTCCCCTGGTGAGATGAGGCCGGATCGAGATAGATGGATTTAAATGATTTTTTTTTGGAAAGTGAGTACTGAGTTCGACGACGTGGCGGCCGACTAGGCTGTTGCCCGGTTTTGGAAGTTTTAGATTGTAAAGTGAACGGTTTTGGAGTTCATGGTTGTATATTAGACTTTGGTGGTAGTTCAGGTTTGTAATATGGACTTCTCTCTAAAAACTATATGCAATCATCAATTATAACATTTTTAGTTATGTATTTGTGCTTGTGTAGACATGAAGAGGAAGAGAGCCGAATTGATTCATAAAATTTTCAAACCAATTGGTTCAAGCTCTCACCATCGAAACACGATGCTACCGTGCAATCTAGCAACCAGCCTAATCCTAACTATGGCTAAAGACTTCCATTGATGCCATGAGATAAGCAAGAATTATTTAATTTCAAACACTTGGAATTTCTTGATACATGATATCTAATAATTATTCTCCGTTGATTGCATATGTGGTTAATGTTTCAAGCATGCACCTTTAGAGCATGGTTAATAGTATAGCCAAATGCTGGCTATATGATTTTGACACATCATCTATATCCAAGCTTATAGCCGGCAAGTACAATTATTGCATATAAATATGTACTACTTTGTTGATACATGGTCCACCTCACTCTCTCACAACATGTCCAGGAGCAGGTGCTGCAGCCGGCTGTCAGTAGCCCCTTTCTATTCTCTCTCCTCCAACTCATCAAAAATATAATATTTAAAGGTTCACAGCCCGCCTACGTCATCATATTGTACTTGCTCTTAGAGGAAATGCTGAATACGAGGACTCAAAAAACAAAGGTAATAGCCGGACCATAATTTAATTGATATGCAAGCTCCTAATCAAAAAAAATATGTCACTAATAAAATCTCACAAATCTACATCTCTTGTGTCGTTGTCTTTCTATTAGCACTCAGATTTGCTATCTCTTTTATCCATGTCACTGTAACAGGCTGGTTAATTCTGTTAAGAAATTAGTGAAAAGCGGATTAACTCTTGTGCCATTGTCTTTGCCCCCCTCTGGTAAAATCGTGGCTCTGTCCCTGCTGGCAACCAAGTGCTTATAGACCATATTTATATTTGCCTTCTCACGTATACTTGCCTGCTGTTTGCCTTATCACTTCTTCAAATGTATGGTGATTAATACACAAATAAAACTTATCTCCGTTCGTGTTTTGCGCCGTCTTTAGCTACCGCGTGCGTTCGATCTCCGAAAGTGCTGTGCACATGATCGCTTCATGCATGATTTGCGCACGGCATGATCTAAAGCCACACAAATTAGAAAAACGGGGCAATTCAATGGTGTACGTCACGTCGTCACCTACGTCTGTGGATCCTGCATGAATCGATCATGTGCATAGCAGTGCTCTTCGATCTCACGCTGCCATCTCACGTCCTTTACTCCTATCGCCATTCACAGAACTTGCTACCCATGCACTTATGGTATTAGGTAAACCGTAGAAACTACGACCTCACACAGCATATCTTACGCCCAAATCCTAAAAAGTGCAGCTGTGCTCGTTTGCAGCCACGAGCGCACACCTGTCTGCGCCGTCCGATCTCGATCCCGAGCGTCAGGTGCCGCGCGGTCGGATCGCGAGTCGCGTTCAGGCTTCGCCTGGTCGGCCTCAAGCTCATTGGGTGCGAGCGGCGGTTCTGGGGCCCACCACTTCTCCTCGTCACCTCCACCCCTCCCACTACGGCTCGCATTTCGAAACTGCAGGCAGAGTCGGCCGCTCCTCGGCAGTTCGCGTCTCCCATCCCCAATCCCCCAAATCAGGCGAGGCGTCGTCGTGTTCGGCGACTCCGCGGCCGATTTCCGCCGGAGGTGGAGCGATTCTCTGCGTGCGGCGGCAAGAGGGGTGTACGGCTACCGGGGGCGTGCGACGACCAGGGGCGTGCGGCGTTTCCAGAGGAGGAGAAGTGGAGGATAGCCAGGGTCGTGCGGCAAGAGGAGCAGGTCGCGGCAGAAGGGAAGCACTAGCCGAGGCGCGACATAGGAGGAACAGCCGCCGTGCTGTTGGCGCATCGGCGGAGTCGCGCAGAGGGCGAGCAATCCTTGGTATGCACATCAGGTCTCGATTTTCTGCTTTTTCGTGGCTAAATCGGCGAGCACGTGGTGGATCGTTGAAGCACGCGTTATTTTTGGGATAGATTAGGGAGTTGCGCGCTTGACGACATGGGGCATTCAGTGCGCAAGGGTTTGGTTACTGGTGGAAGGTAGGGTTGAAGGCTTTTTTGGCTACCGTGGTGTGAGGGTGGGTACGACGGCGATAGATCCGGCGGGGTGGGTGTTGTAGATTTGAGTTTCAGAGTCATGTTTTTTTTTTTTTGCTCTACTTTTGTGAATGACTTGCCCGGTATGGGTTCAGGTGTTGCCTACCAAATGTGAGTGCGTGATTTTGTTCTAGTTAGAACAGTACTGTTTGACCTATGCAAATCCAGCGGGAAGTAATTCATTAGAGGGAAATAGTTTCAGTTTAATGGACAATCGATTTTTCATTTTGCCTGATATGTTTAGTTAGTTGCCTGATATGTTCAGATTTTTCCTTTTTGAACATTTGTCCTGTTACTGAGTATAGCAACAGAGGGAAATTCAGTTAATGGACAATCCATTTTTGTTTTGTTCAACACTTCGATACTTAGTTTGCCTGATTTGGTTCCGACTTTTGCCTCATTTGTTAGAGGTTTTTGCCTGATATGGTGTGTGAGTTTGTTACAGGTCTAGGCACAATATACAGTCACAAACTCACAACTGAAATATATTCACTGCTATTTTTTAGGTCCATTTTTTTTAGAATGATATGTGTACTTCACACACCTCTTATGTTAGATTAACTTAACACACATCATGAGGGAACCTGAACTAGGGTTTGAAGGCAAGCCTTGGTGCTGTAGGTTCGAGGTGTGCGTTGGGGTTAGAATGCTCACGACGGCTGTAGATTAGGCGAGGTTTTGGTGCTGTAGTTGTTGAGGTTGCTCCAGTTTTGTGATTGACTTGCCCGATATTGGCTCATGTGTTGCCTACGCATATTGTCAGTGTTTTGATTGAGTGTAGGACAGTAATATTTTTCCATGTTTTTGAGCAATGCAAAACGTACACGTGATGTGGTGTGTGTGCGTGAGGTAGGAAGTAATCCAGTAGAGGGAGGGTAATAGGGTCAGTTTAAGTTCAAGTACTTCATGAGAAGGACGGGCTTCACGATTTTGGTTTTTGCTCCAGATTTGTGTTTGACTTGCCCGACACGGGCTCATGTGTTGCCTACGCATATTGTCAGTGTATAGGTTTGATTTTAGATTGAGGTAGGAAGTAATCCAGTAGAGGGAGGGTAATAGGGTCAGTTTAATTTTAAGTACTTCATGAGAAGTCATTCAGCGATATGTTTAGGTGCCTTGATGTGTTTCAGATTTTTGCATCCTGTGGTTGCCTGATTTTGTTCAGATTGTTTGCTCTTTTTGTACATTATGATCTGCTATTTAAGTCATTTTTAATGTTCCAACAGAGTGAAATTTAGTTAATGGACAATCCTATTTTTTTGTCCAACACATCGGAACTTAGTTGCCTGATATGGTGCTGTTTTTTGCCTAGTTTTGTTATGCTTTTTCTTGCCTGCTCTGTTTGTTGTGTGGGTTTGTTACAGTACTTGGCAGGATGTACAGTTAGAACTGAATCATCAAGCTCAGGAATCTTTTCTTGCCTGCTCTGTTTGTTATCCTCGTCTTCGTCAACATCCTCTGTTTGTTCAACAATATCATCAAGCACAGGAATCTTTGCTTATTCTGCATATTCTTACAATACAAGTTGCTCCCACCAGCCATAATTTTTGCTTCACAATACCAATTTGATTTGCTAGAATCGCATTTTTGTTATTCTGCATATTGAGCATAATGTTCATCTTTTGTAAGGTGCAAAAAGGTTCATGTTTTGCTCAAACATACTGTCTAAATTGCCAGAACTATCATATCTAGGGTTTCATTTTTGTTGCCAGCACTAGCAGATGGTTAAATAGTCACAGTACTTTTGCTTACAACGTGTTGATATGCAACAGGATGCAACAAAATAACCTGTACTTCCAGCACAAAACAGGGAAATAATTCGTTTTGCTTTTTTCATTCACCATGATTTGCTCCACGGTAGCAATGGACTTGCTAGAAAATAACCTGCACTTTGCCTATATGTTATAGTGAGCACACTGTTCATGCTATGTAAGGTGCAAAAAGGTTCTGTTTTTGCACCTTATTCCTAGGGAGTGTCATAAATTACTAAAGTTGTGTCAATACCTCTACTAGTTGCTTGGTGCTAACACTGTTTTTGCTCAAACAGAATGTGAAAATTGCCAAGACCATTCCAAGCAAAAACAACCATGGAACAAGAACCTTAAAAACACCAGAACTATCACTTAGGGTTTGATTTTTCTTCCAAGCACTAGTAGATTGTTAAAATCCATCACAGTAGTTGCTTACAATGTGTTTATATGAAACAGAGGCCTGAAACTTGCCTACCGTTATTTTTCTTCAACCAGCCCCTTTTTACATTCACTTTTTTCTTGCTTAATCTTAACATGTAAGTTTGCCTAATCATAACACTGAACTTGCTGAAAAACATCTGGAGTTTTTGCTTCAGAAAACCATACCAGTTGATGCACAACTCTATTTCAAAAACATGCTTAACTTGCTTTCTTTTCCATTTTCCCAAAATATGTGTTGCTCTAAAGTAACTTATAACTTATAACTTGCTTTCTTGAGTTGCTCTAGACGTGTTGTTTGCACTTTTTTATATCCCCCCCCCCCCCCCCCCCCGCGTGCCGCATCATTTGTGTCCGTATATGCAGTAAAAAAAATCATGTCCTGTTTATGAAATCAGCAACACCGTTTTTCTTTTTTAATTGCTTCTAAGATACGAAGGTTACACAACTTGCTTGTCTGTAGTGTTGCATTTGCCCAAACAGAGCATGTAAGTTGCCCAAACAAATCTCCATAAAAACATAGCAGCTAGCAATTCAGAAGTTTTCAACACTCAATTTTGCTTTAATTTTCTACCAAAAATAGATGCTTATAGACCATTTTTATGTTCGTACAAGCAGGTATAGCACAAACAAGATGACTTGGAGAACACAATCTCGTCCTTCTTCTACCACATGGATAATAGGGGATCAGTTTATGGTTGAGAAACAGCAAATCATTCAAGAAGGTGAAAAATCGGACCTTTAAAGCAACAGCTTCTATGTTAGGAACAACTACACAAGTTAGTGTTTTTGATTTTCTTCCTACAGACTTGTTCTTTTTTTTCTAGGTTACATGTGTTGCTTTCCACTCTAAGTGAGACATCAATGTTCCTGCATAATTTTGTCCTTTTTTGTTTGCTTCTCGTGTAGTTGCTTTAAATCAACATTGCATTTGCTTAAACAAAACTTATAACAACATTGCATTTGCTTAAACAAAACTTATAACTTGCTTTTTCCACCCTCAGAATGTGTGCTTTGTTTGCACTTTTCTGTTACCCCAGAGACTCACCAAGTTGCATAGCTTATGAATTCAGCAACACCAAGGTTACACGACTTGCTTGCCTGTAGCGTTATAGTTGCCTAAACAGATCATGTAACTTGTCATGTTTATACATAGGATCACCAGGAGGTTTAAATCAGCTGATGATGATGCTTCACGTGGAGCATTGCCATGGACGCCGGCAAGCCCTTGCCCACCGCTTCGAGAGCGGCCGCCGACCTCACCTGCACGCCAGGCTCTAGGCAGGTGTGGCGTAGAACAACACCTGCGTGGCTGCGCGCCCACGTATGCCCACCGCGTCCAGAGCGGCCGCCGACGGCTCCTCAGTTTCCTCCGCGTTGCTGGCGCTGTGATTTTTTTTGAACGATCACGGGGGGAGAGGATCCCTACCTGAATATATTGCTCAAAAAGCTGCCAAAGCCCAGAGTCACCCCACAAGCTTTGGCTGATCCAGTTTATACGGGAAACCGGATCAAAAACCTAAACAAGTTTACCCCGTTTATGAGGAAAACCGGGCCGAAAACCGTACAGGTATCAAGGTTACAGAAGATGAGAGAAGAAAAAACCACCCAGAAGAAGGCATGACCTAGCTAGCAGGCAGAGCGACTAACACCACGAGAGACCCATCACGGGTTACATCGAGAGGAAAGGAAAAGGCGCCAAGACACGGCCGCCTCTTTACTGACAGGGTCCTTAAACCTAAAGGCCCAAAGCGTGAAATCTGAGATGATGTTCCGAAGAGTATCTAGGGGGGTGTGACGTTCATTGCGAAAAACACGGGCGTTCCGGGAATCCCAAAGTTTCCAAAGAATGGCGAGGGCGACGGTAGGCCAAATGTTGATGTCGAGGCCGACCGGTGTCGAAGTATCCCAAAGAAGGTCGATGGAGTGAGGTTGCTGCAACCCCAAGAGGGACCACACCTGTATCGCGCAAGGGCAAAGGATGGCAACATGCGCTGCGTCCTCATGGGTGAGTGCGCACCGCGGGCAGACCGAGTCAGAGGTGATGGTCTTACGGTGTAAGTTCGCCATCGTGCTCAACCTGTCACGACAGAGAAGCCAACCGAAGATCTTGACCTTGATAGGTGCCTTGGAGCTCCAAATGTACCCTGCGTTGAGATCGATCTCGTGGTCGGAGGATAGCAGCGAGTAGGCGCACCTTGAGGAGAAGGAGGAGCCGTGGTTGAGGAACCTGTCGTCGGGCGCGTCGTTGGTGGCTACATCCTGCAACAGAGACAAAACAGACACAAGCTCTACAGAAGCAACAATTGTTAGGCGGTTCCGCAGAGTAGCGAGTAAACCATCATGCATGACATGTGATACCAGGACCGAGGGTGAGGTGGAGTGGGAGAAGAGGTGTGGGTAGGTGTCTGCAAGCGGTGTCGGAAGAAGCCAAGCGTCCAGCCAGAAGAAGGTGGAAGTGCCATTGTTGGTGAGGACAAAAGAGATATTGCGGAGGGGGCGAAGTTGTTTGTTTACGATTTTCCAAAGGTAGGAGGGGTTGTGAGGTTTATTTTCGAAGTCGAGGGAGTAGTGTTGGAAGAACTAGTTTACCCAAGGCAAGTCTTGTTTTTGGAGAAGCTTGAAGGCAAATTTCATAAGGAGGCAATTGTTTTGGAGGTGCAGGTTTTTGATGCCGAGCCCCCAGCCTTTTTAGGGGTGCAGACTTTTTTTCCATGCAATAAGGCACTTGGCCCCGGAGCATGTTTCGTCGGCAGCCCAGAAAAAGGATCTACGAATGGCGTCAAGTCTTTTGAGGATCTTCTTGGGGAGCCTAAAGACGGACATGAAGTGAGTGGCAAGGGCATCGAGAGTAGCGGATATAAGCGTTAATTTGGCTCCGCGGGAGAGCAGTTTTGCCGCCCAACCGGAAAGGTACTTTAGGAAGCGTTGGATGATAGGTTCGAAGGCGGAGGATGGTAGTCATGTGTGGGATAGCGGTAGGCCCAGGTAAATTTGAGGGAAGGAGGAAGGGTTAGAACCGAAGGTGAGGGCAATGTTCTGCGTAGTGACGGTATCCGTGTTGAGGGGAACGAACGTAGTTTTGTGAAAGTTGATGGTAAGACCGGTAGCGAGGGCGAACTGGTCGAGAATATCCTTGAGGGTGGTCGCGGCTTGGGTAGAGGCATGGGCTATGATTAAAGTGTCGTCTGCGTATTGAAGCACCGTGGCCGGGCGATCCTTGTAGATTGGATGATAGAGATTGTTTGGAAAGAAAGCCCGAAGGATTAAGCGCTGGAGAAGGTCTGCGATGATTATGAAGAGGTAAGGGGAGAGGGGGTCCTCTTGCCGAAGACCGTTTTTACAGTTGATCCAGGGGCCAGGTTTCCCATTAAGTAGGATAGCCGTCTTGCTTGAGGCCAGCAACGTTCTGATCCAGCTAACAGTTTTGGGTGGGAATCCCCTAGCGTGCAAGATGAGAAGGAGAGAGTCCCAACTGATAGAGTCGAAAGCTTTGTGAAAATCAAGTTTGAAAACCGTAGTGGGCGCCTTCCTAGTGTGGCAAGCGCTGCGATTTTCATCGTCGAGGACGGCGTGAAGGTGAAAAGCTCCATGAGCACGCGGTCGCTCGTGGCAGGCCATTTGCTCCTGGTTATTGTCTCCGACGACATGGAGGTTGTGCACACCATGTGCCCTACTAAATGCCCAGTACATGGTGATAGTGCACTAGTTGACCTGTGGTAGCTCTAGAGCACGACCTCGCGGCGGAACGTGTCCTTCTCCACCTGCATCACATGCTGGGACATGTCGGCGGCGGCCTCGACGAGCGCCTCTACGCCACGGCCACGCCCTCGCCCCACCGTGTGCAACAGCACGACCCCGAAGACGAGCGCTGCGACCCCGAAGACATGCGCCAGGCGGGCACATGAGGCGCCACCGCACCCATGAGGAGGAGAGCGCTCAAAGGAGCTGATGAGGGGCCTGCTGGAGCGCCATCACATGCTGGCCTGTTTTTGTGCGAATCCTATTTCTGTGCATGTTTAATGTTTTGTTTATTTATTACTGATGAAAAAAAAGCAAAAAAAAAAACAAATAAGTGGCCCATGCAGGTCTCGAACCTGCGACCTTCGCGTTATTAGCACGACGCTCTAACCAGCTGAGCTAATAGGCCATTGCGAAATTCAGTTGACCCAAGCTTTATAAGTACCATGTCCAAGACCAAGAGCACCTCCATTCTCTAAAACTAACTCCTAAACTGTAACTCCTAAAATCCAAGGTAAAAAAAAGGCACACCTAGTTCTTTTCCTAAAACCGAACTCTCTAAAAGGAATCTATGATAATTCTTCAACCATTTTGCTCACATAATCCATTCCAACTTGATATCTGCACAACATATTAATTCGAAACTTGATAATTCCAGTACACAAATTTCAACAACATTTATATTCAAATTCAAACACACCATATGGTTCAACTAAAGTAACAACTCAAATAAAACATGATAAAAGCACAGAGAATCAAGTGCTACAAAGGTGCACAAATTTCAAATTTAAACACACCATAGGGCCCTAATGGTGACTTTTTAAATATCTTAATGGTGAAGTTTTGCAAAAGGTCACACAATCAACCTATGCTTTTTTCTATCACATTAGAATGTCGGAATAGTATGCCTCCTTGGACATTTGTAATATTATGCGTGCGTGTGAATGAATAATAAAGCATGTAAGACAGATGGCCTCCTTTTAAATCTTATACTATCATATGAGTGATTCGTATTGTTTACTACTTTGCATTTCACGCCACATCAATAAAGTTAGGTCATTTTGAAAATCGCATATTCTAAATCTAGCAAGTAGCTACCCCGAACTCCAATGGGTTGTTGGCTTCCCATCACACAAGCAGTTGCTCTTTGTCCTGGATAGCAGGGCAATTGCTTTTATATTTTTTTTTATCAAGAAACAAATGTACACGTGGTTCATGTATGGAGATGAAATAATTTTAAGTTATGTAGATGAAAGAATTTGAAGTTATGTTTTTTATGTGCAACTTTTCCATGTGTATGCGCCTTGTGGAATTTACAAAAGTATATATCCGTTGAGATGGCCCCAAAATATCCCATGTCTTATTGGGTTACCAAATAAAATCATGTTTTTTGGTAAGTCAATGAGTGTGGATTTAACCAATAGCTAAAGTCCACTTTTTAGCAATTACATTAACAATAAAATGTCAGGTAAATCATGGTGATCACATACAGAAACTGACTAATTATTTATTGTCACCAATGTGCAAAGTGTACCATATCCAAGCTTTTGTGAAAAACTTCTAAAGAACATGTATTTTTTGAATGAAAGGGGTTTCCCCCCGCCCCATTATTATTAATGAAGCGAAAACAGAAACCAGAGTTCTCCGCCCTTACATAAAGCATCTAATCCACATCACCAGGGGGACAAAGCACCCCAACACATGCAACTAAGACCAGGAGAAGAAATTCCCTCACAAACACAGAGTGCCATAACTACTTATTTATTACAGACCAGGAAAGCAAAAGGCGCCCAAAAACTAACTAAAAGCTAGGGACCAGGCGAGACTTCATCTTCCTGGCTTCAACGATCACACCCATGAAATCCGCGGTAGCTCCCCGCGACGCTTGTCCAGGAGACGAACGCATCGCTGTAGCAGACTCGCCTGAGTGTCGTCGCAGAGAACCTTCCATTGTTGCAGATGGGAGCTTAGTTTTGCTAAAACACATTTGGCACTTCTCCAGGTACTGTGACGACCCCGGCTTAATCGTGCACTAACCATACACGCAAATGCACACGATTAAGCCTAAGGGCTCACTTGAAGGTATCACAACACAACTCTAAAACATAAATAAAGTCATACAAGCTTAATATTACAAGCCAGGGCCTCGAGGGCTCGAATACATAGCTCGATGGCATACAAGTGTCAGCGGAAGCATCAGATATCTGGGTACAGATATATTACAGAAAGAGAGATAAGCCTTCACAGAGGTGGGGCAAAATAAAACTCTACGATCGAAAGGCGTGGGCCTCCTGCCCTGGACCCTCCGATCCTACTCCTGGTCGTCAGTCGGCTCCTCGTAGTAGTAGTACTCTCCGGGCTGGTAGTAGTACTGGTCGTCGACTGGGGCATCTGGCTCAGGGGCTCCGTCATCTGGTGGCATCAAATGGGATATGGGGGAAAAAGAAAGTAAAGCAAACGTGAGTACTCATCCGAAGTACTCAGCAAGCAAGGATCTACACTACATATGCAACATTTTCGAAGGGGACTGTATATGTGGACTGGGCTGCAGAAATGCCAGAATAGAGGGGGAAAGCCTAGTCCTATCGAAGACTAGCATCTTCAACGGTCTCGCAGCATTAGAAGAGAGCAGATTAACATAATGTAAATTATAGCAGTAATGTCATCAACCTCGGCCAGAGATTCTTCCTCGACTCCCTGCGAGAAAGCAATCCCAGAGCCGTACTATCCAGTTCTCATCTCAGTTCTAGTTGTACCGATCGGGATACAACTCCGAGTGTCCGTTACCGTAGGACAGGCTATCGATAGAAGTTTCTTCCCTGCAGGGGTGCACCAACTTACCCACCACGCTCGCTTAACTCCGGCCGGACACACTTTTCTGGGTCATGCCCGGCCTCGGCTAAGCAACAAGCCGCAACCCGACCAAATACTTAATGAGAGGTCAGCACGCCGGACTAACCTTTTCCCCCAGGGGTCTTGGACCATCACCCCGGACGCTCCTATGCGTTGCGAACGCGGCTGAAAGCAGACCTAGCAACCCCTTATACAAGCGCGATTGCGTTCCCAGTCCAATTCAGCGCGCACCGCTCCTTGCTGACGTCAATTAAGCTCCGGCTGAAGTATACGACGCAGAATGCCCATACTATGCCCACGTGATGGTTAGTGCTATCGGGCCAGAGGCCCCTCGGATCAAATATCCAAACCGCTAGTGGATTAGGAGCGCGCGGTAACGAGCAGAGACTCACGATCGATGTGACCCCGTCGCCCCGTCTCGAGGACTTGCGGCAAGGGCTAAGAATGCCCGACCACGCCTCGTAGTTATCTCACGGGCACCTCTCAGGTCAACCCGACTCCACATCACTTCGCATTCATGCTCGCGCGGGTACCCCTCAGGGCCGACCCGTCTTTAGTATCAAGGTTCAGTGTCAAGTCACAGTATCCAAGGTATCTGTGTGTCTGACACCGAAGGGAACCCTGAGGAATCACCCTCGATGGAATTTCCGCTCGATGTTATCGTCAAGGTGAACGAATGAGGAATCACCCTCGAGGTTCACACTTGAGAAGTTGCACGACGACGTCGTTATCGGGGGTGGTGTAGGAGGAATCACCCTCGCTTACCACGACCGAGTAACTAACCTACAAGGTTATCATCTAAAGTGCTGACGAGGTATCACCCTCGGCACTCGATAGTAACTCAGCAGAGTCGAGCATCTTAGAGGAAGTGACATGCGGTGCCAGGTTCTAATCTTCGATCCCGTTGCTCGGGTCTTCTGAGAGTCCAGCGGGGCAGTCGGGACCAGTGGGTCTCTGATAAGGCTCTACCCATCCTATACTAAACAGTTTAGTATAGCAGGAAAGTATCAATAGCAGGTTACAAGTAAGCAGGCTATGCAGCAGATATAAGACAACAGTAGTAGCAGTAACTTCTAGTGCAAGCATAAGAGAGAAGAGAGTGGGCGATATCGGAATGCTCAAAAAGGGGGGGTGCTTGCCTGTCTGCTCGACGGCAAGGGCAGGGTCGTCGGGGACGTAGTCGTACTCCGGAGCGGCGTCTGCCTCAGGAGCTACGGCAATGTCGGGGTCTACCGAAAGAGAAGAGGGGGGAAGAAACAAGTAAATATAATGCAAACAGATGCAACACAGTGCGTGCGATGCTATGATGCAGTGCAGGGTTGCCTAAATATGCCTCTAAGTCATTTTAGTTATTTTTAGAATCAATCTGAGATTTATTAACCGGGGTGTGTGCATTATTCATCTACCGAAATCGGGCTCGGAGTTACGAGTTCTCCTACGTAGGAGGTTCCGACAAGGAAACAGACGGCACGATCAGACTCGTCTCGTCGTTCTGAGCAACTTTCTTGTTTTAACTTTTTCGATCTGAGCTACGGTTTAAAAGTTATTAATTTTCGAAGTTTAAATGATTTTCTGGAATTATTTTTGTTAACAGAATTGAATTATGACGTCAGCATGACACAGAGATGATGTCAGCAGTCAACAGAGCGCTGACCTGGTCAAACTGACCAGTGGGGCCCACATGTCAGCCTCTGTTAGTTTAACAGAGTAATAAACTAATCTAACAGGGTAATTAGAGGTGTGGGCCCAGCCTGTCAGGTAGTGATTAGATTAAACTAATTACTTTTATTTATTAAATCGCTTATTTAGTCTAATTAAGTGCTGGGGCCCACACGTCAGCGACTTAGGGGGAACAGTAACCCACGTCAACTGGTCAACGGGACCCACCGGACCCACCCGCCAGCCTCACAGAGGAGGCCACGTAGGCGCCACCTTAGCTGGCCGGCGTTTAAACGCCGGCGGACTCGTTTTTGCGGCGGCGCGGCGATCGGATTTCGCGCACACAGCGCCATTTTGAGCGCGGCCAAGCTCTTCTGATCGAGCAGACGACGGCGAGGCGAACGGTGGTGGTGGCGAGGACTGCGGTGGTCGGGAACGTCGGCGGCGAGCTCGCGAGCGGACGCCGGAGTTCGGGACCTGACGGGAACGCGGCTACGGTGTGCTACGGAGCAAACGAAGGGGCTGGTTAGGTGCTGCGCGCTGCGGTGAGTACAACGGACTCGGCCTCGTGACCAAAAGGTCATCGGAGGCTCGCCGGCGACGAGCAGAGGCGGAGGCGCGTTTGGTCTCTCGTCGGAGACGTGGCTAGAGAGCTCGGTTGGTTGCGTGCGTGTGCTCGCCGTGCTGCTGGGAGCACCAGAAGCTCGCTGGTGGGCTCAGGCGAGCACGACAGCGACTATGGCCATGGTGTCGAGGCGATCCGCGGCGGTGAGCTCACGGGCACGGCGCTGAGCTAGCTACGGCGCGTGAGGAGGGCAACGAGGAAAGGCAGGAGGCGGAGGGGCTCACCGAGAGGCGAACGGTGGCCGTTGGAAGCTTAGTAGCGCAGCCCGGCGACCGGAATCGGAGATGCTCACCGGAGCCAGAAAAGAAGGGGGGTGACGGCGTTCATCGGCTGCAGGGGCTCCTGGCTCCTGCTCGTGGTTGAGGACGAAGCAGCGGAGAGTGGCGGAGCTCGTGGATGTGTTGGCGGAGCGCGGGAACGACGGTGGCCGCGGTTCTGGCCGGAGCGCGGCGGCGGTGGCGCTCGGTGGTGGATCTGGCGAAGAGGAGAGGAGAGGAGAGCCAGCAGGGCAAGGGGGAAATGGATGAGGATGCCAGGGGAGGGGAACGGGGCCTTGGCCTTATCCCCTCGTGGACGGCCGCGGCGTCGCGCTGTCGAGCGCTGGTCGGAGCGGCGCCGGCGTGTCCACAGGCGGGACGACACGGCGATAGAGAGAGAGCGGGAGGAGAGAGAGACGGACCAGCTGGGCCGGTTCGGGGCACTGTGCACTAAGGCCCAGTGCACAGTGCCTCGTTTTATTTTTCTGTTTCTGTTTTGTGTTTTTCTTTTATTTATTTTCCGTTTTGAATTAGTTAGGCCACTTTTGCACTCTTATAAAATGTGAGAGTTGACCCAAATATTACTATGCAATATTACCTTCCACCAAAAATTGGTTTGGGCAAATTTAGATTATATTTGAATTTGAAATGAATTTAATATGGTTGTTTTGGCACTGATTCATGTGGTTAGAACCACTTATCCAATTCAAGTATCAATGGTTATATTTTTATTAGTGCATCTGGAATACTTGCTAATTAGTGAACATTTTTTCCAAAGGTGTTTGAGCAAATTTATTTTGCACTTTTGAATTTGAGTTGATTTCCATAATTGAATTTGAATTGGATCCTTAACCCATGTGACTTGGCACTGCAAATGGTATGACTTGGCAATATTAACAGTTGATCACAGTGGCTATTACACAGGGGTGTTACAAGTTCTCCTCCTCTAAAAGAAATTCTCGTCCCGAGAATTTAGGAGGTAGAAGGAAAGAGTCCGGGATATTCTTCCCGAAGATGATCCTCGCGTTCCCAAGTGGCTTCATCTTCAGTGTGATTCGACCACTGCACTTTCAAGAACTTGGTCGTCTTCTGACGAGTTCGACGTTCAGCTTCATCAAGGATGCGGATCGGATGCTCCTTATAAGATAAGTCATCTTGCAACTGAAGCATCTCGTGATCCACTGCGTGGTGCGGAGATTCCTTGAAGCATTTTCGAAGTTGCGACACGTGGAAGACATCATGAATATGAGAGAATTGTGGCGGCAACTTCAATTTATAAGCCACCTGTCCACGTCTGGCAACAATGCGGAAGGGACCAATATAGCGAGGAGCTAGCTTGCCCTTGATTCCGAAACGACGGGTGCCCTTCATCAGAGTGACACGGAGATAAACTTGATCACCTGGTTGATAAGTCAGACCCCATCACTTGCGATCATAGTTGCTCTTCTGACGGTCTTGAGCTGCTTTGAGATTCTCTCTGACAATTCTGACTTGTTCTTCGGCATGCTGAATAATGTCCGGTCCAACGAGAGGTCGTTCCCTAGTTTCTAACCAGTTCAGAGGGGTTCGACACTTACGTCCATAAAGCACTTCGAAGGGGGCCATTTTCAAGCTGGCTTGATAGCTGTTGTTATAAGAGAACTCGGCATACGGGAGAGATTCCTCCCATTTCTTACTGAATGATATAACACAAGCTCGAAGCATGTCTTCAAGCACTTGATTAACGCGCTCAACTTGGCCTTGGGATTGGGGATGATAAGCTGAACTCCATGTAATGTGAGTTCCCATAGCTTCTTGAAAACTTTCCCAGAATTTGGACGTGAAAAGACCGCCACGGTCCAAACTGATCTACTTCGGAATACCGTCGAGTGAAACGATTCTGGAGATATACAGTTCTGCTAGTTGGCTAGCAGTGATAGTCTCCTTGACAGGCAGGAAATGAGCAACCTTGGAAAGTTGATCGACGACGACAAGAATAGCGTCGTGACCTTTCTGAGACTTGGGAAGACCAGTAATGAAATCCATCTGCACTTTATCCCACTTCCACAAAGGAATTGGGAGTGGTTGAAGAATCCCAGCAGGCTTCTGATGTTCTGCTTTCACGCGACGACAAACATCACATTCAGCAACATAGCGAGCAATGTCCTGTTTCATTCTGGACCACCAGTATGTGACGACCCAGCTTAATCGTGCACTATTCATACACGCAAAATGCGCACGATCAAGCCTAAGGACTCACTTGAAGATATCACAACACAACTCTAAAACATAAATAAAGTCATACAAGCTTAATATTACAAGCCAGGGCCTCGAGGGCTCGAATACATAGCTCGATGGCATACAAGCGTCAGCGGAAGCATCAGATATCTGAGTACAGATATATTACAGAGAGAGAGAGAGATAAGCCTTCACAGAGGTGGGGTAAAATAAAAGCTACGATCGAAAGGCGTAGGCCTCCTGCCCTGGACCCTCCGATCCTACTCCTGGTCGTCAGTCGGCTCCTCGTAGTAGTAGTACTCGCCAGGCGGGTAGTAGTACTGGTCGTCGGCTGGGGCGTCTGACTCAGGGGCTCCGTCGTCTGGTGGCATCAAATGGAATATGGGAGAAAAAGAAAATAAAGCAAACGTGAGTACTCATCCGAAGTACTCAGCAAGCAAGGATCTACACTACATATGCATCATTGTCAAAGGAATGGCTGTAAATGTGGACTGGGCTGCAGAAATGCCAGAATAGAGGGGGAAAGCCTAGTCCTATCAAAGACTAGCATCTTCAACAATCTTCGACAGTCTTGCAGCAATAGAAGAGATCAGATGAACATAATGTAAAGTAGTAGTAGTAGTAGTATCATCAACCTCGGCCTGAGATCCTTTCTCGACTCCCTGCGAGAAAGCAATCCCAGAGCCGTACTATCCAGTTCTCATCACATGTTCTAGTTGTACCGATCGGGATACAACTCCGAGTGTCCATTATCGTAGGACAGGCTATCGATAGAAGTTTCTTCCCTGCAGGGGTGCACCAACTTACCCACCACGCTCGCTTAACTCCGGCCGGACACACTTTACTGGGTCATGCCCGGCCTCGGCCAAACAACACGCCGCAACCCGACCTAGGCTCTAAAGAGAGGTCAGCACGCCGGACTAACCTATGCCCCCGGGGGTCTTGGGCCTTCGCCCCGGGAACCCTGCACGTTGCGAGGACGTTTTGGAAGCAGACCTAGCAACCCCTTATACAAGCGCAGTTGCGTTCCCAGTCCAATCCAAAACGGGACGCTCCTCGCTGACGTCAATAGAGCTTTGGCTGATGTATACGACGCAGAACGCCCATACTATGCCCACGTGATGGTTAGTGCTATCGGGCCAGAGGCCCCTCGGATCAAATATCCAAACCGTAGTGGATTAGGAGCGCGCGGAAACGAGCAGAGACTCAAGATCGATGTGACCCCGTCGTCCCGTCTCGAGAACTTGCGGCAAGGGCTAAGAATGCCCGACCACGCCTCGTAGTTATCTCGCGGGCACCATCCAGGTCAACCCGACTCCACATCACTTCGCATTAAGCTCGCGCGGGTACCCCTCAGGGCCGACCCGTCTTTAGTATCATGGTTTAGTGCAATCCAACTCAACAACAGTACCTGTGTGTCTGACACCGAAGGGAACCCTGAGGAATCACCCTCGATGGAATTCCCGCTCGATGATATCATCAAGGTGAACGAAAGAGGAATCACCCTCGAGGTCCACACTTGAGGAGTTGCGCGACGATGTCGTTATCGGGGGTGGTGTAGGAGGAATCACCCTCGCTTACCACGACCGATTAACTAACCTACAAGGTTATCATCAGAAGTGCTGACGAGGTATCACCCTCGGCACTCGACGGTAACCCAGCAGTGTCGGCAACTAAGGGGAAGTGATATGCGGTGCCAGGGTCTGGTCTTCAATCCCGATGATCGGGTCTTCTGATATCCAGCAGGGCAGTCGGGATCAAGTGGGGGTCTCTGTCGTGTCTCTACCCAGCCTATACTAAGCAGTCTAGGATCACCAGTAAGGTAGCAAGGCAGGGTACAATAATCAGGCTATGCAGCAGATATAGGAAAACAGTAGCAGTAGCAGTTCTAATGCAAGCATAAGAGAGAAGAGAATAGGCGATATAGGCATGCTCAAAATGGGGGTGCTTGCCTGTTTGCTCTGGGGCAAGGACAAGGTCTTCAGTGGTATCGTCGGGGACGTAGTCGTACTCCTGAGCTGCGTCTGCCTCGGGAGCTACGTCAACGCCGGGGTCTACCGAGAGAGAAGAGGGGGAAGAAACAGGTAAACATAATGCAAACAAATGCAATACGGAGCGTGTGATGCTATGATGCAGTGCAGGGTTGCCTAAATATGCATCTAAGTCATTTTAGATATTTTTAGAATTAATCTGGGATTTAGTAACCGATGTGTGTGCACTATTCATCTACCAGAATCGGGCTCGGAGTTACGAGTTCTCCTACGTAGGGGGTTCCGATGGAGAAACAGACGGCACGATCAGACTCGGCTCGTCGTTCTGAGCAACTTTCATGTTTTAACTTTTTCGATCCGAGCTACGGTTTAAAAGTTATTAATTTTCAAAGATTATTTGGATTTCTGGAATTATTTAATTCGAATTTGAACAGTAGTAGGAAATGCTGGGTGCACCCGGTGCAGTGCACCAGAGAGGCGCTAGAGGGGCTGACAGTGGGGCCGGCCAGCTGGGTCAGCGGGTCAGCCGTTGACCAGTTGACTGGTCAACCGGGCCCCACTAGTCAGTGACTGGGCTCTGCCCAGTCAGCACAGTGGACCAGTCAACTGGGTCAACTGGGCCCGCGGGGCCCAGCTACCAGTGACCAGAAGTGGGCCCGGGCGACGCCACGTAAGCGCTGGCGCCGGAGAGAGCTTCGGCGAGCTCCCGCGGCGTCTGCCTCGCCGGCGACGCTCGGAATCGCTCCACAGAGCACCAAATCGAGCGCCACCAGGCTCGTTCGAACGAGGAAAGGACGCCGCATCCAGCTGGGCTAGTGCGGCGGCTCGGGGTTGGCCGGAGATGACCGGACGGCGAGGTGCCGCGGCGGTGGGCTTCGGGTGATGTCGGAAACGCGGCAACCGCACGCGTTTGCGCTAACTAAAAGGCCGTAACGGCTCTACGGGACGCGGTGAGTACATTAGACTCGCGCGGGTGGCCAAACGGTCACCGGAACATAGCCGGCGACGAGCTCGCGCGGCGGCGATTCGGTTAAGAAGGGGATCGGCGTCTACGAGCGTGGAGAGAGAGGAGGGAGAGAGGGGTTCGTCGCGGTGGCTTACGGTGCGGCTCACGGCAGCCCTCGGAGGTTTAGTAGCTGCCGAAGCGTTGCCGGAGACGAGGAAGTCGACGGCGACCGAATGGAGGAGGCGGCGTCGATTCCTCGCCAGCAGTGCCTCCCGGCTCCGACTCGAAGGCGTGGTCGACGTGGCCGAGGACGGCAGTCGTGGCAGAGACGTCGAGGCAGCAGGAGGGGCTCGGTCGCCGCGGTGTGGCTAGACGGCGGCGGCTGCGGCGCTCGGGTGCGGAGACAGAGAGGAAGGGAGAGAGAGCGCGTGGGCGAGAGAGAGAGAGAGAGCCGGAGTGAGAGGAGAGGCCAGGGGGGAAGCACCAGCTCGGCCTTATCGCCTCCTCGCGTCGACGGCGTCGCGGTGTCTACCGGTGAGTGGCGAGCGCGCGCTCTGTCCATGGCGGCGCCGACACGGGGCGGGAGCAGGTAGGAGTGGACTGGGCTGAGGCGGCCCAGTCACCAGGTAAATGGGCTGCTGCCCCTTTTTTTATTTATTTCTTTTTGGTTTTTCTTTTATTCATTAGCAGATTGAGAGAAATGCAATTAATTGGGCAAACAATTAGTGTAGGAAAAATATGGGGCTAGGCCCAATAAATCCAACACACTTTTAGACAGTGCCACAAATATTTTGGTAACCAGAGAAATTCATTTGGAATTTTCAAAAATGAAACAACATTTAAATACGCTGGATTTGATTTGTTTTAATCGCTACTGTTCATCTTTGTAGGAATGATGTTGTTTAAGTTAACAACAAGTTGTTTTGGATTTAATGCTAGATGATGAACATTTTTGCAGCAACTTTTGAACAACTTTATTTTTCAGTTGAATTTGAATTGAGTTACAAAGAGAAATTTGAATTGAAGTGTTTAAGCCTTATGATCAAGCATGGCAGATGAAGATGACTTGGCGTGATTAAGAGGTGATCACTGTAGTGTGATGATGGGGATGTTACACAGTACCTTTGACGAAGATCACGATACATCTTGGTACTACCCGGATGGATAGACAACGGTGTATCATGAGCCTCCTTCATGACCTTGTCAGTCATAAGCTCGAAGCGAGGTACTACGATGCGGTCTCTGAAATATAATGTTCCATCTTCAGCAACCGAGAAATCCCGGTACTTATCAAGGTGAAGCTCTTTCTTCATCAGGTCAATCTCATCATCTTTGGCTTGCGCTTCCTTAACAGCTTTCTCAAGGTCTGGCTGTACCACAAGGTTATTAAGAGAACCCTGCGGAATGATACAGACGTTCAACTTGCGCAATTCTTCATACAGTTGAGGTTGAGCTTGCTTAACCATGAGGTTGTTGCAATAGGACTTACGGCTCAAGGCATCAGCCATCACGTTAGCCTTGCCAGGGGTATAATAAATACCACAATCATAGTCCGTAATTGTTTCCAACCATCGCTGTTGACGGAGATTAAGATCCGGTTGGGTGAACAAATACTTCAAGCTTTGATGATCGGTATAGATCTCACATCGATTACCAAGAAGGTAGTGTCACCACTGCTTCAATGCATATATCACAGCAGCAAGTTCGAGATCATGCACTGGATAGTTTTCTTCATGCGGACGCAATTGTCGCGAGGCATATGCAATTACTCTTCGTTCTTGCATTAGGACACAGCCTAATCCCTAACGAGAGGCGTCGCAATATATCACAAAGTCCTTGCGAGAATCAGGAGGAGCAAGCACTGGAGCAGAAGTAAGCTTGTCCTTGAGGGTTTGGAAACTTTCCTGACATTTGTCTGTCCACTCAAACTTAACGCCTTTGTGAAGCAGATTAGTCAGGGGCTTGGCGATCTTGGAGAAGTTCTCGATGAATCGACGGCAATAACTGGCTAGACCGAGAAAACTTCGGACTTTCTTGGCATTCTTCGGAGGAGTCCAGTCAAGGATAGCCTGAACACGCTCCGGGTTAACGGCAATACCGTCCTTGGAAATCACATGTCCAAGGTAGGTCACTTCAGAAAGCCAGAATTCACATTTGGAATACTTGGCATATAACTTGTGCTCTCGAAGTCTCTCCAGAACAAGGCGAAGATGTTCGGCATGTTCTTCCTTATTCTTCGAATATACTAGGATATCGTCCAGATATACCACGACAAACTTGTCGAGGTAGTCCATGAATATGTAATTCATTAGGCGGGAGAACGTAGCCGGAGCATTCGTTAGGCCAAATGACATGACAGTGTATTCATAGGAGCCATATCAAGTAACGAATGCAGTCTTCGGAATATCCTCTTCGCGGACACGGATCTGGTAATAACCCAACCTCAAGTCGAGTTTAGAGAACACCGAAGATCCAGCAAGTTGATCATATAAGTCGTTGATCCAGGGAAGCGGATATTTATTCTGAATAGTTGCCTAGTTGATAGGACGGTAATCTTGAACCAACCTATTCGTACCATCTTTCTTCTTGACAAAGAGAGACGGTGCTCCCCAGGCAGAGGAACTAGGACGGATGAAGCCCTTCCTTAAGGATTTATCAATCTCTTCCTTAAGCTCAATAAGATGGTGCGGAGGCATCTTGTAGGGACGCTTCGCAATGGGAGTGGTGCCAGGCTTCAAGTCGATGACGAACTCGACAGCTCTAGCAGGGGGTATTCCTGGAAGTTCTTCAGGAAAAACATCCGGGAAGTCACAGACAACTGGGATGTTCTCGATCCTCTCAAGTGGAGAAGCGTTCAACGCGTTCAAGGCATAAATCTGAGCCTCAGCGTTCTGGGTGAGGTGAGCTTGATAATTCACTATCTCATTCGATGGGTGTAAGAGGTGAACAACCTTAGTGGCGCAATTGATTGAGGCACAATGAGCCTTCAACCAATCCATTCCCAAGATAAGATCAATCTTGGAAGAACTCAGGATAATTGGGAGTGCCTGAAATTTCAACCCCTCAATTTCAACAGTGACTTCGGGGCTGAACAGAGAGGCTCGACATCTACCCGCGGGAGTGTCAACCCCTAATGGATGATGTAGGTTGTCACACTTAACGCCATGCATGAATGCAAAGTCTTCCGACATGAATGAATGCGATTCTCCTGAATCAAATAAAACAGATGCAGGTACGGAATTAACAAGAAGTGTACCCATCACGATTTCAAGTTGATCTTGAGCTTCAGCCATGTTGACGTGGTAGTTCTGCCCATGACCATAAGAAGGTCTGGCATTGCTGTAGCGAGGCTAAGAATTCCCACGGCCATTACCACGGCCGGCAGAAGGAAGAGCCAACTGATTCTGATTCTGAGAGCAATCTCTGGCACGGTGACCTGGCTGGCCACACTTGAAGCAGAGTCCATTGTCAGGACGTGGTGCAGGAGCTCGAGGTGCTGGAGCTTGCAGAGGCTGTCTTGGTGGTGGAGGAGGCAGACGTGGTGCAGCATAGGAAGGCCTGTGCACTGGTGCTGCTGGACGATACATACTCTGAGGGATCCAGATACGGCGCTTCTGGGAGGACGAGCCCGAAGATGAGCCCGCCTCACGAGTGCGTCTGGTCGCTTCTTTATGCTTCTTTAGTCCAGTCTCGACCATAATAGCCTTATTCACCAAGGTGGCGAAATCAGGGTAGTCTTGAACAAGCAGGGCTAACTGAATGTCATGGTGCAGCCCTTCGCGGAATTTCTCCTGCCTTCGGTCATCAGTGGGAACGTCCTCTTCAGCGTAGCGAGACAAATCAAGAAACTCGCGCTGATATACTTCCACAGACTTGTTGCCTTGTACGAGATTACGGAACTCGGCCTTCTTCCGAGCTATGGCAGCTTGAGGAATATAGCGGGCACGAAAAGCAATCTTGAATTCTGCCCAAGTGATGACGGTACCAGGTGGTAGGGTCTGTCGGTGAGTAGCCCACCACTGTGATGCGGGACCCTTCAGAAGGTATGTCGCAAAGGTGACATAGTTGACCTGGGCGACACCAGCAGACTCCATCTCATGGGAGATGTCACGCAGCCAATCATCGGCATCCAGTGGATTGACTGTGTTGCGAAAGAACGACGGGTTAAGTCGCATAAATTCTGGCAAGGTGATGGAAGATAGCGGCTGGTCGGCATTGGGACGGGGGAATTGCTGCATAATCCCCGTCATGAATTGGCGGTTGAGTTCGAACTGTTGCATCATCGCAGCCATATAGTCAGGCGGTGGCGGCGGAGGTGGATTGTTATCACCCATCCTGCTAAATCGACAGGGGCAGTTTAGCAGAAGCCAATGCGAGTGTAAAGCGTCATGCATGATGTAACATGACGGAATTTAAATAGTACAGCAGATGCTTAATAGTAGTCATTAAGTCATACAGATCCATACAGCGTCGGTTACATTCGGGCAGCATAACGGCGCAAATTCAAAAGCTAGACATGCTAGGCGGCGCGCAGGCACGCGGTAAGGAAGTACACAACGAGACATAGCAAAGGCTACATCAACGTCGGAGAAAACCACTGAAACGGGGTAGCTACAAGTGCGGACGACGGACGTTCGTCGCAGAAGGATCCTGCGCTCCATGCGCACTCTGATGCAGAACCCGGTCTCGAGCTGTAAGAAGAGGTCCACGTGCAGGCGTGTGACCTCCCACAGCAGGCCAATCGATCCCTGATGGCATCTCGGTCCTGCGCGGGTAAAGAATGTGCTCCGGATGTATCCCTGCACGAACAGCTGGTAGCAACTGCGTCATAGCCTCATAGAGTCGTACTCGAGTGGCAAACAACTCGACGGCAAGAGCCCGAACAGTGCGATCCAGAGGCTGAGTACACTGAATCAGAACTCGTGGATCGTAGCGATGAGGCTCGTACGAGGCATAGGTAGCTGTGTAGTATCCAGTAGCATCTCCAGCAGGGGCATACGGAATGTATCGGAACTCAGAGTCATCCAAGCTAGCACTGTGCTCTCCTCGGAGACGTGCGACAGCAGAGTAGGCGGCATCATGGATTGCCATCTCAATCGTCACGCCGATACCGTGGAAAAGGTACAGCTCAGTGTCTGAGTTATCCTGCTGATCATAGATGCGAACATCAACATAGTACTGCTCCTGGTTGAACTCATGATAAACCTCGTAGACCATGTACTCGGGGCACCAGCGGTATCCCAGCCTGATCAAGAGGGCGATCAGAACAGCTGGAAACCCAGGGACGTCTCGAGCACAGGTGCGAAGCACAAGCTGTGTCGCAGGGCGAGGTGGAAACAGACGGTCCATCTGAAACAGAGAAAATTCAGGATTATCATTCGACGACGAGAAACATAACAGATCTCGAATGGAAAGATTAAACAAAACAATGGAAAGGAAAAGATTATCAGACTAATTAGATCAAAAGACAGGGAAATCGCACTGAATCCAGCTCTCCGAATGGATAGAATTATCGGGATCCTAAGTGTCGGTGTTAGTAAATTTATTAAACCCGAATAGAAGAGAGATTAGAATCCTGGAGTAAAGACGAGGAATAAAAGATCCTAATACCACCCAGTTGGCGACGTGGGCCCGTAAGCCACACAGCCAAGTTAGTAAAACAGTTTTCGACCACTAGACTCAACTTCGGCCAAAGAATTGGATAGGGGGATTCCTAGAGGCAGTCGGCTCTGATACCAACCTGTGACGACCCCGGCTTAATCGTGCACTAATCATACACGCAAATGCACACGATCAAGCCTAAGGACTCACTTGAAGATATCACAACACAACTCTAAAATATAAATAAATTCATTCAAGCTTAATATTACAAGCCAGGGCCTCGAGGGCTCGAATACATAGCTCGATGGCATACAAGTGTCAGCGGAAGCGTCAGATATCTGGGTACAAATATATATTATAGAACAGAGAGATAAGCCTTCACAGAGGCAGGGCAAAAGAAAAACTACGATTGAAAAGGCGTGGGCCTCCTGCCCTGGACCCTCCGATCCTACTCCTGGTCGTCAGACGGCTCCTCGTAGTAGTAGTACTCTCCGGGCTGGTAGTAGTAGTGGTCGTCGACGGGGACATCTGGCTCCGGGGCTCCGTCGTCTGGATGCGACAAATGGACAAAAGGGGGAAACAGGAAAATAAAGCAAACGTGAGTACTCATCCGAAGTACTCAGCAAGCAAGGATCTACACTACATATGCAACATCTTCAAAGGGGGCTGTATATGTGGACTGGGCTGCAGAAATGCCAGAATAGAGGGGGAAAGCCTAGTCCTATCGAAGACTAGCATCTTCAGCATCTTCAACGGTCTCGCATCATTAGAAGAGAGCAGAATAACATAATGTAAATTATAGCAGTAATGTCATCAACCTCGGCCAGAGATTCTTCCTCGACTCCCTGCGAGAAAGCAATCCCAGAGCCGTACTATCCAGTTCTCATCACATGTCATGTTCTAGTTGTACCGATCGGGATACAACTCCGAGTGTCCGTTACCGTAGGACAGGCTATCGATAGAAGTTTCTTCCCTGCAGGGGTGCACCAACTTACCCACCACGCTCGCTTAACTCCGGCCGGAAACACTTTTCTTGGTCATGCCCGGCCTCGGCTAAGCAACACGCCGCAACCCGACCAAATACTTAATGAGAGGTCAGCACGCCGGACTAACCTATGCCCCCAGGGGTCTTGGACCATCACCCTGGACGCTCCTATGCGTTGCGAACGTGGCTGAAAGCAGACCTAGCAACACCTTATACAAGCGCGATTGCGTTCCCAGTCCAATTCAGCGCGCGCCGCTCCTTGCTGACGTCAATTAAGCTCCGGCTGAAGTATACGACGCAGAACGCCCATACTATGCCCACGTGATGGTTAGTGCTATCGGGCCAGAGGCCCCTCGGATCAAATATCCAAACTGCTAGTGGATTAGGAGCGCGCGGTAACGAGCAGAGACTCACGATCGATGTGACCCCGTCGCCCCGTCTCGAGGACTTGCGGCAAGGGCTAAGAATGCCCGGCCACGCCTCGTAGTTATCTCGCGGGCACCTTTCAGGTCAACCCGACTCCACATCACTTCCCCTAAGATGCTCGACTCTGCTGGGTTACTATCGAGTGCCGAGGGTGATACCTCGTCAGCACTTTAGATGATAACCTTGTAGGTTAGTTACTCGGTCGTGGTAAGCGAGGGTGATTCCTCCTACACCACCCCCGATAACGATGTCGTCGTGCAACTTCTCAAGTGTGAACCTCGAGGGTGATTTCTCATTCGTTCACCTTGACGATAACATAGAGCGGGAATTCCATCGAGGGTGATTCCTCAGGGTTCCCTTCGGTGTCAGACACACAGATACCTTGGATACTGTGACTTGACACTGAACCTTGATACTAAAGACGGGTCGGCCCTGAGGGGTACCCGCGCGAGCATGAATGCGAAGTGATGTGGAGTCGGGTTGACCTGAGAGGTGCCCGCGAGATAACTACGAGGCATGGCCGGGCATTCTTAGCCCTTGCCGCAAGTCCTCGAGACGGGGCGACGGGGTCACATCGATCGTGAGTCTCTGCTCGTTACCGCGCGCTCCTAATCCACTAGCGGTTTGGATATTTGATCCGAGGGGCCTCTGGCCCGATAGCACTAACCATCACGTGGGCATAGTATGGGCGTTCTGCGTCGTATACTTCAGCCGGAGCTTAATTGACGTCAGCAAGGAGCGGCGCGCGCTGAATTGGACTGGGAACACAATCGCGCTTGTATAAGGGGTTGCTAGGTCTGCTTTCAGCCGCGTTCGCAACGCATAGGAGCGTCCGGGGTGATGGTCCAAGACCCCTGAGGGCATAGGTTAGTCCGGCGTGCTGACCTCTCATTAAGTATTTGGTCGGGTTGCGGCGTGTTGCTTAGCAGAGGCCGGGCATGACCCAGAAAAGTGTGTCCGGCCGGAGTTAAGCGAGCGTGGTGGGTAAGTTGGTGCACCCCTGCAGGGAAGAAACTTCTATCGATAGCCTGTCCTACGGTAACGGACACTCGGAGTTGTATCCCGATCGGTACAACTAGAACATGACATGTGATGAGAACTGGATAGTACGGCTCTGGGATTGCTTTCTCGCAGGGAGTCGAGGAAGAATCTCTGGCCGAGGTTGATGACATTACTGCTATAATTTACATTATGTTATTCTGCTCTCTTCTAATGCTGCGAGACCGTTGAAGATGCTGAAAATGCTAGTCTTCGGTAGGACTGTTACATACAACTCTGTCAAGTCGCTCGCGGAGCCATCCACGTCTCTAAGTCAATTGGTCGCCCTGAAAACCCATACATTCCACTTGAGAGTTGAGAGTCAACAAGGGCATCTCTGAAACTCTGCTTCATGTTAACAGGACGTGATGCACTGCCCTCCTTTTCATGCGAGTACAGTATATAATTAAAGCCTCCCGGAATCACCCAGGGTAATTGCGCTTGCTGGGATAGGTCTCAAAGATAATCCCACGAGAGGTGTTTATCTTCCCGTCGGGGCTCACCATAAAACCCTGTTAGCCTCCACGAGAGCTGAAATGTGATGTACTTCACAATAGATAAGGGGAGGGGATTTGTAGCACGCAGGGGCCGGGGCACGCGGTCTCCTTTTCCTTTTGGGTTTTGATGTTTAGTCTTTCATATCTTTCAAACTAGAAGTCCAAATTAAATTTCGTTTGCATATTTGTGTTTCTGGCGACGAGGGCTTTCAAATGAGACATTTTTAATATGTTTTGATGAGTTTTTATAACTTTGTTAAGTTTCTTTTGAAACTTGGTATGAACGATCAACAATATAGTAAGTTTTAGAACCTGTGACCAATAAAATTGTTTCAACTTAAGGAACTTGGTACAAGCAACCAATAAAATCCCAAGTTTCAGAACCTGTAATAGAGAAAATCGTTTCAAAAACTAAAACTTAAAACTTGCCGTGCCCTCATGCGGGATACAACGACTTTGCGGAGCGCGAGGCAATCAGGCGACCGGCACGGCTGGGCAGGTGTGTCTCCCGGCATCTGCGTGCCCTTGCGAAATTCCAAATAAATAAGAACTCCAAGAAAGCTCAATGGAAACTGTTTCATCATATGATGCCTCTTTGTGTTACGGCTCCCCAACACATCGGAAAAAAGTCCTATACGCATCGGATTGTTCACCTCGTCACCTAAGGGCATCTCCAAGGCGGACCCATAAACCTCCCGCAACCGTCCGGACCGCGGAAGTCATCCAACGCCGACCTTTATCGGTCTGCGGGGCGGTCCGGACACGATTTCTCCCGCAAATCGGAGACAAAAGTGGGAGAGGTTTGCGGGAGTCCGGACCAGTCCCAAGCTCCTTTTTGACCGCCCTGGCCCACCAAAAACCCGTCACCCGCCCCTCCCGTGCTTTCCTTCCGATCCACGTGACCTTTACCGCGCCGCATTCATGTCGGCCCAGAGAATGCGGAGGGCGGCATTGATCCGCGATGTGACCGGAGAGAGGGAAGGCGGCACTGATGGACGCGACCTCTCGGCAGCCGCCGCTTCAATGCGAACGCAGATTCCCGAGGAACCAACTCCGGCCGTTGCGCTACATTGAAGCGGCTGACCGGCCCTTCGCATGGCCTGGGCGCGGCTATTTAAGCCGTGCTCCGGCGCCGTCCACATCACACCCTCCTCCTTCCTCCTCCTCCTCGCCCATCCCCCTCTGCATCTCCGGCGATGGGCAAGTCCTGGGCGTCGGCGCCGGTAGGCGGTTCTGGGGCGGGATCTGGCGGCTCGTGGAGACGCCACCCTCGGACTCTGGGGACGTCGTCCTCGTCGGCTGGCGGTGACTCGACGCGGGAGGAGATCGTCATCTACTCCGACGATGAGGAGGACCAGCAGCAGCCGCCGCAGTCCGCGCCAGCGCCGCCGTGCCAGGTCTACACCGGCACTGACGCGGAGTTCGAGAATCAGATGGAGTTGATGCTTCGTCGCTCCGTCATCCACACCAATGGCCCGGCTCCGCCACCGAGGGCGCTCCTCCCCGTGAAGCCGGAGTCGGCATCCCCTCCACGCTCTCCGCCGCGCAGCCACGACGTCCAAATCGGACACCACGTCAAGGAAGAGCGGCTCTCGCCGCCACCCCGGCGCATTGTGAAGGAGGAGTGGCTCTCGCCGCCGCCTCGGCGCGTTGTCAAGGAGGAGCGCCACTCGCCGCCGCCTCGGCACATCGTCAAGGAGGAGTGTCGCTCGCCGCCGCCGCCTCCGCCCAAGGTGCACGGGCGCATTCTGCACTACCTCCGCGGCGGCTCCTCGTTGTCATCCCGGAGCGCCATGATGACGCAGGAGTACGCCGACCAGGAGCAGCGCCAGCGGGACAGGCGCAACGCCGCGCGCCGATCCCAGTTTGCTGACTCCGACGTCCCGCCGCCACACATTGCGGCGGACCCAGACCTGGTGTACGCTTGGGCCCTGGACCGCTCCGTGACGACGTCGGAGACGGCCAAGCGCCGTCTCCGCCGCCTCGATGGGGAGATGGCCAGGTACGGCTAGGAATGGTCCCTCGCTGAGATCGCTACCACTGCCAACGACGACGCCTCCAACGACCGCCGTCCTCTCCCCCAGCCCATGTCCTCGGTGGCCGCTGCCGCACTGCGCACGGCACAGGAGGAGGCAGAGAGAATCATCCGCGAGCGTCAGCCGGCCGCCGGGAAGCCCTGCCGCGGCGCGACCACCTTCCGCCGCCCCAAGCCCGACTCCGACAACTCCGACAACTCCGGCCGTAAATCGGAGACAAATGTAGTGGAGGTTTGCGGGAGTCCGGACCAGTGGCAGACAAAATCATTTCAGAAACTAAAACTTAAAACTTGTCGTGCCCTCGTGCGGGATACAACGACTTTGTGGATTGCGAGGCAATCGGACGACCGGCATGGCTGGGCAGGTGTGTGTCCTAGATCTGCTTGCCCTTGTGAAATTCCGAATATATAAGAACTCCAAGAAAACTCAATGTAGCGAATCAACCTGTGGTTGGATGTTTAGAGGGACAGTAATATGCCGGCTCGATCTCTCGAAGGTGTTCACCTCGTCACGTAAGGCCCCTTCCAATAGTTGCCACGTGTCTTCAGCAATCACAAAGCACCTTCTTCCCTGAGCCACAAACCATCCCCGTCGCATCTCTTTCCCCGTATATCTCCTCCCTCCCTCTTGACATTTCATCCAACTTTTGTGCAAAAAACTTCAAGGAAAAAAGAAAGACATTTCACCCAACAGAATGATCTAGCTGGAGTTGATTTTTTTGCTGCCACGGTTTGTACACGCTGATCGATCGGCACATGCATGCTCTAGACATGCACTCGGCTAAACTACAAGCTCACACAGCTATCCTCTTACGCGGCTTTCCTCGTACGTGAAACGGTGGCCGAGCGACGGCCAACCCAATGAATCCCCCCACTCCAAACCAGTGTCACCTCACCATCGATCCTGGCGCTGGGAGGGGATGGCCAGGCCCAGGCGGCGGCGGGAGGGGCCGGCCAGGCGGCCGGCGCTGCGGTGTGAATCTCCAACAACGCTGCTAGCTCCTTCACCGTGCGTACCTCCGGCAGGTAAGTTCGGTCTCGTGCTATGCACTATGTTGCTTTGGTTTTTTCTTTTGCGGGGTGAGTTTATGTTGGTCTGTGCTTGTACAGTCCGGGCTAACGTGCTGGCGGGATGGCTTTGCCTGGGTGGTGGTCCTCAACGATACGTACGTCGGCGTCCCGTGGAAGAAGGTTTGCTGTGGAGCGGACATGCGCCGGAGGAAGACGTACGGACACGGACGTGGAGCTAATAGCATGCATTCTGGGATCTGCTTGTACTATGATGGAAACGGCCAGTTCATCATCAGTTCTCTTCTACTTCATCGTGTGTTGTTTTATGCATGCTTTGTGTTTGATGGTACCTAGCTACTTACTCTCTAGCAAGCTTCTGTTCTGCTTGCAATTCTGCACTTGGCCGTAGGGACTTTGAGCCCGTTTGATTAAGTATAGTATATAGATGGATGTGAAATTTGGCATGTACTACGTGTCCGAGACCCTGTTCCGTCAATTACTTGTTAATTAATGATGAAGGGAGAAGTGGCCGTTAATCTCTGTGTAACTACGTTCATCCGTCCATGCATTTCTCTTGTTTTTCGTGGTACGAGTTAATTTGTTGCCAGTGGTGTGGTGTCTGCGGAAGACCTGCTGCTGCTCTGTCTCCGGGAGAAATCCCTTCGCTAGCTCCTTGCTAGCCGCAGCAACGGCGACGCCTTCGGTGCCGCTTCCCTTATTGGAGGCGCTGCTGTGGAGCCCCATCGCAGCAGTGGGTTCAGGCGAAAGCCTTGCGACGATGGCGCCCGTGGGTGTCATTCAACCAGGAAGGCGTTGCAAGAATCCATGCATCAATCCACCCATCTCCGTCCCATCCATCCCGTACCACCGTCTACTTTGCCTCTTCGTCAAGCCCTTCGCCGTCATCCACCCCTCGCCGCCCAATGTCTGGTGGGTTGTCCATGTTGTTGTGCTTGCTCAAGTCCCTCCCATGGCTGCTGTTGTGGTGCGGCGAGCTTTGTGCTCTTGGTGTTGTCTCGGCTCTTCTTTGCTCAGTGATGATGCAAGCCACATCCCCAACTTGTTTAATCGGTCTGAATTCCTGTGGCGGAGCTCGCAGTCAAGGTTCGTGTTTATGTAGCACTTGTTGATCGTAGATGCTCCTGTGTTGTGCTGTGGGGTTTAGTATGCACGCCGGTGCGGTGCGTTAGGCTGCTTGCAAAGTCTTGGTATTGTAATCCTTCGACGGTACTCCACATCTACTTGTGCCTCTCATGGTGATGGTCCTTCGATCTGCTAGCTAGGTCGGGTCGTGTTCTAGGCGTCCATTTTTCTCATCTTCACTTGTATGGTTTTCGACCCGGTTTTCCTCGTAAACGGGTCAACTTGTTAAGGTTTTTATCTGATTTTGCTTATAAACTGGATCAATTTTTTTTTGAATGAGATCAAATTCAGATGGGGATCTCTTCCCTCCGTGACCCGGTGACTGTTAAAAAATAGTTTTCTCGCGCACCCAACTTTACCGCGGGATGGACCACGACCATGGACAGCGCTGTTGTCATGTCCAGTTTTACTGGAGCAGCACGCCGTCGTTCGCATGCATGCCACTGGACAGCCGTCATTTGCCCAGCCGGCGGCGCCCCCGCCCCCGCCGCCGCCGGCCGCCCTCCCCTCCCGCGCCTCCGGCTGCCGGCCACGCGCGCCGCGCCCCGCCTCCCTCTCCTCCCTCCCGGCCCGCCCCCAGCGTCACCTCCCCGAGCGAGGCGACCGTGGGCCCCTCTCCCCGTCCCCCAGCGCCCCCTCCCCTTCCCCTCCTCCCGCCGCCGTCGGCCTGCGCCACCGGGCCCTGCCTGTGTGGTGTTGGCGGCGGCGGCGGCCTTTCCTTCCCCGCGCGCGGTGCCATGGCTCGGGTGGTGGCGACCCGCGGCGGTGCTCCTCGGTCCAACATGGTTCCGGCGGCGGCGGCTGCTCAAGGCGGCGCGGCTCCGGGTGGCCTAGAGGCGGCGGGCTGGCGCGGTGGATGGTGGCGGCGCCCTCCCGGCCCAGATCTGGGCCCTTTTGGGCCCCATCTGGGTCTGGGCGGGCCTGACTCGGTCTCGCCTGCGGCGGCTCCGGCGGGGGCGGTGGTGGCGCGGCTTGTGCGGGGGGTTGTGGAGACGGCGGCGCGTCTACTGCAGCGCGGCGACGGGTGCTTCACGAGCCCCTTTTGGGCTCGGCCGGACCTCGAGGGCCTTGTACGCTCCCCTTGCCGTGTCCGGTCGGTGACCGCAGATGGCGGTGGAGGTTGTCTCCTCTGGCGTGGCTGTTGTCGCTGCCGCTCCTCGTTCCCGGCTGCTCCCTCTCGACCTCGTCGGTCTCGCTTCAATGACCATGGTGAGGCGGCGGTTATGATGGCAAGACCGTGGTGGCGCACGTTGGTGGGTGGCATGTCTGGTGGAGCGCGTCGGACCGTTCGGGGATGTGGGTGTTTGGCGGATGGGCGAAATCCGTGCCGGCTCGTCGGCACCGACGCGGTGATGCCCGTGGGCGCCACCGTTCCTTCCTGAAGGGCATCGGGTATTCCCCTTACCCACGCCCCTCCGCGTACCGGGGGAAACCCTAGGACCTATCCGGGCAGCAACGTCGTCGCCGTCGTGTTCCTTCCTAAAGGTGCTGCTTGGTATGCGGAGGTTCGAGGTGCTTGGAGCGAGGTGGTATATCTCCGGTGGGCGCATCGGTTTCGGGTTATCATCGTTTTCGTCGATCCGACGCTGTTAACATTATTTTCTCTCTTCTTTCTCTTTTGTTTCTTTTGGGCATGCTTGTGCTGTTTACCCCAACATTAGACTCCTTGTTGTATCGGGCGGTTGCTATATCTATATAGCGGGACGAAAGCCTATTCACTGGGTGTGCTGCTAGATGCTAGCAATTTGATAGAGTACTACTCCCTCTATAAAGAAATATAAGAGTGTTTAGATCACTAAAATAATAGCGATATAAACGCCCTTATATTACTTTCCGGAGGGATTACCTACGATACGTAGCATGCGAGTATTATATTCCCCATTTGCACTTGAAATGAAAATTCCGAGCTATGATGTGGTAGCTAGCTCGGTAGGATCAATCGTGCAATTTTGAGATGGCCCGGCAAGTCCCTGCATGCGCTTCCGTGTCAGCCTACCTTCCTTCATGAATAAGTTTCACGCCTTGTGCTGGTCTTACTTGCGAACATGGAAATGGGCCCAGATTCCTCGTAGGTTGTATTACAATCCTGGCCAGGGGCTAGCTGAATTGTGATGTAGTTTTTAGAAAAGAGGCTGGCGTCTGGCTTTAAATTAATAAAGCTCTTACAACCAATGGTACAACTCAACAAAACAAAAGAAAAACTCAAGCAAGATACAGGGGTGCCTAGGAGCAGCAACAAAGCTATAAAAAGACAAGAAATTGAAGCCCTCACACATGATCAGAGGACCAATGCTGCGAAGGAAGCCAACCTGAGAAGGAGACCAGCCGGCGTAGGAGGCTATGCCATTGCCATCGCCCAGACGTCCGGCAGAACGGCGTCATCTTGTTTCATCATCTCCAATAGGAGCTCCAAGCTCCTTGCCCTGGCTCGAAGGGCGCCGCACCATTCGAACGATGGAGTGCTCACCAACCTAGAGCGCAAATGGAAGCTAGCGCCAAGACAACAGAGGGAGGCCTTCGAGCATAGCCACCTCGCCGAACCTAGCTCCTGAAGAGTGCACCGCCGCTGAAGCATGGACCAACACACGACGAGAACAAGCTTCCATCTACAAAACACGCCTCAAAGGCCAGCAAGATGGGACCTTGCTCACGAGACGAAGTCTCCAAGGAGGAAACGCCACCACAACGTCGCCACCGCCCAGTCTGGAACATGCCAGACCAAGTGTTTTCAACTAAAGCCCATGGTGGATGGAGGTCACCCACGATGACACCTCCAAGGAGGTAACAACACACAGGAGTATCGCTATCACCAGCCCCGACACCTTTGGGCAGAGCTTTCGCTCGGGACACGACCCCTACCAACCAGGTCCCTCAGTCACGACCGGCCAAGGTAAGATGCAGACAACGCCCAGACCAGGCGGGGTAGCAGTAAAGAATACACCTGCATGAGGGATGCCCCCCGAGTGATCCACCTCGCCGCCCAAGTGGCTGAGGCGACACATGAGCACCTAGGCATCGACACCCATCGAAAAGGTCCCACCATGTCCACCGCTTGGAGCCACTGCTCCGGCGACCAAGGGGATTCACCCAAACTCACCACCCACATGGAGATGGGTCGCAAGCACGTAGCTGGCCGCCCCTACTACCGCATTGACACAAATCCGCCACCCATTGCACCCCAAAGCTTGCACCTTGCGCCCGCACGGAGATGAACGATAGATCTGGGTTACCGGGTGTAACATCCCCAGCCTCACACCACAGTGATCACTCTCTGATCACGCCAAGTCACCCTGGTTAACTATGCTTGATCTTCATTGCATAATATCTAATTTCAAATTCCACCACTTGATTCAAATTCAAATCACAAGTGCAAAATAAAGTTGCCCAAAAGTTGCTGGGAAAATGTTCATCATCTTGCAAATAATCCAAGACAACTATGTGCTAAGGAACACAACATCACCCTTGAGCACAGATGAGCATTAGCAATTAAAGCAGCACCATTCCAGCCTTTTTAAATGCTAATCTATTTATGAAAATTCCAAACGAAGTTCACTGGCCTCCAAAATATTTGCGGCTCTGTCTAAATGTGTGTTGGATATATTGGGCCTAGTCCCATCTTTTTCCTACACTATTTGGTTACCCAAATAATTCTCTCTCTCTCTCTCTCTCTGTTTATTAATAAAAAGGAAAACAGAAAAAGAGAAAAAAAAAGAAAATGCCAAAAGGCCACTTACCTGTCATTGTAGACGCGGCCCAGCCCAACAGCGCCAGCCCACCGCGGCCGTTTTCTTCCTCATCGCGCGGTGTCGCTCGGTCGCGCTGACACGGCGATGGTTGACGCCGTGTCGTCCATCCGCCGGTTCCCCCGGCGCCCATAAGGTCGTCCCCGAGCCTCCTGGATCGAACCCTAACCCCAGTTCCCCCCCTCGCTCTCTCTCTCTCGTCCCGAAGCTCACCGACGCTGCCTTCATCACGCCGCCGTCGGCTGCGTGGCCACCGGTCATCCCACGCCCTCGGCTGGTGTCCACCGTTACCGCCAGCGAGTGCCACTTCACCTACGGGTCGTCGTTTGAGCGGAGTTGCCCCCACGCCGCCGGATCGAGTCGATCCCCTTTTTCGGTCGCCGCTGTCAACCACCGTCGATCTGCCTCGTATCTGCGCTACTAAGTAACCACAGGGCCACCGTGAGCCTGCTAGGTGAGCTATGCTCCTTCTCTCCCCGTCCGCGACTCGATTCCACGTCCGTAGCTAGCCAAACGCCGCGGTCGCCGTTGTCCATGCTCCGGCCTTCGCCGGCGAGCTCGCCGCCTTTGCTGTTAGCTCTGTCACGGCCAAACAAGCACGCCAGCATGCTCGGGGTAGCCTTCTGGTGCGCCCCATCGCCCTAGCCCGCGCGCAAATGTACCGCAACGCCGGACCCGCGTAGCCCAGATTCCGGTCGCCGCCCGCGCTCGTCGTAGTCGACGTTGTAGGCCGCCGGAGCTCGCGCCAGTTGAACAGATCGACGCGGCGCTCGTCCCTCGTCCGAATGATGGTCGCGGCACGCGATTTGGTGCCGTGTAGCGGAAACCCGCCGTTCGCCGGAGTCGCGCCGTCGCAAACGGCCTCGCCGGAGCTCTCGCCGGCGATGCACAGATGTGGCACGGCGTGGGGCCCGCCCAGAGTCACTGACAGTGGGCCCCAGGCCGCTGTTTGAACACGTTAACCGTGGTCAACGCGTGGCACTATTCACATGTGTCACTGGCGTGTGGGGCCCCCACTGTTAATTAGTTAATTAACCAGGATTAATTAAAACCTAAACTAACTAGCTAATTAGTGACACTGACAGAAGGGCCCCACCTAGCTAATTAGCCTTGTTAGCTTAGAATTAATCATGCTATTAGCCTCTGTCACTGACGCGTAGGCCCCACTGGTCAGTTTGACCAGTCAGCGTCACTGTTGACCTACTGATGTCAGCAACATGTCATGCTGACGTCATAATTCAATTCTGTTAATAAAAATAATTCCAGAAAATTATTTAAACTTCGAAAATTAATAACTTTTAAACCGTAGCTCAGATCGAAAAAGTTAAAACATGAAAGTTGATCAGAACGACGAGACGAGTCTGATCGTGCCATTTGTTTCTTTATCGACACCCCCTACGTAGGAGAACTCGAAACTCCGGGCCCGAATCCGGCAGATGAATAGTGCACACACACCGGTTATTAAATTCCAGATTAATTCTAAAAATAACTAAACTGACTTAGATGCATATTTAGGCAACCCTGCACTGCATCATAGCATCACACGCACTGTGTTGCATCTGTTTGCATTATGTTTACCTGTTTCTTCCCCCTCTTCTCTCTCGGTAGACCCCGACGTTGACGTAGCTCCCGAGGCAGACGCAACTCCGGAGTACGACTACGTCCCCGACGACCCTGCCCTTGCCGTCGAGCAGACAGGCAAGCACCCCCATTTTGAGCAGTCCGATATCATCCACTCTCTTCTCTCTTATGCTTGCATTAGAAGTTACTGCTGCTACTGTTGTCCTATATCTGCTGCATAGCCTGTTTACTTGTAACCTGTTGTTGATACTTTCCTGCTATCCTAAACTGTTTAGTATAGGATGGATAGAGCCTTATCAGAGACCCACTTGTCCCGACTGCCCCGCTGGACTCTCAGAAGACCCGAGCAACGGGATCGAAGATCAGACCCGGGCACCACACGTCACTTCCCCCTATGTTGCTCGACACTGCTGGGTTACTATCGAGTGCCGAGGGTGATACCTCGTCACCACTTCTGATGATAACCTTGTAGGTTAGTTAATCGGTCATGGTAAGCGAGGGTAATTCCTCCTACACCACCCCCGATAACGACGTCGTCGTGCAACATCTCAAGTGTGGACCTCGAGGGTGATTCCTCATTCGTTTACCTTGACGATAGCATCGAGCGGGAATTCCATCGAGGGTGATTCCTCAGGGTTCCCTTCGGTGTTAGACACACAGCTACTTCGGATACTATGACTTGACTTTGAACCATGATACTAAAGACGGGTCGGCCCTGAGGGGTACCCGTGCGAGCATGAATGCGAAGTGATGTGGAGTCGGGTTGACCTGAGAGGTGCCCGCGAGATAACTACGAGGCATGGCCGGGCATTCTTAGCCCTTGCCGCAAGTCCTCGAGACGGGGCGACGGGGTCACATCGATCGTGAGTCTCTGCTCGTTTCCGCGCGATCCAAATTCACTAACGGTTTGGATATTTGATCCGAGGGGCCTCTGGCCTGATAGCACTAACCATCACGTGGGCGTAGTATGGGTGTTCTGCGTCGTATACATCAGCCGAAGCTTATTTGACGTCAGTAAGGAGCGGCGCACGCCGAGTTGGACTGGGAACACAACCGCGCTTGTATAAGGGGTTGCTAGGTCTGCTCTTGGTGGCCCCGTAACGTGCAGGAGTTCCCGGGGCGATGGCCCAAGACCCCTGGGGGCATAGGTTTAGTCCGGCGTGCTGACCTCTCTTATAAGCATAGGTCGGGTTGCGGCGTGTTGCTTAGCCGAGGCCGGGCATGACCCAGAAAAGTGTGTCCGGCCGGAGTTAAGCGAGCGTGGTGGGTAAGTTGGTGCACCCCTGCAGGGAAGAAACTTCTATCGATAGCCTGTCCTACGGTAACGGACACTCGGAGTTGTATCCCGATCGGTACAACTAGAACATGATTTGAGATGAGAACTGGATAGTACGGCTCTGGGATTGCTTTCTCGCAGGGAGTCGAGGAAGAATCTCTGGTCGAGGTTGATGACACTGTTATACTTTACTTTATGCTTTTCCGCTCTCTTCTAATGCTGCGAGACTGTTGAAGATGCTGAAGATGCTAGTCTTCGATAGGACTAGGCTTTCCCCCTCTATTCTGGCATTTCTGCAGCCCAGTCCACATATACAGCCCCCTTTTGAAAATGTTGCATATGTAGTGTAGATCCTTGCTTGCTGAGTACTTCGGATGAGTACTCACGTTTGCTTTACTTTCTTTTCCCCCATATCCATTTGATGCCACCAGACGACGGAGACCCTGAGCCAGATGCCCCTGTCGACGACCACTTCTACTACCAGCCCGAAGAGTACTACTACTACGAGGAGCCGACTGACGACCAGGAGTAGGATCGGAGGGTCCAGGGCAGGAGGCCTACGCCTTTCGATCGTAGTATTTTATTTTACCCCGCCTTCTAAAGGCTTACTTCTCTCTCTGTAATTTATCTGTACTCAGATATCTGATGCTTCCGCTGACGCTTGTATGCCATCGAGCTATGTATTCGAGCCCTCGAGGCCCTGGCTTGTAATATAAAGCTTGTATGACTTTATTTATGTTTTAGAGTTGTGTTGTGATATCTTCAAGTGAGTCCTTAGGCTTGATCGTGTGCATTTGCGTGTATGGTTAGTGCACGATTAAGCCGGGGTCGTCACAGGTTGGTATCAGAGCCGACTGCCTCTAGGAATCCCCCTATCCAATTCCTTGGCCGAAGTTGAGTCTAGTGGTCAAAAACTGTTTTACTAACTTGGCTATGTGGCTTACGGGCCCATGTTGCCAACTGGGTGGTATTAGGATCTTTTATTCCTCGTCTATACTCTGGGACTCTTATCTCTCTTCTACTCGGGTTAAATGATTTTGCTAACTCTGGCATTAGGATCTCGTAACCACTTCCTCCCGGAGAGCCCCGGCATTACCGATGATCGCTTGCTTCGCCAGAAGATACTGAGGATACTCCTCGATGTTCCCTGAGACCCTGTGACACTGCCTTGCAGTTCCCGACTACCGACAAACCCCCGTGGATAACTGACCATCTTCGTCGTTTGTATCTTCATTCCCAGTTACTCCTTTATGTGCAGGATACCCTGAAATACTCCTCATTAATCCGGGAATCCTTTGAGTCTACTGTCGTGCAGCTTCTTTCGCACTGCGGTTAATTCCTCACATTATCGGGGATTCGATCATCCCCAGCTGTTCATATGCCTCACAAAATTCTTTGAAGTGCAATTCGATCTTCCAAAGATCCTCTGCAACCTAGTGCTCCCGAAAGTCTTATTTGTCTGTATTATGATTAAATCCATATGTCTCGCAATATCCATTAGCATTCTTTGTCATTGTCGTTCCGAATCAGTGGATTCAATATGAATGAGATTAGTCCCTATCATTCGTCGATTCTTAGAAAAAAAAATTTCCTTCCGGCTCAATCACCATTCCGAACATGAGCTGGTTCTCGATCAATCAAGTATTGATTGATTGACCAACTAAGCATGTACAATTTACTCGTCCCTCTGCCCAGGTGAACTAATTGCCACTCCTGGCTTTGAAAATCGTAATCCCTCTGAATTTTATACTTGGGTTATTCAAGTGTTTCCTTAATCTACGGTACTTGCCTTCCGTCTTTTCTCGAAGGACTCTCATATGGAACCAGTTGTTAAAACCTTACCCCGTTAGCTCCCACGGTTCACTTGATTCCTTTTGTGGACAAATATCCGACCGATTCTTTTCTATCCTAAGAACCTTATCGGTTCCTTCCCCGTTGACATTGCCTTTGGCACTGAAACATTCTCTACTTCTTGCTGACTGTTTATCCACCCTGCTTGCATGACACGGAAGGGCAGTGCATGCCTTCCCATAATGACCTGGGACTGACCAGGACATGTCACGTAACCATGGATGGAGATCTCTGCAAGATGGAGCACTTAACTTGTCCATCTAATTCTACTCAACCTAATCGTCTTTTGATCAGAACTTATGCTCCTGACTCTTCGTTCAGACCATTACTTCTTTGTACTTAAGCGTCGGATTATTTCGTTGTTTCTATAATCTGATGCCATTACATTCTTTTTTCTTTTGGTTGAGTACTGCTACTCACGTCAGATCCTTTGTCGTCTACCTGATCTTTTGATTGGGTTATTATCCGACAGAGTCCTTCATATTCAACAATCTTGCGAGTTCTTTTCTTGGATACATAACACCTTTGGTAAATGGTATCCTCTGCTTTGTCAACCATGCTCTGCTCCCGAGATTGAGATTATTACTCCTGCAATTTGTGGTATATGTTCCCAAGATGCCCCGATGGGTTGAACATATGCTTTCCCTAATCTGAAGGTTATGCGGGTTATATCTACTCGCGTTCCGTCATATAAATTTTCAACATTTCAACTTCACTAAAAACGAGGAGTGAATGAAAGGTTATGCATTGAAGAAGTGGGAGTCGACCTTGAACCTTTGTGTTCATGCCCATGGACCCGATGTAGAACTTATCATGGAAGCTGCTCGCAAAAATAATTCCCCCTTGATATAAGTTCATCTGGTATCTGTGAATTGATCCTTTGCAATCATGGTTCCGGCCATGTTAATATTCTTGATTCCTTTCTCGGACAAGTCCTAGTACTTGTCTTCTGCAAATCACTTCCCCCGTCCAACCTCTACTCTGAAAATTACCTTCCGGTATTACCCCTAGTACTTGTTACTAGGAAGTTTAATACCCCATCACATCATCCCTAGCCTGATCGGCTATATCTTTATCATGCCAACTTTTAACTGTGCTACCTGGTCCTTATGCCCGGAGCAACTTCCGACGATGAACGAAGCCTATGTCGATCTTTCCCATCTTATCATTTCACCTCGAACAACAAGCTTGACTCTGAGCTTGTGTTATATCCGTGGTTTCGTTGACCTCGAACTACATTCCAGCTACTGTGATCATCTTACTGATTGATTCCATCTTCTTAGAACCCCTCAACAATGTGTCGTGATCAACGTCAACCTATTGGCTTCTTCAGAGATGTCAATTGAAATTCATGGTTAGTAATACCATCCTTCCCTCGATGATTTGTGTTAACATTGTTAACATCCTTGACTTTCTGCCAACACAGACCTGGTTGTGTTTGGTTATTCTCTACATTCCGAGAGATTCTTGGAAATGTTCCTTCGTACCTCTTGTAGTCTTCAGGTCCAACCCTTACTTGAAACACCTTGTTATTGCTACCTCGAAGCATGACTACGGTACTCCGAATATCAATAGGAACATTGGATCATTGTTTCTTCTCCGAGAAAAGAAGTTGACGACCCGTAGGCCTTCCACCTCCACGCGGCATTGCTCCGTCAGGCTTTCGCCCATTGCGGAAAATTCCCCATTGCTGCCTCCCGTAGGAGTCGCATTGCCAACTGTTTCTTGTTCTATTATCCAAAACACCGTTGTATGGGTAATATCATGATTCATCCCTCGCCCCTTTACCTAAAGGCTTTTGAACTTGTTGTCCCATCATGTATATCATGCTCCGTTTTTTTTTCATTGGACAGGATATATTTCCAATTCTTGTGTGTAATCACATTTTCCTTTTCATTGTTTTGTTTAACCTTTCTTGTGGTCTATATGATATAAGCAGAAATAATTCCCTGCCTATAAAACACCTCGGTCTACAACTCCATTAGTAAGACCCTGTTACTATTGTTGATGACATTCCGGTAACCACCGATGGACGAGAACTTTGCCTATTGGTCCGCCTCGTTCAACGAGCAGGAAAATGGTTCTCTTTGTCCCTCGCCCTTGGTACCGACGTTGTTACCAACATAACTGACAGACTTCCCTCAGACATGTCTCTTTGTTGTGACCGGTTAGATGTCACCGTTCACCCTACTTATAATCGACACCCCCCCTCCCCACAGTTCCACAGGATCGGAACCTGACTCTCCTATACAACCTTGATTCCGAAATATTCTTTGCATATGACTTTGTGTGTTATCACGAGTCACTCTCCGACAGATGATCTATCCCCGATGCTCTGAACCCTCTTCTCACCCACTGTTCAGGTATCGATCGGAAGTCCATTCGCTTGAAACTTCTTATTGTACTTTCATACTTGCTCTCGGTGTTCTCTTAAGTTTCAACTCGAGAGGTACATCTACCATATTCCTTGAGTTGTCCACCAGATATTCGATCTGCCAAAGGTCCGTTCTCCCGAAGTCACTGTTTATTTCCCCACTTAAAATCTCGGGACGAGATTTCTTGTAGTGGAGGAGATTTGTAACATCCCCAGCCTCACACCACAGTGATCACTCTCTGATCACGCCAAGTCACCCTGGTTAACTATGCTTGATCTTCATTGCATAATATCTCCTTTCAAATTCCACCACTTGATTCAAATTCAAATCACAAGTGCAAAATAAAGTTGCCCAAAAGTTGCTGGGAAAATGTTCATCATCTTGCAAATAATCCAAGACAACTATGTGCTAAGGAACACAACATCACCCTTGAGCACAGATGAGCATTAGCAATTAAAGCAGCACCATTCCAGCCTTTTTAAATGCTAATCTATTTATGAAAATTCCAAACGAAGTTCACTGGCCTCCAAAATATTTGCGGCTCTGTCTAAATGTGTGTTGGATATATTGGGCCTAGTCCCATCTTTTTCCTACACTATTTGGTTACCCAAATAATTCTCTCTCTCTCTCTCTCTCTCTGTTTATTAATAAAAAGGAAAACAGAAAAAGAGAAAAAAAAAGAAAATGCCAAAAGGCCACTTACCTGTCACTGTAGACGCGGCCCAGCCCAACAGCGCCAGCCCACCGCGGCCGTTTTCTTCCTCATCGCGCGGTGTCGCTCGGTCGCGCTGACACGGCGATGGTTGACGCCGTGTCGTCCATCCGCCGGTTCCCCCGGCGCCCATAAGGTCGTCCCCGAGCCCCCTGGATCGAACCCTAACCCCAGTTCCCCCCCTCGCTCTCTCTCTCTCTCTCGTCCCGAAGCTCACCGACGCTGCCTTCATCACGCCGCCGTCGGCTGCGTGGCCACCGGTCATCCCACGCCCTCGGCTGGTGTCCACCATTACCGCCAGCGAGTGCCACTTCACCTACGGGTCGTCGTTTGAGCGGAGTTGCCCCCACGCCGCCGGATCGAGTCGATCCCCTTCTTCGGTCGCCGCTGTCAACCACCGTCGATTTGCCTCGTATCTGCGCTACTAAGTAACCACAGGGCCACCGTGAGCCTGCTAGGTGAGCTACGCTCCTTCTCTCCCCATCCGCGACTCGATTCCACGTCCGTAGCTAGCCGAACGCCGCGGTCGCCATTGTCCGTGCTCCGGCCTTCGCCGGCGAGCTCACCGCCTTTGCTGTTAGCTCTGTCACGGCCAAACAAGCACGCCAGCATGCTCGGGGTAGCCTTCTGGTGCGCCCCATCGCCCTAGCCCGCACGCAAATGTACCACAACGCCGGACCCGCGTAGCCCAGATTCCGGTCGCCGCCCGCGCTCGTCGTAGTCGACGTTGTAGGCCGCCGGAGCTCGCGCCAGTTGAACAGATCGACGCGGCGCTCGTCCCTCGTTCGAATGATGGTCGCGGCACGCGATTTGGTGCCGTGTAGCGGAAACCCGCCGTTCGCCGGAGTCGCGCCGTCGCAAACGGCCTCGCCGGAGCTCTCGCCGGCGATGCACCGACGTGGCACGGCGTGGGGCCCGCCCAGAGTCACTGACAGTGGGCCCCAGGCCGCTGTTTGACCGCGTTGACCGTGGTCAACGCGTGGCACTATTCACATGTGTCACTGGCGTGTCGGGCCCCCACTGTTAATTAGTTAATTAACCAGGATTAATTAAAACCTAAACTAACTAGCTAATTAGTGACACTGACAGAAGGGCCCCACCTAGCTAATTAGCCCTGTTAGCTTAGAATTAATCATGTTATTAGCCTCTGTCACTGACGCGTGGGCCCCACTGGTCAGTTTGACCAGTCAGCGTCACTGTTGACCTGCTGATGTCAGCAACACGTCATGCTGACATCATAATTCAATTCTGTTAATAAAAATAATTCCAGAAAATCATTTAAACTTCGAAAATTAATAACTTTTAAACCGTAGCTCAGATCGAAAAAGTTAAAACATGAATGTTACTCAGAACGACGAGACAAGTTTGATCGTGCCGTCTGTTTCTATATCGACACCCCATACGTAGGAGAACTCGAAACTCCGGGCCCGAATCCGGCAGATGAATAGTGCACACACCGGTTATTAAATTCCAGATTAATTCTAAAAATAACTAAACTGACTTAGATGCATATTTAGGCAACCCTGCACTGCATCATAGCATCACACGCACTGTGTTGCATCTGTTTGCATTATGTTTACCTGTTTCTTCCCCCTCTTCTCTCTCGGTAGACCCCGACGTTGACGTAGCTCCCGAGGCAGACGCAGCTCCGGAGTACGACTACATCCCCGACGACCTTGCCCTTGCCATCGAGCAGACAGTCAAGCACCCCCATTTTGAGCAGTCCGATATCACCCACTCTCTTCTCTCTTATGCTTGCATTAGAAGTTACTACTGCTACTGTTGTCCTATATCTGCTGCATAGCCTGTTTACTTGTAACCTGTTGTTGATACTTTCCTGCTATCCTAAACTGTTTAGTATAGGATGGGTAGAGCCTTATCAGAGACCCACTTGTCCCAACTGCCCCGCTGGACTCTCAGAAGACCCGAGCAACGGGATCGAAGATCAGACCCGGGCACCACACGTCACTTCCCCCTATGTTGCTCGACACTGCTGGATTACTATCGAGTGCCGAGGGTGATACCTCGTCAGCACTTCTGATGATAACCTTGTAGGTTAGTTAATCGGTCATGGTAAGCGAGGGTGATTCCTCCTACACCACCCCCGATAACGACGTCGTCGTGCAACATCTCAAGTGTGGACCTCGAGGGTGATTCCTCATTCGTTCACCTTGACGATAGCATCGAGCGGGAATTCCATCGAGGGTGATTCCTCAGGGTTCCCTTCGGTGTCAGACACGCAGCTACTTCGGATACTATGACTTGACTTTGAACCATGATACTAAAGACGGGTCGGCCCTGAGGGGTACCCGCGCGAGCATGAATGCGAAGTGATGTGGAGTCGGGTTGACCTGAGAGGTGCCCGTGAGATAACTACGAGGCGTGGCCGGGCATTCTTAGCCCTTGCCGCAAGTCCTCGAGACGGGGCGACGGGGTCACATCGATCGTGAGTCTCTGCTCGTTTCCGCGCGATCCAAATTCACTAACGGTTTGGATATTTGATCCGAGGGGCCTCTGGCCTGATAGCACTAACCATCACGTGGGCATAGTATGGGCGTTCTGCGTCGTATACATCAGCCGAAGCTTATTTGACGTCAGTAAGGAGCGGCGCACGCCGAGTTGGACTGGGAACGCAACCGCGCTTGTATAAGGGGTTGCTAGGTCTGCTCTCGGTGGCCCCGTAACGTGCAGGAGTTCCCGGGGCGATGGCCCAAGACCCCTGGGGGCATAGGTTTAGTCCGGCGTGCTGACCTCTCTTATAAGCCTAGGTCGGGTTGCGGCGTGTTGCTTAGCCAAGGCCGGGCATGACCCAGAAAAGTGTGTCCGGCCGGAGTTAAGCGAGCGTGGTGGGTAAGTTGGTGCACCCCTGCAGGGAAGAAACTTCTATCGATAGCCTGTCCTACGGTAACGGACACTCGGAGTTGTATCCCGATCGGTACAACTAGAACATGATTTGAGATGATAACTGGATAGTACGGCTCTGGGATTGCTTTCTCGCAGGGAGTCGAGGAAGAATCTCTGGTCGAGGTTGATGACACTGTTATACTTTACTTTATGCTTTTCCGCTCTCTTCTAATGCTGCGAGACTGTTGAAGATGCTGAAGATGCTAGTCTTCGGTAGGACTAGGCTTTTCCCCTCTATTCTGGCATTTCTGCAGCCCAGTCCACATATACAGACCCCTTTTGAAAATGTTGCATATGTAGTGTAGATCCTTGCTTGCTGAGTACTTCGGATGAGTACTCACGTTTGCTTTACTTTCTTTTCCCTCATATCCATTTGATGCCACCAGACGACGGAGCCCCTGAGCCAGATGCCCCCGTCGACGACCACTTCTACTACCAGCCCGGAGAGTACTACTACTACGAGGAGCCGACTGACGACCAGGAGTAGGATCGGAGGGTCCAGGGCAGGAGGCCTACGCCTTTCGATCATAGTATTTTATTTTACCCTGCCTTCTAAAGGCTTACTTCTCTCTCTGTAATATATCTGTACTCAGATATCTGATGCTTCCGCTGACGCTTGTATGCCATCGAGCTATGTATTCGAGCCCTCGAGGCCCTGGCTTATCTCTGTTCTGTAATATATCTGTACCCAGATATCTGAAGCTTTCGCTGACACTTGTATGCCATCGAGCTATGTATTCGAGCCCTCGAGGCCCTGGCTTGTAATATAAAGCTTGTATGACTTTATTTATGTTTTAGAGTTGTGTTGTGATATCTTCAAGTGAGTCCTTAGGCTTGATCGTGTGCATTTGCGTGTATGGTTAGTGCACGATTAAGCCGGGGTCGTCACACCGGGCACCCAGAAGAAGCAACCCCAGGGCCCACCGACGAGGGGCGGGCCATGCCCAAGGATGCCACCAAATCGGGTCAGGAGCTCGCTGGATCTGGCATATCAAGCCTCCAGCTGTGGTCGGGTACTCCCTCCATGGCCGCCAGCCACCTAGGGCAGTTGCGCCACCAGGACCCGAAGGAAGCAGCCCACCTCACGCACACGCCCGCCGAGGGACGCGCCACCACCAAGCAGGCCACGGCCAGCTAAGACGGGTGTAGCCCGCAGGGGCGATATTCGGTCCTCGACGCCATGGGAGAGAGAGAGGAAGCACTCCCGGGAAGCAGGGGGAGAGAAGGAGGAGGAACTATTGTTATTTAGGGCATGAAGACCAGACGAACCCAAGAATGAGTGTAGAAATACTAGACAAGTATATAGTATGAAAAACACACTGGCGACACATAGGTTCGTGAAACACTTCATTTCTGAGCTGGATAGTATCAATGTGTTGTCCAGTGCATCGTCAAGCAGGTCATCTGTAGGCTTGGCTGCTCAACCGAGCTCAGCCTGGAAGCCGCTTGGGCAGATGAAAGTCAACATAGATGTTGGGCTGTCCAATACTGGAGTAGGAGCATCGACAACAGTATGAAAGAAACCATGTTGGCTTGTACTTGGGCTCTTCGACATTAGTTATTTCAAGAGTTACCGATCCGGTAGTCTTGGAGGCCATAGCCTTCCGTGAGTCACCAGCACTTGCAGAGGACCTTTCTCTTCAGAACTTTGTGGTGGCGTGTGATTGCAAACCAGTACTAGATGACATAGATGATGGAAAGGGGGAGCTTATTTCGTAGTAATTAGAGGAATTTCACTTCGCAGATCCAATTTAATAGTTGTAGTTTTAGTTTTGAAAATAAAGCATCAAATGTTGATGCACACAATCTTGCCAAACACTCTCTTTTGCTTGACAGGTCGTCACTGGTGGCTGATTAGCCCGCAGGACCCAGCTTGTATCCCTCTCATTGTCCAAATAGATCAATAAAGTGTTGGCACCCCTTGCAAAAAATGAAGAGAAAAGTATGTTTTTGGTCCCTCAAGTTTCCAAAAGTTTTCAAAAGTATAGACTTGGTCCCTCAAGTTTCCAAAAGTTTTCAAAAGTATAGACTTGGTCCCTCAAGTTTATTTGGTATATATGTGGTCCTTCAAGTCTCAAAACCGGATAAGTTTGGTCCAAATTCAAATTTTGCACACGTTGACCGGGGTTTGACCGCGTTGACCAGGCTTGACTGATGAACAGTAAATTAAAAAAAAAACAAATTCAAAAAAAATCTAAAATTTTGTGACAACCAACATGCTTGGGTGCACTTAGTGCATGTACATTTTTGTGGTCAAATAATATCCAAGGAGCTCTAGCCAAAAAAACAAATTTTGGCTTTTTTTTATGAGCCAAAAATAGTTTTCTTTTTGCCACGAGCTCCTCGGATATTTTTGGTGCCACAAAATTTAGGAGTTTTTTTTTTATTTTTATTGCTATTTTTTTAATTTACTATCCACGAGTCAAACCTGGTCAGCGTGGTCAAACCCGGTCAAACATGGTCAAACCCGGTTAACGTGCTTAAAATCTGGTTTTGAACCAAACTTATGAGACTTGAAGGACCAAATGTACACCAAAAAATCTTAAGGGATCAAGTCTATACATTTGAGGAATTTAAGGGAGCAAAAACATACTTTTCTAAAAAAAAATGAAGCAACCTGATCCTAAATTATCGACCACGTCCTCGTGCGGCAGCCGGCTACGGGCGGGCCCACCAGGCAGCAAGAGAGAGCCAGCCACCCCGGCAATCGTGACCTGCCACGTAGCCTCGCGTCACGAGCTGGGCCCATCAAACCGCCCCGCAACCGCGGCTGACCCGCCGCCACGTCACGGCGCGTTGCATGCACAAAATCACACGGAGCGCGAAAAAGCCGCGGTCGCCGTCGTCCTCGCCGCGTGGAGCCCGCCCAAGAGAAGAACGCATACACACCTGGCCGGCGCTCGTGATGGTCGTCGGGTGACGCCACCCCTCTCCCCCGATGAGCTCACCTCCCTCCCTTTTATATGCCCAGCCTCGCTCCCGTTGCCCGTCACACCACACCACGGACGCAAGCTGCACACACCACGGCACCACGCATCGGTTGATCAGCGTTGAGGTTGAGATGTACCAGGCGACCCCGTACAGCGCCGGCCGGTTGCCGGCGTGGCCGAGGCGGTCCGAGCCGGAGGTCGACGGCGCTGTCGGTCAGGAGAGCAAGCTCGCGGGGGACGGCGGCGAGGCGGTGAGGCGGGCGGTGGCGGAGAGCCCGGTGCTGGTGGTGGGGAGGCGCGGGTGCTGCCTCAGCCACGTGGTGAAGCGGCTACTGCAGGGCCTCGGGGTGAACCCCGCCGTGCACGAGGTCGCCGACGAGGCCGAGCTCGCCGCGGCGGTGACCGGGAACGACGGTGGCGAGGCCGTCGTCGCGGTGCCGGCCGTGTTTGTGGGCGGGAGGCTCCTCGGTGGGCTCGACCGGCTCATGGCCGTCCACATCTCCGGCGAGCTCGTGCCCATACTCAAGGACGCCGGCGCGCTCTGGCTCTGAGACGTATATACGGGACGGGGTATTATATATGAAGTAGACGTAGTACGTACAACCGTTTGATCAGGAATTAGTACAACCAGTAATCTCTTCTCCTTCTTTTCATTTCTCCTTTGACCCTTTAGAGATCATGTGAATTAGTGCTGCTCGAACTCGGAACTTCCTCTCTTGCTTGGGGTCAATCAGTAATGGTGATGCTATTAGTTTTTTTTTTTTTTGAGAATGCTATTAGGGTTAGCTAGACGATAATAGTTTCATTATGTTCACTTAGCACTGTATATACATGATGTTCGTTTCATTCTGTACAGCATCTAGCTTTGGACAAGCAATCCATTCTGTTTCTTCTGATGTTTTCATGAAACGGCACTGTGTCGGATATTCTGATCGTGTTGAGAAGAGAAAACTCCTCCCAAAACTAGATATTCTAAGTACGAACTAACCGTTCGAGTTTGTATCGATTTTCTTCTGGGTTTTCATTAATTAGCTGAACAATTTCTCTTCTATTTAATTAATCGATAAGGCAAAACTCGACATCATCTTGAGAGGCAAAGTAAACGTTTAACATGGAAATCTCCCAGCAGCACCACTCTCTGTTTATCCGAGGTACTAACCTGGTTGCTGCGAGACGCCGACCTATGGCTTCAACATTAACTTCCCTGTCACGCGCTCTTGAGAGCGCTGCGTCTGCGTGGCAACAACCCATTGACTCAACCAAGATGGAGCGCTAGTACAAATATGAAATGAGCGTTGATTATCTCAATACGCACGTTGAATACCTACCCATTGCTGATGCATGCTCCGATCTAACGGAAAAATGCCATTCATTCAGCTAAGAAAGGATTACTGCATGAGCTAGTAAGTTAGCACGTCAAGCTCAGCACAACTTGCACGGATTCAGATGAGCTCAGCCGGGTCACGGTGCAGCTCGAGAAAGCACGTATACAAAGTTGAAACGGAGGGAGTACGTGGCGTGAAACATAGGTGTGGAGAAGAAATGGACGGCAAATTGGTGCTGAGTCTTGCATACATATGACGAATGGAAGTCTGATCAAAGCATAGATGCGTAAAATAAAAGAAACCTTGACTAATTTTGCATTGCTGACGTTGCATGCTTCCCGTTCTGATAATGGGAATTCCACCTTATAACAGTAAAAAGGAAATAGTATGATACTGCATGAGCTGGTGAAGTTGACAGGTCACGCTCAGACACAATTCGCCCAGATCCAGATGAGCTCGGCGAGTCGAAAAGCACGAGGGCGAACGGTGGCTGAATTGAAAGGAGAAAGTGACGGTGAAAAAGATCAAACTGAGAAGGTCAAGAATTTCCAGAAGATAGATCGCCTGCGCTGAGCAGTCTGATGACGCTGAAGAACTGGAAAAATGCACGCATGACTTCAACATACAGGCCAGTTGATTCTGATCGTTAAGTAGATCTTTCTTTTCTTAATTGCATTGTAATATTGGGGACAACTCTCATGTTTTGCAAAAGTGCACAAGTGGTCTAACTATTTCAAAACAGAAAAGAAATAAAAGAAAAATCAAAACAGAAACAGAAAAAAAAGGAAACGAGGCACTGTGCACTGGGCCTAAGTGCACAGTGCCCCGACTACCGGCCCACCTGGCCCAACCCCTCTCTCTCCCTCGCGCTGTCGTCCCCTCCCTGGCAGAGCGCGCGCGCGCCACTCGCGCGCCGACACGCCGGCGCCCGCCGACACTACAGGGGCAACGCAGGGGATAAGGGAGCCCCGTCCAGCCCCCTGGTCCTCCTCTACCACTCGCCGCTCCTCCCTCGTCTCGCTCTCGCTCGCGTCCGCCTTTTCCCTCTCCGGTCCGACGCGGTCGCCGCCGTGCCTCGCCCGTGCTCGCGGCCACCGAGTTCCTTCGGCCCCGTCGATCTGTCCACGCGCTTCGTCTCCGTCGACCGCGTCTCCCCATCAACCCACGCGATGTGGGACGTCTCCAGGAGCTGCCCCGACCTCTTCTTCCTCCGCGGATCACCGCAGCTCGCCGGCGTCGATTCGCTCCACTGCGGCTACTAATCTGTCGCAGGCCTTTCATGAGCCACAAGGTGAGCACGCGCCAGCGTTTTCCCCATCTCCCCGCTCGCTTTGCTGCCTCTGGACGCCGTCGCCATTGCCGGAGCTCCCACCGCCGCGGTTTAGCTTGCTCCTGCTGCTGCGGTTCCTAACAGGGTCGAACGAGCACGCCAGCGTGCTCAGGGGCGTCCACTGATGCTCCCTAGCGCTTTAGATCACGAGCAAACGAGCCGGGGCGACGTTTTCTTCGGGCACCGATTCCGGCCGCCGCCTGTTGGCATCGCCGCCGTCGTTTTAGGTCGTCTCCGGCCACGTTTTTGGCATGTATGAACGTGCGACGCAACGGCCGATCGAACGGTACCGACGGCGCTCGATTTGGTGCCCCGTAGGTGATTCCGGAGCGTCTCCGGCGAGACAGTCGCCGCGGAGCGCTCGCCGGCGCGTTTCCGGCGACCCCGCCGACATGGCAAATGGTGGGGCCCGCTCAGTGCCACTGACAGTGGGCCCTGCGCCTCGGTTTGACTAGGTTGACTGCGGTCAACGCAGATACTGTTCATCCCTCTCTCTGACATGTGGGCCCCTCTACGCTAATTAAAGTTGATTAACCTTTAAAATTAATCTGTTAACTAATCAGACACTGACAACTGGGGCCCACACCCCCTAATTAGCTCTGTTAGTTTAACTAATCCACTGTTAGTCTAACAGAGGCTGACATGTGGGTCCCACTGGACCCACATGTCAGGTTTGACCTGGTCAGCCGCTGTTGACCTGCTGATGTCAGCATGGCATCATGCTGACGTCATATATCATTTTCTGTTAAATAAAATATTTCCAGAAAATCATTTAAACTTCGAAAATTCGTAACTTTTAAACCGTAACTCGGATTGAAAAACTTAAAACATGAAACTTGCTCAGAACGACGAGACGAATTTGATCGTGTCGTCTGTTCCTTTGTCGGAACCCCCTACGTAGAAGAACTCGTAACTCCGAGCCCGATTCCGGCATATGAATAGTGCACACACTCCGATTAAGAAATCCCCGTTAATCCTATAGTAACTAAAAATGACTTAGGCATACTTCAGGCAACCCTGCACTGCATCATAGTCGTATCATGCCCTGTGTTGCATCGTTGCTGTGTATTTACTTGTTTCCTCCCCCTCTCTTCTCTCTCGGTAGACCCCGACGTCAACGTAGCTCCCGAGGTCGACGCTACTCAGGAGCCCGACGACTCAGTTGACGACCCTGCCCTTGCCATCGAGCAGACAGGCAAGCACCCCCATTTTGAGCATTCCGATATCGCCCACTCTATTCTCTCTTATGCTTGCATTAGAAGTTACTGCTGCTACTGTTGTCCTATATCTGCTGCATAGCCTGTTTACTTGTAACCTGCTGTTGATACTCATCTGTTATCCTAAACTGTTTAGAATAGGTTGGGTAGAGAACATCAGAGACCCCATTTATCCTGACTGCCCCGCTGGATGATCAGAAGACCCGAGCAACGGGATTGAAGACCAGGCTCCGACACCGCACGTCACTTCCCCTTAGTTGCCGACACTACTGGGTTAATATCGAGTGCCGAGGGTGATACCTCATCAGCACTTCTGATGATAACCTTGTAGGTTAGTTAATCGGTCGTGGTAAGCGAGGGTGATTCCTCCTACACCACCCCCGATACCGACGCTGTCGTGCAACATCTCAAGTGTGGACCTCGAGGGTGATTCCTCCTTCATTCACCTTGACGATAACATCAAATGGGATTCCATCGGGGGTGATTCCTCAGGGTTCCCTTTGGTGTCAGACACACGGATACTTTGGATACTATGACTGATCACTGAACCATGACACTAAAGACGGGTCGGCCCTGAGGGGTACCCGCGCGAGCTTAATAGCGAGTGATGTGGAATCGGGTGGACCTGGATGGTGCCCGAGGGTTGAACACGAGGCGTGGCCGGGCATTCCTAGCCCTTACCGCAAGTCCTCGAGACGGGGCGACGGGGTCACATCGATCGTGAGTCTCTGCTCGTTTCCGCGCGCTCCTAAACCACTAAACGGTTTGGATATTTGATCCGAGGGGCCTCTGGCCTGATAGCACTAACCATCACGTGGGCATAGTATGGGCGTTCTGCGTCGTATACTTCAGCCGAAGCTTAATAGACGTCAGCAACTGAGCGGCACACGCTGGGTTGGACTGGGAACGCAACCGCACTTGTATAAGGGGTTGCTAGGTCTGCTCACCGGCGGTGTACGCAACGTGCAGGAGCGTCCGGGGCGATGGCCCAAGACCCCTGGGGGCATAGGTTAGTCTGGCGTGCTGACCTCTCTGTTAAGTATTTGGTCGGGTTGCGGCGTGTTGCTTAGCCGAGGCCGGGCATGACCCAGAAAAGTGTGTCCGGCCGGAGTTAAGCGAGCGTGGTGGGTAAGTTGGTGCACCCCTGCAGGGAAGAAAACATCTATCGATAGCCTGTCCTACGGTAACGGACACTCGGAGTTGTATCCCGATCGGTACAACTAGAACTGATGACTTGAGATGAAATGGATAGTATGGCTCTGGGATTGCTTTCTCGCAGGGAGTCGAGGAAGGATCTCTGGCCGAGGTTGATGACACTACTATTACTTTACATTATGTTATTCTGCACTCTCCTTATGCTGCAAGACTGATGAAGATGCTTGAAGATGCTAGTCTTCGATAGGACTAGGCCTTCCCTTCTATTCTGGCATTTCTGCAGCCCAGTCCACATATACAGCCTTCTTTGAAAATGTTGCATATGTAGTATAGATCCTCGCTTGCTGAGTACTTCGGATGAGTACTCACGTTTGCTTTATTTTCTTTTTCTCCCCATGTCCAATTGACACCGCCAGATGACGGAGCCCCTGAGTCAGCTGCCCCCGTCGACGACTACGGCTACTACTACTACCCTCCCGGCGAGTACTACTACGAGGAGCCGACAGACGACCAGGAGTAGGATTCGGAGGGTCCTAGGCAGGAGGCCTACGCCTTTCGATCGTAGTATTTTATTTTGCCCCGCCTCTCTAAAGGCTTATCTCTGTTCTGTAATATATCTGTACCCAGATATCTGAAGCTTTCGCTGACACTTGTATGCCATCGAGCTATGTATTCGAGCCCTCGAGGCCCTGGCTTGTAATATAAAGCTTGTATGACTTTATTTATGTTTTAGAGTTGTGTTGTGATATCTTCAAGTGAGTCCTTTGACTTGATCGTGTGCATTTGCGTGTATGGTTAGTGCACGATTAAGCCGGGGTCGTCACAATATCCTTCTCTTTTGAGAACCCCCAAACCATGAGCATGGATATTATGGATCATACTACTTGTGTTGCTTTCACCATGAGACTTATTGGTCATCTTGGACCACTTGATTGCACACATGTCAGAGATCTTGCTTCGACTTGTCATTTTCACCGTTCCATGCATCATGATATATATGCCTTGTGTGTTGCGTCCGACTTGTGGATTACTTGTTCCTATCATATGATTGGTTGCAACAATGTCATTTCTTCACATATGCCATGTCCCATTGATTGCTACATGCTTGCCTTGATTGTCTCACACATGATGAACAATTTCTCTTTCTATTGTGTTGAGTGCCATACTATCTTCACTACACCCTATGCACATTATGCTTGGCTTGTCTTGCACTTGACCCATGCGTTTAGACATTTCATTTTATTTGGTGTTGTGAATGATTCTTATGCCTACCATAGACCTTTCATTGAGCAATTTATGAATGCTTGCTATGAACTTGAGGTAGATGCTTATTCTCTTATCACACATATTTGCATCACTACCTCACATTTACACGCTTGTCCCCATGATATCTTTGCTTGTGCTCAATTTATGTGCTTACATGCCATGTCACAATCCTTTGTCAAACCATATGCTTTGCACGATGACGACACTTGTTGGGTGAATCACCACTTGAATGCTTGGTTTTGCACTAACGCTAACCACATTTGTTTTTCCAAGTGTTTGTTGTCCTTGCTCCTTTTGAAGGAATCACTAAACGGTGCGACATTGGAGAGTGCCCATTGCGAGCTTGAAGATGATGAGTACTTGGTGAACGTCCACTTCTACACGACGAAGCCATCTCTTTCCCATGGTGATTTGGTTTTTGATCCGAGGTCGGATCTTTACCAAGGGGGAGAGATGATGCGGAGCATCCTACGGACATCACCATGTCAAGAGTCCGTTTGGCAAATGACACGTGCGACATCTACTTCACATACACAAAGGTGAATCATCTCCTTTACACGTGCTCACTTGACCCCTTCGAGGATGGTATACTACTTGACACTCCACTCGTGTGAATGCATAGGTATTGTCAGAACACTACGGACGACGAGGAGGAGTGTGAGCGCAAGTGTACAACTACACCATCCACGAGGGAAGCGTGGAAGCGAAGACGAAAGAAGACGGAGCTGCGGAGTCTGCAGCGGCCGGACGACCGACGCCTCACCGGACGTCCGACACTCTACAGCGCCCGGACGACCGGCGTCCACCGGACGTCCGACACACCTTCCACCCAGCCAGACGAAGATGCTACAGCGCCCGGACGACCGACGAGACACCGGACGTCCGACGAGTCCCAGCGCCCGGACGACCGACGCCGACCGGACGACCTGTCCCGCTACACCCGAGAAGAATCAGCGGACTTCCGACGCGCGCCGGACGTCCGGACCGTCCCGAGCCACCGGACGTCCGACCCCCACCGGTCGTCCGGTAACTGCCTGTGCGCAGCCGCGGGCCTTCGGCCTTGTATCCCTTCCCACTTACCCCTTCGCCCACTTAGACTATAAATACCCCCCTACCTCCTCCTAGTTAGGGTTAGCAAAGTGATAGCTCATTTGTATGTGAGCTTTGCTCCTACCTTCCTCTACTCTTGAGAGAGAGAGAGACCACCACTCCCATGGAGTTCAAGACCTCAATGTGAGAAGATCCTGCAGGATATATCATCAAGACCCCTCACGGGAAGATCCGTCTAGGATACCATCAAGACCTCCTCTTGGAGATGAACTTTACCTTGTATCTTTCCCTTTGTTGTTCATGTACCTTGTGGATCTTGTGTGTTTGATTGTCTAGTGGATGTGTGATTGAACTTGTTCTTGAGCGTTTCTCCTTGTGATTTCTCTCCGTTCTTCCCCGTGTTCTTCGTGTTCTTCGAGGGAATCCACTCCAATCGTGAAAGATCGACCTACACCGGGTTAGCCCCGTATCAATAACCTAAATGAATTTGTTTTTGAGGAATGCCTAAACAAATCGTCTCTGCCTTTTTTTTAGAATAAGAAGCAGAAGCATGAGCAGCCCGAGGTGTTCTTCCCGGAGGGCGTCCTCATGGAGATCCTGTCGTGGGTGCCCTACAGGTCGCTATGCCGCTTCAAGTGCATGTCCACACCATGGCTCGCCCTCTGCTCCGACCACGGCGTCCGCAGGAGGTCGCCGCAGGCGCTCTCCGGCTTCTTCCATTTTAACCGCGGTTGGCGCTTCCACAATTATTTGTCCCGGAAAGGCCCTCCCATGGTCGACCCCCGGCCTCCCTTTCCTGCGCGGCACCTACGGACACTTTAAAGATGTATACCGTTTCACTCAATGTGAAATGAAAGAATAGTGGAATTGGTACTGGACTTGTTCACTCACACCTATCAAGTAAAGCTTATGGAGTAGCTTGGTGAGGATATTGGCACAAAAATTTGATGCAAAATGTTAGCAAGAGTCAATAATGTTGAAAGAGATTCACAAATTCGCAAGTAAAACAAGTAGACCAATAGCAAAGAATGGCACACGAAAACACACACACGGATAGATAAATGGGGTCGTGCAACCAAGGAATGAGTACAAAATGTGGAGTCCACGGAAAACGCTCGTGTTGCACAACTCAAGAGAGACGCTAGCACGATTGCTCAATAGGCGGATACGACACTTGTGCACAACCTATAAGATGCAAAATGGATAAACTTTCTATCCCAAGTATGCTATGTATGTATGTTCCGGTGCTTTAGCACAAGATGATCGAGTATGATACCATATGATATATTGTAATGCACTATGATACGATGCTATGGCTCTTGCTTACAAGCTCTTTGTTTTCTCTTTGCTTAAAAGCTTATTGTTTTTTTTCGATATCGCCACTATGCGAAATGCACAAACCAAGATAGCAATTGTATATATGCGGAAGCAAACTTGTGACACAAGAGATGATATGATACCAAGATGATACCAATATGATATGGTATGTATGCAATGGAAGGGTGGATCGATGATCACTAATGTGCACAAGTAATGTTGCCGGCAATACTCAAATGGCTAGTCTCGATAGGCAAGTGACGCAAAATGGGCTAGGGGTTATCAATGCAATGGCAAGGGGAATATACAAAGGTGTCGTCGAGGTTACCGTCCGTTGCGATGATGAGTGGCGGTGTTCTTGATGTAGAACCGTTCCTAATTAGCCGAAACACCTTAGGAAACGTAAAAACCGTGAACTCAAAATCTCAAATGTCAAATGTCAAATGGTGGTAGCGGAAAGCGGTGGTGGTTTTGCACTTGGCAATGCGGAAGTGGAATGATGGGTTATGCGAGTCGAAGTTGAAGTTGCCATCCCTAAGTAGCCGAAACACCTTAGGAGACACAAGCCACAACTCAAATAAGCTCAAACAAAATTGGGTTAAGTTGGGGTGGCGGAAATGTATGGTGGGCAAGGTTATGCGGAAGTGAGGGTAGTGGTTGATGACGAAGTAACCGTCCCTAAGTAGCCGAAACACCTTAGGAGACTGAAATCACTACTCAAACAACCACTAATGCTATGGTGAACAAAATGGGTTAGGTTGCGAAAGTCGGTGGTGGTAATGCGGATGATGTGGTGAAGGCCCTAGGCAAAGATGCCAAAGTTCCAAAAAATGTATAGTGTCAAATGATGTTGGAAGTATTTTTGTGGGAAGGGGGATGTCAATAGCTTCAAAATGAGCTAAAGAACGTCAAAATCGGAGTTCGGATGAATTAGTTATGGCCGAAACAAAAATCAGCCGAAGTCAGTTTCTACAGGTGTCGGACGTCCGGAAATGGACGGATGTCCGGTCGTCGGACGTCTGGTCGGGCTGGGAAATCCGCTATTTCAGCTCGGGTTAGGGATTCCGGTCGTCCGGTAAGTACCGGTCGTCCGGTGGTTCCTGGGGCTCCGGACGTCCGGTAAAGTGGCGGTTGTCCGGTGGGTCTGGGTCAACGCGAGATGCGAGTTTTGGGACGCGATTTTGGGCGGAAATTGGGGATTTTGGGGTCAAAATTGACGAGATTTCGTGGATGAAAGATGGGGAAACTTGGGGAAATGCTAGATCCACTTGAAACCAAGCAAATCCATGGATCAAAATCAACAAAACATCATCAAACCAACAAATCACAAAAAAAATTGGGGCTATTTTGGTGGGGATTTTCGAAATTTAGGATGAAATCAAGCAAAAGAAGGCTAGAAAACGGGGGTAGGGGCTCCAAATTCGTGATCAACGTGGCTCATGATACCATATGATACGGGGCTAACCCGGTGTAGGCCGATCTTTCACGATTGGAGTGGATTCTCTCGAAGAACACGAAGAACACGGGGAAGAACGGAGAGAAATCACAAGGGGAAACACTCAAGAACAAGTCTAATCACACATCCACTAGACAATCAAACACACAAGATCCACAAGATACATAAACAACAAAGGGAAAGATACAAGGTAAAGTTCATCTCCAAGAGGAGGTCTTGATGGTATCCTAGACGGATCTTCCCGTGAGTGGTCTTGATGATATATCCCGCAGGATCTTCTCACATGGAGGTCTTGAACTTCATGGGAGTGGTGGTCTCTCTCTCTCTCTCAAGAGTAGAGGAAGGTAGGAGTAAAGCTCACATACAAATGAGCTATCACTTTGCTAACCCTAGCTAGGAGGAGGTAGGGGGGTATTTATAGTCTAAGTGGGCGAAAGCGTAAGTGGGAAGGGATACAAGGCCGAAGGCCCGCGGCTGCGCACAGGCAGTTACCGGACGACCTGTGGGGGTCGGACGTCCGGTGGCTCGGGACGGTCCGGACGTCCGACGCGCGTCGGAAGTCCGCTGATTCTTCTCGGGTGTAGCGGGACCGGTCGTCCGGTCGGCTACGGTCGTCCGGGCGCTGGGACTCGTCGGACGTCCGGTGTCTCGTCGGTCGTCCGGGCGCTGTAGCGTCTTCGTCTGGCTGGGTGGAAGGTGTGTCGGACGTCCGGTGGACGCCGGTCGTCCGGGCGTTGTAGAGTGTCGGACGTCCGGTGGGGCGTCGGTCGTCCGGCCGTTGCAGACTCCGCAGCTCCGTCTTCTTCCGTCTTCGCTTCCACGCTTCCCTCGTGGATGATGTAGCTATACACTTGCGCTCACACTCCTCCTCGTCGTCCGTAGTGTTCCGACAATACCTATGCATGCACACGAGTGGAGTGTCAAGTAGTATACCATCCTCGAATGGGTCAAGTGAGCACGTGTAAAGGAGATGATTCACCTTTATGTATGTGAAGTAGATGTCGCACGTGTCACTTGCCAAACGGACTCTTGACATGGTGATGTCCGTAGAATGCTCCGCATCAGTTATACTATTTGATTTTTTTGCGGAAAAAGGTTCAGTACATCTACCAGATCGATCATGGGAAAGAGGATGGGCGCGAACCTCGGACTCTACGGGGACGACGGCGAGGCCCGGCAGCGACGACGGCGGCAACAGAGAAAAACGAGATGGGTCCTCCTCGTCGTGGCCTCCGTCTCCGTGGGTGGTCGCCGGTTCCTGTGCCCGTGGTCTCCTCCATCTCCACCTTCTCCTACTCCTCCTCCTCCTCCTGGCGGCATTGCCTCCACCGGGTTAACGCCCTCACCTCGAACGTCGTCGTCGCGTCGCCTAGGGTTTGGGAAGGGAAACGGAGTGTGGCGTCTTGGTTTTTTTTTTTTAGGGATGAGTGTGGCGTCTTGTTACCTGGTGCCGTCGTCACATGTTGCCTGGTGCCGTCGTCACAAAGCGCGGTCATGGGTGCTGGCCCAGTTCTCCATCTCCCGCTACCAAAGGCTTAACGCTTAACGGTTTTTTTTCTTATGGTTTTCTCGGTTTTTGTTTAAAAAAGAAAAGTATGTGGATATTTTGAAATTAATGGACGTTTACAAAATGTGCGATCATTTTTAAAATTATAGGAACAATTTTAAAATTCAGGAATGTTTTCTAAAATTCATGAATATTTTCATGATTGGTCTCATCAACCAAAGAAGGCAACATGTTCATTAATATTTTTTTAAATTCATGATTTTTTTGTAAGTTCATTAATGATTAAAAAAAGGGTTTAGAAGCCCTTGCGGCAGCGAGGGCGGGGTGGGGCGCCGCCGACCGTGGGTTGCGGCAGTAAGTGGTTCAACTGGTGTTGGATCGGGCAGATGGAAGGGAAGGCCGAAGGAAGAAGAAAGCATAAGGGGACATCCAACGAAAATCCAACGGTTCAGCCACACCGACCGACTCCCAATCATTTTTAAGCCAACTTCAATATAGTCGGTCCTTTTGTTTGGTTACAACTAGTATATACATTGGTAAATAAATAGGAGGTTTGAAGTGTAAAAAAATGTTGTTAGTCAATCGTTTAAAAATAACTGTTTGTCAATTTTCGAATACCCCTTTCACACATATCATCCCCTTCTCACTCAACTTGAGCTCCTTCCTCTTCCACTCAACCTGCACGAGAACCTCAGATTCGTTCCGGTCATCATCATCAGACAAGACCACGTTGGCCTTGATCCTTCTTTCCTCAACGCTCTTGTCCGACAGTACACTCCGCTGGAACATCATAAAAAGAACAGTTACAGTACAACATTTGTGTTCTAAGCTTCATTCAGAATTTCGGCTAGTGAAGCGCGTCGCAGAGACATATGCCAAAGGGCTTGTAATAATATCATAAGCCATAAGCTTGTGCCAGATTACAATGCAATCCGACTTAGAAATAGTATGCATAAGCTTGAGCTAAATTACAATGCAATACGACAGAAATAGTATCCATAGGCTTGTGCCAGATTACAGCATGCATGAACGACATAGACAGCTGCAGTAATAGCTGCACTTGTTGTACAATTTTCATTCCAGCATAACTTATTGCCTTAAAACATCGTATGCATCATAGCTGTATATGAACGACATATACAGCTGCTATAATAACTTGCACCTTCAAAGAATCCAAATACCCGGAGGTACCGAATGAAATAAGGCCAGAGGTGCCTGGACAAAGAATAGCATGTTTCTGATGCGAGACATGATATGCGAAGTAATTTGAAATGGAGAGGGTATATCTTGTATCTACAAGACTTTATATCCGATAAATATAACATTTCACAAGTTTCGGCCTTTTGGACCCTGTTTTAGGTGGATAACTGGAGCCCAAGCTACTACAGCCCATCACTTTCAGGGAGGGCCAGTCCATGCTCAAGTCTAACTCCCTACAAAATGCAACAAATATGAGCACAGCATAAACTGTTTAATCATCTGATGCCACTTCATGGTACAGCTCCCCGAGGCATCACCCAAGCAAGAGACACACTTCAGGCTGGACACAAGCCCATGCGCAAATCACTCGGAATCACAAGCTTCAACGGCACATCCATGGCCGACAATTCACCCCGTTGAATCCACTCGTGGCTTCAACTTCAACACCAAAAGGCAAAAAAGGGAAATGGAACTTGATTCGCCTCATCAAGGGCGCAATGGGCATACAGCACGGTTTCGATGTGCCAAGGCACTACATGGACAGAAACAGAATCATTGTATTTTTAAGTTCAAGCCGTATAAGCACCACGCTTCCCAAAAGGCCAAAACTAGTGGCTCTTTCACAAATCATATCAGATTTTCACCACCATTTCATGAAACCACAGCAGCAACATATATTTGCTTTAAACAACAGAAGACATGACAGAATCCTCTCAGCGTACTCGGCTACATTTTGCATACCGGAGGAGTCACATTCAATTATCTCCTGCCCAAGTTGGGAGGACGGACATTTCCAGTTTTCCATCTGTTAATCAAAACAGAGTGTCACTCACAAAGAAGATCTGATTTCGACACAGAAGTTGAGTCAATTATCTCTTAATTTGAAGTCACATTCAGTTAATCTCTTAACCTAGTTGGAAAGAGGGGCATTTCATCAGTTCATCAAGACAGAGTGTCACTCACAAGAAGATTTGATTTTGACACAGGAGTTGAGTGTTAAGATGCTTAGTGACCACAACTCCATTAAGTCTACACATTGAAATCCTTTTTGTCGATCACACAATGCAACGGACAAATGCGATCATGAACATGAAATACCTGACATGTTTACACCGCAAAACATCGGCGAAACTTAACATGTTACTTAAACATTAACCCATGGAAGCCAAACATTCAGCACTGTATATCAGAGGCCCTCATACTTTTGAACTGGAATAAGCAATTCTTGCAAACCTGCTATGTAAATTACGAGCAAATGCCTGGCAATGAGAACAAATCTCACTGCCGCGGCCTCCTGCGGAGTACGAACACATCGGATTCCTCGAAGGCGTACTCCGGGTCGAGGTGCTCCCGCGGCACCTTCTCGATCACGGGGAAGGCGGCGGGCACGGCGTCCCAGAAGGCCTGGTGCGCCTCGGGGGACCGGATCTGGTACCCGAGGAGCACGACGCCGCGCTCGGCGTCGGCGAGCGCGTCCATGGCGGTGACGAGGTGGGGCACGGACTCCTGGACGTAGACGACGTCGGCGGCGACGACGAGGTCGTACCGGCGCGGGGCGGCGAGCTGGGCGAGGTGCGCGGGGCAGTTCCAGTGGAGCTGGGCGAGGCGGGGCGCGCGCGGGAGGTGGCGGCGGTTGCGGCGGAGGTTCCGGCGGAGGGCCGGGAGGACGGCGGCGGTGTCGGTGAGCACGAGGTCGGCGAGGCCGAGGCGGGAGAGCCCCATGCCGGCGGGCCCGCACCCGGCGCCGAGCTCGATGGCGCGGGCGCCCGCGAAGCGGAGCGCGTCGGCGAAGGGCAGCGCCGCGTCGCCGAGGCAGCGCTCGGCGAACTTGACGAGGACGAGCGAGGAGTTCCAGACCGAGGTGCCCACCTCGAAGGAGTCGTTGTCCTGCTCGAAGCTCAGCACCGCGCCGCCCACCGGCAGCTCCACCACCGGAGACGCCGTGAACCGCATCGCCGCCGCCGCCGCCGCCGCCCGTCAAGCCAGCCACGGAAGGGTTTTGCCTGGGCTCTCTGCTCTGTGGAACTGTACTGAAATCGTAGAAGCTTAAAGGCCCTCGTGAAACTATATAATTATAAATATGGCCCTGCGAATTTACATAGAAACCCTCGGCGAGCACACATTTGTTCTGATGAAGAGTATTAGGGGTTGAACTGCAAATATCAATCCCTCCCCTCTGCTCCGCTGCTCCCCCGATGGATCCCAAGGCGGCGGCGAGGTCGAAGCGCTCGCACACGGTGCACGGCCGCCGGGCCCACCAGACCCCCGCGGCGGCCGCGGCGCACAAGCAGAAGCGCGCCGCCGCCGGCGGCGGAGGCGGCGGCGGCTCCTCCTCCTCCGCCCCTCGCAGCCGCAACCTCCCCTCCAACTGGGACCGCTTCGAGGAAGAACCCGAGGCCGACGACGCCGCGGAATGGGCCGGCGAGGTGGCGCCGCGCAGCAAGGGCGCCGACTTCGCCTTCCTGCTCGAGCAGGCCCGGGCCCAGCCCCTCGAGGAGCGGGGCCTCGGCGCGGCCAGCCGGCTCGCCTCCCAGGACTCGCCATTTGGTGAGCTCTCGCCGCCAGCTTCGGCTGCCACTTCTGATTTCAGCATGTTTTGCCGCTGTTTGTTCATTGAGTAAGCTTATTCAGTTCGTCGCTTCAAACATGCTTAGGTCAATTGGGCGATCATTGCGATCTTTCCTCTAAACACGCCTAGATTTGTAGTGTGAACACTTGCTAAAGTAAGGAATGCTTTGTTAATTTGTTCCTATTCATGTTAATGGCAGCGCCAAGTTAGGATCGAGTACATCAAACATCACAAGGCATCCTCTGCATTTCAGTAGTAATTACTGTGCTCTTATTAGGACTGGGATTAAGGAGATACCCGACAGATTGATTATGTGCAGTGTTGAAAATTCCAACAATATCATGCCTGCTACTCACCCTCTGTTTCATAGTTCTTCTGTAAATTGAGTGTGGAATATGTTATTTACCTCCCTCTGTTCATATTGGCAAGCTTATTCAGTCCGTCGCTTCAACCATGTTTAGGTTAATTAGGTGATCCGTGCTATCCTTGCTTCAAATATGACTAAATCTGTGCTGTCAACGCTAATGTAAGATATGTTCTGTTCCTAATCGTGTTAACACCGAGACTTAGGATCGAGTGCATCAAACATCACAAGTTATACTTTGCATTTCATCATTAGTTACTGTGTTATTATAAGGTCTGGAATTGAGCATATATCCCTTGATTGATTTGGACTCATATTAAAAATTCCCTACCACAATGAGTTAGCACGTAATGTTGGCAAAATTGATATGTGGATTCTGTTTTTGTGCGCTCAACATAGCACCACGTGTTTATTAGGATGTGGCCCATTGTTTATGAGACTGCTTTGATTCTAGTGGTGCTAAGATTTTATTTTATGTTTCCTTTTCTAGATTTTATGCAGGCTTCTACATCTATGCTTGAGGCTAAAGGAGAAGGGATTATGTCCTGGTTTGAAGACGATAATTTCATATTAGAGGATGATTTAGCACCAGATTTTGAGGTGCATATCTGCTACTGTGCTATATCATGTTTGTGAAATGTATTGTTTTATGCAATTTATAACTTGCTTTGGTGCTTGTTTGGGTAGATGATGTTTAGGTCCAATCCCTACCTTTTGTTTCTACACAAGTGTTGGGTTTGATGTTGTCTTAAAAATTGGTATAGATAATTTTCTTGGAGCAATTATTTAGTTTAAAAATGCATGGGATTCTGGCAGGAGTTGCCCTTGGTCCCTTCCTTGTCTGAGCATCTGTCGAAGTTTATGGAAGGAAAATGTGTTTGGATCAAATAGACAATATCAGCGTATTAGATTATTGAATAGAAAAAGATATGAAGTAATGTAGAGGTTTATCTGGATTGGTGGACTCTTGTGGTTTTGTACTTATGAAACTATTGCACCTTTTTGTTCAGAATTTGGTGGCTTCTTCACTCCAGGACCATCAGTTTTTCACATATTCATATGGGAGTATATTTTCTTCTAATTTCAGGTGCCTTTTCTCTCCATGGATCTCCATGCATTGGCCACCAAACTCTCAAAGATTAAGCTCTCCCAGAGACTTTTTATGGAAGAAGATCTACTACCCGAGGATATGGTACTACATTCTCTTCTATTGCTACCGTGTTCAGCTTCGCAGATGTTATAAATATTGAATGTATTGAATCATGGAAGAGTACTAAGATTGCCTTCTTTTAGTAGAAACAGTACTGCAATTTCTGTTTCCAGTTGCTAACTTTGTTTCATGTTGGTACTTTCCTTTCAGTTGGTAGTTTCCAGTTTTATAATAACCTCTGAGGTTAATTTTGACAAATGGCAATGAAGTAAATTAATTGCGGTAGATTTTGGCATTAGGTGCAGTAAGTTTGCTGATAGATAGAGTAGTTTATGAGAACATGTAATATTATGAGGTGTAAACGAATTGATGATCTGTTAGATTTTGGAGAGGCCCATCTTATATTAAATGAAAATGCACGATAAAGTCTAATCCAATCTGTATACGAAGAAACCTTCAATTGAAATTCATATTCCCTGACAAATACTACCATAAACATATGCATTTGGTATGCAAACCTTATCAATTGCTGCAAAATATTTATGTGCACTGTCACAGATCATGACTAGTAGTTGCCACCTCCTAGCTAGCCCGTCTGCCTCGTTATGCTACCATTTCTCAGCTGATCTCCCAATTTTCTGCAACAAGGATAGGGTACTTTAGCATCTGACCTTTTGGCTATTCTGGCCACTGCTTTCTGCTGTATCCACCATCATGGCAATTTCCTGCACTACATACTCTGTTGTTAATTGAAGCAATAAAATTTATATAAGCTTCCATATTATTCTGATGATATTATTTTCATTGGAGGAACACGTTTGTTCCCTTCATTGGAGCAGTACCCATCCATAATGATTATATAGGGTAATGAGTTTGAGTAGACATTTTATCCCTATTTCACTGTTTGACCAATTAAACCCTCCGCCCTTAATTTGTCTTCTGCATGGTTCATACATTATTAAATACTTCCTCCGTTCGTAAATATAAGTCTTTGTAGCGATTCCACTATAGACTACATACGGAGCAAAATGAGTGAATCTACCCTCTAAAATGCATCTATATACATCCGTATGTAGTCCATAGTGAAATCTCTACAAAGACTTATATTTAGGAACGGAGGGAGTAGACAAGGATAAAGCTGCTGTTGACCTGTTGGAGTGTTGGTGTTCATCTGAGCCATCAATATTGATGCATGTGTCTATAAGGTCCTAATTCCAGGAGCCAGGAGCCCAGGAGTTGTATGCATGTGCCTATTTTATAAATATTGAGTTGGTGACATTAAGACCTTTTATGCTAAAGATGCATGTATGCTTAAGCCTCTTTCAAATCCGTTCAGCTTGACTTGATATCCCTCTGTTCATCTGATTTCTCCTAGGCTGATTCAACTTGTTATTCCCTAGGCTGTTGCTTCTGAAGACGAAGATGATGAAATACTGATTCAATTGGGCACAACATTGGAGTCTGATGCTAAAGGCAGTTCGGTTCAACATAACTTCAGGGACATAAAGCCTGGGAAAGATGCTGTTAGTCCTGACCATGCCAGCAACATTCATTCTGATGACCCAATGAAAACACATCATCAGTCGGAATGTTTTGCAGAAGAAGAAGCTACAACATCATTCAAAGTTATTCCTCGACCTATGCATTCAGACACTGAAGCCTACACAGGAATCACAGGTACTGTTCCAAATGCAGGGCATAGAGAACAGTCGAAGCTTGGGATGGTTGCTCCAGAGGATGAGCTTGATATGCTTCTTAATTCACTCGATGGAACTCACCTTTCCAGCTCCAACTTAGATGAGTTGCTTGGAAGTAGTTCTACTTTGGTAGGTATGAAGATCAACGAGTCAAATGAGAAAGTCACGTCTAGCAGCACCACGTCCAAATCGCTGGCACTTTCTCCTGTTGATGATGATCTAGATGCCTTGCTTTCAGAGACATCCTTATCTGTCGAGAATGATGGTTCTGCTGCATCAAGTTTATCTTCTCGCCGAACTTTTGACTCCAAAAGCAACATTGACTTCAGATATACCAAGCAGATTGATGTAACATCTATCGATGATTCAGTGGATGATTTGCTTGCCGACACTCCTTTCTGCCTGAGTGACAAGAAACAAGCTATACCTGTACAGGGGCAACAGAACATCTCCAATGCCAACGCGCCTCCACCATCTGGTTCCTCAAATGTATCGGCTGACTTTGATTCGTGGTTTGACTCGCTATAGAAGTAGAAGAAACACTTCCGATCGTGAAGAGGTGCCAGCTGGTTTTAGGGGCCTACTTTGCTTTTGTTCAGTTCATGAAACTAAGTAGCAAACCTTTTCGGAAAGTCGTCTTCTGAAGTTCCCATGGAGATGCGGAAATGGATATCCACGCGCTTCACTCGCTGGCTGTGTCAGTTCAGGGCCAGGCCTGTGTTTATATTGCACTATTGTCATGCTGCTGATCAGGAGTCCAGAAGAAGGCCAATCTGTACCTTTGTGAGCTGTACTAAGTGATTCAACTTTGTACTAACTTTACAAACTTAGTTTGTTGATTTATAACAGAGTAATGCAAACAGTTCAGTCTTTCTGTTTTGTTCCCTGTATGTACTTTTATGTTGCATGCCCACTCCCCTCCTAAGTCCTAATTACATCTGTTATGGGTAAACATCGATAGCTGCAAGTTTGTTGATTTTGATCACTGGTTTGTACTACCTCTCATCCTACACCTGATCCCTCTTGAGCTCGAAGGCTCAGATGGATTCAGATAACTCAAATGCGAAGCCTGTAACAGTCGCCGCTTCTTAATACCATTGTATGGTTCAGTTGTTTCCCCTGTACGATCTGCAATCTGCCCAGTGATCTGCCAAGGATCAAACATGTTCACCACCTCAAGGACCAAGAACACTGCAATTCAGCCCATTTCAGCCTATTCATAGACTGCAAAGTGCCAGATCTTCGCGGCGAAGGTACGGCATCCGAATCCCCTCGCCATGGAGAAACCGCTGTGGTCCAAACAAAGCCTTTTCTTCTTCATGTAAGCCTGTTGGTGGTACTACCTTCTGGCTTGATCTGGAAAGAGAAAGAGAGGTGCGCTCATCCGCACAAAGTTCCATTCGTTTGATTGACATCACATGTCGTGTCTGCCCAGTTGTTTTGCCTTCATCATCACTCATTTTGTTTTCTCATGCTGAGCTGAAGCCTATCCTCTATCTTGACACCCTGCCCACCATGTCCAAATCCAGATATTATTATGATTTGTACGCACACAATTTGGCTCTTGCATCGCCCCAAGGGCTATCCAGGAGCCAGGGTGCACACATGCCGGTTGCTTTCACGGGGCCAACCGCGTGACAGCAGCACTCTTTGCCCATCATCCATCCCATGGCTTCTTCATCTCCGTGTTTGGATAAGACCCGCTTGAACTCCGCACTGCAGGTCAGTTCACCACGTACACAATGGAAATCGCAGCCGATAAATACCAATGAAAACAATAGCGTGCTATAGCAAAATAGCGCCTGCCTTAAAACATGCTATTAGCATATGCTATATCGTGCTATATCGCGCTAACCTGCTATTAGCGAGGCATTGTACACTGATTTATTTAGTGAGACGATTCTCAGGACGCTATAGCACGCTATTTTTTTTCAGTGATAAATACACAGGCATGTTTTCTTTTCAGGGGTATTTCTTTAAGCCCCGAACCATAGAACAATAGCACATATGTACGTACAAAATGAAACATAAAAGAGAGCAACACAATCTATCCAATGCCTGCTTCTTCTGTATTTTCATTTTATTCTCTGCGCTTTTGTATATATGAAAACCGTGACCGATAAACTGGCATATCCATGTGGTATTTGTGCACTAAAGTGCTTTCTATTCTAAAGAAAAGAAAAAGGTTCCCTGGCATCAAAACAGGTAGTGGTACACAACAACAATGCAATGCATCACCACGACGACGACGATGATGATGATGATATTGATGCCTGATCCTCCTAGCTAGCTAGCTTTTGCTCCACTCCAGCCAGCCTTATAGAGGGAGGGTCCATGTTTGTTTCCGGCATCCAGCACAAGTCCATCCTGTCGGTTTGGCACAAGGTATAGAATAGGTTCATTCCACAGCACCGCAGCCTAATTAATCGTAGTTAGCATCCAAAGAAGACTGGATGCATATTTTTGCTTGACAAAGACCAGGTCCCGATAGATTACCCAAAATCCTCCTCCCACTAGGATGGGCTGGAAACCATTTCCTGATGATCCATGACGTATGCCCATGAGCACATGCGCAGGGGTGTGACATCAACTGGCCAGGAGCCGTTCGTCTTGGCAGGCCATTACCGGTAGTACGTACTCCTACTAGTGTAATTAATCAAGTACTATCTCTAATTGTTAAGTACTAGTACTGTCATCCAACCACCGGGTAGCTACTTGTCAAACACGTTGATGTCAGGGTGCGATCCTCCGGATCTCCACCCCACGTCGTCCTACCGTGGCCTTCGTCGCGCCACGTAGGCAGGCGCGACAACGTTGCTGTCGGAGTCGCCATCGCACGATTACTTCTACTCCCTGGCTAGAGTTTTAGATGCCCCTTGGCTGACTGACATCAGTCGATTAATCTGTGACCACGTCTCCTGTAGATTGTGCTAGCTCAGGAATAGGAATTTGGATTGCAAGAGTCGTCGTGTTGATATTATGTAATCTCCTTATCAAGATTACTGTACATTACTAGTGAAATTCAGGCTGTGGAAGGAACTCGGGGAATCCATGGGAATTTCACATGAATTTCTTGAGAAATAATTTGATTCAATTATGATAGGAATTGCAAAAAAAAAAAAAGCACATCTACCTAACGCTCAGAATCAAGTGGCCTGAATGTTGAAGCCATGCATGCATGCGTGTATTTTTCAGTCTTTCAGCATCATCAGAATGCTTTCCCCACGTTTCATTGGTCATAGGCTCGCTCGGCACAAGCGATGACGTAAATCTTGTGGAAATTCTTGGCCATTTCAGTTTGATATTTTTCACCGTCCCTTTCTTCTTCTTTCAACTCGATTCGCCCACCATTCGTACGCCCTCGCGCTTCTCGGGTTGCTGAGCTCATCTGGATCCGGGCGAATTGCGCCTGAGCGCGACGTGCCAGCTTCACCAGCTCATGCGCACGCGGTAACCCTTTTTACCTCGAGGGAATACTCTTGAGAAGCTGAGAGAGGGTACATCATCATGTCGTTTCCCCGTAGAAGAAAAGGTGGAATTCCCATGATCGGGCGGGGCGTGATGCATTGCCACGCCAGCGACGCATGAGTTCTACGGTAGTTGCCCAGCGGCCATGGTCAAAGGCCAATTTCATACTTATATTCGTACTAGTGTGCGGTATGCCCACCTACGTACGCAATCTCCATCTTACGACCACTTGAGAGCTGCGACACTACCTTGACCAACCAGTGCTCTCACTGTACACCGTTGAAGCCAATAGATCGATCAGCGTCTACCTCATACTCGTACTAGTGCAGAGTTGGGGAATTTCCATGTTAAGCTTCAACAGGAAACTAACTTGACTTTTACTGTGTGGAATTTTTTTTGGCCGATCGAAATAGCTTGCGAATCTTTCAGTGATAGAAGAATTTAAAGAGGATTGGCTTTCTTCGTTGGGGCTGAGAGCATCTACAGCCGGACTTGGCAAAGCCGGTCCCCAATACGCCAGCGGGCGTGTCCGCGGATAGCGCCCGCCGGCCCCTTATCTCTTGTGTCCGGCATCCACATATCTCAAATCCGGACCCTTAAATCCATGCACGTCAATGTCGCACGTAAATAATAAATATTGGTACCGATAATACATAGGTCTTGTTACATAAAATTTATTTAAGTGCACAACTCAAACATTAACTCTTTGGTTTTCATTGTGGGTCCACATATGCTCCACAAGATCATTGAGTAGCTACGTGTGCACCTGATCATCTCAAAGATTCGGATGCATCTGCAGAAAGTTCATAAGTTGAGCTGCATCTTGATCTTCCGGGATTCGAACTTGTTCTCCAGGTGCTTCAAAATCATTGGTCTAGATTACACCATCACCCACACCCTCGACCATCATATTGTGCAAAACAACACAACATGTCATGAGCTGCCACAAGTTTCTGATTCCCTCATCATTGCAGTTCCACGAACAATTCCCCAACGAGTTTGAAACACTCTGAATGCCCTCTCCACATTCTTCTTGGCTGCTTCCTGCATTATTGCAAAGTAGCTTTGTTTGTTTCCCTTTGGTTCGGATATGATCTTCATAAACGCCGCCCACTGAGGATAGATGTCATCAGCAAGATAGTATCTCATGTTGTACTCACGGCCGTTGACAGTGTAGTTGCACGGTGGCGATTCCCCATTGCAAAGTCTCTTGAATACCAGGGATCGTTGAAGCGTGTTGATTTCGTTGTGAGATCCCGACATTCCAAAGAAAGCATGCCAAATCCACAAGTCATGTGATGCCACCGCTTCAAGTATGATGGTGGCCTCTTTGGTGTGACCTTGATACGTTCCCCGCAAAACTTTGGGGCGGTTCTTCCATTGCCAATGCATGCAATCAATTGATCCGAGCATTCCTGGAAACCTTCTGGCCTCTCCAATAGCCAACAACCTTTCTGTGTCCTGCGCATTTGGTTCTCTCAAATACTCTGCTCCAAATACCTGCACCACGGCACGGGCAAACTTGACAGTAGTCTTCAGGCATGTGCTCTCACCCATCCTGACCATCTCACCAACGGCATCTACGGCAGTACCAAACGCAAGCATCCTTAGAGTAGTCGTGCACTTCTGCTTAGCAGAAAAAGAAAGTTGGTCGCAGCAATCCCTCTTGAGCTTGTAGTAGTCATCATGTGCCTCCACTCCCTCCTCAATGCGCAAGAACAATGGTTTTCGCATGCGGAAACGGCGACGAAACCATGGATCATCGGGAAAAGTTGGGTTCGGAGCAAAGTAGTCCTTCTGCAATAGCCGTGCTTCGGACACCCTATCCCGTTTGATCACTCTTCTCCCTTTAATTGAGCCCTTGAAGTTGAGAATATGCTTCACCTGCCGGTCCATTTCCTCTTGCATGCTTATGAGCATGATCATGTCCACTTCTTTGTCCGAATCCGAGGAATCGAACAACTCATTTTGAATCATTTTATCAAGCTCCGTCGGTCCATACTCCTCGTCGGACGAAGCATCGGAATTCATCGTTTTCCCTAAAAGCACAAAAAACTAGGTCATACAATGTGTCGAACACATAGAGTGCAAGGGGGAGCTTGGGAGTTGCTGGACATACCGCAGCGGCGTCCGGCCGGCGACAACGTCCTCGGCGGCGAGGACGGGAGACGGGAGTGTTGCACTAGTAGAAAACAGGGCATCAGTCCCGGTTCCAGAAGGACTTTAGTCCCGGTTCTGGAACCGGGACTAAAGCCCAAAACCTTTGGTCCCGGTTCGCTTATGAACCGGGACAGAAGGGGCTCCACGTGGCCGCTGTGGGGCGCCCAGGCAGGAGGACCTTTAGTCCCGGTTGGTAACACCAACCGGGACCAAAAGGCTGCCACGCGTCAGCAGCTCGCAGGCGCTGGGGGTTTTTTTTTTGAAAGGGGGGGTTTATTAGGGGTTTTGGATGGTTTAATTAGGGGTTTCATATTGTGTTAGCTATAGCTACTACATATAGAGAGAAGTGACCTCTCTTTCTCCGTGCTTGATCGACGCTAGCTACTACATATAGAGAGAACTCGACGCTACTAAGCAAATGAAGGAATCATTAATTACACAAGATCGTCATGAACATATACAGAGAGAAGTGACCTCTCTTTCTCCGAGATTGGTCGAACAACAAGTTTTCGTATTTCTATCCGACGCTACTACATATATACAATATAACATATCTTACGATCCCTGACATCATCTAACGATAGTCACCTTCAATTTCCACATGGTATTCTCCGTCTTTATGTATGACGTGGTCAAGAAAGAATCCCGTCAATTCCTCTTGAATTGCTCGTATGCGATCATGTGGTAGGAGTTCATCCTGCATCTGCTACATCTAATTTAAAGAAGGGGGTCAATATATATATATATATGAATGAAACTCAGCACAATTGATGGTAATAAAATAAAATTGTGAATATTATTGTTTACGTACTTCATATTGTTTGTTAGAGTAGCCCCGCTGAGAGGTCGCGCTGTGGATGAACTCGCAAATGTAGTATCCACATAAATTATTCCCGCCTTCCTGCCACAAGCACTTTACGATAATAGAGTTCAATCAAACTGATAATCAAGCATGATAAATGGTATTGATGAAACTAGAATCAATGGGAGATGCGCGGAACTAGCTAGTACTACTTACTTTCGGGTGTGTAAATCGCAGCTCCCTCGGTAGTCCCGGAACGACTCCGGTGAACTCTTTCCAAACCCTGCCAGACAAAGAAAATAATTACTTGATATCCGGAAATGAACAAAGTTGCCGATATGATATGGTGCGCACCAATAAGCGATAATGATCGATTGAACTTACTTCTGGAGCATTGCAGTCATGTACGCATGCGTATTGGGATCTTTTCGTCTCGAGTCTAAGACAGTTACTACTCCCCGGTCAAGCTTAATCTCTAGCAGAATAAAGTGGAAGCTGCGCACGCATGCATAACTCATCAATTACATTACTATAACCTTGAGTAAGCGAAACCGAATATGCACAAGACAGTAACACTCACTTGAAATTGTAAGGAAAGAGTATTTTCCCTTTGTTTTGATTTCGAAGCAACGATTGTAGCAAGTTGTCCTCGGTATCTTCGACTCTGTTTTTAACTGACCATTCATTTATGGTATTTGGGTTAATGAACCCAATGTCATAGATTTGTGCTTTTTTGCATTCGACGATCTTCAGTCTGCATAATATAGTGAGGACAATTATATATACATGTAATGAAAGAGCTGAGCTATAGAGACTTTGAAAGGATCTAGATGACGACTAGAGGGGGGGGGGGTGAATAGGCGTTTTAAAACTGTTACGGATTTGGCTTTATCCTAATGCGGAATTAAACTAAACGGATACCTTTCAAGCACAAAACCTAAATATGCTAGGCTCAACTAAGTGCACCAACAATCTATGCTAAACAAGATAGGCACTTAAGGAAACTAGCAAGCACAAACTATATCACAAGATATGGAAATGTAGGAACAACTAAGCAATTCAACTAGCACAAGATATATCAATATGAGCAAGTATGAATTGCGGTAAGTAAAGGGTGAGGGTATGAGATAACCACAAGTCAGTCGGAGACGCGGATTTATCCCGAAGTTCACACTCGTGAGAGTGCTAATCTCCGTTAGAGCGGTGCCGAAGCCAAAGCTTCAGGGCGCCACCAAGTGGCTCACCGTATTCTCCCTTTCGAGTCACCCCCAACGGATGAGCCTCGATTCACTCGGGGTTGGTCTTGAAGGTGACCACCACACCTTTACAAACTTCTCCGGAGCACACCACAAGCAAGGAAGCTTCCGGAGGAACCTTGACCACTTAGGCCACTTCAACACCCTTCCCCGGAGCACACCACAAGAGGAAGCTTCCGGGGGAACCTTGACCACCTAGGCCGCTTCACAATCTTCACAATATGTCACCAAACCGTCTAGGAGGCGGAAGCCTCCAAGAGTAATAAACTCACAAGCTCTCACTCGAACTAATCGATGCGGGGAGCTCAAACCAATGAAACAAATGCAATGCAAGGTTAAGCAACAAATGCTCAACCCACTCTCTCAATCTCACAAGATGCAACTCAAGAAAGTAGGAGATTGAAGAGAGGGGATGCAATGGATAGGATCAACAAATGGCTCACAAATCCATCCACAAATCCCCCTTCACATAGAGGGGAGATAGGGGTTTGGGAGAGGTGGAGAGAGGCTCAAAATGGTGTTTAGAAGGTGTGTGAACAGCCCCAAAACCGGAGGGGGGACGCAGCCCTTAAATAGCCAAACACAGAAACTAGCCATTGGGGCTCAACGGGCATTTCCTGGGCACCCCATGCACACGGCGGGTTAGACCCCGTGCACACGGGGTCCCGTGTGCACGGTACAAGTCCGTGTCCACGGGGTACCCCAGGACAGCCAGCAGCAGCCCACTCAAACGATGATAACTTTGGCATACGGACTCCGAATTCGATGATCTTGGGCTCGTTTTGAAGATATGGAAAAGCCCAAGGTCCTCACATAGAGAACCACCCAAGATCAACAAGAAAGAATGATGCAAGTAATGCAAAGGTTTGAGCTCTCTACATGTGACGCGATCAAGCTACTTGCCCGAGAGTCCCCCTTGATAGTACGGTTATCGAACCTATAATCCGGTCTCCCACCAAGCACTATGAGACCGGCAAAACTAGGAAAACCTAGCTAAGTTATACCTTTGCCTTGCATATTCAATTTGAGCTTGATGATGACTTTAATGCTTGCCTCAAGTTGGAATCCCTTTCTTGTCCACAACCACTTGGTGAAGATACTCGAATTGCTTCCTCATATTGTAATGAGGGAAGCCTTAACTTAAGCCCACCTTCACATGTGCATTATCATGATGTGGACCGCAAGCTTCAAAGTATATAACCTCCGGCTTCTCATCTTGCAGTTGGACTCCTCGAACCCGATGACCATCACCTCTTGATGTCATCCACACATAGGCTACTTGAAATCTTTCCTTTTGTTGCAAGCCCATGAGAAACACCTAACCCACATAGACATAACAAACACATAGCATGGGTTAGGTAAAAAAGCACAATTCACAGTTACTTACCATACCACTAGATCACTTGATCTCATGTGGTACAATGTTTGTGCTTTGTGGGTTGACCACTTAGATATAATCTTTGAGCTTCATCTTGGTCAACCAACATCTTTACTTCAAGCTCCATCTTGGTTTCTTGAAAGCCACAATGAACTCTTCATTTCCCTTCATTGCTTCAAGACTATATCACCAAAGACTCTTTCATGACCATATCAAGTTCCACTATGAATATCATCTTGGTCACCACTTGCCCTTCTAAGAACTCCATCACAAGCTCTTGAGAGGCACCACGAATTATTCACTCTAGTTGCTTGCTTCAAGACTTGATCAACCGAAACCCAACACGTGAGCTCACCATGATCTTGTCTTGAAACCATAACTCAAATTCTTCTCTTTGATTATTCTCTCAAGCCTTGATCCTCAGAAGCCCAAATATGTCAATCTTTGAGATCCTCCAAAGAACTGAAACCTCACTGGATATGGGATCTCGAGAGCCAACACCTAGGCCCCGTGAGCACGGGGTATCTAGAGAGTTGACACTCGACCCCGTGCACACGGTACAAGCCCATGTGCAAGGGGTATCCAGAGAGGGATACCATGAGGACTTCTTCGGATGCTTTGATGGCAATCTTCACATAACAACCCAAATAACTTCAAGCATCACTATGGAACATATCTTCATATAAGATCCAATGCACTTGATGCTCCATAGGAATTTTCATTTAATACCAAAGCTTAGAGCACATATAACTTCATCTATATGGACTTCATCCTTGATTCCATCCAATATCCTTGAGACACTATCTTCATATATATGGACTTCATCCTTGATTTAGTCCAATATCCTTGTGGCACCATCTATGGACAACCCTTCAAATATATCTCACTGAAAACATTAGTCCATGGAGATTGTCATTCAATTACCAAAACCACACTTAGGGGCTAGATGCACTTTCAATCTCCCCCATTTTGGTAATTGATGACAATCTCAACAAGAGGGTTTATATAATGAATTTAAAACAAGTATGCAATCTATCCGAGAATAAATTGAATACTTGAGGTGGTTTTGATAGCCTCAAATATCCCAAAGATAGTTGATGTTATCAAAACCGGTTGTACTAGCATCGAAATACTACACAAGAATTTGATGCTAGTAGAACCACACTATATAGAGCAAACTCCCCCACAATATATGCACGGGAAAGAACTTGGTGGAGTTTTCTCTATATACACTGTAGGGTAACGCAGCAGAAAACAAAAATTTTCTGACCTACGCACCAGCCCAGGACCACTATGGAGACTGCATACAAGGTTTGATCATTTTCGTTACCGACTCGAAGCGCAGCGGAAGTAGAGTCGATGACGATCGGCGGTGCAGATCCCCGCAGCTAGGATTTACAACCTCCCAACTGTGAGGATGTATACCCTCGTCTTCCCTTCGGACAGCCCTCCGGGAGGCTGTCGAACAGTCCCCCAGACGATGTCGCGGACAGCCCTTCGGGAGGACCTTCGAAACTCGAACGGTCACTCGGACAGCCCTTCGGGAGGACTCACAGAACTCGGACCGTCACTTGGACAGCCCTTCGAGAGGCATTCTCAAACAGCCCCTCGGGCACTAAGATCGAAACTACGGCCTCTCTACAGAGTTGCACACATACGGTGTCATCTATCCGGCAGGGCTTCGCCGTCCAGAACTAGTTCCCACCGGAACCCAGACAGCCTTTCGGCTCTACAAAACTCTTTTCGTGGGAGGGAGAGAGAAGCCAGATCATTGCAATGGCATGTATGTGAGAAGGGATGAAGGATTGAGCAGCCCCCTCTCCTCCTTATATAGGAAAACCAAGGGGTAGGATGGGCATTCAAGAAATACCAAAATACCCATGAAGGAAACTCTTTCCAAGGGCATAAGAGAGAAACCAAAGGACATGTGGAGCTCCAAGGAGGAGCTCCACATGTGGCCGGCCACCCCCTAGGGGTCCCCCCCAAGGGGGCTCTCATCCATCCACATCACCTTCTAGAAGCCTTTAGCAAAAAGCCCTAAAAGGTGGCTTTCCAAAAAATTCCAAAAAGCACTTTCACTATTCACGACGACATTTTTCAGCGGCCGTTCGAACTGAAAATATTTATGTGGGCTTAGAACATTTCTAGTACCCACTAAAATAATTTTCAACGCGTTTTGGAACAATTCCAGTTTAGTGATTTCATCTGCGAAAAGCATCTGAAGCGGTTCCGGCAGCCCCGGAACATTTCCGGTTTTTTCTTCCAGAAAATTCCCAGAAGTTTCCAGAATGATTCTGGCATCCTCCAAGAATTATCAGGCATGTGCCAAAACCATTTTGACTTAATGGTATCCCCTGAAACAACTTTTCAGTTTCACCGGAACTCATCCGGTGACCTCTCTCTGCGGAACTTTTTCGCTGTCCAAAACATTTCGGTGTCCGAAACTTTTTCGGTGATTTTCTCTCAGACTCCCTGTCTAGTATTCAGCAGATAGATGACCCTTAAGCGTGTGACCCTATAGGTTCGGTGAAGTATAGACATGACACGGAACCCCTTCCGATCAATGATCAACATCGGAGCCGTGGACACCCATATTGACCCCTATACCCACACGAATGAATATTCGAGTGAACCTCCAGTTGCCGTGTGCTATTCCTGTTGCTTCGCGATATGTTACAAATACCCGAGGCGAGACATGTTGGCATTCCCGTGGATCAACAACTTGTCCACTATGCTAGTTACCTTGTTACCGGTATTGTTCTCTTTTCTCGTTACCGTGTTCCGGCATCCCCGTGATCAAATCACAAAGTGTCTGGCCAGACGATGATGGATACCTTAACACCGAGAGGGCCCAGAGATATCTCTCCATCGTCGGAGGAGCAAATCCCAATCTTGAGCTATCAAGTTACTTGACATACTTTCCCATGAACCCGTAAGCCGCCGTAATAGCCATCCAGTTACGGATGACGTTTAACAAACCCCAAAGTTCATGAATCAAGCATGAAGAAACTCGATACTCTCATGGTCTGAGGAATTATGCAAACGTTAACCATCTCTGTGTTATTAACCATTAACTTCTGACGAAAGAATCTCATAGCATAACATCAATTTGGGTCGATTCAACACAAATGTTCTGCTAACAATTGTGCCCTCAAAGCTGCTGGCATAGACATGCCCATGATTGGGAAAACATAATCATCATGCAACACTTGAGCTAGTCTTAGAGGCATGACTAGGAATACTTTTTACCGTTTATTATTCCACACGTGCACATGGGTTTTCCCCAGAGCCTTTATGGATATACGGGCTCGGGAACCACAGCAGTTATAGCATGGAACATAAAACATAATTATGAGCAAGGAGATAAATAATAACATTTATTATTGCCTCTAGGGCATATCTCCTACATACACATCCATGCAACAAGCAAACACAAAAAATGGTAGATATGCATGAATGACAAGAACCAACCCACTTTTCCTAAACCCTCTAAACTTCTCCCCCATTGGCAACAAGTGCCAAAATGGAGGAAAAATCTAGAAGACCAATATAGTATGAGTTCCTCCTTAGTTTGTGCATTTCTCATATTATGAGTGGAATCAAATGCACATATCCAGTTACGAACAAACGAAGAAATTCACACTATATTGAGGATCCATAGAATGCACCAAAAAGATATTATGATATGATCATAGGAGTGTTCTAAAGAATATAGAGAAGCTCCCCATGATTTGTGCATTATTTAGTTTTGTATTTGGATACAACGTGCACAAAATAGGATCATCACTTGACTAAGCATGGGTCCAAAATATATCCAACAACTCATGGGTGCAAAGATATATGCAATACATACAAGCACTCACTACTCAACCTCTTACCAGATTCACCAGAGAATAAAAAGATACAATCCAAGTGACTGGCAAGGAATAAAGGATATCAAAGAGGGATATGCACTTTCTCATGTGTATAAGTTTCTTACGTGGCCAATAATCATCGAGATGAGCATCCACAGAGAAACTTGCACACACAAAAAGATACAAAAGATAAGAACATGATATCCAAGAATGAATCCATTATTATACAAACTTGATCTTAGCATAAGAGCTTTGTCACATGGCACATGACATAAGGCACATGGCGCAAATTGATCTCATTTGCATAAAAATGAATTACTCAGCATGAGAGCAAATTCCACAACCAAAAAGACTGTTTCTTGCAATTATATCAATATTGCACATAAGAGCACTTTGAGGAATTGGTATGCAATAAGTTGCTTAATTGGCATATTTGGGATAAGTGAACCATGAGCATGGTCTTATAGATCCCCATGATATGCTTCTTCTCAAAAGTCTCATAGATGCAATAAGGAGGTTTAAGCTTTTGCAATAAACACAAACTCAACAAGTACTAATCATGCCATGATGCAACATACATAATGTTGACTCTAATTTAAATAAATGCATGAAGTAAGAACTTGTTACCGAGAGAGCATTGGTTCAAGGGGCCCTTGATCTAGCATGTGAACATGAGGGACTTGATCTTGTTCTTGGATAGGTACATGGTCTCCCATTGCATCTTGCTCTTGTGTTGGGGGTGATGACTTCCCTTGTGGTGGATCCACAAGAGGGGCTCTTACTCCTTCTTCTTCTACATGGACATGGGGTGTTTCTTGTGGAAGAATATGACCAATCCCCGTTGTACTTGTAGCTTGGGAAGGAGCCTCATCACCTACAACACTTGAAACAATTTGCTCTACATGGAAGCCGTTATCCTCATCAAACTCCTCATTCGCCATTTCCTCAATACATCCAGTGGATTTATTGAGAATAAGTAAGTGTGGGAGCTTGATGCATATCCAATAAAAAGACCCAAATATAGTTAACCGGGTTTTCATGATGAGAATGAAACACTTACAATAGAACCGGGTTTTCATTTATCTTCTCCCTCAAATCGAAGAATCAATCAAGCTTGGCTCTAATAATTTCCCACGGTGTCTCCATCTTCCTCGGGAATAAGCCAAGCATCCAATGCTTATCCAAAGTACCTAAAACACATTAAGGTACAATTTGGTCCCCAAACATATTGGGTCCGAAGTAGTTAGCACAACCACAATACATAGGGCAAACTCCACAATAAATATGTGCAAATGTATATGAACTCGAAATTCATGCACATCTTTAACCATTAAGGATATTATGGAGTTTACCCTATAGAGAGGATCAAGTAGAGCAAGCAAGGCATGGAGAAGAATATAAATAAATATGCATGCACATGCCTACCAAGATCCAAAGAGATACAATTTGGACGAAAGAACACAAAGACGAAGAATACTCCAATAATAACATAAAGCATTCAAGTTGTCCAAATTATATCAAGTGACGAATCCACACAGGACCGCACACAAAGTACAACATATGAACTAAGCAAAAACCAATGAGCATATAGGATATACATTACACACATGCTCAAAGGCTTATCTCACTCAAGTAGATAATAGAAAGTACGAGCAGTGAGATACGGCAAGTTGAAGCACAAGCCGAGAAGAAGATGATCACAAAGTTCTACCACATGAAGAAATACCAATTGTAAGAGAATACAAATGGTATTTGGAATTAACACTCGGTGGTAGATTCCGAAGAAGCACAAGATCAAAATCAATCCAAATCATAAGAGAGCTTTATAGCGTACTTGGCCGGGTGGGCATTTCTGCCCATTGGACCCCGTGCGCACGGGCTAGGTCAGCCCCGTGCGCACGGTGTGTCCAGAGGAGAAACCACCACCCCGTGCGCACGGGGTGTCCAGTAAGTTTCGTGGTACCCCGTGCGCACGGAGGTCAGAGACCCCGTGTACATGGGGTGTCCAGAAACTTACTGAAGAACCTCACAGGACACCGCGACGAAGCACGCAACAAAGGCAAATAATCAACCAACAAGAGATAATTAGTGGATACTTTGAGAAATTGAATTTCAAATGAGCTTGACATACCACATAGTGACTAGATAATATTGAATATCAATACTATGTGGCATTTCTCATATTCACATTTTGGGTTTGTGATGTGCACAAAACATAACACTCCCCCATAATGTGATGATCCACTAATATCTCGCAAGAGCCAAACAGGATACAATAAAGGCTCAAGACTACAAACACCACTATATGATGTGCAATGCAACCTACACATGCTAGATAACACAAATCAAGCATACTAGGAAGCACAACAAATAAATGCACATTCTAGATACAAAACCTAAGCATGCAAGGGGTGAGTAACTTTCAATGTAAGCAATAAAAATACAAGTTACCGCAAGGAGGAACATTGGATAGATAATATGAAGATAATCCACATGACTTGGCTCGAACAAATAAATGATGAATATTCTTTTCTTCATGAACTAGCCAAATCTCCAATGTCCTCCACACACCTATTGATCAAAGGTTGAGCTTGATGGTCCCCAACCAAGTTGGGTCCTAAGAAGTTAGTCACAATAGGCTTGGCAACCCAAATGGCCTTTTCCATTTCCAACCCACTTTGGGCGCCAACAAACTTGGCAAACAAATTGCCAACAACATCCTTCCTAAGTGAATAATGATCATTGACTAGAGGAGGCTTAGGGATGTTACCGTTGGGACAAGATGAAGATATGTGTCCCTTCTCACGACAAATATAGCAACATGTGCTCCCCCTTCCCTTCTTCTTTACTTTCTCAACTTGGGGAGCATTTCCTTGGTTCATTATTGATAGTGGCCTTTCTTCAGCTTGAGATTGAACTTGAGGTTGACCTTGAGATTGAACTTGAGGCCGCTTCCCTTGTTGCTTCACATTTGAAGATTTCTTCTTCAATGGACAAGATCTCACATGGTGTCCAACATTCTTGCACTTGAAGCATGTAATGTTGGCCTCATTCTTGACTTGGTCTTGTCCCTTCTTCTTTTTCTTGGGCTTCTTGTTGTTGGAGATGAAACCAAGTCCACCCTTGTCATGAGGGGATTTTTGAACACTCAAGATAGTGTTGAGAGTGGAATTTCCTTCATGACACATTTCCAAGTCTTTCTTCAAATTAGTGACTTGGGCCTTGAGCTCTTTGTTTTCCTCTACAAGGTTAGTATCAACAAAAGTACTAGAGGAAGTAGAAGCTTCATGGTTAGAGCAACAACGCAAGGAGAGCAATTCATTACAAGAATTGGCAGTAATATGTCTAGATGAATCACTAGGACTAGCACATGTCAATAAAGCATTTTGAGTAGAAATAGTGCTAATGTCCACATGAGGCTCACAAGATGTTACCTTAGTCACAATAGCCTCATGAGCTAACTTTAGCCTTTCATGGGAGATAAGAAGATCATCATGAGAGCCCGAGAGCTGTTCATGACTTTCTTCTAATTCCCCATAATTGCTAGTTAGCAAACCAAGTTGAGCCCTTAGCTCAACATTCTCCTTCAAGATAGATGCTTCACAAGAAGTAGAGTTAGTAGCACAAGCATTATTAACAATATGAGAGGAGCTAGAAGAAACTAGAGACTTCACATGAGTAGCTTGAAGTTCCTCATAGGACTTAGAGAGTTTGGTGAGCTCGCCTTTGACATTCTTGTAGCCAAGGTCAAGGTGCTCAAAATCCTCTCTAAGTTGATCATGAGCAACTTCAATCTCTTCTTTAGAAGATTCTAAGTCTCTAAGAGTTTCTAGAGCATCAAGAAGGTTACGGTCAAGTTTTTTATTAAGTTCTTGCTCTTCATGAAGTAAATCATTACACTTCCCAAAATGGGCAATAAGATCTTTAAACATCACATAAGTGTTCTTATTAACCCCATGAAGAGCTTTACCAATTTCATAAATTTCTTGACTCATATCAATATTAGTTTCATCATCACACTCATCATTATCACTACAAAGAGTAGATGATACCTCGGTAATACCTCTTGCCATGAGGCACATGTGAACATCGGAGGTTGATGATGATTCTTTTGGAGAGGGAGATTCTTCATCATCAAGAGTAGGATATCCATGTCCATCCTCTTGACACTCATATCATTTCCTCTCCAAAGTGGTGATGTCCTTCTTTGCTCTTCTAGCAATTTCTTCATTAATGATGTGTGCACTATTTTTCCTTATTTCCTCTACATTGTTAGTCAAACAACAACTAGAGGAAATAGAAGCATATATATCATGGAAACAAGGAGTATCAAGCATATCATCACATGAAGTATTCAAGGAATCTCTATATGATATGCATGGACTATTAACACAAGAATGTATGTCATTTTTGCTAGATGTGTTCAAGTCCAAAGAAGCTACAACATTAGCATTTATGCATGAAAGATCATCAATGTTGAGCACAACATCATCATCACAAATGATATTTCCACTCACCATGTTATTACCTTGGGACATGTCATATGATGGTGAGGTGGAAGTATTTGAAATGTCCAAGCACACGGAGGAAGAAGCAATATGGAGTTCTTCATGATATGAAGATGTGGAGAACTCCTCAATTGACTCCTCCGAAAGATGATGAACCTCATCAAGATTGGACCCACCATATATTACTCCAAGTTTGATCCACATCTCATGAGCCGACACACAAGTCATGATTGACTCAAACACTTCGAGGGATATAGATCGGATTAAGACATTCTTAGCACCATACCCACAAAGCATATTATCATTTTCTTCAATAGTGGGAAAAAGTTCATCCTTCCACGGAGGAGACCCTACAAGAACAATTCGCACAAAATTTGGACCCATGGCCCGGAAATGACAAAGCATGCGAATTTTCCACAAGTGATAGTTTGTGCCACTAAAACAAAAAGTGTCATCATGCACTAAACCACTAGTCGACATCTTTACTCTCTAGGCGGTGAAGCCTAGCAAGGAGAGACCAAAACTCTGATACCAATTGAAAGGATCTAGATGACGACTAGAGGGGGGGGGGGTGAAAAGCGTTTTAAAACTGTTACGGATTTGGCTTTATCCTAATGCGAAATTAAACTAAACGGATACCTTTCAAGCACAAAACCTAAATATGCTAGGCTCAACTAAGTGCACCAACAATCTATGCTAAACAAGATAGGCACTTAAGGAAACTAGCAAGCACAAACTATATCACAAGATATGGAAATGTAGGAACAACTAAGCAATTCAACTAGCACAAGATATATCAATATGAGCAAGTATGAATTGCGGTAAGTAAAGGGTGAGGGTATGAGATAACCACAAGTCAGTCGGAGACGCGGATTTATCCCGAAGTTCACACTCGTGAGAGTGCTAATCTCCGTTAGAGCGGTGCCGAAGCCAAAGCTTCGGGGCGCCACCAAGTGGCTCACCGTATTCTCCCTTTCGAGTCACCCCCAACGGATGAGCCTCGATTCACTCGGGGTTGGTCTTGAAGGTGACCACCACACCTTTACAAACTTCTCCGGAGCACACCACAAGCAAGGAAGCTTCCGGAGGAACCTTGACCACTTAGGCCACTTCAACACCCTTCCCCGAAGCACACCACAAGAGGAAGCTTCCGGGGGAACCTTGACCACCTAGGCCACTTCACAATCTTCACAATATGTCACCAAACCGTCTAGGAGGCGGAAGCCTCCAAGAGTAATAAACTCACAAGCTCTCACTCGAACTAATCGATGCGGGGAGCTCAAACCAATGCAACAAATGCAATGCAAGGTTAAGCAACAAATGCTCAACCCACTCTCTCAATCTCACAAGATGCAACTCAAGAAAGTAGGAGATTGAAGAGAGGGGATGCAATGGATAGGATCAACAAATGGCTCACAAATCCATCCACAAATCCCCCTTCACATAGAGGGGAGATAGGGGTTTGGGAGAGGTGGAGAGAGGCTTAAAATGGTGTTTAGAAGGTGTGTGAACAGCCCCAAAACCGGAGGGGGGACGCAGCCCTTAAATAGCCAAACACAGAAACTAGCCGTTGGAGCTCAACGGGCATTTCCTGGGCACCCCGTGCACACGGGGGGTTAGACCCCATGCACACGGGGTCCCATGTGCACGGTACAAGTCCGTGTCCACGGGGTACCCCAGAACAGCCAGCAGCAGCCCACTCAAACGATGATAACTTTGGCATACGGACTCCGAATTCGATGATCTTGGGCTCGTTTTGAAGATATGGAAAAGCCCAAGGTCCTCACATAGAGAACCACCCAAGATCAACAAGAAAGAATGATGCAAGTAATGCAAAGGTTTGAGCTCTCTACATGCGACGCGATCAAGCTACTTACCCGAGAGTCCCCCTTGATAGTACGGCTATCGAACCTATAATCCGGTCTCCCACCAAGCACTATGAGACCGGCAAAACTAGGAAAACCTAGCTAAGTTATACCTTTGCCTTGCATATTCAACTTGAGCTTTATGATGAATTTAATGCTTGCCTCAAGTTGGAATCCCTTTCTTGTCCACAACCACTTGGTTAAGATACTCGAATTGCTTCCTCATATTGTAATGAGGGAAGCCTTAACTTAAGCCCACCTTCACATGTGCATTATCATGATGTGGACCGCAAGCTTCAAAGTATATAACCTCCGTCTTCTCATCTTGCACTTGGACTCCTCGAACCCGATGACCATCACCTCTTGATGTCATCCACACATAGGCTACTTGAAATCTTTCCTTTTGTTGCAAGCCCATGAGAAACACCTAACCCACATAGACATAACAAACACATAGCATGGGTTAGGTAACAAAGCACAATTCACAGTTACTTACCATACCACTAGATCACTTGATCTCATGTGGTACAATGTTTGTGCTTTGTGGGTTGACCACTTAGATATAATCTTTGAGCTTCATCTTGGTCAACCAACATCTTTACTTCAAGCTCCATCTTGGTTTCTTGAAAGCCACAATGAACTCTTCATTTCCCTTCATTGCTTCAAGACTATATCACCAAAGACTCTTTCATGACCATATCAAGTTCCACTATGAATATCATCTTGGTCACCACTGTGACGACCCCGGCTTAATCGTGCACTAACCATACACGCAAATGCGCATGATCAAGCCTAAGGACTCACTTGAAGATATCACAACACAACTCTAAAACATAAATAAAGTCATACAAGCTTTATATTACAAGCCAGGGCCTTGAGGGCTCGAATACATAGCTCGATGGCATACAAGCGTCAGCGGAAGCATCAGATATCTGAGTACAGATATATTACAAAGAGAGAAATAGGCCTTCACAGAGGCGGGGTAAAATAAAAGCTACGATCGAAAGGCGTAGGCCTCCTGCCCTGGACCCTCCGATCCTACTCCTGGTCGTCAAACGGCTCCTCGTAGTAGTAGTACTCGCCAGGCGGGTAGTAGTACTGATCGACGGCTGGGGCGTCAGGCTCAGGGGCTCCGTCGTCTGGTGGCATCAATTGGATATGGGGAAAAAAAGAAAGTAAAGCAAACGTGAGTACTCATCTGAAGTACTCAGCAAGCAAGGATCTACACTACATATGCAACATTGTCAAAGGAATGGCTGTATATGTGGACTGGGCTGCAGAAATGCCAGAATAGAGGGGGAAAGCCTAGTCCTATCGAAGACTAGCATCTTCAACAATCTTCGGGAGTCTTGCAGCAAAAGAAGGGAGTAGATCAACGTAATGTAAAGTAGTAGTAGTATCATCAACCTCGACCTGAGATCCTTTCTCGACTCCCTGCGAGAAAGCAATCCCAGAGCCGTACTATCCAGTTCTAATCTCATGTTCTAGTTGTACCGATCGGGATACAACTCCGAGTGTCCGTTACCGTAGGACAGGCTATCGATAGAAGTTTCTTCCCTGCAGGGGTGTACCAAGTTACCCACCACGCTCGCTTAACTCCGGCCGGACACACTTTTCTGGGTCATGCCCGGCCTCAGCTAAGCAACACGCCGCAACCCGACCTAGGCTTATAAGAGAGGTCAGCACGCCGGACTAAACCTATGCCCCCAGGGGTCTTGGGCCATCGCCCCGGGAACTCCTGCACGTTACGGGGCCACCGAGAGCAGACCTAGCAACCCCTTATACAAGCGCGGTTGCGTTACCAGTCCAACTCGGCGTGCGCCGCTCCATACTGACGTCAAACAAGCTTCGGCTGATGTATACGACGCAGAACGCCCATACTATGCCCACGTGATGGTTAGTGCTATCGGGCTAGAGGCCCCTCAGATCAAATATCCAAACCGTAGTGGATTAGGAGCGCGCGGAAACGAGCAGAGACTCACGATCAATGTGACCCCGTCGCCCCGTCTCGAGGACTTGCGGCAAGGGCTAAGAATGCCCGGCCACGCCTCGTAGTTATCTCGCGGGCACCATCCAGGTCAACCCGACTCCACATCACTTCGCGTTAAGCTCGCGCGGGTACCCCTCAGGGCCGACCCGTCTTTAGTAACATGGTTCTTAGTGCAAGTCAAATCAACAACAGTATCTGTGTGTCTGACACCAGGGGAATCCTGAGGAATCACCCTCGATGGAATCCCACCTGATGTTATAGTCAAGGTGAACGAAGGAGGAATCACCCTCGAGGTCCACACTTGAGGAGTTGCGCGACGATGTCGTTATCGGGGGTGGTGTAGGAGGAATCACCCTTGCTTACCACGACCGAGTAACTAACCTACAAGGTTAACATCAGAAGTGCTGACGAGGTATCACCCCCGGCACTCGACAGTAACCCAGTAGTGTCGGCAACTAAGGGGGAAGTGATGTGCGGTGCCAGGGTCTGGTCTTCAATCCTGATGATCGGGTCTTCTGACATCCAGCGGGGCAGTCGGGATCAAGTGGGGGTCTCTGTCGGGACTCTACCCAGCCTAAACTAATCAGTCTAGGATAACCAGAAAGGTAGCAAGGCAGGTTACAATAATCAGGCTATGCAGCAGATATAGGAAAACAGTAGCAGTATCAGTTCTAATGCAAGCATAAGAGAGAAGAGAATAGGTGATATAGGCATGCTCAAAATGGGGGTGCTTGCCTGTTTGCTCTGGGGCAAGGGCAAGGTCGTCGGTGGTGTCTTCGGGGACGTAGTCGTACTCCTGAGCTGCGTCTGCCTCGGGAGCTACGTCAACGTCGGGGTCTAATCGAGAGAGAAGAGGGGGAAGAAATAGGTAAACATAATGCAAACAAATGCAACACGGTGCGTGCTATGCTATGATGCAGTGCAGGGTTGCCTAAATATGCATCTAAGTCATTTTAGTTATTTTTAGAATTAATCTGGGATTTATTTACCGAAGTGTGTGCACTATTCATCTGCCGGATACGGGTCCGGAGTTACGAGTTCTCCTACGTAGGGGGTTCCGACAAAGAGAACAGACGGCACGATCAGACTCGTCTCGTCATTCTGAGGAACTTTCATGTTTTAACTTTTTCGATCCGAGCTACGGTTTAAAAGTTATTAATTTTCAAAGTTTATTTGAATTTCTGGAATTTATTTATTTTACAGAAAAGTGAATTATGACGTCAGCATGAAGTGGGCATGGCGTCAGCGTCGGCTGACCAGTTGAGCAGTCAACTGGGGCCCACCAGTCAGTGACTGGGGTTGCCCAGTCAGCCATTGACCTGGTCAACTGGGTCAACTGGGCCCGCGGGGCCCAGTCGTCAGCGGCACAGGAGGTGCCACGTCGGCGCCAGGTCATCTCCGGCGACCGGAGCGGCTCCGGCGACCGTTTCGCGCGGCAGCACGCGTCGGACGACGCCGGAATTTCGCCACAGAGGGTCTCTGGACCCGTGCGGCGGCGCGTTCGAAAGCGGAGAAGGAGCTGCGTCGGGTAGTGGTGAAAACATGGCCGGAGTCGGCCGGAGGTGACGGCGGCGAGCACTGCAGCGGACACCGGACCTCGGGCGTCGTCGGATCTGAGGCTACGTGGCTTGGCAGGACGCGCGGCTAGGCTCGCTGGGCTCCTGGGAGCGCCAGAAGCACATGGCCGTGCTCAGGCAAAGGCTGCGACAGCGGTGGCCACGGCGGCGAAGCAGAACGGCGGCGATGAGCTCGGCCATGGCAGGCACAACATCTAAGGGGCACGCGCGAACTAAAAAGAGCGGGAAGGAGGATCGGTTGCTCACCTAGCAGGCGCAAGATGGCCCGGCGACGGGTTAGGAGTAGCAGATGCAGCAAATTCGTCGGAGGAACCCGCCGGAGTTGAGGGAGAAGACGAGCTCGCCGAGCTCAAAGCAGTGGCTCCCGGCTCCAATGGCTCGTCGTAGTTGACGAAGAAGACGACGGTGGAGCCTTACGACATGTCGGTGAGGTGCTTTGATGGCCGAGGCCGCGGCAATGGCGAGCGACGGCGACGACCGCGTCGGGCGCCGATGGGGAGAGGAGGAGAAAGCGAGGGGAGAAGGGAGGAGTGGTTGAGGAGGACCAGGGGGGATGGCTCGGGCATCGCCCTTATCCTCTCGCGGTGCCCGCGGGATCGCGCTGTCGAGCGGCGACCGGCGCGAGCGCGCGCGGCCAGGGACAAGGCGACACGGCGTCAGAGAGAGAGGGAGGAGGGAGAAACAGGCCGCGGTGGGCTGGGCTCCCGGCACTGTGCACTTAGGCCTGTGCACAGTGGCCCATCTTCCCTTTTCCCTTTTCTGTTTTCCTTTTCTTTATTTCATTTCTGTTTTGAAATAGTTAGAGCACTTTTGCACTTTTGTAAAATGTGGGACTTAGTCCAAATATTACAGTGCCATTTTAGCTCTCACCAAAAAGTGATTTGGACAGAGTTGGAAACCATTTGTGTTTGAAATGATTTTAAATGGATTTAAATATCCTGTTTTGGTGCTGTTTCATCTTGTTAGAGTCACTTATCTAACTCCAACTTTAATGATGATGATTTTACAAATGTTCCTGGATTATTTGCCATTTAATGAACATTTTTCCAACAGTGTTTGATCAACTTCATATTTCACTTTTGAATTTGAGTTGATTTTCGAAATGGAGTTGATTTGCTTTGATTACCCACTTTGTTTAAGCATTGCAAATGATATGACTTGGCATTATTAGCAGCTGATCATAGTGGCAATTACATAGGGGTGTTACAAGTTCTCCTCCTCTAAAAGAAATTCTCGTCCCGAGAATTTAGGAGGTAGAAGGGAAAAGTCCGGGATATTCTTCCCGAAGATGATCCTCGTGTTCCCAAGTGGCATCATCTTCAGTGTGATTCGACCACTGCACTTTTAGGAACTTGGTCATCTTCTGACGAGTTCGACGTTCAGATTCGTCGAGGATGCGGATCGGATGCTCCTTATAGGAAAGATCATCTTGTAGCTCGAGCATCTCATGATCCACTGCACGGTGCGGGGATTCCTTGAAGCACTTACGAAGTTGCGACACGTGGAAGACATCATGAATATGGGAGGGTTGTGGTGGCAACTCCAATTTATATGCCACCTGTCCAGGTCTAGCCACGATGCGGAAAGGACCAATATAGCGAGGAGCTAGCTTGCCCTTGATTCCGAAACGACGGGTGCCCTTCATTGGAGTGACACGGAGATAAGCTTGATCACCAGGTTGATAGATCACACCCCATCGCTTACGATCATAATTAATCTTTGTGACTACCCCGACTTAATCGTGCACTAACCATACACGCAAATGCGCACGATCAAGCCTAAGGACTCACTTGAAGATATCACAACACAACTCTAAAACATAAATAAAGTCATACAAGCTTTATATTACAAGTCAGGGCCTCGAGGGCTCGAATACATAGCTCGATGGCATACAAGCGTCAGCGGAAGCATCAGATATCTGAGTACAGATACATTACAGAGAGAGAAATAGGCCTTCACAGAGGCGGGGTAAAATAAAATACTACGATCGAAAGGCGTAGGCCTCCTGCCCTGGACCCTCCGATCCTACTCCTGGTCATCAAACGGCTCCTCGTAGTAGTAGTACTCGCCAGGCGGGTAGTAGTACTGGTCGTCGGCTGTGGCGTCTGGCTCAAGGGCTCCATCATCTGGTGGCATCAGATGGAATATGGGGGAAAAAGAAAGTAAAGCAAACGTGAGTACTCATCCGAAGTACTCAGCAAGCAAGGATCTACACTACATATGCAACATTTTCAAAGGAATGGCTGTATATGTGGACTGGGCTGCAGAAATGCCAGAATAGAGGGGGAAAGCCTAGTCCTATCGAAGACTAGCATCTTCAACAATCTTCGACAGTCTTGCAGCAATAGAAGAGAGCAGATGAACATAATATAAAGTAGTAGTATGATCATCAACCTCGACCTGATATCCTTTATCGACTCCGTGCGAGAAAGCAATCCCAGAGTCGTACTATCCAGTTCTCATCACATGTTGTAGTTGTACCGATCAGGATACAACTCCGAGTGTCCGTTCCCGTAGGACAGGCTATCGATAGAAGTTTCTTCCCTGCAGGGGTGCACCAAGTTACCCACCACGCTCGCTTAACTCCGGCCGGACACACTTTACTGGGTCATGCCCGGCCTCGGCTAAGCAACACGCCGCAACCCGACCAAATACTTAACAGAGAGGTCAGCACGCCGGACTAACCTATGCCCCCAGGGGTCTTGGGCCATCGCCCCGGGAACTCCTGCACGTTACGTGCACCGCTGGTGAGCAGACCTAGCAACCCCTTATACAAGCGCGGTTGCGTTCCCAGTCCAACCCAGCGTGTGCCGCATCAGTTGCTGACGTCCATTAAGCTTCGGCTGAAGTATACGACGCAGAACGCCCATACTATGCCCACGTGATGGTTAGTGCTATCAGGCCAGAGGCCCCTCGGATCAAATATCCAAACCGTAGTGGATTAGGAGCGCGCGGAAACGAGCAGAGACTCACGATCGATGTGACCCCGTCGCCCCGTCTCGAGGACTTGCGGCAAGGGCTAAGAATGCCCGGCCACGCCTCGTAGTTATCTCGCGGGCACCATCCAGGTCAACCCGACTCCACATCACTTCGCAATAACTCGCGCGGGTACCCCTCAGGGCCGACCCGTCTTTAGTATCATGGTTCATAGTCAAGTCATAATATCCAAGGTAACTGTGTGTCTGACACCGAAGGGAACCCTGAGGAATCACCCTCGATGGAATTCCCGCTCGATGTTATCATCAAGGTGAACGAAGGAGGAATCACCCTCGAGGTCCACACTTGAGAGGTTGCACGACGATGTCGTTATCGGGGGTGGTGTAGGAGGAATTACCCTCGCTTACCACGACCGAGTAACTAACCTACAAGGTTAACATCAGAAGTGCTGACGAGGTATCACCCTCGGCACTCGACGGTAACCCAGTAGTGTCGGCAACTAAGGGGGAAAGTGATGTGCGGTGCCAGGGTCTGGTCTTCAATCCCGATGATCGGGTCTTCTGACTACCAGCGGGGCAGTCGGGATCAAGTGGGGGTCTCTGTCGGGACTCTACCCAGCCTATACTAATCAGTCTAGGATAACCAGAAAGGTAGCAAGGCAGGTTACAATAAACAGGCTATGCATCAGATATAGGATAACAGTAACAGTAGCAGTTCTAATGCAAGCATAAGAGAGAAGAGAATAGGCGATATAGGCATGCTCAAAATGGGGGTGCTTGCCTGTTTGCTCTGGGGCAAGGGCAAGGTCGCCTGTGGTGTCGTCGGGGACATAGTCGTACTCCTGAGCTGCGTCTGCCTCGGGAGCTACGTCAACGTCGGGGTCTACCGAGAGAGAAGAGGGGGAAGAAACAGGTAAACATAATGCAAACAAATGAAATATGGTGCGTGCTAGGCTATGATGCAGTGCAGGGTTGCCTAAATATGCATCTAAGTCACTTTAGTTATTTTTAGAATTAATCTGGGATTTATTTACCGAAGTGTGTGCACTATTCATCTGCCGGATACGGGTCCGGAGTTACGAGTTCTTCTACATATGGGGTTCCGACAAAGAAACGGACGGCACGATCAAACTTGTCTCGTCGTTCTGAGCAACTTTCATGTTTTAACTTTTTCGATCTGAGCTACGGTTTAAAAGTTATTAATTTTCAAAGTTTATTTGAATTTCTGGAATTTATTTATTTACAGAAAATGAATTATGACGTCAGCATGACGTCACTGCGATGTCAGCGGTCAATAGACATTGACCAGAGTCAATCCTGACATGTGGGACCCACATGTCAGTCTCTGTTGGGCTAAAAGTGGATTAATTAAACTAACAGAGCTAATTAGAGGGTGTGGGCCCCAGTTGTCAGTGTCTGATTAGCTAACTGATTAATTTTAAAGGTTAATTAACCTTAATTAGCGCAGAGGGACCCACACGTCAGAGAGAGAGGATGAACAGTAACTGCGTTGACCGCAGTCAACCTAGTCAAACCGAGGCGCAGGGCCCATCGTCAGTGGCACGGAGCGGGCCCCACCACTTGCCACGTCGGCGGGGCCGCCGGAGACGCGCCGGCGAGCGCTCTGCGGTGGCTATCTCGCCGGAGAGGGCCGGAAATCGTCTACGGTTAGCCAAAACACGCGATTCGACTTGCGTTCGAAAGCTGGCTCTCGCGCGTGTCGCGTGGTGCTCAAAGTTTCGCCGGAGGTGACCTAAAACGACGGCGGCGGCCGTCCTTGCGGCGGCCGGAGTTCGGCCCTTGATGGAAACAGGGCTGCGGGGCACAAGGAGGCGCGTGCGCGTGTGCTACGTGCTCCTGGGAACGCCAGAAGCACATGGCCGTGCTCAGGCAAAGGCTGCGACAACGGTGGCCACGGCGGCGAAGCAGAACGGCGGCGATGAGCTCGGCCATGGCGGGCACAACATCTAAGGGGCGCGCGCGAACTAAAAAGAGGGGGAAGGAGGATCGGTTGCTCACCTAGCAGGCGCAAGATGGCCCGGCGACGGGTTAGGAGCAGCAGATGCGGCGAATTCGTCGGAGGAACCCGCCGGAGTTGAGGGAGAAGACGAGCTCGCCGAGCTCGAAGCAGTGGCTCCCGGCTCCAATGGCTCGTCGTAGTCGACGAAGAAGACGACGGCGGAGCCTTACAACATGTCGGCGAGGTGCTTTGATGGCCGTGGCCGCGGCAATGGCGAGCGACGGCGACGACCGCGTCGGGCGCCGATGGGGAGAGGAGAAGAAAGCGAGGGGAGAAGGGAGGAGTGGTTGAGGAGGACCAGGGGGATGGCTCGGGCGTCGCCCTTATCCTCTCGCGGTGCCCGCGGCATCGCGCTGTCGAGCGGCGACCGGCGCGAGCGCGCTCGTCCACGGCGGCATCGACACGGGGAGGAGGGAGAAGAAGGGAGAGAGAGAGGTGGGCTGGGCCGTCCAGCTGGGCTGCCAGGCGCAGTGCTCGGCTGGGCCTGCCAGGTAAGTGGCTTCGGCCCTTTTCCTTTATTCTGTTTTCTGTTTTTCTTTTATTCTTTTAAACAGAGGGCAATTGCATTTATTTAAGTCTCCAAATCATTTTGCAAAAATGTGGGACTTGTCCATTTAAATATGTTGCAATATTTGCCACTGTCAGAAAGAGTTTGGGGCCCAAAAGACTTAATTTGAATTTATCACAGAGGCAAAGGCTTTTAAATTGCTGATTAGCCACTGTTTAAAATATCCAGGGGTAATTTGGGAGTTCAAGTAATGTTGATTATATTTTTATAATTGTTCTGAGAATATTTGAGACATTATGAACATTTTAGTTTTGTTGTTTGAAGAAATAATTATTTGACTTGCATTTGGAATTTGGAGTTTGAAGTTGAATTTCAGAATTGAATTTGAGTTGTTTCTTTAATCCAAGTGACTTGGCTCTGCTAATGGTCATGACTTGGCATTATCAGTGAGAAGTTACTGTGGCTAGTGGCATGGGGTGTTACAAATTCTCCTCCTCTAAAAGAAATTCTCGTCCCGAGAATTAAGAGGTGAAGTGAGGGGAAGAGTTCTGGTTACGAAACTCCAATGAGTCTTCTTGTTCTTGATTGATCTTCTCAAAGAAATTGATCCCTTGGAGTGATGCCTTCATTTCTCTTCCTCGAGGTGTCTTAATGAAGTTGCCATTCTTCCTTCGTACTTTTCATCGTACTTACGGAAGGACAATGGGTATCTCAGTATTGATGGAATTTTATAAGGGGAAATCAGCTGGGGTTAACTCAAGGTGAAACGCATAGGTATCTCTTGAGTTTTGGAACTCACGAAATTCGTCAGAAGCAATAGGAGAAGGTATGAGAAGTTTTCAAGCGGGCAGACAATCATTCGATGCCTGAATCAGGGTGTGAAGGAATACAGAGCATCGGGAACAGATCATCTATCGGAGGTTGGCTCGTGACAACTCACAAATCAAAAGCAAAGAATACTTCGAAATCAAGAATATACAGGAGAGTCAGGTTCCAATCATGTGGAACTGTGGTGGGGTGTCGATCAAAGGTAGGGAGAACGGTGGCATCTTACCGATCGCGACAATATTGTATGTCAGAGAATAGCCTGTCAGTTATGTCGGTGGCAGCATCGGTACCAAGGGCGAGGGATGAAGAGAACCATTTTCCTGCTCGTTGAACAAGGCGGACCAAAAGGCAAAGTTCTCGTCCATCGGGGGTTACCGGAATGTCATCAACAATATTAACAGGATCACACGGTCAGAGCTGTTGACCGAGGTGTTTTATAAGCAGGGATTCATTTTTGCTCACATTATATAGAACACAGGAAAGGTCAAACATAACAATGGAAAGGAAAATGAAATTATCGGATTCAACAGACCAATGAAAAGGATAGATGTGCCTATACACAAGAATTAGGGGTATATCCATTCCAGGGAAAAGTAGAACACGATATACCTGAACAGTTCAGCCGGTACAAAACCATTTAGATAAAGGGCGAGAGAGAAATCAAGATGTTACCCGCACAATGGTGTCCGGATAATAGATCCAGAAGCATTTGGCAATGTGCCTCCACTGTTCTGGTTGATATTCGGAAGTTCACAGTCATTCTTCGTTGCGGCAATGATATCGTGTCAAGTAATAGATTGGGTTCGAAGATATCCAGAGGTACCGAAAAACATTTACAAGGGTATCTCGGGACATAAGGAATAACCATACACGACCAGGTTTGTGTTGGTCGGAAGTCAAGATATCATCGGTGATATCACAAATCATCGAGGGGCAGGGATGGTATTTCTCAACATGAATTCGCTCGATATCCTGAAAGAGCTCGGAATGTTGATGATGATCACGACACATTTGTCGAGAGGTTTCAAGAAGATGTAATCGGTCAGCGATGACATCAAGAGAAAGGAATGCCGAGGCGAAAGATTATTGGATCCACGGATACGACACAAGCTCGAAATCAAGCTTGTTGTTTGAGGTGATATGACAAGATGAGGAAGGTCGACGTGAGCTTAACTCATCGTCGAAAATTGTGCTCCGGGATGAAGGGCCAGGTAGCACAGTTAAAAGTTAGCACGATAGGGATATAGCTGATCCGGCTAGGAATGTTGTGATGGGGTGTTAGACTTCCCAGTAACAAGTACTAGGGGTAACACCGGAAGGTAAGTCGGAGCAGAGGTTGGACGGGGAAAAGATCTGCAGAGGACAAGTATTTTAACTTATCCGGGAAATGAACCCAAAGAGGAAATATGGTCGGAACCATGTTTGCAAAGGATCATTCTAGATACAAGATGAACTTGTACCAGGGGGGGAATAATTATTCTTACGAGCAGCTTCCATGATAATTCTACATCGTTGGGCATGAACACAAAGGTTCAAGGTCGACCCCCACTTCTTCAATGCACAACCTTTCATTCACTTCTCATTTTCAAAGAAATTGTAGTGCTGAGAATTTATCTGGTGAAGACCAGAAGAGTATGACTCGCAAAACCTTCGAGTTCACACGAATTAGGGAAAGCATAGGTTCAACCATCGGGACATTTTACGAATCCATACAACCAACAACCAAAGTAAGGGTTGCGAGTTCGAAAGCAGAGTATCGAAGTAAAGCAGGTGATACAATTTACCGGAGGTATCAAGTACCAAGAAAAGAGCTCACAGAATGTTTGAGTATAAAGATACTGTCGGATATTAATCTACAGAAGATCAGGTAGACGACATAGGATCTGGCGTGAGTAGCGGCACTCAACCATAAGAGGAGGATGTGACGGCATAGGATTATAGAAACATCGGAATAATCCGACGTTTAAGTACAAAGGATTCATGGTTCAGAAACGAAGGATCGAAAGCAAAAGCTCTGATCAAAAGATGAGTAGGTTGGACAGAACTAGATGGACAACTTTGGTATTCCGTCTTGGAGAGATCTCCAACCATGTTTACGGGACATGTCCTGGTCAGAAGTCAGTCCAAGTCAATAAGGAGAAGGAATACATCCTCTCCGTGCCATGCAATCTGGGCGGATGTACAGTCGGCAAGAAGTAGTAGAGAATGATTCAGTGCCAAAGGCAATGTCAACGGGGAAGGAACCGATAAGGTTCTTAAATTAGAAAAGAATCGGTCGGATATTGTCCACAGAAGGAATAAGTGATCCGTGAGAACTAACGGATAAAGTTTAAATAACTGGTTCCACCTGAGAGTTCTCCGAGAAAGGACGGAAGGTAAGCTCAATGGGTTTAAGGAAAACACTAGAACAACCTAAGTATGAAATTCAGAGGGTTCACGATTTCCAAAGCCAGAAGGTGACAATTAGTTCACTGGGCAGAGGGACGAGTGATTTGTACATGCTTAGTTGGACAATCAATCAATGCTTGATGGCCGAGATCCAACTCATGTCCGAAATGATGACTGGGCCGGAAGGATGATTTAGTAGGGAAGAGCTGATGATTGCGAGTATTCGCACACATGTTGAATCAATAGGATCGAAATGATAATGACAAGGGATATCAACAACAATTACTTGACATTGGAGCTAACCATAATATAAGCTAGAAGAATTTCAGTAGTAGTAGGATGCATGGGATTCTCGGAAGATAAGATGATATTTCAAAGTGTTTTAGGAATCACAGGAACAACTGGGGATGATCGGATCCCGGTACTGTGAGTAATTAACCGCAGTGCGAAAGAAGCTGCAAAGCAGTGGTTCAAAGGATTCCCGGTTTAACGAGGAGTATTACGGGGTACCTCGTACAGGCTGATTGACTGGCCATGATGATACAACGGCAAGGATGGTGTAGATATCCACGGGGATTATCGGTGTTAGTAAATGCAAAAGCAGTGGGTAAAGGGGTCTCGGAAAACTTCGGGAAGTATTCTTCGGAGCCTTCTGATGATGTCACGTCATCTTCTGGAATGAGGGGGCTCTCCGGGAGAAAACGGTTACGAGATCCTAATGTCGGAGTTAGTAAAATCTTTAACCCGAATAGGAGAGAGATCAGAGTCCCAGAGTATAGACGAGGAATAAAAGATCCTAATACCACCCAGTTGGCGACGTGGGCCCGTAAGCCACACAGCCAAGTTAGTAAAACAGTTTTCGACCACTAGACCAACTTCGGCCAAGGAATTGGGAAGGGGGGATACCTAGAGGCAGTCGGCTCTGATACCAACCTGTGACGACCCCGGCTTAATCGTGCACTAACCATACACGCAAATGCGCATGATCAAACCTAAGGACTCACTTGAAGATTCACAACACAACTCTAAAACATAAATAAAGTCATACAAGCTTTATATTACAAGCCAGGGCCTCGAGGGCTCAAATACATAGCTCGTGGCATACAAGCGTCAGCGGAAGCATCAGTATCTGAGTACAGATATATTACAGAGAGAGAAATAGGCCTTCACAGAGGCGGGGTAAAATAAAATACTACGATCGAAAGGCGTAGGCCTCTGCCCAGGACCCTCCGATCCTATCCTGGTCGTCAAGCGGCTCCTCGTAGTAGTAGTACTCGCCAGGCGGGTAGTATGAGTACTGGTCGGCGGCTGGGGCGTCTGGCTCAAGGGCTCCGTCGTCTGGTGGCATCGATGGAATATGGGGAAAAAGAAAGTAAAGCAAACGTGAGTACTCATCCGAAGTACTCAGCAAGCAAGGATCTACACTACATATGCAACATTTTCAAAGGAATGGCTGTATATGTGGACTGGGCTGCAGAAATGCCAGAATAGAGGGGGAAGCCTAGTCCTATCGAAGACTAGCATCTTCAACAATCTTCAGAAGTCTTGCAGCAAAGAGAGAGCAGATGAACATAATATAAAGTAGTAGTAGGATCATCAACCTCGACCTAGATCCTTTATCCACTCCCTGCGAGAAAGCAATCCCAGAGTGTAACACCCCCTTGTAATAAACTCTGTGACACTCTGTTTAAAACTGCCAAGTCATGATCATTTGCAGTGCCAAGTCATAAGGGTTAATGATCCAATTCAAATTCACATCTGAAAATCAACCAAATTCAAAAGTGAAATATAAAGTTGTTCAAACTCTGTTGGAAAATGTTCATTAAATGGCCAATAATCGAGGAACATTTCTAAAACCAATATCAAAATATTTGGAGTTGGACAAGTGACTCAAACAAGGTGAAACAGCACCTAAACAGAATATTAAAATCCATTTAAAATCATTACAGATTCAAATGAACTCCAAATCTGCCAAACCACTTTTTGGTGAGAGGAATATTGATTGCAATATTTGGGCCAACTCCACATTTACAAAAGAGCACAAGTGGCCTAATCATTTGAAACAGAAAAAGAATAAAGAAAAAGGGAGAGAGAAATAAGAAAAAGGAAAACACTACTGTTGGCTGGGCCTAAGTGCACAGTGTGGGCCCAGTCCAACAGCGGCCCACCTCACCTCCCTCCTCGTGCGTGTCGGCGCGCCCCTGGCCGCGCGCGCCCGCGCCAGCCTGGCGGGACACGGCGATGGCGCCGACGCACCGACAGCCAGAGGATAAGGAGGAGCTCGATCCACCTCCTCTCCGTTCCTATCCACTCTCTCGTTCACTCTCCCCTCTCACCCCTCGCTCGCTCCCCCCTCGCTCCCTCAATCCGGCCACACGAGCGCGTCGTCGCCGCACTTCGCCGTTTGTCGTGGCCACAGGCGGTCCGTGCCTGCGACCGTGTCCGCAGCCCGCTGCGGTCGGCCACTTCCTCTGGGCTTTCACTGGAGCGGGGAGGCCCTGCAGCTGCCGTTCGGGTCGTCTTCCTCCTCGGACTCCGGCGATCCCCTTCCTCCCGACGAGCCCTGCTGCTACTAACCTGACAACGGTCTTTCGTGACCACTCGGTGAGCTTCCCTCTCCTCCCGATGCCTTGCGCTGCCCGTCGACGCCTACAGCTAGCTGGCGTCGATGCCGTGAGTTCGCCGCCGCTGAGCGCCTCGTCGCCGTGGTCCTGACCTTGCCATGCCTGCTGAGCACGACATCGTGCTCCTGGTGCTTCCAGGAGCCGACAACACCCGCACACCGCACTTCCCCGTGCTCTCTAGCATCTAGCCCGGCGAGTGCTCGAACGCGCCTCCCCTCTGCTCGTCGCCGGCGCCCTTCCGATGACCAAATGGTCACCGGGCCGAGCCCTTTGGCGCTCAGCATCGAGTAGGTTCTGTTAGCCCCGCCACTGCTCACTTGCGCGCTGCTGCCTCGATCCGTCGATGACCGAACTCCGGCGCCCGCCGCAAAGCTCGCCGTCGGCGACACACGTCGTTTCCGGCCACCTCACCGCCACCATTCGACGCCGCCGTCGAGCGGGCCGTTCGAACGCACCCGGCCCCGTCCCTTTTGGTGGCCTGTAGGCGATTTCCGGCCACCGCTCGAGCGCGCGCCACGCGAAATGGTCGCCGGAGCGTTCTTCGGCGCCGGCGCCGACGTGGCCGCCACGTAGGTCGCCCTGGGTCACTGACCGTGGGCCCAGGGGCCGCGTTGACCACGTTGACCACGATCAACCGTGGTTACTGTTCATCCCCTCTCACTGACATGTGGGCCCCGCGATTAATTAGACTAATTGAATAGTTAAATAAGTAAAATTAATAGATTAACCTAATGTCAGGTTTGACCCTGGTCAACCGCAGTTGACCTGCTGACGTCACTATGACGCAATGCTGACGTCATAATCATTTTCTGATAAATAAAATAATCCAGAAATTCAAATAAACTTTAAAAATTAATAACTTTTAAACCGTAGCTCGGATCGAAAAAAGTTAAAACATGAAAGTTGCTCAGAACGACGAGACGAGTCTGATCGTGGGTCTGTTTCTCCATCGGAACCCCCTACGTAGAAGAACTCGTAACTCCGGACCCGAATCCGGCAGATGAATAGTGCACACACGTCGGATATAAATCAGAATAATTCAAAAATAACTAAAATGACTTAGATGCATAATTAGGCAACCCTGCACTGCATCATAGCATCACACGCACCGTATTGCATTTGTTTGCATTATGTTTACCGTTTCTTCCCCTCTTTCTCTCTCGGTAGAACCCGACGTTGACGTAGCTCCCGAGGCAGAGCCGCACAGGAGTACGACTACGTCCCGACGATACACTGAAGACCTGCCCTTGCCCCGAGCAAACAGGCAAGCACCCCCATTTTGAGCATGCCTATATCGCCTATTCCCTTCTCTTTATGCTTGCATAGAACTGCTACTGCTACTGTTTTCCTATATTGCTGCATAGCCTGATTATTGTACCCTGCTTTGTTACCTTACTGGTTATCCTAGACTGCTTAGTATGGGGGGTAGAGACACGACAGAGACCCCACTTGATCCCGACGCCCTGTGGAATCAGAAGACCCGATCATCGGGATTGAAGACCAGACCCTGGCACGCACATCACTACCTAGTTGCCGACAATGCTGGGTTACGTCGAGTGCGAGGGTGATACCTCGTTAGCACTTCTGATGTTAACTTGTAGGTTAGTTATCGGTCGTGGTAAGCGAGGGTGTGATTCCCCTACACCACCCCGGAACGACATCGTCCGCGCAACCTCTCAAGTGTGGACCTCGAGGGTGATTCCTCCTTCGTTCACCTTGATGATAACATCGAGCCGGAACTCCATCGAGGGTGATTCTCATGGTTCCCTTCGGTGAGACACACAGTTACCTTGGATATTATGACTTGACTATGAACACGATACTAAAGATGGGTCGGCCCTGAGGGGTACCCGCGCGAGCTTATTGCGAAGTGATGTGGAGTCGGGTTGACCGGATGGTGCCGCGAGATAATACGAGGCGTGGCCGGGCATTCTTAGCCTTGCCGCAAGTCCTCGAGGAGGGGCGACGGGGTCACATCGATGTGAGTCTCTGCTCGTTCCGCGCGCTCCTAATCACTACGGTTTGGATATTTGATCCAAGGGGCCTCTGGCCCGATAGCACTAACCATCAGTGGGCATAGTATGGGCGTTCTGCGTCGTATACTTCAGCCGGAGCTTAATGGACGTCAGCGACTGATGCGGCACACGCTGGTTGGACTGGGAACGCAACCGCGCTTGTATAAGGGGTTGCAGGTCTGCTCACCGGCGGTGCACGTAACGTGCAGGAGTTCCGGGGCGATGGCCCAAGACCCCTGGGGGCATAGGTTAGTCCGGCGTGCTGACCTCTCTGTTAGGTATTTGGTCGGGTTGCGGCGTGTTGCTTAGCGAGGCCGGGCATGACCAGACAAAGTGTGTCTGGCCGGAGTAAGCGCGTGTGGGTAAGTTGGTGCACCCCTGCAGGGAGAGAAACTTCTATCGATAGCCTGTCCTACGGTAACGGACACTCGGAGTTGTATCCCGATCGTACAACTAGAACATGTGATGAGAATTGGATAGTACGGCTCTGGGATTGCTTTCTCGCAGGGAGTCGAGAAAGGATCTCAGGTCGAGGTTGATGATACTACTACTAACTACTTACTTATGTAATCTGCTCTTTCCTCATGCTGAAAGACTGCTGAAGATTGTTAAAGATGCTAGTCTTCGATAGGACTAGGCTTTCCCCCTCTATTCTGGCATTTCTGCCCCAGTCCACATATACAGCCATTCCTTTGACAATGATGCATATGTAGTGTAGATCCTTGCTTGCTGAGTACTTCGGATGAGTACTCACGTTGCTTTATTTTTTTTTCCCCCATATTCATTTGATGCCAGAAGACGGAGCCCCTGAGCCAGAAGCCCAGCCGACGACCATACTACTACCCGCCTGGAGTACTACTACTACGAGGAGCCGTTCGACGACCAGAGTAGGATCGGAGGGTCCAGGGCAGGAGGCCTACGCCTTTCGATCGTAGTATTTATTTTACCCCGCCTCTGTGAAGGCCTATTCTCTCTATGTAATATATCTGTACCCAGATATCTAATGCTTCCGCTGACGCTTGTATGCCATCGAGCTATGTATTCGAGCCTCGGCCCTGGTTGTAATATAAGCTGTATGACTTTATTTTATGTTTTAGAGTTGTGTTGTGATATCTTCAAGTGAGTCCTTAGGCTTGATCGTGCGCATTTGCGTGTATGTTAGTGCACGATTAAGCCGGGGTCGTCACGGGTGGTATCAGAGCCGCCGCCTCTAGGAGCCCCCTTTCCAACTCTTTGGCCGAAGTTGAGTCTAGTGGTCAAAAACTGTTTTAACTAACTGGCTGTGTGGCTTACGGGCCCACGTCGCCAACTGGGTGGTATTAGGATCTTTTATTCCTCGCTTTACTCTGGGATTCTAATCTCTCATCTATTCGGGTTTAAAAAATTTACTAACACCGACATTTAGGTTCTCGTTAGTATTCATCCACCCGGAGAGCTTGATCAGTGCGATTTCCCTGACGTTGATCTTGATTAGTCTGATAATCATTTTCCTTTCCATTGTTTTGTTTAACGTTTCCTTCCGAGATCGGTTATATTTCTCATTGTCTTATGACAACCCTGAACCTTTCTGTTTCAGATGGATCGACTATTTCCACCGCGGCTAGACCCAGCTTGTGCTTCGCATTGGGCTCGTGATGCCCCTGGATTTCCAGCTGTTCTGATCGCCCTCCTGAGTAGACTGGGTTACCGCTGTATCGGTAGTACAGGTTATGAGGTTTACCGCGAGTTCAACCAGGAACATACTATGCTGAAGTCGGATTTATGATCAGCAGAAACACTCAGACACCGAGCCACACCTTTTTCATGGATTAGGCGTGACGATTGAGATGGCAGTACATGATGCCGCCTACTGCTGTGTCGCACGTCTCCGAGGAGAGCACAATGCTAACTTGGATGTATACGTGTTTCGGTACATTCCGTATGCACCTGTTGGAGATGCTACTGGATTTTACACAGCTATCTGTGCCCCGTACGAGTCTCGACGCTACGCCCCGCAGGTTCTGATTCAGTGCACTCAGGCTCTGGATCGCACTGTTGGGCTCTGGCCGTCGAGTTGTTGTTCGCTACTCGAGCACGCTATACGAGGCAATGACACAGTTGCTACCAGCTGTTTCGTGCAGGGATACATCCGGAGGATATTCTACCCAGCCGAGGACCGAGATGCCGCCAGGTATTGATTGGCCTGCCGTGGGAGGTCACAAGCTGCACGTGGACCTCTTCTTACAGTTCGAGACCGGGTTCTGCATCAGAGTGCACATGGAGCACAGACTCTGCCGCGACGAACATTCGTCGTCCGCACTTGCAGTTACCCGTTTCCGTAGTTTTCTCCGACGCTGATGTAGCCTTTGCTATGTCACGTTGTGTACTTCCTTACCGCGTGCCTGCGTGCCGCCTAGTGTGTCTCTAGTTTTTCATTGCGCCGTTATGCTGCCGATTTTAACCGACTGTGTATGGATCTGTATGTCTAATGACTACTTTAAGCATCTATGCACTCTTTCAATAATGTCGAGTTACCTCTTGTTTATTGTTAAACACTTGCATAAGCTATCGCTGAAATACCCTGTTGGAATAGCGGAAGGCTGACAACAACCCGTCACGCCGCCCCACCTGATACATGGCAGCGATGATGCAACAGTTTGAACTCAACCGCCAGTTTATGACGGGGATTATGCAGCAATTCCCTCGTCCTGATGCTAATCAGCAGCAACCATCCATTACCTTACCAGAGTTCATGAGGCTCAGTCCATCGTTTTTCCGAACACAGTCAACCCCACTGGATGCAGATGACTGGCTGCGTGATATCTCTCATGAGATGGAGTCTGCTGGTGTCGCCGAAATTAACTATGTCACTTTTGCGACATATATTCTTAAGGGCCCCGCAGCCCAATGGTGGGCCACTCACGACAGACTCTGCCTCCTGGTACTGTCGTCACTGGGCAGAGTTCAAGATTGTTTCCGTGCCCGCTACATTCCTGCTGTCATAGCTAGGAAGAAGGCTGATTCCGTAGCCTTGTCCAAGGAAACAAGACGTGGAAGTCTATCAGCGCGAGTTTCTAGACTTATCTCGTACGCGAGAGGACATTCCTACTGATGAACGCAGACAGGAGAAGTTTCGTGAAGGACTGCACCATGACATTCAGTTAGCCCTTCTTGTTCAGATTACCCTGATTTCGCCACCTTGGTGAATAAGGCCATCATGGTTGAAACTGGACTTAAGAAGCACAAGGAAGCGTCCAGAAGCACCCGTGAATCGGGCTCATCTTCGGGCTCGTCATCCCAGAAGCGACGCATCTGGTTTCCCAAGGCAGTTTCGTTCAGCAGCCCCTGCAAACAGGCCCTCTTATGCTGCCACCACGCCTGCCACCTACCCCACCGAGACAGCCTCTGCCTCAACTCCGCACCTCGAGCTCCAGCACCTCGTCCTGACAGCGGACTATGCTTCAAGTGTGGCAAGCAGGTCACCGTGCTAGAGATTGTTCTCAGAATCAGAATAAACTGGCTCTCCCTTCTGCTGGCCGTGGTATTGGCCGTGGTATTCCCAACAGCGCAACTATAAGCCAGCTTCTTTAGGTCGTGGGTAGTACTACCACGTAAACATCTGAAGTCCCAAATCAACCAGATACTGTGATGGGTACAATTCTCGTTAATTAGTACTGCTCCGTTTTATTTGATTCAGGAGATCGCATTCATTTATGTCGGTATAAATTCGCACTCATGCATGAAGTTAAAGTGATATGCTACCCCCAAAAGATCGAGTAATACTCCCGCGGGACACTGTCAAACCTCTTGGTTAGCCCTGATGTTGTGATTAATATCGAAGGGTTAGAGTAGAGTTGGTCCGTAGCTACCCCCCATTATTCTCAACTCCTCTGGTATTGATCTTATTTTGGGAATGGATTGGTTGAAGGCCCACTACGCTCAATCAACTGTGCCACTAAGTGGTACACCTTCACATCCCTCGAACGAGATAGTGAACTAACAAGCTCACCTTACCCAGAACGGTGAGGCTCAATTATGCTTGAACGCGTTGAATGCTTCTCCACTTGATGGGATCGAGAATATCCCAGTGGTCTGTGACTTCCCAGATGTTTTTCCAGAAGAACTTCCGGAATACCCCTGCTAGAGAGCTGTCGAGTTCGTCATCGACTTGAGAACCTGGCACCACCCTATTGCGAAGCGCCTACAAGATGCCTCGCACCACCTCATCGAGGCTTAAGGAGGAAATTGATAAATCCTTAAGGAAGGGTTCATTCGCCCCAGTTCCTCTGCATGGGGAGCGTAGCACCGTCTCTTTCGGCAAGAAGAAAGATGGAACGAATAGGTTGGTCCAAGATATCGTCCTATCAAACCGGCAAACCATTCAGAATAATATCCACTTCCACGGATCAACGATTTAAGATCAACTCGCTGGATCTTCGGTGTTCAAACTCGACTTGAGGGTGGGTTATCACCAGATCGCGTGTTCGCGAAGAGGATATTCCGAAGACTGCATTCGTATCGTTTGGCGCTTACGAGTACACGTATGTCGTTTGGTTAACAAACGCTCCAGTCACATTCTCCGCCCTATGAATTACATATTCATGATACCTCGACAAATTCGTCGTGGTATATCTGGATGATATTCTGGTTTATCGAAGAAACAAAGAAGAAACATGCGAGACCTTCGACTAGTGTGGAGAGACTTCGGAGCACCAATTTATGCCAAGTACTTCTAAGTGCGAATTCTGGCTTCCGAGGTAACCTACCTTGGACATGTATCTCCAAGGATGGTATGCAGTTTAACCTGGAGCGAGTTCAGGTGCTCTTGACTGGACCCCTCCGAAAGAATGTCAAGCAAGTCAGAAGTTTCCCGGGCTTGCAAGTTATTGTCGCCGATTCATCGAAATTTCTCCAAGATTTGCCAAGCCCCTGATTATCTGCTTCACAAAGGCGTTAAGTTTGAGTGGACAGACAAATGTCAGGAAAGCTTCCAGACCCTCAGGACAAAGCTGACTTCTGCTTCAGTCCTGCTCCTCCAGACTCCCGCAAAGTTTTGTGATCTTCTGCGACGCCTCTCGCCAAGGACTAGGTTGTGTCCTAATGCAAGAGCGAAGAGGATGTATGCTATGCTTCGCGACAACTGCGTCCACATGAAGAGAATTACCCAGTGCATGACCTCGAACTTGCTGTGTCATTTATGCTTTGAAGCAGTGGCGTCATTACCTCCTTGGTAATCGGTGTGAGATTTACAAGATCATCAGGCTTGAAGAGTCTTGTCACCAACCGGAGAATAATCTTCGTCAGCAGCGTTGGTGGAAACAATCACCGATTATGACTGTGGAATTCATACACTCCCGGCAAAGCTAATGTGATGGCTGATGCTTTGAGCCGCAAGTCATACTGGAGTAACTATGGTATAAAACAAGCTCAACCCCAGCTAATGAAGAATTGCGCAAGCTGAATCTCTGCATTATTCTGCAAGGTTCTCTAATAACCTTGTGATACAGTCAGATCTTGAGAAAGTTGTCAAGATGAAATAACTGGTTCCACCTGAGAGTTCTCCGAGAAAGGACGGAAGGTAAGCTCAATGGGTTTAAGGAAAACACTAGAACAACCTAAGTATGAAATTCAGAGGGT